>CM076402.1:31375931-31975931 GCA_038363315.1 Mugilogobius chulae | reverse complement strand
GCAGTGCTTTTATGCACCTCCCACAGTAATCATTAGTGCTAATGGTTAGAGTGAACTCTGGCTTATCAGAGACAACAGAGCAGCACATGGCCTCTACTTTTCCCAGAATCACCATGAATTTCATTTGGATATTACAGTGTGAGTGTGCATTTCACCGTGAAAAGTGTTAAATAAGAGATGATCACCCTGTGATGTGGGGTGAAATTTTAACAAAGCAACAAACTGCATCCCCGAGAAAACGTGATTAAAGTATTAATAAAACTGTTTTCCCCTAAAAAGTTGGTACTTGAAATTAATTACATACTATTATTGTTCGAGGTAAATATACAATGAGTATTAGTCTTATACATATACAATGAGTATTATCTTATACAATGAGTATTAGTCTGCAAACTTGATTTTGATTCTAAGCAATGTGTCTCAATAAAGTTTTTGATCCCACAATTACAAATAAAATGCTGTTTTAAGGTCAAGATTTTAGAATAAAATTGTAACACAAAATATAAGTGTAAAATGAATGGGTTATTTGGTTTAAATACTAGTTTTAGTAGTAATTAGTATATAATTGTTGATACTTTGGATAACCCTAAATGCAGTATATCAAAGTCATCTTTACAACATGAATACTTAAGAGAGCACTGTTAACCAATCCACATCAGTTGTGATACATTTATACGTATTTGAAATGTTTTATTAGGGCCGGAATGTGAAAATTGACGCTAGATGTCAGCATGGTAGATAGGCAAAATGCACACCCTGGTGTTCAAAAGTGGACATTACTTGGATCACTTTTTTTTTCTTACACAGTGCCCCTTTAAGGACTGTAAAAAACACATAATACAAAAAATGCTTTAATATTGTATTGTAAAACATACACTGTGATACATGGACAAGTATATAGTGACTGATAACTGAGCATAGACGGCAGCTGATTTTCCTCTGAGTCGTGAGTGAAAGCAGACAGAGCTAATTACTACATTCTCTGGTCATTTAGGCAAGTGAGACCTAAACACAGACTGTGGAGGCTCTGCAGAGGCTAAACACAAATTGAGATTAGATATGATGAGTGGAAGCAGACCAACTAGAACTTTCTCCTGATACAAAGTGCTTTCTTTTTCTACCACGCAATTTTTTAGACCGTATTGCCCTGTGTAACTACATTAGTACAGATAGAGATGATATGATAAGACAAGTCTTTAACAAGCAATTAAAACTTACCAATAAGTGAGAGATGGATGCTCCTTCAGAACTCGTGTGGGTAAGACAGGTAACTGCTTTAAGTCAGACCTGGCAGTTTCACAGCTGAAATCAAAGGCAACAAAATGAATAACGTTTATTTATGTCACCAATCTATTTATGAAAGAGCTTTGAGTGAGAAACAATCTTTCCATTTCATCGGTGTTTGAACATAAATATAAATGCGAATATAAACACTGCAGATAAAATTCCCACACCTGCATATGTCACAACAATGTGCTTCAGATTGTATCTCAAAGCTGTGTGTAATAAATCTTTTGGGGAAGAAAACCCTCAGTGTCTGGATGTTGTTTTCATCTTTCTTATCTTTAAAAACCAACACAGCTTGCCAGCACCAATTCATTTATGTCATGCCAAACTTCATTTAGAAAACCCCATGCAGAGGCTTAAAGACTTGACATCAGAACAGCCGTTTGGCACAGAAATAACTCCCGAAATCCCCCTTGACATAACTCTTGTCTCTGGATTAAAGCATCTTCATAGATCAGCCAATGAACGAAACAACGCCTGATAGTATCAAACACGGCCAAATATGCAGGTCTTTCTATATGTAATATCGTAAATAAACTCTATGAATGTTCTTCTGTAACAGCCAAGACTGAGAGCTTTGATAGTGGACTGTGGGGGAAACACATGGTCCAGCTGGATGAAAGTCCTCTGATGTGGAAAGCCGGTCCACTGTCCTCAGAGATAGAAAAAAAAAAAAGGACTTGGCAGCGTTTCTGTGTTGAAAGGTGCTGTCCCAGTCTCTGAGCTGTTACCAAACAGAGAGTGGCCCCTCAAAGAAGACACAACAAATTATTGCCCCATTTTCACCAAGCACAGTACAGGTAGTATGTGTTATTTTAGTATAACATAGAGGGAAATGACAAAAACGTGCTTTTATCACACATTCTATTTTGGGCCAAAAAGTTACAAAGCAGGTCTTTATGAAAACACATTTCTTTTCACACAATGAATGCTACTGATCAGCCATTGTAAGCGTTTGTGTAAAAGAAAGATTCAAAAAGTGTGCCATTACCTTTTACAGCATGACAACACACATTTTTGCTGTAGGTTCTGTTTATGTGACAACATACTATTCAACATACTATTCTATATGAATCAGGTGGAGGGCAGCTAAAATGAACACTGTCTAAATGCAGGGGTCTTTTTTTTTTTTTTTGTAAAACAAAAGCTTAAAGGTAAGCTCACCCCCCAAACTCCACCCACAAACACATTTCAAACACAGCAAACTCATTGAAAAGCTTTGGGAAAAAGGGAAAGGAGGGGCTCAGAGAGGAGAGCAGCAGTGTGATTGGATTGACAGCAGGTGTCTGCAATTAAAGCTCAATTTTGAATGGACAATACACGCTGAGGTCACAGAGAACCTGGAGCTGACATGAGAGACACAGCCAGCTTGTGACTATTTTGACTGAAACCTGCTAATTTGCTCAGTTTGCACTGAAAATGCCAAAAAATGACTCAGAACAGAAGACAATGCTATTTAAACACCATATACATAGTTTAACAGCCAAAAAAACTTATTTTAGGGTTTAGCTTCTCTTTAATAAGTCTAGTCATTTGTTAGGGGTCCCAGACCCACAGTTTCTCTCGCCTGTTATGAAGACAACATACTAAGGTGTTCTTTCATTGTTTCTTATCTTTTTATAGGGTAGTTTTTTATTTTCAAAAAGCCACAATGGAGTCTTTAAAGAGTTGCATGTGGCCCTCGAGCCACAGGTTGCAGACCCCTCGCCTATATAGCCTAAATATTTGCCAAAGAATAATATTATTAACAGGAAAACTGCCTAGATATCAGTGTTCTGGCTCAAAGAAATGATTTGCTCTTCTAGCTACAGCATAAAAAGCATAAACCCAAGCCATGCCATACTGTGTAGTTCGAATCAATCGTTCACTCCCACAGACGCTGAGTGACATGTGAACCAGTCTATATGGACTGTGATCAAACATGAGCATCAACACCAGTAGTGTAGTGTTGCTAGCCCTTATGGCTCTTGTCCTCAGAATAGATCTGACCCATACATACAGTAAGGGTAAATGACAAGGATTATATTCAGTTTGCTTGGAGTAGCAGGAAGCCAAATAGAATTGAAAACGAACAAATACAGAAACAGAGACAAAACATCTTGTTGGACCAGAGCCATCTTGACCTCCAGTGAAAAGGCTATTTAAGTAATGAAAAGTAACAGGCGCTGAGATGCTGGAACAGACCCATAATGATCCAGTTATGTGAAGCAGCTTACTAAACAAAAGCACGCCTGCCTCTCCAAGGACAGGGGCACTTGAATCACTCTTCTCTCTCGTAGTACACCTCTATAGGCTTGACTGGGTTCTGCTGCCATGGCACTTCCCTGTGTGCTTGATGGCATACATAGGTTTTATGGGAAGTCAGGGGCCTGGCGTTGTCGAGGTGATCTACTCTGCTGCCACTGCTCCGTCAGCAATCTGGAATTCATTACTATGTGTGTGTTATCTCCCCTCAGCATGCAGCGCGGGTGTCTGTGGCCCCGCCCCTCTGAGTGGGAGGGAGAGAGAGAGGGAGATACCCATGTGTCAGCTCTTCCCTGGTCTGACATGTGGTGGCACAATGACAGAGCCTGTTGCTGTGAATGGACCGCTAAGTACCAGCTACACCTGCAAATAGAAGCACAGAGCTAAAAGTGTCCAATGTGATATTATTATGGGTACAATTAGGTCTTGTGTGATAATCTGGCAGGATTACAGTCATCAGAGCAGTACTATTTCAAATGTTAGTTCAGGATTGATGATTATGGATGTTAAGTTGGGGCTCAGTGTAAAGACCGGGTAATCTTCTTGCTGCCAGACCGCAGTAATCAGACACAATTCCAGTCTTCCCTTCTACATCCCATTTCCTTGAGTTACTATATGATAATAAAATCAGAACGAATGATTCCCGGGGCAATTGTTCAGTTCCTGGTGAACATACTCATATTTAATAAGATACTACAAAATAATTGTACTTCTTGGTTGACACAAGAGCAGTTGTAAGTGTGTAAGTGATCGAAATGCTAACCTAATGTAAATCAATAACACCTCTGTTTGTTCATTTGAACCTGCAAGAAACATAAATAGAGAGACATAAAACTTTAGCTTGGAGAACCCAAACTGAGATCTCTCTGTATTATTTTATACAATCCCGTTTGCATACTAAACCTACAAGTCTCACCTTTGACGGGTTGAGCTTGAGCCTATAGCACTTGGAACAACACATCTGGTTTGTCTAATGCAACTGATGTGTCGCAAATAAATAAACAAAAATTGATCACAAACATTTTAAACATTATTTTAATATTCTTTTTTTAACTGTCAAAAATGTGTTGGTGTTCTTGCCACTAAAATATCCTAAAAAAAGCTATTTTTTGTACTTTAAACTCTACAACACACTTTATAACAATAACTTAAGAATCTCAAAGGTTCCGCTTTCATCAGTATTTTTTAAATCGTAACTAAAACCTCCAAAAACCTCTTACATGTCCACTTGGTACAACTTGTTACTTTCAGCGCCGAATGGTCAGTCTGTACAATGGGAACACTGAGTTGTGTCTGTACACAATAGTAACCTTCCTCGGCCTTCATAGGGAGTGCAGTACACCATGGAACCTGGCGGAGCATTAAGTCGGTGCACACAGCGGGAGACAGCCCACTCCAACACAACTCCTCTATAGTGTCTTTTCCTGACGCCTGATTGTCTGCCATTGGACATTTGGGTTCATCCATGCCTCCCAAAGACTCCTCCACAGATAATCTCTCTGCTCCAAGGCCTTTACTGATAACATGAGGTCGACACATAATAATAGTATGTTTATGAGAGGATTCACTGGATTGTTTCACACCGGAAACAAAAAGACAGAGCTAAAAAGATGACACATACAGGAGACAAAAGAAAATTCAGGCAACTGAACGTTTTGCAACTGGTCACAGCGAACTACTTACAGTACTTAAAAAAGACAGATCCCAGAACCCTAACCTAACCCATGTCACTGCGCAAAAATGAATACAGCTTACGAACAAACAAGATTGCATGGTGAGGAAAATGTCTCATAAAATGCAATGTCAGCAGTATAAAACCTCACAAAGAAACAAACCAGCACTGCTTTTGAATTAGGGCTGTAATTGACCAAAGAAATTCTTGGTCGACTAAAAACACACCCCGATTAATTGACTAAAAAGGGGCATGGCAAAAGCTCTAAGGCTAAAACGTGTGCTTTTGAACTGACCATTTATATGACTAAAAAAAGAGTTTATGTGAAAACAACAATGTATACAGAAAATGGATAGAAGACAGTTTATTTATATATAAAAGGCCAATGAATTAGTCCCAAATCTTCAACTAAATTACTCCTTTTTGTTACCGTCCAATACAAATTCCTATAATCTCAATAAAATTAAATTAACTAAACGAAATTTTGGTCGACTAAGACTTCACTGATTGATTAATCAACTAAACAACTACAGCTCTGCTTTTAATACTTTTGAATAGAGGTTAAATTTTGTGCTAAGCGTCTTTAAATATTTCTTGGCTTAACTGATTTGTAATGAAACAACCTATTACTTAAATTTACGCAGCCGTTAAATGACTATTAAGTATTCGATTTCTGTGAGGCAAGCATGTTCCTGTAGTCGATTTATTTTAAATTTTTCAATGTTTGTAATTAGTCATGCACGTGTGCACGGTAGCAGAGTGGTTAGAGCTCTGGCTTCCCAATAAGGAGGTCGTGGGTTCGACTCCCGGGTCGGACCATACCAACATCTCACGATCTCTCTGGGTGGAGTTTGCATGTTCTCCCCGTGTCACCGTGGGTTTTCTCCGGGTACTCCGGTTTCCTCCCACCTCCAAAAACATGCATGTTTAGGTTAATTGGGCATCACTGTAAATTTCCCTTAGTGAATGAATGAGAGAGTGAATGTTTGTCTGTCTAACCCTGTGGCAAGTTGGCCACTGTCCAGGATGTTCCCCGCCTAAGGCCCAAAGTCACTGGGAAAGGCTCCAGTCACCCGCGACCCCTAACGGGATTAAGCGGTAGAAAATTAATGAATGTAATTAGTCATTTCAGGATATTCAAGTTTCTAATGGTCACTTCTTTTTTAATTCCCTTATTAACCTGCCTCTGCAGATCTTCCACAGTGTGGATGTAGGTTGTTCTTGTTCAAGGCTTTAATCAAACAGAAAATAGCTACAATCTGTACCTTTGCATAGTAAGAGGCCACGCTGCAAAAAGTTATAAATTAAACTGCTTTTAAGACAGTAAAAAATCAAATACAGCACCCTGAACATAAAAACAAAACATTGGGAAAAGTGAGAAATGTTCCAGTCATCCCTCACTGACTGTCTTGTATTGTGCTTCCAAAGTTGGGACAAAGTTCAGCCTCTCCCCACTCCTACATACGCTCAAAGTCCAGCCTGCACTTGAAGCTGAAGTGGCGCTAAATCAAAGTGCTGAGGCATAAACCTGCACTAACCCTGTGATAAATAATAATAAGCATTTATCAGGCCACTTGAGCTTGTAAACACAGAACCAGCAAATGAGCAGCACAGAAAAGACCAATGAAAAAGACTTTGCTTGCGTGGCGGAACAAAAGCAATGGTTTGACAAGGGGTTAAACTGCATTTTCAGCATTGTGAATGTTGTGGCCGCATGTATTCAAGCCCTGCAGATCTTTGTGTCAGAATAATAGACAGGGCAGATTACAGGCAGTGTAGTACAGTACAGGTTAGACAGCTTTACACTCTCTGACACTCTCTCACTCCTTCAGTTTACTAAACATAACCAATTCCCTTCAGTATGACTCTGAGGGGAACAGTTCCATATAAAGGGCGTCTCATTAGCAGTAGTCTTAAGTCAAATGCTGGTAATGCTTAAATCTCTGAATGTTATGCATAAAAACCAAACTTCTGAATTGACTTTATTCTGCTCACCTTTTAATAGTATGTCACAAAACGAAAGTATCAATATTGTGAGACTGATGGATTAACTGTGACAGCAATAAACTAAATATAACACACTAATGTTATATTTTATACTATGATGTTCTACTACTACTTTACCTACTTTATTTAGTCATGACAGAAACGTATATTACATAAGAGTTTTGCATTGTTTTTACAACCCTATGTTTTGCTTGCTTTGCTATTTTGTTTATATTAAAAAATTGTTTCAACTGAAGGACGTGTCAAATCTAAGTCTATTTTTAAAGTTGTTATCTTGTTTTATAAATTATGCCTATCCTCTTGTTTTTCTTGAACTGTGCATTGCAACACAAAGATTTCTCCACTGTGGGACAAATAAAAGCTATTAATCTTCTCTTACTACATAGTAGTAGTACATAGTAGAAAGTTGGTATTCATACTTTTTAAAATAAGCTAGTTGCAGCCATTGTGGATTGTGATCTAAAAAGTTCGTGTCAAGCTCTGCCGACACACGAACCTTATCAGGAGGTCAAGCCAATAAGAACAAGACCATTTCTAAGACAACAGTCCCTGCTGCAGTAGCAAGGTATAAAGTTTGTACTGAGAAACTCCCACCAGGATCAACAGAACAAACACAGCGTCCTTGTCACAGTATTGGACTTACTAAGTTAAACAATGTCAGAAAGATACACCCTTGGGTATTTTCTCTGTAGAGGTTGAGCTAAAGACCAGGCTTAGTTCAATGTCACAAGAATAACAGACTGTGGATTATTAACCAACAAATCTGAGCTTGGGTAAGTTTATGAGTAACTCACAGGACCTTATAGATTTATAAACAAAAGAAAGTGACAGCAATGTCGGTATTTGCACAGCTGCATCAAAAATATACATTTTGGCTTACAAAGAGTTATAGGCTGTATTCAGTTAATTTGCAAGCAATTGTTGACAAAGTTAACTAGAGCCCTTAAATCAGCCCCAAATACACTTGAAAAGCGTTTCTCACTCAAAATATAACATTATGCCTTTACTTTAAAAATGAATTCTTACCTTTCATAATCTCCTTTAGCTTCCTGTGATTCATAAAAAAGGAAGCATTAGCGCT
Source organism: Mugilogobius chulae (assembly GCA_038363315.1). NCBI lineage: Eukaryota > Metazoa > Chordata > Actinopteri > Gobiiformes > Gobiidae > Mugilogobius > Mugilogobius chulae. The sequence goes on along the minus strand of CM076402.1, from coordinate 31,967,640 downwards.
CAAGCAATGTATTTCATCCATTGAAAAACAACATAACTGCACGATTTTGAACACATGATAACACAACATAATCAATACTTGAAATTATTAGCTATCCCAAAGACGTTTATCCAAAAATGCTAAGTTTCTGTAACAAAAGCTACTAACGTTACTACAAAGAGCAGATCCCAGGGGACAACTGTTTTCAAACTGAGCCTCTTCATTCACGTTTCGGCTGAGTGAAAGAATTCAGTGTGCAGACAATTCTGCGACAGAAGCGTTCTTACCTGCAGTGCAAGTGCAGCTAGTTTGAAGACATTTCCACTCTCCACTTGGATGGTCTCCTACAGAGCACAGGGGTAAATACGAAGAGCTTTTAAAAGACGCACATTCAAAGGGCAGGCTGTCCCAAACACTTGACTCGAGCAATCTGCCCCGTCCCGTACCTCGGTCCCACAGTTACCGACTGCACCACTGTGTTTTTACTCTGTGAGTGCCTTAAAACTGTCCTCAAAAGTAATCCAGACTTCGCCTTGTGTAGCGCGAGTACGACTGTTTAAGTAAAAGACTAGGTTACGCTTTAACTACGAGGTAATAATGGGTAAAATAATCGCTCTGGTGTAGTCTGTCCCCCGCAGCGGAAAGTGGTGCAGTCCGAAAGCAGGTTCAACAGTCTCCCGTATCCCAGGGTGACCAGATCCGCGCGAAAAAAAAAAAAAAAAAAAAAAAAAAAAAACACTGCAACGTCTGCTTACGTGCTGCACTCACATGCGTCCTGGACAGTAGGAAATTTGAAACTTTACAAAAGCACAAACAATTTCTATTAAAATATCTACCTAATCTAATACAAACTTTAGAATCTATCCAGCTACGGTGAACATTGAGTCCCGTACGGCGGTGGGTGCGACATAAACGGCACAGAATAGTTGACATCATAGACAACCATATAATTTAATGTCTACGGTTACATAAAAGCTTCAATAAAATCTCTTCGTATGTATAAAGATTAACTGCGAATAAAATGCGGTCATCTTGGACATCTACTACTATTAGTAAGGCGGACTAGGTATAGTATGGAGCTTTACGACAGTCATTAAACGCCTCAAAACAGCAAAGTTGTGCACACAGAACGCAAAGTTGAAGAGGCAGTTCAAATGTGCGTGTGTGCAAGAATCACAAACGGTCTATGACTGATAAATGTGCAAAAACTTTAACATTCACTCTGACTCACACCACCACACCTGTCTTTTTGCTTCAATTAGTGTCCGTAAGGTTCAAAAAGATTTAGTAGGCTATGGCCAAGCTCTTATAGCCTACCTGCAACGTAAGATTTTTTTGTGCAAAAGATACAATTTAATCTACTCCAAAATGCAGGGCTACAATTTATTAAAATGAAAATTGTGATAAACTTAAAACTATAAAGAAAAGCAGACCATACTTACATTATAGATGAGAGATTTGGCATTTAAGAAGAACAGCTCCACCGTGTTGTTCTCTTTAGATAGGTTATTCTTTCAATGTAGAATCTGTAAAAAATAAATCAAATTACAAAAGTAAATAACGTGCTCACAATTAGACGTGTTTATAACTACAAGTAGTCAGTTAGTGCCATCTGCTGGTCAAAAAAAATAAAAAAATCCTTATTCAAGCAGTGTTAAACCAACCACAAGCAGACTACCTTTTGCTTAGACTAACCTCACAAGGAATTTAAGCTCCAAATTAGCAGGCGTTTTGGAGAAAGCATGATCTAGGACTTTACGATCCAGCTGGAGCCAGTTCCTTTGGCCCCTAAACAGAGAATAAAGAAATTAATGAATCATAGAAAAGGTCTTTAATCTTTTTTTCTCCCTTTAATTAAATACAAAAGGGCTTGTATAAATTATTATAGGCTACTTATAGTGTACTTACGTGTCATCTATAAAGCATAGTCCAAAGTATTCCTTTTCCTTCAGGTTAAAATGGGAAGCAACCAAGTCTAGCAACTCACGAGATAACAACTTTGGCTAAAGAAGAAAAAAGACAAAATGGTTTATGAAAATATGTAGTCAGCTTAACTTACACATACGCAAATGAATACAATTACCTGAACTAGAAGATCAAGCTTTCTGTCATCGAGTAAATCAATCTGGCACTGACGTCCTTCTGTCATCTGCAAAGAAACAGAACACGTGTTAAAACCTTTATTGGGATATTTAGTCATCAAATATCTCTTATTATGCTTTACAAAACTAGAGCAACTAAAAAAATCAAAATGAATTAACAAAACAAGTATTGGTGTGAAAGTACACATGTAATGCTTATTAGCTGAATGATGACACTATTTTCACGGAAATCTCTGCTGACATAAAATACACAGCAGATTTTGCAAATGTAGAATTAAGCACAAAAAGCAGGCTTACTCAGACGTCTGTGAATGAAAATATGAAAATAAAAATAACATAATAATATTACAATAAAAGTCCAGGTTTCTGATAAGGTTAAAATCTTGTCAAACTAATTTTGTGGAAAATTACAGCTAAAATGAAAACAGTTGCTTATGAAATCCTTAAGACGATCACAAAAACAGTTGTAAGTCTATAAACATGTGGTTTCCAACTGCTTGGCCTGAGCAGTGGAAAGTGAGGGACATGGTTCAGGCTGAAGACGCCCTGTGGCACCATAGTAAACACCAGTCTGCCCATTATTGTGCCTCAGCCACAACAAAGCTGCAGTACACACTCTGTACTTTTCTCAACAGATTTTGTGTGATTAGCATCACTGTTACCATCACAAATGTAGCTAAATCTAGCAGTCAACATTAGATAAACATACGGCAGTTCGACAAAACATGTTGTAAATATTCTAAAGAAGATTAAAGAATAAGTGTACATGTCACAATATGATGCTATTTCAAAATTATGTTTGCATGTAATTTATAGAAAAAGAAAAGTGAGTAGTCCTCTCTGGTTGTGTGCAGCTGAGGGGAGTGGGGTGTCCTGACAAAAGGCAGGGCAGTGTGCCGGAGGTCGCCCCCTCCAGCCCTGTCATTAAGCACTTTAATGCCCCCTCTTCACATGACCATCAGCCACTAACCTGCTCCCACATGTGCTTTTGAACATAGCACACAGCTCTGTTATTAGCACAAACTACAACATCAGGTGTTTTGTCCTCTCATAAACTGTTCAGCAGAGGCTGTAGTTTGATCACTCAGCCAGGGAGACAAGACTTTTCTACACACATTGCAGTTTACAATCATACCATATTTTCCAAACACATTCCAAAGATTATTGTACAAGATTATTTGCAATTCAATGAAACATTATAATTACAATTACAATTAGCTAATTGCATTTATTTCAAACTGTTTAATTTCTTCTATAAACAACCACGGTCAGCAGTTGAAATCTGTGGTTCATCTGTGGATGTTTGAGACTCAAAATAATGCTGCAATGAAATAGTGACAATGAAATAGTGCTTTGATCATAATTCTCCAAACTTTGTAATAAAATTAAAAAGAAACACAGAAAGACATGCTGACAGCGCTCAGGTGTGCCCACAACAATGCATTTCTAAAGTGTTTTACTGGCTCTAGACTCGACCCAGACGGTGAGATCAAATGAACGATCATGCTGCTCCTTAACCACCACCATATGTGAGAGAGCGCCTTGTTAAAGCTGCCGTCTCACACACAAACACATGCATACGCTAATGAGCCAGACAAGAGAAAGTGTGCTGCTGACTCTCACAAACAACTCTGAATCCATCTGGTACTTTCTCTTGGTAAGCAGAGCAGAGAGACGTCATACCTGGTAACACTTTCTGACTCTGAAGAAAGTCTCCAGAAGTCGCTGACATGGAATGAGGCCATGATTGTACCATCTCCTTAGCGTCTGATGAGCCAAAGTCCAAATAATCTGGCTACTGGACACCACCAAGTCCTCCGCTCCTCGGATAAGACGGACAGCCATTGTGGTGTCCATCTATAAGTGATGGAGTCAGAGCAATGTGTCTCCCAGCTGATGTGATGTCAGTCTGGTGTGAGGGGAAGCTCGGTACCCTGCTGACTCGGAGTTGGACTTGGGCCCCGGGCCAAAGCACTGCCTCATACACGCAAGAGAGCAGGGCGGCAATGATGTGTGCTGTCTGCATTACATATAAGAGCACAGACTGGAAACAATGAGACACTAACGCAGAATTCTGTCATTGTTATTTCAAATCAAACAACCAATTAGAATGCATGAAAGCAAAAATGTAGTAAATCATGGAGCATATGTTTTGAAAGCTCTAAAAGTTAGAGCTACAAGTTCATACATTAAGCACCACTATTGATTATTGAAAAAATAGATTGTGTTCCCGCTCTAGAATGTGATGATGGTGGGCTAGAGCCAACATTTTTTTTAATGCTGTAGCCCTACTTTTCCATGAAATTTCACCTTTTCTTCAAGTATGTCTATTGATGACTAATAGACGCAAAGCAATTACAGATTCCTATAGGTCTATAGTGCTAATACTTACTACATACTTTTCATTAAAAGACAAATTATAAATATTTTAATTTCTTTATTCATTTGATAGGGACAGTGCATATTAATGAACATCTGTAGCAGTTACAATGTAATTATGGCAGATTATAGCAAAGATGCTAGTTTCCAGTATCTTCAGGGTATGTGACAGTAATGTGTTTCCTACCCCAGGTATTGAGTTAGTGCTCCATCTAATGGCTGCATCAAACTAATCTAATGTGTTAATGCTGGGAAAAAATTTTTCAAAATGATACAACAATTCAGAAGATACTCAGAGCACTATGACATCACAAATCTGGACTATTTCACAGAACAATGTGCCTTATCGAGTGCTCAGAGAAGATATCAGAATAGTGTCTTACAGACAGACAGCTTAAGTTCCACTTCATGTTGACGCAATGTTAGAACAGAGTTATAAACTCAAAAAGTGAGTTTGCAAATTACTGGTATGTGTCATTTAGCTTTTAAACTCATTACAAAGAAAGAAGTAGAAGTAGAGACTATTAACTTAACTTTATAGAAATTTTAAGTCTATTTAAAACTATCTTGTTTGATTGCATGCTTCTATATTCCCTGCTGTTCTTAAAATGTGTATTGCAACACTGGAATTTCCCCATTGTGGGACAAATAAGGATATCTTATCTTATTAGTTAGTAGCTCAAAGTCAATTTTCTTACTATGCATATTGTAATTGTTTGATTTCTTTTGTTTATATGGGACTGTTATTGAACTGGCATTTTAAAACTACAGGTTTGTTCTGACTGGTTGTGATTGGGCTTACCATAGATTGCGTCTTTTTTTATTATTTGTAATGTTAAGTAACTAGAATTTGCAGCTGTATGCACTGTAGCCCATGACATTTTTTTCTCAAGGACAAAAATGTTTACCTTATCTGACCTTTCTTGTAGAAAAATAATACAAAGTTATTTTATTTAATCCATTTTGTTTGCTGCTTTATTAGTCTGCAGAGTGTGCATGGAAATAGCAGTGTCTGGGATGTGGAGGCAATTTCCTGGTTGGAACAGACATCTCCACCCTTTTTATTAGGCTGGCAAAATAAAATAATGGTATCTGTTTGAAGGTGCCATGCAATACAGACTAAAGAGATTCAGCTTTGATGCTTTAACAACTTCGTGCAGCTCTAATTAATATCAAATGAATAACCACCTGATTCAAGTAAACAGGCCGAGGACGTGAAGGCCAGTCTGGAAACAATATGCTGCTGTTAGGTTTTGTGAGACTGACTTCACAGAAAGTGTCCACAATCAACACTGAGCACCTTGTTTACTTTGTTCCACACCACATCACAAGAGAGTGACTTTGGGGCTTTTGGAGAATCATGAAAGTGCTTTTTTACATTAATTGTAACAAGTAGATTATATAAGTCACAATCTTGAGGAGAGGATAAGAAGATTTACACTGAAAATTTGATGTAGCCAAGCTTAAATGCATTGGGTTATTTGTTGATATATTAGGTAAAAACAAAATACAGAGTGGAATTTGAAAATCTGCCAAACAAAATAAATTTTAACACATGGACTATCACATTAAATAAGAAAAACAATGTGCATTTTAATACCAAATAAACACATACAAATTAAGATTTTTTTGTTTTCAGGATTGGTCAGCAAAAGTTTGCTGTACCTAAAAGGGATGGTGGGATGGTTACTAAATCCATAAATAAGATAAAATACAATTTTGCATAGCATTTTTAATAACATATAGGGAAAGAAATAATTTAATTATAACAACTTTTTAAGTCTGTTGAAAATAATCCTCTTGTCCAACATTGCATACAACAGCTACTGTGTTTGAACACAAGAATAATATGAACAAATTTTAACAACTGCGATATGTCCTGAACTCCACAAAGGTTTTGTAAGGTATAACAAGATTAGAGCCTGTAGCTCGTACCCAGAGGGCAGGATTCAGCAAAAGGACAGCAGAGGAAGAACACAGACTTGTGATGCCACAGCTGCCTGGAGCATGGCCAAACATATGGTGGACACAAGCTGCTGTTTATCACAAAGCACAGGAGAGAGAACAGGCCAGTAAGTTCAGAGACAGAATGTTCGCAAGAAAAATACTTTGGCTTAAGATGAGACTCTACAGGCACAACCATTTTGTTTTTTTGTTCAGTTTGGTTTCTCAGTATGCTTTCATGTCAAACAACCAAAATGTTAATCTGCTGTTAAAGAATAAATGTTTTACTATATTGTTTTTTTTTTTTTTTTTTTTTTTACATTGTTCCTGTCCTTCAAACATGCTCATGAGCAACCTAATTTGGGAATCCCATGCACTATAATCCAAGAGGAAAGGAAATCTAGTTTTGTTAACAGCCTGTCACTGTCCTGGCACCACCATGAGCTCACAGAGCAGGCTCTTGTGAAGTCAAAGCAGTCATGTGCTGAACACAAGACCCAGACTTAAAGGGTCATTCTTCTCTGACTGTTGTCTCACTTCCCTCCCTCATGCCCAATCCATTGTGCTGGAAATGCACTCTCATTGCACTGCAGGCGTACCTCCATCAGAGGGCAGGAGAGAGTGTCTGGGGACAAAGAGGTAAGGCTTTTAGAAAGCTGGTGTTCTGTTTTTATCAGTTTGACCCTATCTTCTATTCATGGTCTAAATTGACATACTTTCTAAAACGTAAGTCAACTATAATGGGAAACACTTTATGTTGCAGTGCAAAAAAACAAACAAAAAACTGTAGAATAGAAACTGGCAGTTACAAATGAAGCTAAATAGTTATTTATCATTAACATTTAACCCTGACTGCAAAGGTATATCAAAAACAAGTATTATTACGAGTTGCGTTCACTTTCTAGAATGTGAATATGTCAGGCCTAAATGTCTCAGATTGTCTGTGTACTGTGCTACTACTGTACAAGTTTGGCAAAGTATGGTGGTATTGAAATGTGGTTTTCGTGTCAGACCCCGAGTCTATGGCAGATCGAAATCAAGCTCCCTCTATAAATGTATTATAGCCATTTATTTGTAGATTTCTCAAAGGAAGTTCTGCTCCAGTTTGTTCTACACCTTAATGACTGCCATGTCTGTAGTCACAACATCTGCTTTACTCTGTGTGTGCTTCATCTGCACACTGTTTCATTAGTCACCTGGACCAGGCCTACCTGCTGTGAGAAAAATATGGGCTTTCCCACTTCCAAACAGTAACCACACTGACTGTCTCCTGCAACATGTACTATCAGTTTGTAGAGCTCCAGAGCCGCTGACTTCATGTCCTGAGCAGTACAAGGCTGAGGCGTGTGCTTCCAAACAGCAGCTGTCACGCACACACGGGCTCCAGCTGACGGCCCGTGCCTCATAGTGGGAGTACATCTGACATGTGAAAGGCAGACATCCGAGACGCCATCTTTGACATGCTGCCAGGAGCCCAGACCACATGTAGCACACACCATCTTGTCTGCAAGTCCCCTGGCCCTCACTGTGCCAGAAACAGAGCAGGTGGCCCCAGCTGTCACACATTATCATCATTTATAGTCGTACATCATACATACTTAGATTAGACTCATCAAATATGAATGACAACCATCTCGAGCTGAACATATCTTCCCAAAGAATGAGAAGGTTCTGTCTGTTTACAGGACGTTCTGAGATATCCTCAGATTTAAAGGTGTGATATTTGCACATTAAATAAAAAAGGAGCACATTTATTTGAAAAGTGGAAGTAAAGAGCAACATGAGGAAGGTGTAATTTTGTGGAAATGGGTCATTTGCAAAAAGAACCTTTTAATTTTTAAACTGGGGTATTTATTTAGAATATTAAGGTTGATTGAAATCTAACAAAATAAGAACTTATGCTCTAGTGATCAACCTATATATAAGTACACCACTATTTCAAAGAATAGGTCCATTTTGAAATTTCTGAAAATACCAATGATCAACCAAGCAATATAATGGTTAATAGTGTTTTTATACAAAACACATTAAAAGCAAGGACAAAATTAAATTACTGTCACTCATCTAAAAACAATTTTAATCACGTAAAAAAATTTGTCTAAACTTAAGTCCGAAACACACATTATAGCCAAAAAAAAATCTGTCTTCTGTAATTCCAATGAAAAACTGATTGGTCAAATTGCCAAGGCAGATGGTACCTGATAACACCAAGAAGAAAATATTTGAAATTTGAACTGTTCTAATATGTTTATCACCAAATATTATAAAATGTGAATATAGTTTTACAGAACTGACCCAACAAAAACATATAAATAATACATTGGACACAAATAGAATCTTCTAACTCCAAGGAACGATATGCACACTACAAGGCTTTTGGACAGTATGAGAGAATCCTGAGCTTGCTCCTGATGTTCCACTGAAAAAAAAAAACATGCAAGCGCTTAAGACAATCTAGCAAAATGAACATGAGGTTTAACTCTTTACTGTGGCCGAACTGCAATAAAGCCTCTCAACACATGCTAATCCAACGACAGACAGATGTGGAAATCTTAAGAAACAGCTAAATCTGGCACAAGTAAGACGACTTTGGATGCTGCTTACATTCAATATCACAGCTCTAAATCAACAAGAGAAAGACTGGAAGCACTGGCTCAGCACTGCAGCTTGTGCCCATAAGGGATCTGAAACCATAGCAACCCTGTATATATGCAGTTTGTATGATCTTATTGCTCCTTATGTACTCATAAAGTCACGTTCTCACTTCCTCATATCTAATAATAAACAGAAGACAAAGCCAAAATATCAGACTTCTCACAAAATGCTGTTCTCACTTTTTGCACAGAAATTACATTTAAAATATCGTGTGACAACTTTTCTTTTATTCACATCTGTTTAACTTTTGCAAATGTGTTCATCTCTTGACCTGAAAACACACGGCTCCACCTTAAGATATCAAAAAGACGACTTTCTTTAGCAAACTCAACTGAACCAAAAGGTAAAGCTAATCTATGTTTGTGTAATTTTGAGTTGTGAAAACAGGCTGTCAACTTTAAAAGCACCACTCTGTGACATCACAGGTGGAACAGCGTATTTAGAGCTTTGGAGATGTCGACACCCAAATAATGCGCAATTACTCAAACTCAAGTGAAAAAAACAAAACCCTACTCCAGGTATGTTTTTGCCAATAACTTAACATGGCTAAAAGCTCAATTTAGGCTTTGTGTAGAATGGAATCTTTAAGAACCTTTAATAGAAACATGTCCAGTGATTGGCAAAACTGATAACCACAAGACTCTATTGACAGATCACTATAACAATTATCTTTGAACAGATCTCATGGAGTCTTTATTTTAAGATAATTCCGACAAGGAATGTGGGCGAGAATAGGTGAAAACAGTAATTTTGAAGCACTCTGTTACAATACAAAACACAATGACTAAAAATACAAATACATCCAAATACAACTTTGAGGAATTGAAGATTTTTTCAATACTGGATTTGATTTTGAACCTACAAATGTTATTAGTCTTTTCGAACTAAATTATACTTTAATCATTTCAAATATACTCTCTTTTGTAAAATCTATGAACCTACACTATCTTTTTCATCAAACAGTAAACGCAAGACAAACCTAAACCACCTCATTGCCAAAGAATCATCCCTCCGCGCAGATTTCACGCCAAAATTGCGAGCTTAACTGCATTCTGAATTTGTCAGCGCATCTGCTTAAGAAGCACAAGCACTGTTAATTACAACCAATTAACACCATGTGACAAAGCTCCATTTACCAAATGAATAGACAAGCAAGAGACTTTTCTGTGTGTATGAGAGACGCTACAGTGAAGCCCGTCTTTGTGTGGGGCGAGAAGGTTAGATGGGTAGAGGGAGGCAAGGAGGAAGGGCCCGGGGCTGCCACCCTCCACAGATAAGCATGTCTGTAACCCCTTTTAGGAACACATCAGAGCCTATTTGTACTAATGGATTTCATCAATGCAATCGTTTCTTCTTGTCCCAAAAGAAAGCTAAATGTCAAGCCAATGTGAGCTTCTATTCAAAAGAGAAAAGCAGTTATTATTTTAAAAATAATAATACTTTCATGTTGTGATGGATAACCAGACAAAGCACTGTGAATGTTCTATGTCTACAGCTGCATCTATAGCACCAAAATGTTTTTTTTGTTTTTGTTTTTTTTGGCAAACTCACGTCTTTCTGTAGGGGGAGCACTACTGCAGAAGTTGCTTAGGTCAGCTTTAAAGTTAAATTTATTGGGAATGGTATATCGGTATTGTCCAGTACTGGAAAAAATATTAACAGGGCTACACAATCAATCAAAATCAAAATTGTAACGTCGTCATTTTCTATGCAAACTACAAAAAAAAATGTGATTTTTTTTTTTTTTTGCTTACTTGTTAATTATATACTGTAGCTTAGATACAAGCATATCTTGATTATTTTATTTGTGTCAGCCGTTAGCCAAAATGCTAACAACAACAAATCAAATCAAAGCAATTTATTTTGTATAGCCCAAAATCACAACAACAGTCGTCTCTGAGGACTTCCCAGATTATTAATTTAGCAAACATGAATGATAAAATAAAAATAAACATAAAACAATACAGACACAACAACAACAACAACAACAATAACAACAACAAACTAAGTGGAGATGGGTGAACAAACGGAACATTATTAGATCTAGTCAGGACATTGCGGACTAATTTCCACCTAAATAAAATAATTATCAAGATATCTGTGCTAGGGAGAATACATTTTAAGTTATAATATTGTATTGTCCCTTTAAGTATCCGCTGATGCTATGTTATGTAAATGCAAATACAGTAACTGTGTTAATAATTTGTGTACACTCAATTTAACATCAGCCAATAAGTATGCCTTGTTAGTCCAAAAATCAGGATATCAGCCAAACTGATATCATGGAAACTATACTCGATGCAGAAAAATTGTATGTACTGGTAATGATATCCATTCCCAGATCACTGCTATCTAATTGTTCAGAGGCAACTGTTATGATTTGAGCTCTAGATATTCAATTTAAGAATCCCAGAAAGTCCTACTATAGCCTTTCCAAATATTATGTTCTCTTAACATCCTTGGACTCCTTTGTGTATGACGCTGGATGTCACTTGAGGCTATACGCTCATGACTACAGGTCATGACAAAACGCATGTCCGTAACCCAGATGCTGTGAAGAGGAGGCCGAGGTCAGGGAGAGGGGAACGCTGGGTGCCCTCCAATACATAAAGAAGGAAAGCATTAGTTTTCAAATTGCTGAATGACTCTAATAGACATCTCCACAGGGGGCCACATGGAAAGCAATAGAGATGAAGGAGGAGGGGGAGGGGAGCAAGAAGAATCTACCCCCAACAAGAGACACTAATGAGCCTCAAGGCAAGAAAGACGATATGATTGCTGTCTTTACCAATTCAGTCTGGAAATGCACCTGGCAAGGCTGCACAATGTGTCAGAACTTTACGCTGTCAAACTAAAAGCTATACTCATTTGTGTATTTAAAATTGGAATTAGTATACCGATGTCTTATGAGTCCCACAGGAGACCAGTTTCTTGGTTACTAACTTATTTAGATCCCTGTTAATTACATCCTCATATCTTAATTATATAATCACCAATGGCCTGTTAGGAAGAGTATTTTCTCATTATGTTGCAATTATTTTTGCTTCATTCCATAGTGTTTGAGGCAATGTTTATCTCATCTCGAGGTGGATTTATTCAGGAAATTAGCAAATACAACAGAAACAGTGCATTTGGGACAAAATACACAAGGAAAAAAACTGAAGATTTAAATTTATCAAATGAAATTGATTAAATATGAAATCTAATCATATTCTACCCTCTAGTTCCTTTAAAGCAGATTATCCAGTCCTCTGCTGAAGTGTGACAATACAGCTGCCAATCAACTGTTTGCTTATCAGCCAATATGTTGCCAGCTTTAGGTCTTCCATCAACCGTTCACAAAGAAGCTGTCTGTAGTGATTTATTGTCTATATGCCTTGTGTCACAGTAAATAAAATAGTTTATGGCAGATGTGTTGATTTGCTCATTCGATTAAATAGTGTATAGCCCCCATATTCCATAAACTAAACTCAAAAACATGAAACAAAAAATATTTATTTTTCTCATTTTTTTCACAAAACGTTTGGCAAAATCTATTAGTGAGAATTTCTTCTTCTTTGCTGAGACAATTCATCTCACCTCACAGCATTGGCATAATAAGAAATTCTACAGCTATGTTTTAGTCTGGCCACAATAAAAGGACTATGCAATATTTTAACACACACCACAACATGTAGCTTGAAGCAGAAATGTGATTATGTATTGCATTAAAAAAAAAGTCTGTGTAATGTATATTTATGTTCATGAAATCATTACCTAAAGGTATTTTCATTTTGTTTTTGAAAAAAAATCGAAAATGCATCCCTAGGAAGCAGAAAAAAATGTGATTAACCCTACAATTAGTAGCTCCATCCATCCGTATTGACTCACAGATCATTATGTTCCCAAATACAGTTCAGAACACATCCTGTCTGTGGGGGACACTTTCATTTCGGCATGTTCTGTACTGACCCCCAGGGTGCACCTCTTACATGAGCACTTGACTTATAACTTATTAGTTTGTCAAAAGAGAGGACATCAACAATTACAAGGTAATTGACCAAAGGCGGTTTTTAACTCTAGGATGAGGCAGCAGTTCTAAACAATGTGTAAACTATCATTTGATTGTTTTTTACATTGACAGCCACATTTTTATTAGCAATCATTTCATAATGAGGTGAGTTATTAGTACTCCACAAACCACACGTCTGACAAATCACATCTGGCCATAACAGCTCTTCCTGTACAGACGCACTGTCGTCATCACACAACACAAGAGAGCAGTGTTCTCAATCCTCTGCACTAACCTTGACTTATGGCATATTTCTGTCCCGCATTTGAATATAGATGGTCTCAGTAGATTCAAAGCTCCGGAACTTTGGCTGTAACAAAAAAGAAAGAGACAATTTTAGAGGAGAGTAAGTTTACAGAGTTCATGAGAGATTTAGTGGCAAACAATAACCTTGAATTAATCTGGTCATGCTAGTCAAACATTATACTGTATTGGATGAACAAAAAACATAAATAACAGCTTTCAAATTTATGTTGTTGTTTGTCTTTTTCCTAGAACAGTGATTGAACTGGTAAATGACATTGAGCAAGCTAGCCGCTTCTTTATATTAAAAATGTGTACTTTTAACAAATACATTTTCTTGACTGTGCACCAAATACTGTATATGGTCAAATCATTAAGACAGGCTTTGAGGGCTTTTGCTATACAAGTTGTTTTTAGATGACTTATTGAGGCACAGAGTAAGTCTTTAGTCGACCAAAAAAAACAAAACAAAAAAAACCGTTTGGTTGATTACAGTTTACAGTTTTTGTCAATTGCTTTGCCACAATATTTTTAGCTTAATTTCATCACTTGATTCAAACATTTATCTGAACAAAAGCTGGAGTGGTCAGGACATTTTTTTTCATTCATTCACACAGTTTTCAGGCTCTTTCTCACTACAGCTCTCACACAGCTCTCATGCACAAACTCACATGTTAAGAGGGTTTTAGCCAATCTGTTCACAGGTGGCATAACAGCAAAACCCCAAAACCAATAACCGGTATGAAACAACACAGGATGAACTCATGAATCAATAGTAAAAGCAGATAAAAGACTAATTGGATCAAGCATAGACTGTATGTTTTCAGTGTGATGTTGATGTAAAACGCTTGTCACAGACTTTACACTTCTCGTTGAAGAGACAAAGAAAACTGCCAGCCTAGAGCTACAGCTTAGTTTCATTTCACTGCAGCAACTATGTCAGGTATCGCAGAACTGCAGACGGTTCTCCAAAAGCAGGAAGTACAGTTGGTCAGTCAGCGCAAAGAAGCAAAGTTGTGAAATAGCACACTGTATGCATTCTACTTTACACTAGTGCCAAATATTAATTTAGAAAATTGATATTGTACTTTTCAATTAACACATTTACCTCACTGCTGACACACATGTTTACACTCTACGTCCTGAACAACAAAACAAACAAAAGAAGCAATTGGCTAAAGCAATCACATGCAGGTATTGATAACTTTGTCACTGAAATCAGAACTAAACCTTCAGAGCTCATAGCAAAATCAATAACAAAGCATATGAAAACACATCAGCAATGTTAATGTCTTGTTTTGACATAAAAACTTGCTTCTGATGGGAAAAGTTTTGAATGTGAAGCTTTTTTTTTTTTTACTTTAGCTTACCTGCAATTTAGCATTAGCCATACTGGTTGCATATGAGTTTGAAGTTCAAAAGGGAAATATCAAACCTCTCACTCAGTCAGCACATCAACATTCTCATAAGCTGTTTCTATTCTCTGTTTGTTACACAATTAATAGGTGCTTCATACAGTAAGTTATGTGGTTGTGCTGGCCCTGCCCTGCCCTGGGGACATACAGTGTAACCTTATCCTGCAGAGAGGTGACACCTGTTAATTTGAGCCTCCCAACCTCCAGATCAACTTTCTACCTACACTGACTATCCTGCTCACATAGATGGAGTTTCAAAGTATTAAAATACAGATAAAGGATAAAAGATGTATCTCAACTAGATAATTAATTAAAAATCACAAAAATCTTGACTTCTTGAAAAATAAATGATCTAACTTACCAGAACATAAGAAACTACTAATAATACTTTGGAATATTACTTCAAGACAAATCTAATGGTTTTGTTGGAAAATTCCTAAGTGTTAACACTTTAAGCTTCGTGTTAGCATGTTTAAAACATTAACACATTTGAATTCATCTTTGTCAAATTGTTCAGCCCTATTAGGAAATTACTTATTATATTATCTACAGAGTTACATATGAACACAAATATTTGAAACATAATATTTAAATGTTAAGAAAAATGTGTTTCTTTTATCTAAGTTGAGTCAAAATTTCGGCACGGATTGAATCTGAGTGCCATTAGTTTTACATCTTGTATTTCTCACAAATACTGTATATCAGATTTTTCTCAATTACAACTTGATTTGTGTAAAAACGTGAAAAGTAATTTTAAAATCTTAAAAAAAACTATCATACACACATTATTGCTAGCAGTGCGGCTTGTTTATAACAAATTACTTTCATTCTTCTCTTTCTTTAAATCTTAGCGGATATTAGCACTCTAAAGGAAGTATCCCAGACTCTTAAGAGGACAATATGAACTAAGAAAGACCCCAACATCAAAGCTGGCTCTTCGATTGAGTTAGTAGTTTCCTTCTTATGTTATCAGCCCCTCACACCTACTGCACACATTTCCCGTGGCTAACGCCACACATGTAGAAGCCCTTGGTTTGGGTTCAGGGGCAGATGATAATGGCCTCCCAGCTCTCCTCCTCCTCCTTTCTGAATCATCCCTCTTCTATAGAGCTCTCCCAAACAGCTTCACATAACAGTCCAATAACCCTTTGTGAACTGCTACATCTACACTTTTAGGCATTATTGCACACTTAACATGCATTAGAGACATGCTATACACTTATAAAACCTACACAGAGAAAACAATTACAAATAATTCTATGGTTGAACTTCAATTAGTCCAGTGAATTACGAAAAAAGTTGTTTTGTTTGTTTGTTTGTTCCCCAAATGCGAAAATCTAAAAAATTACAAATGTATTGTCCTTTCTTCATTTAATCAGGAAAGTCCCGCTGAGATTGAAATCTTATTTTCAGAGGAGTCTACTGTAGAAGCCTGTGTGGAGTAAAAATATAACAGTAAGCACTAAAACAGATGCAGTTGAATGATGTTTTTGTTTTTTCTTTTTTGAAATAAAAATCAACTTTTCTTATTTGGATCAATGAGATTTAACACATTTACTGTATTGCTAAATGCCAGAATAAGGAGAACATGTTTTTTTAGACAATGTTTATCACTTTTGTCAACTTAATTTACATGCTAAGATCAGTGTGCCTTTAAACAATTTTGGACATCCAGAAGATGATGTCATCTCATTATAAATTCACTCAGGAAGAAGGGTCCCATGAATATGTTAGTCTGAAAAGTCCAGAACAACAAAAGCAAAAGTCCATGTTAAGATTCTGGCAGAAATGGTAAGAATGTGTCATTATAAACAGAGAAACGAGTCCTGTACAGACATGGGTTGAAAAAAGACTGCCAGGAAGAAGCCATTACTCCAAATAAAACGTGAAAAGCCAGATTAGAGTTTTGACTTTGAAAAATGTAATTTAAAAATGTCAAAAAAAAACAAAAAACACCTTCTCATTATTCTGGCATTTAGCAAATACAGATAATTTTATTAATTCTCACGGACAGAAAACAGAAAAGGTTTATTTTTTTGTTATGTCTGACAGAGAGAAAAAAAAAGCATATGTGTGTTTGTGTATCGTAAATACTGTAAACTTTTGGTTTCAACTGTATTTACAAAAGAAGAATGGCTCTATTTTGACAGTTTTTTCCACTAGATTTGCCAAAAACAAAAATGAAATAATGAATGTATGCATAAGTACTTCACATAGGGTTAAAGATGAATGCTGCCGGGCCTCTACACAAACTCCACATCTCTTTTGTCTGTCTACGCCCCCGCACACTACGTCTACAACCAAACATCACAAATAAAATGCTCAGCACATGTCCCTAGGCTGGTTTGTATTCGGAGAAAAGACTAGCATGTCCGTTTAGCGCTGTCTGTCCCTCCGGGCTCTCAGCACTCACATGGGCTTTAACAGTTGAGTACTATTGATCACTATGGATTTAAGACTGAGAGCGAGGTTGTACGCTACACCATGGAGCACTTTATTTGTGGCTGACAGGATAATAATAGGTGCACTCCCGTCTTGTAGTCTCGGACTTTCACTGTGCGGTCGTACTCTTAAAACATAAACACCTTTTTATCAGCTGTCACATCTGATTTGTTCCCTCCAAGTTAAAATCTGTTTAGTTGATTGAGATTTATTTCTTGATTGAGACTTCCGATTTTAACTGTGGCTACATGACAATTTTGAACTCTACTTGTTTAACTTTGAGTATTTCCAAGCAAATACAGAAAAATGTGAGGGTAAGTGGCAGGTAAAAACAAGCTTTTTTGAGCCCTCGAGCCACAGTATAGGACAATACAAGATTACTCAAACATGCATGAATCACTCCAAATACAACTTTGAGTAAGATAATAATGAAAGAACACTGCATGGTGCTCAACAGCTGTTGGTTCCGAAAATACAGGCTCCCATTATAATCGCCCATAATGATCTGAAAAATATATATCATACCAGTTTGATCAGCTATGTGATGAGTAATGAGATAGACCTACATTTTTATTTAAAATCAGTTTCTGCAGCTTTATGAAATATGAAGCCGAATTTTAAGCTAAATTTATTCTTTTTAGACAAAAAACAAACATAATGAATCTGAGTTAGCATATAGAGGGAATTTTTTGTTTATCAACACGGGCGATGCGCGCGCACCCCGCCTGTAGAAAGAGCCTCCGCACATAGACACAAACAGTGGAAATAAGTCGAAAAAGCTCCGTTGTCAGCTAACTACAAGAGTCTATCACTTTGCGAAAACAAATGTTATGCTGCTAAGTTAACATTTATGGATGAAATTCGACCCTACGACCCTTGGAAGTTACATTCAGGTAAGTGAGAAAAACGGCAGAAAAACGCTGTCTCGAGCTTCAGGGGACAGACGTCTGTCATACCGGTTCATACCTGATCCAAACAACTCGCTGTCATCCCGTTTCTGTGTTTAATTCGAAGAAGTTTCCCCATGTAAACAATGCTTTTAAACTTGTATATTTGAATTTTTCTAAATCCATCTTGGAGCCTGTATTTCCAAAACCAGGCCAATCTTTCACTGTTTAGCTCCATAACAGGTGAATTATGAACTCAATAAAGTCAATTTTAATATGTTCCATTAATAAACTTCATAATGTTTTGCATGATCAGTCGTTGCTATTATTCAAGTTTATCTAGATGAACATTAGACTATAGACTCTAAAGTAATCAGACTTTTTTACCTGTTTGCAAAGACTACTAGTGTGACATAAAGGCAGTGTTTTTTGTACTTGTAAAAAATACTAAATGAAATGAAATAGAAAAACATTGTAACATTGTTCTACATAACTTTTATATCTTTGAGTAAAGAGCTATTATTAACTGAATGTCAAAATAACCTCTGTGGCAAAACCATCACTTTTACAAAAGGGAAAACCTTTGACACATTAGAACAAAGACATTTTATCATCATCAGTTTGTACAGCAGCAGCTTGACCTGAACAGTGCAACAAATGTGATCTATATGCTGAGAAGGGCTCAGTCATAAGAACACTCCTCTTCACACCTCACTGTGGGAAGTCTCATTGTGGTCATTACTGTTGAGGCTTTAAAAGCAGCTCCCATCATCACCTCATGGCTGCTTCATTTGTCTACAGTGGAAACAACCTGAGGCCTAATCGTACAAGATGGTTAGATGGAAAAATCAAAAGCTCTCAGTCAGGACACCCCTGCTCCTCTCTCTTTCTTTCCCATCTCCACAACAACTGAAGCCTGCAGCACTGTGCATCAAGTGGAAAGGTGAAAAACGGAGGCTTCCCTTTGTTGTTATTTTAGATTTCTCTTTTCCCAACAGAGCGACAGGTCTCTGACCATAACAACAGACAAAGAAAAGATATGCATGTACAAACACATCTTCAAGCATAAATACATTTGGGTTCAGACAAAGACCTCCTTTTTCCTTTTACTTCTTCTGCTCATGCACAATCTGGGCTGCAAAATAACTAGCGGAAACTAACATGGTGCAAAAGTATTTTACTCTAGTACTTTATTACTATACTAAATTTGAAAATTTCTTTAAGTAGACTGGAAAAAGAACATTTTGCCCAAAGGTTCAAAAATATACAAACCAGACAAAGATTGTAAAAAATATTCATAATCTGTCTCTGTCGTTTTGCTTGTTTAGTTTTTTGTCAACACAATTATTCCACAGCCCAGTTAGCATCTTTTTCCAAATCTCTAAACTTAAAAATTAAACTTAGTCTATAATTAACCCACATTGTAACCTTACCCAAATTTCCAACATTATCTCAGAAGAAAACGTAGATATACAATGAAATGTTAAAAACATACAAAACTTTCTTTATGTAAATATGTCACGAAAAGCCAAAAGATTTACCAGTTAAACCCAAAGAAAATGTCATCACGTGGCTTTAACCAAAATTCATCGTTATTTTACAATTTGTCTTTTCATAGCATGTTACGTAAAAAAGGTGTGAAAACGTGCGTATTGTACTTTTGTGACATTTCGTTCGTTGTATATCTATTATATAAATATTATTGGGATTGGGAACAAACTTAAGATGATGAATTCCAGGACAGACAGCACACATTTTGACATTCCGTGTCATGCTGGGTTTGAGATGACATCACAAGATTCAACAAGTCAATGTTATTTCAATCAGATAGAGAGCAGCTAAAATATATATTGTTTAAACGTTTTTTTGTACAAGGCTAGAAAAAAACTGCCTCTTGCCCTCAACCTGGCCTATAACCATGAGTTCTATAAGGTGAAACCCAGCAGTTCACTGATGCAGGCAGCAGTGAAAGAATAATGATTTAAAGCAGCAGATTACAGCTTATTTGTACTGTCTGCTGTCGAGGAATCAAGCCTTGTTAGGATGGTGATTAATTCATTTTTTCAACCCTTAGAGAGGAGGAGACAAGGGACTTTTTTAGTGCGAAGGGCTCAGGTCAATAGTCTTGGATGCACATGGTTGCTTGTAGCCCGTCCTTATGTCCAGCATGTACATAATTCATAAGAAGGTCAGAAGGAGAGTGGTGGAGCATGTGTACAAAGTGTCAGCGTTTAACTCACCACACTTTGTTTAATTGTAGGCTCTTTTATGAGGCTTCTATGGAAACCCAGTCCCAAGGGAGGAGAGGGTGGCGGGGGTCAGTCTTCAGGGATGTGATGCTGGAGAAATACAACCACAGCTAAGCCCGACACAAGCCGCAAATAAAAAAGACAATCAAATATGTTCCCTTGTAAATGTGCATATGCTTTGGTCCTTTTTGTGTTCTGTCTTTCATTTCTTTCAAGATGTTTTTTGTAATATTCAAAATAGGACTAGAGTGAGAAAAACAGCATGCAATGACTTTACCCTTTTTATTTTATTCTGTGGCTAACATTTTTGTCACATATGGGGCACAATCAACCACAATAGAAACATATTAAACTGATCAATCACTCAAATGTAATATAGGTATGAAGCCTATTTGCTTGTTGACTTCAAGAAAGGTTGGACATGTGTTCATAAAAGACAACTCTTTGCTATGAAATATGATACTTGGTTATAAAAGGCAGATTTTTGAAATTGTTCCTTCATTTTTCACCACTTGTTTGCGTCAGGGTTGGCGGGTGACTTTGGCAGATGAACACACTGAATCTGGACAATGGCCGTCTCTTGTTGCAGGGTCTGAGACAGACAACCATTCACTCTTTCATTCATTCACTAGGGGGAATTTATAAGCGATGCCCAATTAACCTAAGGGCTAGGTATTGCCAAGAGCCTTCCGACACGATACATATCCCGATACAGAGGTCACGATACGATATGTATCCCGATACACCTAAATCCCGATATACTGTACTTTCCTCAATATGTCACATATCAAGATCAAGGTATTTTAATAATGCAGAAAAAATACCGTACATTGATTTATTTTTTACCCACAATGTAGAAAAAAACTAAAAGTATTGTATCTTAGCTGTAGAATAACAAATGCAGAGGAATTGTATTTTCAAACTGCTTCATATGTTAGATACAAGTGTCTTACAAATAAGTTATTGTTCAGCTAATAGTTCAGCCTAAAGCAGCAGTCCAGGTCATAAGTGTAATTATATGAGTTTAAGTATGCGATACATTCAGATACGTATCCCGATACACGTCCTGTAACAATATGTGATTGCCAATGAGCTTGTCACGTTATATCCCATATTATACATCAGAGTACAGCCCTACTAAACATGCATGTTTTTTGAAGGTGGGAAGAAATAAGAGAAAACCGGAGAAAACCCATAATGACACAGGTAGAACATCCAAACTCTACCCAATTTACCTGGCTTGTTTATCTTGTTTTATGAAAACTTTCTGAAACATACTGTTGTTGTTATTGTGATCAAGAAAGAGTCAGAAAACAGAGGTATTTTTTTTAGGTCTAGATTTAAAACTACTTGTTTTAGCCTTTAATGTGACCTTAATAATAGCGATTATTGATTGACAGCATAATCTTAACATCTACAACAAAAGCCTGGATTACATCGAGAGTAAAACCAGACATGGTCTTAAACCTAATGACCTTTGTACATGGCAATAATCTTAATCTAAAAATGCAACATCCCACGTGCTCTGACATGTTTGGAAGGGTACACAACAATGAAGTTAAAAGTTGCATGTTTCACAATGTGACTCTTTTTTCATCTGTCTGTCTAAAACAACAAAGGCGAAGCACTGCTGACTTCATGAAGTTAATGAGGAACAGAGAAAGATGCTGACAAACAAAATATTTAAACAAGAAAAACAAAGCATTTTTCATTCCAATGTTTTGTCTGGACCATACATTGGCTTGTGCAGTTTATAGATCTGTGCTACTGACCCACAAACACATTAGCTCCAATTCTGAGCTGTGCAGCGAAGCCTCCTGAATTAGGCCTGGAGCTCTGAGCCTGTTTACATCAACATCAAGGGTTAATCCACTTTATCCGTGTTTCACATCCTGACAGCAGCAGGGGGACACTTGTACAGCAGGCATCATTACACACATCATTATGTCTGGGACTTATCGGATATGCAGTATTATTCAATCTATAGTTAATGACGGGCTAAACAAACAGAATTAAATAAGGACCGGGATAAACAGTTATGCTTCAACTACACACTTAGAGATAGGGTAACTAACTTTTTTAGTTACAAATTAGTAACCTTTGTCTTTCCACTAAAAAGTATGGTAAATGCAGCACTTTGTGAAAAAAAAGGCAGTGAGTACTATCTAAATTGAATAACAAAGAATTTTAGTTCTAATCGGAGCCGAATGCAGTGCGCTGATTGCTTGGGTGGTCCACTCCTGTTTTTAAACCATATTTGTGAAAAAAAAAAAGAATACATTTTGATATTAACCATGTGTCGAAGCATTTAGGAGATGAAGTTGTCAAATGTAAAGCCTAAAATGCGTTTGCAATGTAAAAATCAGCAAATCCACCTATATAGTACATATTCAAGGCGTCTTATGATGTGGAAACTTTTTTTTTTCTTCTTCTGCGTATATGCTTATGGAAAAGGATCAATGTAACGATACACGACAGTTATAGTTTATCGCAATAATAAATGGCTGCAATTAAATAATCGTTAAACTCTATACTCTATACATTTAGTAAATTATCGTGATAATATTGTTAATTGCGTTACTTGGTGAGCATAATAAAGCCAAGAGTAAAATAAAAGGTTTATTCTTCAGTTACCAAAAATCCAAAGCAGAATACAAACGGAACAGCATCAACCCATCTTCCCAAATGTTTGCCTCTGTTCCTGCTCCTGGTCTCACTCACTGCCACCAAATAGACAAACATTCAAAGCAGTGCGTTCACTAAGAATAACATCTGTTTTTGACTTATTTTCCAAACATACTGATTTCTGTGTACTTTACTGATACTGATGTACAGTATACTGTATATTGTCTGTTCATTTGTCTCCCATGGGAGAATTTTTGTAAAACAGAGGTAAAAGTTGCTCAAGACACTACAAAAAACAACCCCAAGATCACATGAACAAACATTCAGTGGTTACAAAATATTCCTGCTTGCTAATGCTAGAGCTGGGCAATATATCGAATTTGATAGTTGCTTTGAAGATATGAAAAAATGGAATATCAGTATATTGTTTTTATCAAAAAATGCTTCAAAATAGTTGTTAAAAGATACAAATGAAGAAAGTTACCACATTGTAAATGATCAAATAAGAAAAAGGAGATATTTAGTTAATTTATCGCTCATTGTGTCTTCTTTGTTAGTTAGAAAGCACATCGCAAATTTATTCAGAATTCTTTTTATATAAAAATCTTATTTAGCTGCATTTTTTCTTTATGGAATGTAATTTATCATCAAACTTCTGAGTTTGTGTTCTTGTGAGGACAGTTTTGGTCAAATATTGGTTGATTGAGACACTCACTAGTTTTGAGAATTGAGAACTTTTATTCAACTAACTGATTGATAGCAAGTCTTAAGTCGACCAAAAATATCTTTAGTCAACTACAGCCTAATTTTTCTGATCATTAAGCTTTAACTAATACATTTAAGTATGTGTTTGAACATTTTTCGGTTGGTTTGAGTTAATATCGTCTGAATATCGTAATCGAGAAGTGGCAAAAAATTATCGAGATATCCATTTTGTCAATATCCCCCAGCCCTAGCTAATGCACATTATGATTGAGTGTTTTAAAACATTTTATCGAAGTTTAACAAAGGAGCTTTGTTTCTTTGTATTTACTTTCGATTTGTTCAGTAATTCAGTTTAGTTTTTCATAACTTTTCATAATCAAACAACTCTAGGTTACTATCCCGAAGTTTGTTTAATTAATTTAGTAAACTGAAAATGTATTAATGTATCATCCCTGGATGTCACAAAAGGACTTGAAGGCTTGTTCAATATTTACAGCTTCAAAATTGTTTAAAGTAATCTTTACGTACAGCAGATTCAAGATAAAAAATCTGATCACAAACTTAATTACAACATTAAAAACCAAGCTTGTTGGCTTGGCAGACTACAAACCATATTCAAGTTCTAAACTGAAGTTATCAAATCACATCTTTTTGCAATCTAAACAGCAAACCAAGCTGCCAGCATTTGACAACATTCACTCACTCTTCATTTTCACCTGAGTGAAAACTGGTCATGTCACATCTCGTCTGCACAGTTCACTCACTGTAAACCACAATTACCTGCTCACTTCTTCCTCCAAAAAGCATTGATGGAGTTAGATAAGCACCTGTCACACTCCCCTCTTCGACAAACGCTTTGGCCTCTCTCCTATTGTCAGAACCAGTCGAGCAGGAAGCACCTTATTTTCCTACACGCCAGTTGAATCCTATCACAATGGTATCACATGGCCCATTCAAACAACGCATACTGAGTTCTAATCAAGATCTGTGGGAAAACAAGAAAAATGCTGATCGTCAGCTTTGTAAAACCATTTGAGAAACATGTGCAAGCTTGGGTCACACAGAGCTGTTTACCTATAGTCAATGTTAATGGACGCTGATTGGTGAATTGAGTGTGGAATATTCTGTGTCGGTTAATAGCTTTATTGAATCTGCTGACCTCTTTATAAAGTGGTAGAAAGTCCCAGAGCAGAGTACACATGCACAAAGCCATGCTGCACTGGATTCTGATGGAGAGAAAGAACAACAGGAGCAATGGGAGACATACAAGCCCCTTCGAGGGCTTTGTTGGGGAGATGGAGTGAGTGGGTTTTCTATGTCCGGACGATATGAGAAATAATGGCAGGAAATGAAGCCTACTGGGCTATAAAAGAAACAGAAAATCAAATCAAGGTTAAAGAAAGAGAAAAAGGTTTTATACTAAGGCAGGAAAGTGAGGAGTTTCTCATGATACAAAACAACAAACAATACGTGGCTCACGATACAATAACATCCCAAATGAGCTATGCGATAATGGAAAATTAGCTGTGTGTACCATTAAGAATTGGGCAGGAACATCTATAGTGATATTGTGATTTGATTGGAAATTTGTTTTAAATAGTGGATTCTTACAATTCTATGCATGTTCAGGAGAATGGATTAAAAAATAAATACAATAAATATACATATAATTATACATACAAAAATAATCATGTATTAGGCTAGCTGGCTTTATCCAGAAAAAGAGAATATTTTGTTTGTAATTCAAAATTGAAAAATGTGTTTTTTGCAAATTAACTAATTATGTCCATTCAAATTGCCGTTTTGCTTCAACTTGCAGTCCTAATTAAGACTCAAATCAAATGTTTTAAAAATAGTCTTGCTTGGGAATATCGCTGCCTATACAAACTTGATATGACATCATTTAAAACAGTGATCAATTTAAGTAAATGTCTTTGAATGGTGATATTACATATATTACACTGTATAAATTAGTTTAGCATCACAAAATTTTGATTTTTTTTTCAATATTTTTGCCTAGCATTATCTATCTACTACTGTGTGGAAAAATAGGCACAGTAATGTCATCTCTATTGCAAGTAGGTAAAGCTGCAAACTCTCTACCAAAACTGTTACAGAGTACATCTTTAATTCTGGACTAAGTCTTAGAAATATCAACATGTGGGGACTGGCCTAGACTTGAACCAAGTAGTAGTAAACAAAGAAAAATAACATTTGCCATATTCTATGCCCACTGTTTAAGTATTTTGGATATGATAAGAGTAAGTGCAAATAAAAGAATTAAACTAGAGATGGGTAATACTGTATATTAGAGAAACATAGTATTGAGACTCTATTGAAGAAAAAAGGCCATACTTTGAATTCAAAACTGATAAATCTCGCTATGCTTCAAAAATGGCTAATAAAACAAACTGATGAAGATCTTACAAGCAAGGGTACATTTGCATTTATCTAAGTAGTAAACACAACTATCTTGAAGTAGTCTACAATTAAATGTTCAAATACATCACAGTACAGGTCTCTCCCACTCTAGATATCCCACATGTTGTGGTGATTCCAGACACTTACAGGATATCACATGGATCACATTGTTTGCTTTTGTCCAGGAAACAGGATCTTCACACAGCGAGAGCGCACCAGCTGACTAGCACTCAGCTACAAATCACAAGTTAATTTGTTTTCAGGTATTTTCTGTCAGCAAGGAAGGAGGATACTCTCATTGACCTCATTCATGGAGTTCATGTCATAAAAACATTAAGTAAAACAGCAATTTAACTACACCCAGTGCACTATTTGACACATATACTGCAAAATTGACAGTTTTTAATCATGTTCAAACATTGTTTCATCATAAAAACACTAGATTTATGTCTGTGAGATAATTTTTCCCCAGAGCCTCAGAAAACACTGCTCTAATTGACAAGTATGTTATATCACAGAATAGTGTTCTTCTGCACTATTTTAAGTCCATAACTCATCCAGGCTTGTTTCATCTGCTTCAGCGTAGATATAAGGTTGGTTTGATTATTTTTCCTCAAAGCTACTTTTGCAAAACAAAGCTACTACTTTCACAAGAATCTGATGTTAAATGAGACAAAGTATAAATGCCTAAACAAAATGACAATAGAAACAAGCAAGCAATAACTAAACTTTGAGTAATAAAGCATAATTATTTCAAAATCCTTGCTGAGACCATATGATTGCAGGAACAAAGGAGGCTCTAACTTAATAGGTAAGAAAAATTCAAGTTTGGGTGCTTTCTTTTTTTATTTTTATTTTATTTTTTATTTTAGTTCTAATGCCTACAATGCCAAAGTGAAAATTCTCAAGGCTGTGAAAAGACAAAAAACAAAATGAAAGATTAGCAACTTTGTCTTTCTAGCATTAACATTCAAATCCATAAAAGAAGATGATGCAAGCATGTAGCACACAACCATCACACAAACAAAGATGGGATAGGCTCATCCACAAGTCAAAGGTCCTTCTGATAGCCTATCAAACAAGGATGAAGTTCCTCGTGTGTTAGGATAAACATGAACTAAAGCTGTTGTGACAAGCAAAGCAGTCTAGTGTTGACATATCAACATGTCACTGACTTTCCTGCTGAGTAGTGGGACTCAGAAAAGGCTACGCTGATGCTCTAAAGTGAAATGTTGCAATGAGTAACCCGGTTAAATATATGTTTTACTGTAGCATCTAAAACTTTTTCAACTCCCAGCAAACATCCCATTGCCCAAGAATGAATAGAAAAAGAGATGACTGACTGTTTAAATCGTTGATGTTTCTTACCTTGATTCTTTGTTGTAAAGACAGACTCGTTCCCTGTCCAGTCCGTTAAAGTCCACACGAACTGATCAAAACGACTTCCTGAATGAACGCACAGTTTAGATGAATACACGGTGGTTCGGAGTAGTGATTCACGGTGGAGCAGGAGGTTTCCCGGTGCTCCGTGGGGCAAAATGTCAGACATTTACACGGGCCGCCTCTCTCTCGCTCTCCACGGCTCACCGCTCCCGCAGCAGCCGACAAGCACGCTGCCTCCGCTAGTGACGCTTAGCCAATCAGAGAGCGCCTTCGTCACAAAAACACACGCACGCGGCCGAATGAGCGAATGGGCTTGTTTAATTGACCGCGCAGGAACACTTTGTTTGCTGGGCGCAGAAGTGGCTTTGTTAACAACCAATTAGCTTTGTCTGTACATTACCTAGCTGTGCGCACAGTCTAATTGTGTTCTTCATTTTCAATTTTAATGGACTTGGGCCAATATTTGCTTTTCACTATGCATAGCTTATTGTGGCTAATGAGCTAAGAGGGTCAGCAACATCAACAAATCCCTTTCAATGACCATTAGCAAACAGATCTATTGTGTTAACCACATTATAAACGTGAATGTTTGATGCTGGCGGAAAATTATGTTGTTTTCAAAGAAAGGTTAATATTTTAGTTTTTACATTGCAGTTTTCCATACTGCATATCATCATGGAGCTGTTTTTTTTCACTTTCTAAATGAAGCAGGTGACTCCAGAAGATGAAAAGTTCTCTGCAAATTAGCCTGTGACATTACCAGCACCTCAAAGACATACTGATTATAGACATATATCTGATGCTTTAACTGTGACCAGAGAAAATTAATCTCAAAGGAAGGAAAGGAGTGTCCCCATGCATGCTCCAGTTTATTGCAGACACAAGAACAATGGAAAAGCCCATGTAATGCTCCTAAAATGCAGGAGCAAGGAAACAGGAAGTATGAACTTGTCCAGGGCATGAGGTGTAGACTGCAGAGTGACTCCATCATGACTAAACACTCAGAGAAACAAAAGATGAGCTCTGGTGTCTGGTCAAAGGCTGCTTGTGTTACTGCTGTTCTTCTGGGCCTAAATTAGTCACCCCACTGAGCCCCCACACCACACACACACACACACCCCACTACAGTCTGTCTGTGTGGATTTGTGCGAGACTGTGATTACGCTCACTCCTGTGCCATGTGTTCACTACCATGTGTCCCCCTCATGCTCCCCTCATGACCCCTCCCTCCAAACCCACACAGATCTGCCTGGCCTCAGTTCCAGTGAGATTACAAATGCACACGAGCCATTGTTTGGCTGTCGTTATGAAAACATGTTGCATTATTGCACTTATCTTCAAATAATGGCATGTCACGGGAAGTAAACTGATGAATAGAATAGAATTAGAACATTTTGTAAAACTAAAGTGGCAATGAAATATATCTAAAATAAAATGCAGTTGTATAGGCTACTGTAAGATTTTCTTTCTTTTCTCACTGAAACTAAAGCATTTTAAAGAATGATGATTTTTTTTTTTCAAATATTAAAGACAGAAGAAAGTCTGAGCGTTTTGCCTGATTGACAAAGTTCCATAATGACAAGAGAAGTGCCTCAACAGAACTGCAGTTTTACACCACCAGTGTGCTTTTGATCAATATTTCATCTTTCTTTGAACAAGGTAAAATATGATGTACCTCTAGGTCTAAATGTAGTTTGATTTCCTTAAAACAACAACAATATCCCACTTTTACATAAATCTTGCTGTTTAAATTGGGCTTTGAAAGACACACTCCAACTGAATCAATCAAGTGTGGCCTGCGTTTTTGCCCTGAAGGAGGAGGAGATGAATTTGAAGTATACAAGGGATTATGTTGTGCTGGTTGAACAGATGTTAACGTGACCTCTAGAGAGCAGCCCCTAGACTGACTGACACACTGTCCCGCACGGGCTGGCCCATTGTCAATGTGCATCCTGTCCCGGGATACAGCCCCCTCCACAAACCCATTAACACAGATAAACTCGCTCCCTCCATCAAACTTGACCTTGATGGGCTGCTAATGTCATGCTCCTTTGTGCTCTGATAGACTTTATGAGGGTTTCTATTCACTGCAGTGAATCCAGAAAAAAGTGCATTTACAATAAGTGAACTTATCTCACTGTATCAGCAGAGCAAAAGCAGTCAGCTGTTGTCCACCAGCATCAGCTTTGGCCATTTTACAGGCCTTTAGTGTTTTCCAGGTCGAAGTGGAAAGCTCGCGTGATTTGAAAAGAACCATTATCGTTGGAAACATGCTCATTTTGAACATGACCCGAACTTTCATTACTTGCCTCTTTCAGTCTGCCTCTTTGCGTCTTGTATGTTTTGTAATATATGTATTGTTAGTTTCACTTATCAGTTTGTTGTGATATTTGGTGCACGATAAGCTACAACTTTCTGGTTGATATTCCAGTCCTGGCTGACTACTTTCTGCTTTGCCAAGACTGTTCTCAAGTACTGCATTAAGCATATCTAGAATCAACTTCACTATGGGTGTTTGTTGACCAAAAATATCCTAAAAAAAACATGCTTTATAATATTTAATGTGTGCAGCTCTCTACAGATAGAATTGAAGCTTTGCCTGGTAGTGCCACATGCTCATTTTCATTGAGGTATATATAAATTTAAACCAATGTTATACTTCTATAGCAGTGTCATTTTTTATAGATAAAATGTGGTTGCAGAACCTCTTACATGTCAATATTGACATGGCATCTTGACATTAATTCATATTGACATTATCAAATATTTTTCAAAAGGATTTTCTTGTTTCATGTGTTTGCAGACGAAGTTGGACAGCTGGTTTTGGCATGAGCTAATAGCTACTTTGGTGCTGATTGATCAAAGAACAGATCAAAGCTTGTCTCACAATCCAATTTTTTGCTGTTTTTCCTTTTTGTTCTAGTTTTCTCCATTTTTTTAATGCCGGATCAATTAACAGCTGGTAGATTCACAGATCAATAAATATTTCCAAGTCTAAAGTAAGTCTTAAGTCTTTCACCTCAACTCTGATTCAAGTTTAAGAGAGACAATTCCAAGTCAAGTCCCAAGTCCAAGTCGAATTCAAGTTCTCTGATTTTATCCAACTGGGACTAAAGTGCTCAGTCCAGACCAAAAATCAACTTAGTTGCTATCACTAAAAGAAATATTCAGTTCAACATTTATGTTTTAAAGATTCACCGCGTAACTTTTGGGCCAAAAAATAAACTTGAGTAAAAGCATGTTTTTCTAGTTTAGATGTGTTTGTGACACAAAATAAATAATGTAAGTGTGTAATTTTGCTCTGAGCTTGTATGAATTGCCACAAATGATTTGACAAAGGGAGGGCCTTCTTCTCTTTATTTCTAAAAAACTATTTTCTCAAATTTTGAAATAAAACTTTTTTTTTTCACCCCCAAAAAGATTGTTCTTAAGAATGATTTTATCTTCTTATTTGCAATTGTGAAGTTGACTTTTCACCTCCAGAAAGTTACACAGTGTACCTTAGTAAGTAACATTTGACTTAAAATGTGCATGACATGTTTCTACTTTAGCATAATTTGGTATGTTAATAAATACCTGCTGCTAACTTTAAAAAAAACTAGCTTTACTTGAATCAACTACAAGTTTGTGAAGCAACATATAGAATGCAATACAATACAATACAATACAATACAAAACAACACAAAATACTGTATGTTGAAAATCAAGAATATCACATTTTTAATTTGACCTGAAAACCAAATTTTTTATGACTCTGTAAACATAAAATTGACCAAATGAGTGTGCACTAGTTTATTTGTATTTATAAAATAAATAAATAAATACATAAAAAAAATATCTATCTAAAAAGATAGCGCATAGACTTCGTAGAACAGTGGTTAGGTCACACGAGGATGCATTCACAGACAGCCCATATGGAGGGAACTGAGACGCCCCCTTGTGAAGACTTGAGAACATGACTCCACAACACATAGGAGCGCTCTGGTGCCCTCTAGTGTCTAACACATTCAAAAGAAATCATCACATCAGTCACAGACACACGTCTATTAGGCAAGGCAAGGCTAATTTATTTGTATAGCACAATTCACACACAAGCAATTCAAAGTGCTTTACAAGGCAGGAAAATATGCATCAAAATTACAATACAAAATTATTAAAAACATATAAATAATCAGCATAAATTTACTTTAATTAAAATTTACTGTGAGCGCTTTGTGACTCTGTGTCTGTGAAATGCGCTATACAAATAAAGATTACTTACTTACTTACTTTAAAAGAAGTAAAGAAATAAAGAGTGCAGACAAACATTTCAGTCATATGCACAGACAAAAAGAAATGTTTTGAGCCGAGATTTAAATATTGTCACAGTCGAGGCCTGTCTTACATCATCTGGGAAGACTTAGCGGCATAAAACTGAAACGCTGATTCTCCATGTTTAGAATATCTTTTTCTGAGTATATGGAGACGAGTATTCCCATTTGGAATAAAAATAATGTACTTGGGTTAATTTATAGCTTTCAAATACTATTATTACTAATATTTACAGTTATAGCCTTGATAAAACATGATTTTGTCTGATGTGAATGTCTTTGTGATGAGTTACATACATTGAAAAATACAGAAACAATCTACACAATTAGTTTGTGTTGTTGTCTTTAACAAATACTTTCGATGAGAATGTAGATTTAACTAAGAAGGGTTGAATTAATGCTTTAATTGAAAGTAATGCAATACAGTAAACTGCAAGCTATTGAGGACTATTTGATAGGACACCTTTCTGTTTTTGTAAATGAACACTTCTATTATTAATATGGATTTTGGAGATATATCACTGCATGCGTGAGCTATAATTTGCCTGTCTGTTCTAAAATGTGAACACAACCTTTTGATTTCATGTGACATGACAACATTCTACTTCAAAATTGAATTGAATAGAAAAATCTCCCTTAGTTAATACTCACTCACTATCCGAGATTAGAATAGGCCTATCCAATTTTAGAACCTGAATCTAAATTCTTCATTAGGCTTAGGTATTACCCTAATTTTGCAAATAGTTTCAAAGCCTAATTGATCAATTGTTTTATTGTGAGTTTGTTCTTTTGTCTTCTTTCATGCTTTCTTTAACTAAGGTCCATTGGACCAAGAAATTATTTATGACAAGTATTTTTGTCCAAGATGACAAGTTGCTTTTTGCACTAACAAACAGCTACGGCTGAACAGGTTCAAAATCTTAGTTAGAATGTGTTGAATTGCTTGCAAGCTAGTTATTGCAGCTTTTAAACAATATTATTTTCTTTAAACAATGCAAAGAAGATCATGTGACAATTCTTTACCAAGCAGAGAAAACATAGATACAAGGCACATTATTCTGTGGGATTTCACGGTGAAAAAACAGATAAAAGACCTGACACAACAGGGGAAGCACATAACAGCAGAGTACAGAAAACATGTGTTATAGAAGTGCCCTGAACTCTCACCTCTGCATCCTGAAGGCAATGCTCCAGCCAGCTCCAGCTTGCTCCATCTGTCCTCCCGGACTTTCTCTATACTATTTTAAAACTATTTTTTTCACCCATAGGCCTTTATGAACAGGACTGTTTGAAATGAGAGGGAAGGACATTCAATAAACTTTTCGACACAGTGCAGAGAAAACAGTTTAGCATAAAGAAGTTTATTTTTTTAATGAACATATTATAAAAAGTTATTCTACATAGCCATTTGATGTCTTTAAGATATAATGATGTAGACAAGCTTGGGCTCTCATAAATACAAGTGCATCACTTCTAAATGGAAGCATTAGTGGTAGAGCATTGTCTGATTTGAGACCACACACCACTGTTAAAGGAAAAGGATCATTCTCCAGAATGAGTGTGAAAAATTCATCAGCAAGCAACACATCTACTGTTGTGTGCACAAAACTATCCTTGTAACAAGTCGCATCCTCGGCTTTCAAGCAGCAAAATGCATTTTATGCTTCCCACATTTATGGATTGGAGACATTCAAGGAAGAATACTTCTGTGAAATTGTATAAAGTCACTTGCAAACACAATCGCATGTTGTGTTTTCATCTTTCATAGAGACGTTACAATGACTTACCTTCATTGTATGGACCCTAACCCTAACCTTAACCTTAGTGACTACTTGCCTAAACTTAACCGAACCCTCACCTTAATCCTAACCTTAATCTTGTTCGGCATAAATTTAACAGCTGGATTTTCTTTTTGGCTCTATGACTTATCAAGAACTAAAATGAACCCTGCAAGAAAGCATGGAAACAAAGTTATATATTCTTTGGAACAAACAGGATGATATTAGAGGCTTCTGGGTAATTGAAGGTGTATCCAAGAAGGCGAGCGAGGTGTGGTTTCCTGGTGAGAAGCAAGTGTGGTCCTGCTCCTGAAACTTAGTTAATGTCATTAACTTTCCATATGAGTGCCACCACTGGTCCTTCGGAAAGTCAAATACAAAACTACACACAAAACATAACAAAACAGGGTGTAGTCACAGGGATATCACAGAGGACTTTGAGTGAAATGGAAGTTGGAACAACAGTTTTCAAAAATTTAGTGATGGATTTTTTCAGCCAGTTAAATATAGGCAACTCCCAAGTCAGTGACTTTTATAAGTTTCTCAGTCAAATCTGAGTCCTCTGTTTGAAGTCTTTTCAAGTCTTTTTTTTTTTTTTTAAGTACAAGTCAAATGTATTTAGTTTGGCAAAAACTACTACAATTTGGAATGACCATCTTAATTTTAGCATTTTTACTTAAAAAAGCCTGATTTCAAGACATCTCATCTAATCTATAAACACATTTTTGCAGCACTCTGTCAGGCAAGTGCAGGAAACATGAGCATATTTGGAAGCTTGCAGACTTCTCAAACAGACATGTGCAGTATCTCAGCAGACACAGAGCCACATACATCCATTATTTTTAATGTGCTTTTCAGTTGCAGTGAGTGTAGTGTGTCTTCACACTCATATCCACAAGCAAAGGAACACAGTACAATGGACGGCTTGTTCTCAGACAAGTCAGTGCAAAGGTCAATTTAGCTTTGATAACCACTCATCAATAACAACATATATCTGTCTGCAGTAAGTACTTATGGTGCGTTCTAAGAAACTGGGAACTGGGATATTTCACACTTTGTGTGCATGTTCTTGGATTTGCATGTGTGTAACTGGATTTTGCCTGTGTAACTGGATTTGTGTGTGTGTGTGTGTGTGTGTGCGTAACTGGTTTTGTGTTAGTGTAAAATTATTTTGTTATTTGAAAAGATATTTTTTAAAAATTGTAAAATCCTATGCACGCTCTAATTACAAATACAAGTTGGATCTGTGAGTCTTTGATTAAATCTGCAGGTTTTGTCTGTGTGTAAAAAAATATCTGTGTGTGTGTGTACTTTGATTCGTGTGTCTGTAATTTAACTGTAGAATGTATAAATTGTTCTGATGTACATGAGCCAATGTTTAAAATGATGTAAGTCCTACGCTTGATCTAGTTACATGGAAATCCAGTTACACACTCACAAATGTTTCTCCTGTGGGCTTTGCCCAAAGATTAGTCTTGCAGGAGTTACTCTTAAAATATCTCTATTATGGCACTGGCGAATAACCATACCTGTTAGTATTGTAATATTGGTTCAATTAATTTTCTATTTTAAATCAAAAACGAAAAAAGGAAAAATTTACTTGATTTTTAGATATTAAAACGAAAAAAGGAAAATATAATCTGATCCATCTACCTTCAATTTGATTCTCTTAAGCATGCAACATTTGAAGGAAGATTCTGAAGTATTTTGTGAGTTTCAAATTTTGCAAGCTTCAGGAAATGTGCCAATGTTTGATATTTTACTTCCCCAGTAAAATGGTGCTGTGATCCGGCACTCTACCATGCCAAGCTCCTGGGAACGAGCCCATGAATTGGCCATCGCTTCCACTGTGGGTGGAGCACTGTGGCTTGCGTACACACAGAGCCTCTTCACCCTGGAGAAGTCAAATGTGCAGCCCAATCCTGCTCACCGGGGAGAATGAGCAGCGGAACCGAAAGCTACTATTGTACTACTGAGAATCATGGATGTGCAAACAGGGGCACCTGGGAACAGCCCTCACTGGCTGTGGTGAGGAGGAGGAAGTTTCATGTTTATGTAGTGAGATCAGGTTGTCGATCCAGCAGGAGTTTCCCCTGAATGTGGTCACATTATCTTTGTGTTGGAAGCTGCTCTGTGAAGTGTCGCTGCTGTATGTACGGTGCTGACAGACAGTCTTTCCTTACTATATTTGTGATAAGCCATGTACTTTTGTCATTTTTCTTGTGCTTTTTCATTTGCAAACAGATTTCAAATCAAAACAACAGCACTTTAAAGCCATAAGTGTTTTCCATTTGTGCATTAAGATGTGAGAAGAACAAAAAAGTCCTACCTCTGGCATTGAACAACAGATCTAAAGTGGGGTTTGAGCAAGAGCAAGACTAGTCACATAAATGCACAAAATAAACGCATTTCACAAGTTAGCAAACTAAATCTAACTCAAGATGAAGTGTGTTTAAATAATGTGTCAAACGCCAAAGAAATGCATGCTTTTCCAGAGCCAGCTTGCAAGGGTTGTTGGTGTTTTGCCAGGCTTCAGTTCCAGGAATTTTAGGTGCTAGAAGCAGTTTATCATGAAGTCTTGACATCTCAGAGCCTGTTAAGTCATCAAAATGGCATCATAACAAACACACTCACGGTGTGGAAGTCCTCAGAGACAACAGTTGTTGTGATTTTGGGCTAAATAAAATAAATTAATTTGTTTGATTTGATTTTACCAGTAACAGCCAGTCAGCTCATACCTCAGGGCCGGAAGACATTCACTTTTTTTAAAAGCTGCATCTAGACCCATCTTTTTAACTTTGGAATAATGTTTATTATCCCTTTTAGTTTTACTTGTACTTCACTTATTCTATTTACTTCTTTTAGGCTTGCTATCTTATTTATGTCTTGGTCTTTATTTATGTATGTATTTAT
The DNA here is from genome assembly GCA_038363315.1 of Mugilogobius chulae. NCBI lineage: Eukaryota > Metazoa > Chordata > Actinopteri > Gobiiformes > Gobiidae > Mugilogobius > Mugilogobius chulae. The sequence continues at coordinate 31,931,159 of CM076402.1, read as the reverse complement.
TTGTTTTGATTTATGTTTAATTAATTGTAGACTCACTAGTGTTTCTTCTTAAGAGCTCTCCCCTGATGAGGGGCCCCGGAGATCTGGTCTTAGCCTCATCTCTTTTTATCTTAGGGCTGGTGTCCTGTGGCTGCAGGTGACTCACTGCTCTTGGTGCACACGGCTCCTCTGACGGAGCTTTCTCATGTGGCTCATGTACCAGCCTATTGTTTAAACTATGGGTGGAGGGAGTGGGAGTTGGTTGTCTGTTGTGTGGGTTAGGCAGGACTGTTTCTAATGAAATGTAAACAGTTTGTTGTGAATTGAAAGAACTTTATGAATAAAGTTTGATCAAAGTGTTAGGTACTGGATCCTAAATGCATTGTTGTTCAGAGCTGCCTGATAAGCATGATGTGTTGTAGCCTTTCCTCATCCTAACAATTGGCAACACTTAAGCTGTGCGTCTGAAGCTCTTGTATTATCTCTATCAGTCTTTGTTGAAATACTAAGTGTGAACAATCGATTGTCTGTGGTTTTTATCAAGTTGGAGACAGCAGGGTCATCCAAATTTAACCGACCGAAACAAAAGAGACACAAGATAGTTCAACGCAGAATAAAACCTACTATTTTCACTTAACACAGTCAATAAATGTTGTGTAATCACGTGAAATACAAAACCCAATGAGTATTTGAACTCATTCCTGGATATTCTTTGAGCAAATAACCTTCATTTTACAAAGAATTCATTGTATTTCACATTGTGCCCACATTATGATTTATGTGTAATTATTCACTCTCACAGCACTGAACAAACCCTGTGTTTGCAACTCTTCTTTTTAATCATAAAGACCACATTAAGATGAACAGAAAATGGTCACTTTTATATGTGTACCTTCTAGGCTTTCAAAGTTTTTTACATCAAGGAATCACCCACTGCACACGCACATGCAGACAAATGTGGTATTGTTGCTGCAATCTCACAAAAATATTAATAATAAAAAATATATATATTCATCAGTTAGCAATGCAAAGATGAAATAGAGGCACTTTTAATATATATAATGTAACAGAAGAGATATATCTGGTGTATAAAGTAATTGTACACGTGAGCTGAACATGTGACTAAGAGGGCTTAAAAAGTAGCCCTGTTGCAGCCCATTAACTTTGTGTCAAAGTTTGGACAACAAAAAGCCTCATTCAGTGTGAGACAAACGAGGTCAGATGATGCTACGCTGCTTTTGCTAAACTCCATTATCTTCAAGTTGACATTTGCAAATTATCCGTTGTTAATTTGGTGACGTTACCTGATATCTGTTTCCACAGTCTGAATGTTTAAATTGTGCAGGTCTGCATGTCAGGTACGTTTGTATTTAGCCACACATGGTATATGCAGTAGTTGAATCAACATAAGTTCATGTGGTTTCATTGATGATAAAGGAATTCAATATTAAAACCTTTATATTAGCCGTATACAAACTGTGGCCACCCTCCAAACCTTCTAAACAATTTGATTGGCCCAAAAACCAATGAGTAATGCATTTATACTGATTTGAAAAGCTATTTTTTATAGACAGTAACAAGCATTTTACACTGTTAAGCTTTAGGCCAGGATAAATGTTTTGTGGCTTGTCAGTTAGATTTTTGTTTTTACTTTGACACTTTTAAATGACCCAGTTTGGATCTTTACTTAGTTTGATTCTTAAGCTCTTCACGATCTTTAAATCTACTCTGACTATAAGGAAGTAAAAATATCTGAGCAGTTTTAAAAGAGACATTTTGTTTTTAACCTTTTTATTACTCCCTTTTCTCATTTTTTTTTTTTTTTTTAAATTGACCTTTATTTAACCATATTTTTCATGCATGTTTGAGTAATCCTGAATTGTCCTGCAGCTCAGAAATGCCCACTTATTTAATTGTGATTATTAAAAAAAAAAATCATATTCATAGTAAAGCTTTTTGTTCAAAATAGTCACATAACCACTTTACAACAATCAAATGAAACTTTAAAATCTGCTGCTTGGTAAATAAAAATCTTACAATGAAGAAGCGGAGCTTCTCAGTTCTGATGTTTTGCCTATAAAGTAAATGGACCTCTTTCTATTTCTAAGAAGTGGTGCGGCAATTTTGCGTTGCACAAAAACTAATTGTTTATTCCTAAATACAGAGAAAATACACAAAAGGTCCCCTTTAAGAATAAAGTCAAAGGCTGAATAAGTTGTCATTACATAAAACTATGGTTGCTTAAATCAACCAATGCATCATGAATTCATGCACAAATACAGTACAGTTATGTAACCTGGCCAGCCAGATGGTTTTTCTTGCAATATTTGTGAATTCACAAACACGAGATAAACCATCTGGCCTTCCAGACGCCCGATTGGTTTGGGAGTCCGAACCATCTGTGTTTCCCGGTGTTAAGACGACTGTTAGCGCCTCCGCGCCGCCTCTGAGTCTCATTCAAGCTAAACAAAGATGGCTGCTCTCGTGGATGTACCCGTTTCTGCTGCTTTGGAGGCGGTTTTAGCAGAAATACGGACTGATTTCTTTTAAAGAGTATGTGTGACGCGTACTTGTTCTATCCACGCGGACATTGGATACACCATTAAGAGTTGTTGCTGTGATTGACTAAGCTCAAATAAGGAAGGCCCCTCACCCAATCAGCTCGAAGTATTTCACTAAACGCCCCACCTTTTCTCGAACGCTTTCAGCGAGTAAAGTCCCAGATGGATATAGTGAGAACTCAGATAGGAGTTCAACACAGATCCATCTGGCGTGAGCCAGGTTAGTATACATGTGCATTGTATAATAATGCATGAGTTTGCTTCTTGTCATTGTTGCAAAATGTTACCAACAAAAATGTTTTGTTGTTATATTTAAGTTGGTGTGATTTTGTTTTTGTTGTTTTCAACACACAGGTCTAAAGGTTTTCAAATAGAAATATGAAATTCACCACTATAACAAAGTAGACTGTAAATAATGGAGTTCATATAAAGAGGCCATCACAGTGTCTGCTTATGTGCATGTGTGTGTGCTATGGCCACTGGAATCTGACGTGGGTGTCTTATTGTGCTTATCCTACAGCTGCACATGCGGAGATTTTCACAGAAGCAGTACTTAGATCAGCTCCAACCTGATGTGCAGGTAAGCTTGGGGACAAATGTGGGTGCAAAACTAATAAAAAATACAATTGTGTACTGGCTGATTGGCTGCACTTGGGTGGTCCACTACACTTTCATTTGGTAAACAAATGGGACACTGCAAATTTCCACGTAAATAGATACATTAACAAGATATCTCTGCTAGGAAAAAAAAGATTTTACATTATTTTAATGTAAAAAATTAAGTATAGTCTCTTTAAGTTGCATGCATTCATTTATGGCTGCATAGTTTTGCAACTAAAAATGAGCGCATGTGGATATATCCATTTGCTCATGGATTTGTGTGAACAAGGAAAAGTTTAATGATTTAATGCTTTTTGTTTTACAGCATGAAAACTTCAGCTTTGAATGAGGTCTATGTGAAATCTGGCTATATGTTCCCTTGTCATTGGTTTGCTCAAAGTTGTATTTGGTTTGATTCATGCACGAGTAATCTTACATTGTCCGGATGCTCAGAAAAGTCCTATTTTCACCTACTCCTTATCTCTGTTATTTGCAATAAAAAAAAACTGATTGGTACAGTTCATTTTACTATAAAGAAGCAAGGCTTATCATAGATGCAGTTTTTTTTTTTTACTATAAGTAGCCTAAAGAAGCTTGACTACTAATACTAAACCACTTGGGAAAAATTAAGAAAATGTAGATCACTGATCTGTTATTGTTTACTGGTAAATACAAATACAAATACAAATAATAATAATAATAATAATAATAATAATAATAATAATAATAATAATAATAATAATAATAATAAGGTCTCTTTTGAAGAATGTTTACTTTTGTGCAAATCTTTTTTACTTTTGTCAATTTAAATTCTATTTGTATCTTGACAGTGCACTTGAATTTGATTGTATTTTGGTGCAATGAACAAGTATCTAATTGAAAAATCTGCGGCTTGCGAGTGGCTCAGGGCTCACATTGTGTGGTATTACAATACTCCTATGTGCCATTGTTCAGCAGTTACTTAGCGTGGTATGTTCTTTTGTTTTTGCCTGGTGGGTTGGGGTCTTCAGCCACTTTCTGAGACCGAAAAGTACACCCCTCACATCATATGACCCAAGGCGTCCGGCGCCTGCTCGCTCACCGTCGGCAGGTTCAGGAGCAGAACCAAGAAACTTCTGGATCAAAGCACCAAGCTCAAGCTCTTATGAAGAGAAACCCGAGGGAAAACCGAAGGTACGTTCTGAGGCAACTTATAACATTGTAGAAATGGTAAAAGACCATTCCCACTTTTCCCTGCAGCAGGCTGTTTTAAATCTCCATAGGAGATTATCACGGAACAGAATTCCAGACATTTGGAATTCAGAACACTTAATCCTATTTGCTCTGCTACACTGACATTTTTTTTTTTCATTTGGTGCCTTAAATGATGGATTTGTAACTTGTTTTTACTTATATACTATACTAAAAGAAAAATTTGTTTACCTTTTGATGTATGTGACTAATATTTAGAGGTCAGTGTAAACAAAAAGGAAGTTTTGTTGTGTCTAAAGGAACATTATTTTAATCCTTATCATTACTGATTGTTTGAATTAAGATCTTGTTTGCTGTATATTGTACACTTGATCATGCTTAGCGTGACAGTTTATCTTGTTTATTTTAAGTATTTTAAGCTTGTATAAAATATAAACCAAGGGAGTCGAGACTAGTTTTTCATGTAACCAAAGGATGCACTCATCCTTTAAAAGAGTGAAACCAGTTGAAAATCAGGTGAAGCCTGAAACATTTGCAACTCAAAATAACACTGTTACAGAAGGTTGATTGTATGTCTGCTCTGAAATGCTGACTGTAAGCACAATGCAATCAAAAGACAACACAAGTAGGATGAAGCTGTACAACTACTAGTCAGCTGTAGTTAAATTTCTGTTACCCTTTCGCTTGTACTGTATAACTTCAACTATCAACCTCTATTTCCACATTACAAAAAATGTCACTATCTTTTGAAATCCCTCACCAATGAAATGAATAGTGTTGGTAATATGCATACAGTCTTCACTGGACTTGTGGTTTATTGTGTTTATGGAGAATATGAATGCATTAATCTAATCTCACGGATATGCATGTGATGTTACTACAGTTAGAATCAGCAGCCTTCTGAGTCTGCTGCTGGCTGCTAAAGCACGTTTCAAGGTCAGCAGTGGAATCGGTCCACTTTTGTTGCGTCGAAAGTTAATGGTGTGGAGAATTCTATTATTTTGAAGCATTTGTTGCAGTCACCCCTCTTGTTTCGTCTAGTCCTTTTAGGTACAGTGTGAAGCCCACCACAATAGATCTCTATGAGTGATCCTATTCATTAATGCTAAATATTCTTTACACACATTTGTGCTTATGGTATACAATACCTCCATACGGCAATAACATGCCATTCCCCGAGAGACATACATTGTATTCCACAAATTCATTTGAAAGTGTTTCCGGGTTCAGTTAAGGTTACTTAACATGTGAGACTCTCATTCATTCTAGTAAAATCCACACATACCACAGACAAGACATTTGGTAATTATTTATTTTGGGAATGTAATCATTTATATTTGATCTTTTCTGGAAAGAAATTTAGCTTGTCAAAATGCCAGCATCAAAGCATAAAATTAATCAGTCCAAAATGTTTCTGCTTGACTTTGAATAAATGTAGCAGTGTTGCTTAACTCTTCTTATTTGATAACCCTGAGGAAAGTTTGACTTTTAAATGGCATCAGCTCCACGTGCACAGAACCATGGCTACACTGACCTATTCTGTTACTACAGGCACATTCACTGCAAGACGGCTCTTTGTGCACTTCAGAGTCTGTTTATTCTCATTATGTACTGTTTCTAGAATACAGTTAGCTAACTTTACCACAATAACTTTCTCATTAAATAGAACATGTCAATTTCCATGTATTTCTAAGCCTATTTTATTATCTGACCAGGATTAACTGGTAGGACATCATAGGTAGTGAAAGTGAGAAAGGATATTCAGAAATGTCTGACACGACATATACGTAAGTGCTACCCTCTCAGCCACCAAGCACCACTGCATTTTTTTATTTATTTTTTGTCACCCACTGAAAAAAGCACGAGTAGAACAACATACAGTAGTGGTAATGTAAGTTGTTGAACCTTTGGCATTTGTGTATGTCAGGGACATTGTGGATCATAGTTGAAGCAGCACACTTTTCACATGTGTAAGCTAATGGGGACTTTAATTACATTAAGCATGACAACTAGCCTCACTGTGTATATAGCTCCTAAATTAGGCACTATTGTTAGTCAATTTAAGCAAGTGCATGCTCCTATCCCACACAAACCGGACAATGTGTCTCATTCTCAGAAAAAGGATGTTACATTCTTGCTAATGCTACCCCGTAGGCTAAGTAGAGAAGAAGACACAGCTTTGTGCTCAACTCCTCCTCTTGAAGTGGTCTGTCTAGATCAAATTCACCAGAAAGAATCATAACTAATGGCATAACACAGAGTGGGTAAATAAGTCTGTTTTCCAAGGTTTTGTTGAAATTATGAGTTTAATAACATGTGAAATAAACTGAGAGAGGCAAATGCTAAATGATTCTTGTGGAGTGAATAATGGAGACATGAAACATTGAAACATTAAAGCACGTTCTTATCCTAAAGCTGTAAGCGAATATCACGCACGTCTTTTACAGCTGTCTTACCATTGTCACCATCTGAGTACAAAACATGAGTCAGACATGGCAAGCATTTTCTCTGCTTTTTCTTGTTTGTTTGTATTTAAGGTATCTCCCTTAACACCACAATTTACAGTAAAAGTCAAAAAGAGCTGTTTAACCTGACAGAGCAAGAAGATCATAGTAAGCAGTGGAATTTAATGTACTTATTTGACTCAGAGTCTATTTGGAAGTGGTATAGGTAAAAACAAAAACAACTTAGATCCCAGCTACAGGACGAAAGAATAGCTACACAAACATGGATCAATCAGAAGCTATCTTTGAGTAAACTAATGATGTCGTAACAAAATTCAAAACTTTTAAGTGCATAATATGTCTCCTTTAACCTCATAGACAGCTTTCTTTATGTTTATATATGTTTTCACACATACAGTATATGTCTTATTCATATGATTATCCTTAGAATCTCCCATTTCTGCTGGAAAACAAAAGAGTGAGTGTTCTTCCAATCACCCAACATGACTCCTTGTTGTTTTGTATGAGCATGCATTTTAATACTGGCTTATCTTACAGGCCACTCTCATAAACCACATTAACACATCCTCCCATGATGCCCCTGAAACTATATTTGAATGCTTCCACTTTGGTTTGGAGGTTTTTATCTGATTCATTCTAGCTAAAGTGAGAATAGTGTCCCAATGTTTTAGCCTAATGCTGGGTATGGTAGACATCACTATAGTACTCAAATGAATTCTGAGAAACAAGTAGCTTTGGACCAATTTTTGTCTTGTTAAATTATCCCAAATTACAAAAAAATAAATAAAAAAAAGAAAACTTTTATTGTCAATTTGAATAGTTTTATCATCATAAACATAGCGTAACTCAGATAGACTAAGTTTCCATCTACTATCTTCCCCCTTCTCCCTACTGTATGTTTCACAATGTGGCCCATAGTGAAGGAAGTTTCAATATATAGAAGAACTGACTAGAAGTATTGTTGCCTTTTTTGCTTCCACAGCAGCTAAAGTTGATCTTGATGACAGAATAGGACTGTTCTTCACAGTTTATGGTAAAACATTTCACTGTTTTGCCTGTAGATTTCAGTCGCTGGGTTTATTTCAGATTTCAGATGTTATTATGTTTGATAAGAAAACATGTTGCCTATTTTACCAGAGCAAAGTGCAATGCCAAGAAAAGTAGGCGGTACAGAATAAGGTGAATAGCATTTCAAAGGCTTTGCAATCAAAGGTTCTGAAATTTGATTCCTAACCAATCTCTGTGTAGAATCAGAGTGTGAATATGCCTGAAGGAAGTGAAGAGTGAGTTTGGAACACAACTAACAAAACAGTGTGTGTGGTGGTGAAGGAACGAGGAGGATACGGTTAAAAGTTAAGAACTGATGAAATACCAGGGCTTAAAGCAGGAACAGCATGTAACGTAATCATGTAAAGGGCCACTTAGTGTCTATTTTAAAATGTTTATTGGAGAATACAATTGATGCTTGTTTGATTTTACAAAATACATTTTTAAAAAAATCTTTTACAGAAAAAACAATTGCAATTGAAAACAGTTCAAGTGCTTGTTTTGGTAGAGTTAATAAAGCTTAATGAAAACAACCAGGAATAAGTTTGATTTTATGTACAAATATAAAATACGTATTCGTAATATACTATTATTGGACCTGCTGACATCCAGGGGGGTTACACTTAATAAAAAAACTTTACTTGGTCATTACTACACAATTAGGTAGAATATATTATTACTGAGCATTGTTTCACTAATTTATTTCCAGCCCATATTCTAAAGTGATGACCATTTTCTTCATAAACATGCATTTCCAAAAAAAAAAAAAATCTCAAAACTTCATTTGCGGCAGTCTATTGCAGAAATGTTAAGGGCTTCTATCTCTAAGAACAAAGGAGTCCACCACACTGTCTGATGTGTGCAAGTGGTTGTAAGAGCATGTGACCTGGAGTTGGCTGCCTCTTTGATACTTATCACCTACCAGCCACTGAGCACCTCTCCTAAAATAGTGAGTATATCACATGATTTGGAGCCTGCAGTCCAAAAAATACCGGAAGTCTGCAAACTTTTACAGAGACATGCTTCCATTCTGCTGCATGTGTACAATTAATGATGTCTTTATAAGGATCAGCTCCAGGCTGGGTCAGAGATGAGAGAACAGTCCACACTCAAAGAAACACTTCTTCTAACATGCTACTGGAACATTTATCCCATACTAGGCTGTCCAACTGACTTATTGTGTATGATAGACACACACAGTGTGTTGATTGTGTGTGTATTCTATATGTAGAACATTAGAATGATCTGTTCAAGCTTCATCAGCTTTCAGTCATTGCTGTATCACCTGCCTCAAACTCAGGTGTGACAGTCTTTTTAATTGATTGAGCCAATCTTGTCTGGTATGGCCCAGTTGATTTAACCTGACAGGACAAGTCATCAAAACTTCATTAAGAAGACCACAAACCTTTCCTATGGCACTAATGAAATGAAAGGCTGAATGAGTCTTTGACAATATATCCTGTTTGCATACCCCATTCTGTCTGGTTTTGAATAAAGCAGTTTTGAGAATGTTTATTATGTATGAATCCATGTTTAATCTCAGTTGCCTGTGGGATTGCATAGGCCGTCATTAATGTGTGGCGTCCTGGACTAAGTGTTCCCAGTGTGCTCTGTTGCCATGGTGGTGATAAACAGTTTAAAGCCCGGTTTAGTGACATGAATGGCTCTGTGTCTTTGTAAGGGTCAAGGGGTGCCAATGAGTTGTCGAAATGTTATTGGTCCTGAAGGCACACGTCTAAGACTCTGGCCCATGTGCTCTTCTTGAGAGGAAGGTAATAAACCTCTATCTCACAAAGACACTATGAATAAGGCTGGATTTGCTTAAGGGAAAAATGAAATACATCCTTTGTCAATAGATGCTCTGAAGCCAAAGGTCTGGCTGAAGGAAAAGGCCAAGCTGCAAAGTGAGGACAAAGAGATGTTCTAGACTGACAAAGAGAGCGTTCTGTGTTTATCTCTGACTGTGTCTGGCCAGAGGGCCATTTCCCTGAGTCTGCACTCACCTCTCAACTCCTCACATTCCACCATGCTCTGTAAGCCTGCTACTCTGTACCAGCACATTTTCACAGGAGAGCGTATACATACGACACATAAAAAGCATTTGATGAGCACTGTTTCACTCCATTTTTGCATATAAAAGTTATGAAAAAGTGTAAAATAGACACAATATTTTATTACGTAAAACACACATGAGTTTTGGTTGAAGCCACACAGGGACTTTTTCTTTAGGTTTAATGGTATTTAATAGTTTCTTTAGAAAGACATCTGTGGATCTTTAGAAGCTGGTCTGCTTCTATCACCTGGCAGTAGTTTACAATAAGGTCATATCAAAGCCTGATCCATCAGATCTCAAAAGCTATGCAAGTTAAGGCCCGGTTAGTACTTGGATGGGAGACTGCTGGAACACCAGATGCCACGGTAAGATGACAGGAGTGGATTGTCGTTGTGTCCTTGGGCAAGACACTACTTAGCCCATACTGCCTCAGTGTCTGCGTACCCTGGGTGAGTGGATTGTAAAGTGCTTTGAGTGCCTGAAAAAGTAGAAAAGCACGATATAAATGTATCATTTACCATAGGTTTTTTGTTGTCAGATAGGCCTTTCACTCAGAGGGCTTCTGAAAACGATGAAAGAGGTTTGGTTTGGTTTGGTTTGGTTTGGTTTGCTAGTTGAGTTAGACACATGAGGCCAGTACCTGGCTCTGTCAGGTACAATCACAACATCTTTAGAATCCATCTGGAGAAACCTCATCATTTGGTTAGGTGGCCGCAGTCAGCTGAACCAATCACAATGCAACATTGTGGGGATTTGAGCAGAAGGGCACATCAGAACCAAATTATTATTAAATAAAAAACAACAAAAATAATAATACAAAAAATATTATTAATAATAATACAAATTATTATTATTATATTATTATATTATTATTAGTAGTAGTAGTAGTAGTAGTAGTAGTAATAGTAGTAATAGTAGTAGTAGTAGTAGTAGTAGTAGTAGTAGTATGATAAATATTCCTTCAGCAGTGCATCTCTAAGCATATTTTTATTGTTCTAAATCAATTTGTATGTTAATGATTCTATTCAATCACTGGGAAAATTTAACCCTGGTCTAATTATTTAGCCAGTATTTCTTTTTTTTTTTTTACATTTTTTATTTTTTTTGTTGTTGATAAAATACTTAGGTCTCCTTAGCCAAGATGGCAAATAATAAACAAAAACTTAAAAGGATCCTGGAACAGTGACATAATAAAAGGCTGTACAACACAAACATACACAAAACACACAAGTCACACACACAAACATGCACTCAGAACATGGGACCAGAGGGAGGAAGTGGGGAAAGAGAAAGGTGCCCTGTCTAGGCTACCCCATGTACATGGGACACAGCCTTGGTAGATAGATATAGATATACTTAGTTGTGCTTGTCATTAAAGTTTGCAGATAACACTATTCATCTTCCTTCTTCAACAGTGTTAGTGTTTTCTAAACTGTTTATTAAATGAGAAATAATGGCTAATGAGGATTGAAACTAAGACACAAAATAATGCAGTCTTTCTGCAGACTTTCATTTCACCGTACAACAATGGAAAGTGTATTAAAATTAACCTCAGAAATTTCCAAATAGGTGGAGCTTCCGAACACACAATGCATTTTGTTTTTCTACAGATAGTCAGAGCAAAACAGTAGCGCTGATTGTTTTCCGGTCACTCAGAACAAATAATGTTTTATACTGGATGAGCAGAACTAAAGATTAAACGTTAATGGCCTGAAGGAAGCTGGGGTTCACAAACTACAGGCCAAAAGAGAGAAAGACTGCTTTGTATTCTGGAAGTGGTGACGTCAAATGGACTCCATAAAGACATAAATTCATAGTTTTAGCTGGACAAACACTACTGGGAGGATGAGACCTCCCTTGTCCTTAACTTGCATAACTAATGAGCCTGGAGTTCAGGATAAATAACGCAGGATGTCTTACTTTGCTCAGATTTTGCACATTCTACATCCAGAACCAACACTGTAATCCAACAATACAAAGGGATTATAACTGTGTGTAAAAAAGCCATTTACAGTCAGGGAAATCATGTTGGAGATGCTTGAATACAGCCATTACCAGGTGAGCATGAACATTTTCGCTGAAATATTTAGCTAAAAACTAGTTCTTCCAAAATGTAATGCTGTGGATTTTATTAAAAGTGTATGTCATCTATTTAGAACATTATTTTAAGTTTTTATGTTGTGACTATTGGCAAGTTTCCACTAGTCCTACTTGGCTTTACTCAACTCTGCTCGGCCAGCCTGGTTGTGGTTTCTTAAATTCTTCAGAATCTGCCGTATCTATAGAAATGCCCCACAACAAACTGAAAACTCTCAGTTAATCATGAATTCTCCCAGCACTCTAGTAATGGGTTTTTGATGAAAAAGGGCTATTGGAACGGACTGAACTAAATTTTTTTGCAAGGTAGTCAAATCAAGTTGGTAATACCTTATTGGTTCAGGAGTGATCCATAGTAGAAAAGTCTTCAAAGACTTTTCAGGCTGCTTCCATCAGACTGAAAATGATTTTTGGATGAAAGTCGAAATGTCTCAATCTTTTACTGTAAATCTTTGTCCAGATGTAATGTTCAGTAATGATTAATGTTTCAGTTTTTCCTCCTTGAGTTTGATATGTTATTTAAACTGACTTCAGCTAATGTCACTAACCTGGTAGTGTGACTTGCCAGTTCCAAGAACACAAGTTGCCATTTATGATGTATAGAAGTTCACTACAATCTTTCCTTGATATTTGATGTCTGTTTTGGTGTAGCCCCACCTGGAGAACAGTAAATACCACCTTCAGCAGGCCCAGAGGCAGCAAGTACGTCAGTACCTGTCCACCACACTGGGGGGTAAGACAGGCAGCCAGTGTCCCAGTCAACCCCCCGAACACGGCATGCCCCCGGACCAGGCAGCAGTGCTCCCAACAGCCCCATGGCCCTTCTGACGCTGGGCTCCAACTGTGAGAAAGAGGTACATCACCAGCTCCACTTACAAGAGGTATTTCTTCAGTCCTCTGAGATGGCTCCTCATTTGTTTTGCTGTATTGTGTTCTTGTTCTAGATGGACGACGTGATTGACGATATTATCAGCCTTGAGTCAAGTTACAGTGAAGAGGTTCTAGGGCTCATGGACGCTGGAATGCAGATGAACAATGGGGTAAGAAAACAATTCAAGTTTGTTCTATTTTGCTACAAAAATAACAATAATTATAATAATAAATAAGGTCTTCAAAAACCCTAACCACAAATTTAATCTTAAATTCTTAATATTTATGTGTGTTTAGATTTATTTATTTATTTATTTATTATTTATTTATTTATTTATTTATTTATTTATTTTGTTAATTAATTTATTTATTTATTTATTTATTTATTTGTGTATTTATTTGTTTGTTTGTTTATTTATTTTTTTCATTTTACATTTTAGCGACATATTCCTACAATTTAGAAAAGGCTATGGTTTACAGCTTCCACAATCTATAGTTTTACTCACAGTTAATCCAGAAAGAAAACCTGCCCCCCCTCCCATGTTATTTATGATGATGATGATGATGAGTATTATTATTTATTTATTTTGTTGTTTTGTGGAATATAAGAAAGGCAATGTCTTTGTTTTTAATCATCATCTATTTGCATTACTATTGTATGTTGTAAAGGTTTGAATGAATTATTGCTTAAATTATTATATCATTTTGATTTTTTTTTTTTTATTTAGTTAAAACAATATTACACTTTGCATACATCTTGATAATATACTGTTCATCAGCTGACTTTAAGTCAACTGAGTTTCAGTATTGTAAGTGCCTTGTTATTCCTAACAAATAAATACAACTGCCACATAGCTGATCCTAAACTCAAGGTCTAATGTTCACAATAGATGATTGAAGTATTTCTTAACTCCATCATCTCATTCTAACTGTGTCAGATTTGAAACAAAAATGTTGTTGTTAACATTCGTGATTGTTTATTGCACTTTATAGATCCCTGTCTCAAATAATATTCTGGATGTGTATGGAAACCAAGGACTCCCTCTACCAGGCCTTGCTATTAGTAACTCATGCCCGCCCAGCCTCAAAAGGGAATATACAGGTAAGTCCAAAAATGTGTGTAGTTGTAATTAAAACTCAACTCAGCTGTGTTTTAACATTGTAATGATTTTTGTGGGGGAATATAACAGATTAAACTGGATTAATGTTGTCATAACGGGAAATAATGTGATATAGGCCAATGTTGGTATTGTGTGCAATTTACTCTAGCTCCTGGCATGAAGCAAGTACTGGACAAGACCGGATCCTGTGGCCACTATGAAAACTATCAAAGGCCAGAGGGTTTTCCAGTAGGTAAGAAACATCCGAACTAAGTGACTTAAAGTGTGTGATAAGTGTTTATTGTGAGAGCAAAGTGCACACAATATCATGTTGAAGTACATCACATACAAACTCATTTTAATAGTAACATAATATAAAAATAAGTCATGTTTCTATTTTTGTTTGACGTTTTGTAGAAGCTGAAGTCCGAGCTCTGGCTAAAGAAAGACAGAAGAAAGACAACCATAATTTAAGTAAGTGCGTAACTTCTGTTTGTAAGGAAACACTGTAATTGATTTTCTGTTTATGTCTTGCAGTTGAAAGAAGGCGAAGATTTAACATTAATGATCGCATCAAAGAACTGGGGACACTGATACCAAAGTCCAATGATCCGTGAGTGTTATTTTATTTTTTCTATACATGATTATCCACATTAAAATAATAATTAAAAAAATACAGTGGCACTGAAAAAAAAACACACCAACAACCAAATTCAAAAAGTTCTGTTCAGTTTATTTCAGTCACGCTTTACATTTGCGTTAAATATTAAAGTGCTTACAAAATGTTAGACGACATAACATAAAACCTAAACAAAAAAACAAATAAATAAATAAATGTCTTAAGCATCCACACTAAATAATCTCAACACTGTTTATTGGAATATCATATTTTTCTCTTTTCATCATCTTTTAAAATGTTTAGCAATTTTGACAATGCAACAGCTTGACCTCATAAATCTTCACTTTGATTTCTCAACTCAAATGCTCATTAGTTAAAGGTGCACTATGTAACTTTCTGGGGGTGAAAAGCCAACTTCGCAATTCAATAGAAATAGAAAATAAAATCATTCTTTAGAACATTCTTATTAGGAATAAACACGTTTTATGCCATAATTTGAGAAAATATAGCTAAAGGAGCTATTTTTCTATGAAAATAAACAGAAGGAGGCCCTCCTCTATGCCAAATAATAGTACATTTTGTAGCCCAGCAAGCTCTCTCATACTAAAATTACACATTTATATTATTTACTTAGCGTCACAAACACATCTAAACTAGAAAAACATGCTTTTACTCAAGTTTATTTTTTAGCCAAAAAGTTACACGGTGCACCTTTAAAGTGACTAAATATAACAGTGGAGTAGTCGTGTAGTCATCTGATTCTGTGTTGTGTGTATGTAGGGACATGCGCTGGAATAAGGGCACCATTCTCAAAGCTTCTGTAGACTACATCCGCAAACTGCAGCGTGATCAGCAGAGGCCAAAGAACTGGAGTGTCGCCAGAGGAAGCTGGAGCACACCAACCGCCACCTCCTGCTCAGAATACAGGTATAACCAACCTCCACCTCCTGCTCAGAATACAGGTATAACCAACCTCCACCTCCTGCTCAGAATACAGGTATAGTCAACCGCCACCTCCTGCTCAGAATACAGGTATAGCCAACCTCCACCTCCTGCTCAGAATACAGGTATAGTCAACCGCCACCTCCTGCTCAGAATACAGGTATAGCCAACCTCCACCTCCTGCTCAGAGTACAGGTATAGCCAACCACACCTCCTGCTCAGAATACAGGTATAACCAACCTCCACCTCCTGCTCAGAGTACAGGTATAGCCAACCACCACCTCCTGCTCAGAATACAGGTATAACCAACCTCCACCTCCTGCTCAGAATACAGGTATAGTCAACCGCCACCTCCTGCTCAGAATACAGGTATAGCCAGCCGCCTCCTCCTGCTCAGAATACAGGTATAACCAACCGCCACCTCCTGCTCAGAGTACAGGTATAACCAATCACCACCTCCTGCTCAGAGTACAGGTATAGCCAACCGCCACCTCCTGCTCAGAGTACAGGTATAGCCAACCGCCACCTCCTGCTCAGAGTACAGGTATAACCAACCTCCACCTCCTGCTCAGAATACAGGTATAGTCAACCACCACCTCCTGCTCAGAGTACAGGTATAACCAACCTCCACCTCCTGCTCAGAATACAGGTATAGTCAACCGCCACCTCCTGCTCAGAGTACAGGTATAGCCAACTGCCACCTCCTGCTCAGAGTACAGGTATAGCCAACCGCACCTCCTGCTCAGAGTACAGGTATAGCCAACCGCCACCTCCTGCTCAGAGTACAGGTATAGCCAACCGCCACCTCCTGCTCAGAGTACAGGTATAGCCAACCACCACCTCCTGCTCAGAATACAGGTATAGCCAACCACCACCTCCTGCTCAGAATACAGGTATAACCAATCACCAGCTCCTCTCAGAATACAGATATAGTCAACCGCTACCTCCTGCTCAGAATACAGGTACAGCCAACCACTCCCTCCTACTCAGAATACAATTACAGTCAACCACCACCTCCTACTCAGAATACAGATATAGCCAACCGCTACCTCCTCTCAGAATACGGGTATAACCAACCACCACCTCCTGCTCAGAATACTCAGAATATAGGGTGAGCCAGTCACTCCTTCCTCCTCAGAATACAGGTAACAGGTCTGGAAGTGCATGTGTATTGTGACAAATAAACCTTAAACCTAACCTCCATAATTTACAAATATGATGAAACATAAAACAAAAGAAATAAACAAGCAAGCAAGCAAACAAACAAACAAAACAAAAAAGAAAATAAATATTGTATTAAATATTCAGAAGATGTAAAATTATTTATATGTATATATATTATTTTGTTAAGTTTCGTATTTATATTTTCACACAATATGCTAACCTGGCTCACACCAGATAGATATGTGTTTAACTCCAATTTGAGTTCTTACACATTATCCATTTTGGCCTCTTCTCACAGAAAGCATTCAGGAAAGGGTGGGGCGTTTAATGAAATACTTCGAGCTGATTGGGTGACTTGTCAACTAGCGCTTACCTTAATAGAGATAGGAGATCTGTAAAAAAAATAAAAAGAGACCGGAGACATAGAGATACTTACAGCGATTATTTGTCTCACAGTCAAATCATGTCGCAGGAGGAACAGAGACTTGGGGAGCACAGAAGTGAGAAGACAACAGTGTGTGCGAGCTCAGTTTTTTATTTCATGTGCGTGGTTATAAAAGTGAAACAATAAAAGTCAATGCTTTGCACATCATTGAAGGAGACGGTGGACTAGAGATGAGGTGCATAATGCTCTTAAAAAAGAATCTCGCACTTGGGACTACGCGCGCAAAGCGAGGATGAAGCAATGTTTCTTCTTTATATTTATGTGCATGTCCATGTGCACATGCAGCATGTGAACCTCATGATGATGCATACTGACAAATAGTCAGAGTGATGCACAGATATAGGGAGAGAAATTTTTTACGAAAATCCTTACTCTGACCACGCCTCCTAAAAACTTGTAGATGGACACACCCGGCTTAAAATTGGGCCAAAACTCCTGTAATTTATTCGGCTTTAATTTATTCTTAACTTATCATAGCAACAAATCTCAAAAGTATAGGCCAATCCATATGCGGATGGGATGAAAGAAGTGTCACTCTTCTTTCAGAACAGTGACACTTGCATTGTGCACTGAGCTGCACTGTGAGCTGCACTGTGATTGTGCTGTTAAACCACAGGTTAGAATGGCAAACCAATCAGGGTGGTGGAGGGCCAGATGGATTTATTTTGACTGATTGAGAGCAAATATCGCAAGAGAATCCATCTGGCTGGCCAAGTTAACAATATGCATATTTTATAAAAAAATTTTGAAAAAGGTATTGTTTGGGGTATTTAGAACCATTATAGCTACATAGATCATCATTTTAAAACAACTTGTAAGCTGATTTCACTTTTTCTGAGCACTGTAGTCTTTAATTTATACAGAAATGTCCTGGTAGCTATACACAACTATGATCACTCTTTGATTGTCTTTAGAGATAGAATAATAGACCATAAATTACTGTACATAATAACACTTCTCATGTCCATTCATTCACAGGAGCTGGAGATCCAGGCACGAGCCCACGGTCTCACGCTAGTCCCGACTCCCTCTGTGTGCACCTCTGAGCTAGTGGCCCGAGCCATCAAACAGGAGCCTGTCCTGGGAGACTGCCCCTCAGACCTGTACCATCACTCTTCAAGCCCTGAAATGTCCCCTCCCACCACACTGGACCTCAATAACGGCACCATCTCCTTTGACCACGTTCCCTCGGATGCAGGAGACTCATACAGGAGCCCTCGCAGCTGTAAACTGAAAGAGCAGCAGTCCTCCTCACCCTCCCACACACCACTGATGTCCCCATGTCCCCAGAGTCACACCAGCACAGCTCCTCTGCAGAGGACAAGGACCACTGTTAGCCATCACTGACTTATTTGGAGACAACAAATTGACTGAAACATGTACACAGATTGCTAGAAAATGTTTAAAGTTGTATAAGCTAAAATAAGGCTGATCAATAAGTCAAAAACATGTCATGGTTTTTATGGGGTTTCATCACAATTTCAGTATGATCATGATCGTTAAAACATGCGACATAGTGACACGCTGGGTGTTTCCCCTACCACTAAAAACTGATTCCCCCAGAAATCCACTGAAAAAGAGGTTCCAGCAGTCTGATAAACAAAATATATAAAAAATATATTGTCTTTAAGATGCCTAATATAATCATTACTTTCCAAACATTTACTCAGCTGCACAGGGGAGCAAAGTGTATGAACACAGCTAAGGAAAATTAGAAAATCAAATATGGATTTGACCAAAACATAGAATAATGTCAGAAATCAGATCACCCTTTGGTTTTACGAACATATTGCCCTAATTTAAAATGTTACTGCAATGGATGAGTTGGTCACATGACATTTCAAAGACCTCATAATTATTAAGAGGAAATGCAAACAAAAAATATGAATTTATCAAATTTATAGAATGGTGTGAGTTGTGTAGCATTTAAAAATCTCAAACAAATTAGATGTATATCTTCTCAAAATGTATTTATTCTTACTTATTTTAAGTATTTTTTGGGCCATTTTGTTTTTATATCTTTGTTATTTATATCTTAGGCTATACTTGAATGTACCGTTCCATGTTTTCACTATACTGTATTTGTGATTTATACACTCAGCCAAAACATAAACACAACACAGAATATCTTCAATACATCCATTTGCATGTACAGCCACATTTTCTGCAGTGCCTTTGGAGACAGCTTATGGTAAACAAAAGAACAACAGCAACAGCTCTGGTGAACATGATAAGTTCTCTAAAATGTTGTAACATGAGGGTCGTAACACTGAACATCTCAGAATATTCTTTTGTTGTGACCAGCCTGCATGTGTAATCAGCATCTTAAGATTCACAGCTGAGGTTGATAGATTATCTCAGCAAACGAGAAGTTCTCACTAACACAAACTTGTCAACAAAATTGAAAAGAAATTGTTTTACATAAAAAGGATTTATATCTTTGAGCTTAGTTCTTTAAAAATGGAGGCCAAATCAAAGTGTTGTGTTTATGTTTTTGTTCACTGTAGCTGTCGGAGCCCTTCAATGGTTTCCCAATCACCTTTTTTAATTGTTATTCGTGCAGACTGTGCTGTGTATAGTATGTATTTAATCTTTTGTACATTTTCAAAAGTAAATCCAGGTACTTTCTATAGTGTCAGAATTTTGAAATAAAACAAGACTCCATTATTCTGATAAAATAATCTATTTTATAGAAAGCACACATTGTTACATTTTTTGTATATAAAGTATGATTAAATACCACCAGGACTTTACTATTCACTTTGAGCAGTTATTAGTATTGGGGTC
Source organism: Mugilogobius chulae (assembly GCA_038363315.1). Lineage (NCBI taxonomy): Eukaryota > Metazoa > Chordata > Actinopteri > Gobiiformes > Gobiidae > Mugilogobius > Mugilogobius chulae. Next base: position 31,911,239 of record CM076402.1, on the reverse strand, counting down.
ATTCATCATTTTATTCCACAAGATCTGATAATAAAACATTTTAAGAACACGTATCAACTTTTTCTGCTTCCTGTCCTTCCATGCAAAACATTGAAATACACATTATATACAGTTACATATAAAACAAACAAACCAATAGCACCCTATGAAATTAAACTACTACACATTTTAAACGTCCACAGGAATGCTTAGCTCATTACACCATTTTTCATAAGCACTGTTCAGGATTTCATAAGAAGTGTTGTTGAAAATTTCTGCAAAACAAAGAAAAGAGCAAATGTGTTTTAGGAAACTGGAAATTGACCATATTATATTTCAATGCTCATATGTATTGTCTTCCTTACAAACGCTGTTCAACATGTGCTTTCTTACAAACAGAACACTGACGACATTTTCAAGTCAATAGATACATTATAAATGAATGATGTAGTGCCTTTAGCTGCACAATAACGCTCACTGCTGTGTGAAGCTGTAATGTGCAATTTGACCACTCGATGTATGTGTGTATGGTTTTTATAGGTGACAATATAACACCATATTTGCCTGCATTTTGATCTCATAGTATTATTTAAAAAGTTGGAGTGACTGGCTAAACATTCTATTGTTCAATAATGTTTAATACAAACGGGGTAACAAAAGTAAATGTGGTTGTACACTTTTCTGTTGAGTAAGGCATCCTGATATTCTTGAATTTGGAAACAAACAATAATCATTCGTTTTAAATCAAGTATTACAAAAAGTTTGTTGCTGTTGTTGTTGTTTGCTTGTTTGTTTAGCTCGGTAAGCATAAAAAAGGGAATATGTATATGCTTCTCTGAAGGAACTGAAATAGTTGGTTTAACTCTGTTGTGGTGTGGTGATGTTTACTGGTAAAACATCAGCATAAGTACATGACTAAACATCTCAATAACCCTTCCCTCAACCTTAACCTTAAACTCACCTGCCTGACCCAGGCCCACGGGCAGGGGCATCCTCACCAGCCCTCCTGAGTGCTTGAGCCGGTCCTGCAGGGAGCTCTGGATGAGCTCCATGGTGCAGGCCTGGTGCCACACTGGTAATTCCAGACCCACCATGCAGCTGATGATCCTGTTCTTCTCCTCGTCTGTCAGCAGTCCGCTCTCCCTGGACACGTACACCATGTAGGCCATGTCTATGTTTACCGCCTCACCGTGTAGAAGAGACGGTAACACTCTCTGGAAGAGACACACGCATCACTATCACTGCTGACCGAATGAAGAATAATGCATTAGGCATTAAAGCTCAAACTAACATATAGGATACAGTTAAAGAGCCTTTATTGGCCTTTTCTATTTATCCTAGTTTAGTAACATTACTAAAGTGTTTTGTTTCTTTCAGTCTCAACCTAACAAATTATCAAACTAAAACAGCAAACAGCAATGCATTGCATATGCAAACCAGTTGTAAGATAAACTAGCAGTTAACATTAAAACAGAAGTGTTCATTTTGTGTAATTTAGAACCTTTAATGTAATTTGAAAAATTTGAAAAACAAAAATTTGATTCGACAACACATTTTAGACTGTTGTTCTTCACAACAATGTATGCCTAAGTGTTTGTCTAATCAATTTGTACTCTATCAAAATCAGTGTGTAGAAGATACAGAGTTTAAGATTACCATTTCGAGTGCCGGACTGACAAGGTGTCCAAAGTCCACGAGTCTGTCCAGGTCATCCTCCCAAAGATTAGGGGCCAGCTCCTCCAACATGGTGATGATAGCCAGACGGGTCGATCGAGACGCACTCTGGCTGCTCTGACCAAACACGTTACTGTCTGATTGAAACTTTGACTCTAGGAGATGTTGTCCATGTTTCTCCAAAAGTTCAAACAGCTCCTTGTGCTTCATCAAGGCCATCTGCAAAAGCATAAAATGCACAATATAGAATTTGATGTGCCAAAATTATGTTTTAGTTACACAAAGACATTTCTTCGAATTCTAGTAGTAACCTTTAAAAAAAAACTGCTATTATTTCTTCCTCTAAAACAGATCCAGAGTTGTGTTCTGTTTCATCCATTCACTAATTTTGTCACAATCCTGCATTCTTAAGCTGTCGACATTTCCAAAACCCAATATGTTCTGTTCCACCTTGTGATGTCATTCAGTGATTGATTAAAATGATCTGCCGACATTGTGAATGTTTTAGAAGAATTCAAAAAATATATAAAAATTTTAATGTAGCTGTCTGGCTGCACACTTGGCACCATGATCTCTTGCAATGCACTGGTATTGTGTGTCCACGTTTATTTTAAAGAATGTATTTTAAACTTCTACCAGCCTTGTTCATTCACTAAAACATTGAAAATCTGGTGGAGTCCACGTGTTTCCTTCTTTTTCTGTTTTGAGCCTGAGGCCAGTCCCATCTCCAATGACATGTATGGGCTCGTGCGGTATGTTCTTCAATTATACAGTAAATTTGCCCTGTTAACTGCATTTGCCTAGTATAAGGCAGTATATTAACTGCTTTATAGTAAATGGTTGCCTTCTCACAGTGTCTCACCACTCATTTGCACCAATTGGTCAATGCAGATTTGAAATTGAGTTTAGCTTGTTCTCTCATTAGTCAGATTAATTGATACTTAAGTAATCTTTGGTTGTCCTGCAGTTGAGGTGTTTTGCAGTGTATACATATAAATTACTGATCTAAATATGTACATGAAATAAAGCAGTAGGTCTCCTTTAAACACAGTGAACTTGCTTGTTTGCTTCACAGTAATTAATATTGACCACAAATATTGATTTGAGGTTAATCATTGTAAGTTCAACAACTGTGCTTGCAAACAGTAATACCTGAACATAGATAAGGGAATAAACAATGCACTACACTTTGACCCAACGAGAGAAACTAACCTTCAACATTTCGGCCAATCCATTGGAGATATGCCTGCGGGGGATGGTCTTTATAAAAGACAGGTCTAGGTACGTTGCGACTGGTGGAATGTAAGCACCAATTTTGTTTTTGCAGTTAGCGAAATTGACCCCAGTCTTGGCCCCCACACTAGCATCGATGTAGGAGAGAAGTGTAGTGGGTACTCTGATGTAAGGCGTACGTCTGCGATACAGGGAGGCAGCCAGGCCACAATGTCCAAGCAGACCCCTCCTCCTATCGCAATAACCGGCTCTGTTCTTCTATCTATTGTGAAGCTGTTCAGTTCTTCAAGAATCTTCAGCGCCATCTCCATAGACTTGTTTTCCTCAGTGGTGGGCAGAGCTAGAATCTTACAAGTTACATTGTTAGATTCAAAATACGTAGAGATCTGGGTGCCGTAAATACGGTAGACTTCTTGGTCGACCACCACAAAGCGCCTGATTGGCTTGGTAGGTATTCGAAGAGTGTCGGCCTGCTGTGGCTCGTGGGTGTGACCTGTCAGTAGGGTGCTGTTGCAGGGGTCCAGGAGGCCGTGGGTCTCTGTTACCTTGTAGCTGAAGATAATGGGGGTGACTACAGTCCAACAGGTACCCTTGTCAGTGAGACTTTCGTAACTGTCAAAGAAACACAAGCAGATTGAGTAGGGTGAGGTCAGGGGAAGTGATGGGGTCACTGAGTGTATTCTTATACATGAAAAGTGATTTAAGTGTGGCTAAGCCCCTACAACAAGGGTGGGCCTTTTTTTTTCTCTGAAGGACCATAATTGAATCCAAACAGGTGGCAGAGGACCAGATTGTGATCATCGGTCTAACAATTTCTCATTATTGCAGGCATATTTCTGTAAATATTGGTAATATAATTTTGTTATTGTGTCCATTAATTGTGATATTTATTGAGAACACAAGTGCAGACACATGCGTCGTAGCGTATAATTAACACTCATTTGGAAAAACTTGCTGGGGACAAGAATAAATTATCTTGCAGTTTACCCAGCCAGCTCTGTTCTAAAAGCTTAGTCTCATCCATCTACTGATTTCATCGCATCACACTACCGAGGTTCTTTCTTCTTTAACCAATCGCTGCTTTTTGGCCACAGCAGAACACATCAGTGCATTCTGGGAAGTAAAGCATATACATATGTAGTCAGCGACCGTTGGCATTTAAGTTTAGGTTTGGACTGAAGCCTTCTATGCAGCTACGGTATACTGTAACAAGCCCATAAACAGGTCCTTAAGAAAATGAAATACAGATGCAAGCATACATACAGATGCAGATGAAGATGAAGAAAAGTTATGTGGTCTTTGTTTAATATTCTTTATCTTTCAGTCTTGTAACAAAGTCCTACACATCTGGTTTTTGGAGTGACTTTCATCAAGGTCAGTCCAGTTCACTAGTTTGACCCCTGATAGTGACCAGTCTCCTCTGCGCTTCCACTGACTGTGCATCAGTGTCACTATACAGGCCTGCAGTCTCTGGTGTCTCTGGTTTGATCAGATAATGTCCTTTAATTCTCATAAACAGCTTTCTGGATGAATTTGCTGGCAGCTGGATATCAAATGTGTGCTTAATCAGGACAATCCCCAACTTGACCAAACAGAAACTTATCCCAATCACTTGTACCCATTAGGGGTTAGGAGACTGAAGTCCCATTAACTGTGGCATACATAATATATATATATAGACAAAGACAGTCAGTCTTTCACTCTCATTCATTCACTAGCGGGAAATTTCTAGTGTTGTCAAGCAACATACTTGTTGTACTGTACATGCTTGTATTTGGAGGTGCGGGAAAGTAGGAGTAGCTATCCAGAAAGTGTCCACAGTAATGTGGGGAGAACATACAAACTGAGAAATAAAGTAATGCTGATTTGATCTTTGAACCCACAATTTCTTTACTGAGAAGCCAGACCTCGAAACACTCCCATGTAGCCTAGCCTGGTCTCACAGAAATGCATGTCTGTACCACGAAATTTTAAACAGCAATTAACACAACAGAAAAGGGAGATACACAATTCTTGAGAACAGACAGGGCTGCTCCATGTGTCCTGAGAGTAGCTGCAGTCAAAGTTCCATCAGGGCGAACAGATTTCTTAGGTGCATTATTTCTTTTGGATCTTGTCAATAGCCCTGAGTGACCATTTACTCCAGACTTGGGCAAACTGGGGCCTGGGTGCCAGATGCAGCCCTCAAACTGTTTTAATCAGGCACCCACTATGTTTTTGGTTGACTTAGCTATAGCATGTGTCTGTACTTGTGTTCTTAACAACTGTTGCCAATAAATGGTAAAAATAGCCTATATTTTATAGAATGCACTTGCATAATAAGAATTTGTTACACTGATGACCCAGCTTTTCCAGATTTTCAGTTCGAGTAATTAAAGGAACATTGCAAAGCAGGGGGTCAGCATTTATCAGTTTAGCAGCTTTGTTTGAAAATATATCTATCTGACAGAAAGATTGACATTTTGATTTTTGGTAGCTTTGCTTCTAATAAAATTTGTGAGATGAGACAATGTTTTCAATTTTATTGTACGATGAGAAAAGAAATCATTTCCTGTGATACATAATATGTAATCATAAGCTGCAACTTGAGGAAGTCATTGCATAAAAGATGTGAACTGGTTTGGCAGGTGATTATCACCACAGTACTGCATCTGTGCATTGTGTGTGTGTGTGTGTGTGTGTGTATGTATTATATATATATATATATATATATATATATATATATATATATATATATATATATATATATATAATATATATATATATATATATATATATATATAGATAGATAGATAGATAGATAGATAGATAGATAGATAGATAGATAGAGATATAGAAATATAGATATGTAGATATATAGACACATAACAAAATATAATTTTCCTCTTTTAATTCACGGTGTTATTAACAAATGTCACAATCTCTTCTATTTATGCCCAGTACTTTATAGCCCAAAACACAATAATTGAAATGAACATTTTGGCAATACTTACATCTTTGCTGCAGACACACATGCTTTTGGTCCTGTGTGACTGTGCTTCTCTTTGCAAGTCCATGCACTTTTGACCCGGACTAGCTTGTACTCAGTTGTCTTCTCTTTGCTGCTGTTGAGCAGGTGAAACTTTCCCATCTCGCCTACAATTATGGTTGAAACTTCACCACAAAGTCAGAAATCACTTAAAGGTTTGAAAAACGGTCTCTTCAATGCTCTTTAAATAGCCCATGATTTTTTTTTTTTTTTGGGAATGGCTTAAAGACAGGGGCGGAGTTAGGAATCTTTTGCTTCTCATGCTGTTACATGTACTTTACTTACACAATATTGTCAGAAGGTGTTAACTAATAAACACTATTAATTACTGACTTTAAACAAAGCTATAAAGTATAATGGCAAACCAAGAATCCTCTAAATTCACTGTGCTAAATGATTATTACGTAACATGCAATTCATCTTACCAAGAGTTTTTCATACACATTTTTTTTTTTTTACAATTAACATGCATGTTTCTGTTTGGCATGATGTCAGCTACCTGGAGGGGTGGGAGAACACTTTGCATTCTCTTCTTTTACTCAAGAGCACTATTAGCACAGATATGTATTACAAAACCTCTGGGTTTTGAACTTACGTCATCCCTCCAGGTAGTGAAGGGGTGATGTAATTTCATTCTCCTTCACTACCTGGAGGAGTGAACCTCAAAGACCTTCCATTGTTGCATTGATTTTAAAATTGTCTTGCAGGATGGTTTTTATTTATTTTATTTTTTGGTGCATGTGGATTAACAATAGCTCATTTCTGCTCTCCGGTTTGAACGATGGCTGTTCCTTTACTGCCTGTACACTAAGGGCAAGATTTATCAAACGAAGGAGCAAAAACATGGATGACATTTTTCTCTCTTCCAATAGTAAATTGATTGCAAAATGCTGACAAATAACACATACATTCTTTTCAGCTTGCACCCAGAATTTAGCACCTGCCTTAAATCTTGCTATATGTGTGAAAAGGTGACTGTTTCTTAATGTATAGTACTTTGGGCACATAAAAAGTATTCAACTTGAACCGTTTATGTGTTTGTTTTGTTTGTTGGGTGTTTTTGCATTCTGTAAAAGACTTTGACCTTCTCTGTAGTGTTGGAAAGGGCAATATGAATCAACTTTGATTGATTGAACTGAAAGACGTGTTTGTTCAAAGACACTGTAACTGTCTGAAAAATCAAATGCATAATCCTGTTGCTCTACAGCATTAGAGAGCAGCCATTTTATTGTGTTGTACATACACACAGTTACACACACCCACACATACCATTGTTGAGTATTTATCTTTCGTGGGGGCATTACATTCACTTACATTCATTACATGGACCCTTATCCTAACTTTAACCATACTGCCTAATTTGTGTTTTCTTTTAGTTTTACTTTCTCTCTGTTTCTCTCGCTCTCTGTCTGTCTGTCTGTCTGTCTGTCTCTCTCTCTCTTTCTTTTTACAATTTAAAATATTTTCAAAAATGAGAAGTGTTGATGTAAGGCTGAAGATGCAGTCATGAGGTGTGCCCTAGTTTTTTTCCCCTTTCAGTGATTGAACGACTTAAAATGCTTTTTAACTTTTGAGGGTGCAGTAAACAGCCTATGCAACTGGACTGGTGCCACAGTTCAACAAGTTCAATCTTATTCATCTTTTGTAATATTATGCTTTAGCCTATTGTTGAAACCTGATATAATTAACCTTGAGGCTGTTTTGACACTTTCATAAGTAACTTTGGGGACCCTCCCACCTCTGCAAAAAAAAGTCGCGTGACGTGGGCAAAGCGTGCACGTGCGCCATATGGTTGGATTAGTTTGAAGGAGCTCGTGTTGCACAACGAAAACCAAAAGTTATCCAACTTTTTTTTTTTTTTCTTGAAAACGTGATATAACGCAAGGTTCTACACATCGAGAGCGCCGCTACGTCCGAGAGTGCCAAAGACAGCAGCCCGTCCGTCCCGCCCACTGCACGCACCATGCCAAACGGGAGAGGTAAGAGCAGTCGACACTCGAGTTAGTACAATAGTGGGCCAACAGTAGTAGGCTACAGCTGTTGTGCAGGTTTCGAAGAAGAGAAGCTTCTCGTGCGGCTTAATCAGCGACATAACATTATGTGGCAGCCTGCTCTTGGCTTCTGCACACGCACTATTCCGCTCCAAGAATCTGGGTTACACATGTATCATCTTTACTGTTGACTGGGCTTACCTACATACTGCAGATTGAGGGTGATTTGACAGATTTAGAGTTATTCGTTGAATGTTTTTAAGTAAATAAACGCATACCTTATTTATCTGCACTTGTTGTATCAATGTTACGCAGTATACTACAGTGTTTCTCAAACTGTTGTAAGTGGAGCTATAATAAGACACAAAACTTCTGTCTTTGTAGTTATATTTCTATGATCATTATGGGGGTGATAGAAAGTTAGACTGCAAAAAGTACACTGTATATCTAGACTTGCTTAAAATAACATGACATTATAAGTGGTTATAAGAGAATTTGGTTTAAAAATACTTTTAAAAATGCCAATGTTTTTTTTTCTTCTTAACCAACCCATTGGCAAATAATTTGTCTTGAAATCAGTTCAAAACACTTTGAAACTAGGAAATAAATCTATGTCTCTCCAATAAATTGAAGTTAAATGCTCAAAATTGGGTTTAAATCCTAGAATCCAGCTACTTTAGCCTGTTTTGAAATTCATTTTTGCAGCGCACATATTGTCAATTTCATTCTGTGTACTTTTTATTCACATCTTTGCACTTTTCTTTCAAGTTTATTGTGTGCTTCTTTTTTTTTTTTTTTTTGCTTTAAATTTAGTGCAATGAGTTATTCTGGTTTGAAATGTGGCAGTGCTCAGAAAGACCTACTGTAAAATGTTTGAAAACCACTCTACTAGACTTGAACAGTCCTGAGTTCAGTGTCTGTCTGCATAGTTACAAATCACAGCTTTTCTCTGAAAAAAAATGCACTTCATAGACTTTGTGATGCCCATTTCTGTACAGGGCTCTTTGCCAACAAACACCGTTTGCTTGTCTGTCCCACCTGAAAAGATGTTTGTTTTATTTATTCAGATAGAGTCGTTTTTATCATAGAAACATAGTTTGATGCAGTCACATGCTCGTCTCCATTGACTTTTACATCATATTTTGAAAAAAAAAAAAAACATAGCATCACTGTGAAAAAGAAAATGTAAAAGCACTCCCCATGATCATAAGGTTATCAAATAAACCCACTGACCTTTACAAACTACAAAAATACACTACAATCAAGCCACGTTTTATTTGATTAAAGTGAGCTGTAACCTCGTCCTGTGCATCTAAGGGACAAAGAGCACTATTGATTTATACTGACTGTGGTAGGGCAACAATACCAAATTAAGTGATTATGTCTCAAATTTTAAGTTGTGTAGCTATTAACTTTAGCATTATTTGTATATGTATGTGTAAAGTGAAATAATCTCTTAATTTTACCTAATGACATGAGTGACTGAAAATAAAAAAGGGTATTACCTTACTTTACCCATCACCATATCACTGATATGTATCTCAGTTTGATTAATATTTGATTAACTACACAGCTCAGTCCCACTGCATAAATAAAGAGTATATAATTGCCTGTTATTAAAAAGTGCTATAAGAAGAACTCATACTCAGGGTGTAACACCTAAAATGTGAGAAGTCTTAACAGGCTGACAAGACGCTTGGGGCAAAATGTTTCACTCAAATATTTGACACTTCACACAAAGTTTTAAATACGTTCAACGCCTTTAGCTTAACTGTGTGACATTTATGTAATTTATAACAGGTCTTGTGAACCCAGTCAACTAACGTAAATTTAACCGTGAGATCTCTTTGACAATTTGCTTTCCCATTTGTCCATTTGATTCCTCTGTTTGTTCAAATACATAATATTTTCCCCACATATTTCTCTTTCTGATCACATTTTGTCCTGCTCTGAATGAGTTCCAGCTGTATTTAACCAATCACAGTGAAGTAGGAAACTTTCTGAATTCAGTGAATTCAAAAGTTTCAACATTTCTAGGAAAGTTAGAAATGTTGATGAAAAAGTATATATAAACGAATGCAATTTAGAGCTAACATTAGATCATTGGAGGAGGTGGAGTACAGTCTGCAGGATGTTGATCGAGCCTATAATATTTTATTAAATTTAAACAGAAGGAAAAAGAAAGAAGGTATAAACTATATAAAACTAAGTTGACTGAAATCATTAGAACAAGTAAGAAATAAAAAAAATATAAATATAAAGGACAATTGATTTGGTAACTACAATTAAAAAGTAATAAATGGTTTCGTACCCTTGACAACTTATCTTTATTGCAAAAGTAATTCCACTTTATAAAAATGGAGATAAACAGACCGATCTCTCTACTGCCTCAATTTTCTAAAATATGTGAACAATTATACAGCAATAGATCAGAATAATTTCAAAAAAAAAAAAAAAAAGATATAATTAATGATAGCCAATATGGTTTTAGAAGTAAAAGTTCAACAAATATGACTTTATTGGAAGCTGTAGAGGAAATAACTGATGCTTTGGACAGCCTTAAGAAAGCCTTTGACACACTTAATCATGCTTTGTAAATTGAAATTGTATTTAATTAAAAGGGACCCAAAGCACTCTTCATACAATAAAAGTTTAAAAAGCCTTTATTTATTTGGGCTAATTCATAGTTAAAATATTACTGATTAAAAACGGTGGTCCAGTCTACTGAACCTATTAGCCACACGTGGCAGGCAAGGCACACAATCAGGGTAATTAGTGTTCATTTTGACTGAAAAGGGAAGCAAAGACAACAATCATCAAAAATATGTATAATTTTCCAAAAAAAAGGACTAATTTCAACTTCCTCATTTAGACTGGGGAAAACAGTGGGTTGCAAATTGTAAATAGGCTATACCATGTTTCTCGCTGTAGAAGTAAGTTAAGATGGTCCCCACCTCTAATATTCTTTTAGATATGCTCAAGGCCCTCGACAGAGACAATCTGGATTAGTTTGATGTTTATCCGAAAAGTGTCTAGCCATAGGGGTAGTTCATGTTGTTCCTTCTTATAGCATGTTTGTGTTCTGACACGCTATCTTTGAGCCTCCTCTTTGTCCGCCCTACAGAAAAACAACCACAAGTGCAAGAGAGACGATAGACTGCAAAAGTAATGTTGCAATTAATGAATTTTTGAGTTTTCAATCTCCAATGAGCTAACCTGGCTCACGCCAGATGGATCTGTGTTGAACTCCTGAGTTCTCACTATATCCATCTGGGACTTGACTCGCTGAAAGCGTTCGAGAAAAGGTGGGGCGTTTAGTGAAATACTTCAAGCGTATTGGGTGAGGGACCTACCTTATTTGTGCTTAGCCAATCACAGCAACAACTCGTAGTGGTGTATCCAATGTCCGCGTAAGATAGAACAAGTACGAGTCTTCTTTTCAAAAGCAGCAGAAACACATAAATCCATGAGAGCCGCCGACTTTGTTTAGCTTGAATTTGACTCGGCGGCGCCGGGGCGCTAACAGCCGTCTTAACACACCGAAACACCGCTGGTTCGAACTCCCAAACCAGTGGGGTGGCTGGAAGGCCAGATGGTTTATCTTGTGTTTGTGAATTCACAAATATCGCAAGATAAACCATCTGGCTGGCCAGGTTACCAATGAGCACCTTCAGAAATCGCTGAATGTGAGATTTCCATGAGCATTTTTAGAAATGTCTTTTTGGGTTGGAAACTATTTGAGTGGCAGATAACAATTTGTGAATACAAACGGATGTACCTCTCGAAATATGAGCACTGCTTGTTGAGTCCCACAAGGTTACATTTTAGGACCAACATTTATTTTATTTCTGTGATAATCAACTAATAACAACTAAGCTAAGTAAAGTGTAACAATGGCTTAATTCAAACTAATTATCTTTTAATTTAAATAAGACAAAAGCAATGTGTTTCGGAAACGGTAGAACAAATCCGGATGTTGCAGTTCATAATGATGGTGTGTCTGAAAATAAATTCCTTGATTGGTGTAATTGTAGATAAAATATTAAACTGGAAAATGCACATTCGATACATACGATGCAAAGTTGCAAAAAGGATTGCAATAATCGACAAAGTAAAAGTATAGTATAAGCTAGCCTTTTGCCCACTCATGCTATTCTGTATTTATGAATGAATATGTAAACAGAATGTGTTTGCCAAAAGGCTTGAAATAACATCAATCAATCAATCAATCAATCCAAAAAACAATAGAAAAATTAATCCTCTGATGCACGAATTATGAAAGCCTTGGTGAAGATTTTTTCTCATGTGTTTTTCTTCTTCTCAGGACATAAAAATAAAGTTAATTTGATTTTTTTCCAAAAATATTATTTTTTCAGGAAGTTACAGACCTGTCCACTAGGGATGGGACGATATATGATATTATCGTTAATCGCGATAACTAAGGGTCGCAATTAAATAATCGTGGCGTTTTTTCATAATCGTGATAATCGTAATCGCAATTAATTGCAATAAAAGCAGCAGGCATGCGCTTGTGGCTTCATAAGAGCATCTAACATCTGACTGCTGTGAACTCAGTAAAATCTGTATTATGGTTAAACAAAGAAAAGGCTCATGTGTTAAAGGTAATTAATGACTCTAAGACAAAGTTAGTAGATTTTTGCTCAACATTGTAAACATTTGGTCACTTTGAATCATTATTGATTGTACTGTACTTAGACCAAAATACAATACCTAGTTGTTCAAACGCATACATACTGTGCGCTAATAAATATTTCAGTGATTTTGAATCTGTGCACTTTAAGGTTTAGTAAATTATTGTGATAATATCGTTAATCACGATTATTTTGGTCACAATAACCGTGAGTGCACATTTTAATATCGTCCTATGCCTACTGCTCACTCCAGTGAACTGCATGCGCCTGAGCACTCAACATAAAACAATATAAACCTAATGTAAAAATGTATTAATTTCTATAACTTTATTTTAAATATTCAAATCTCCTTGTTTGTTTTGTATGCTTTGACAAACATTTTTGGGAATAAAGCAGCCTACAGAATAGTCTAGAAAGGTCCGTAAACTCCAGCAATGAGAGTATTGACAACAATGTTGATAAGTGTCTGCTGGAGAAGAACAGAGACACAGGAGCTGAAGAATATGTATTTCCTCTCCTTTCACTGCCAGTTTGTTTTTCTCTTTCTGGAGAACATATAAGTTGGTGTTGTACCTAAATCATCAATGAGATCTGCTGGTAACATGTGTCTGAATGTGGAGACAAGAAATCCTATAGATTTCTGTAGTTTCCAGTTTCCTAGAAAAAGAGGCAAGTTTCCATCAAAAGTCATTGTTTTGGACTTTCCTCATATTTTTTCAGGCTGGAGTAGTATCAGGTGCTTTGTGTCCATCTTCCATAGCTCCCTGATCCTTCTGACCAGTGAAGCTATTATATTACCTGTGTTAAAAAATAGACTGGTCGATGCATGGTGTCCACTTCAGTGGACACATGGTTAATTGTCATTTTCTACATATTGAACATACAAAACTCCTATTCCAAACAGATAACATTCATCTTAGACACTTGCTGTATATGATCATATGTTTTGTTTCGGTGGGGCTCTTCTGGTATGGAAGGACTGGCAGGATATATCAGCAGTGGTTGGCAGAAGTGACTGAGAGCGGCCATCTTGGATTGGGAGGTGCTTTACCTGCAGTTACACTGACTGACCAGTGACTACTGACTTGACCTCAATAGACTATGGCAGCAGAGAGCACTCTAGAGGCTGATATGCAGTTTCACCTTAAAACCCAATGAATTAAAGAGAAATATACTTTTTAGTTGCTGTAAACTGTAGTGACCGCGATGCATCAGAGGGTTAACAGACAAAAAAGAACAAAACAAAAAAAAACGGGCTAAAATCTAAATTGTAATCTGGTTTCAAGAAAATTGTGATACATTTGTTTGTCATATCACCCAGCCCTTCAACATACTTAATGGATGCTGTGTGTTTTGAAGCTGCAACATTACTTTTTGGTAATTGTTAATTAAACATTTCTTGTTTCAAAACAATGTGACGTCATCAATTCAAATCAAGAAGTAAGATAAAAAAATAAAAAGGGAATAAACTAAGATGTATTTTTATTTTTTCATTTTTGCTCTTTTGACACTTCAGTATTCTCTGCATTGTGTTTTCTGGGGTAAGAAGACAAGGTTATTTATTTATTATTGTTATTTAGACTTTTTTTAGTTGTTTTGCTATTGACCCGTTTGCAAACACAAAACGTTAGACAATGTGTGACGTACTTTAGATTTTTAAAATTGAGTGACTGTTTTGCCTTCTAATCAAAACAATTGCCAGATGAGCATCCTATTAATTCCTAGTACAGTTCAAAGATTCCTTCATCCTCAAAAGCGTGTTCGAGTGGAGTGCTACTTAGCTTGGCCCTGCATCATTCATCCTCACGCTTTGCACTCGTTGATCCTTCTTCTATTTGTTTGGAGTCGTTGGAGTTGTTTGTGGAGTCCAAGGCAAAGTTTCAGAATCTAAATGGCTGTATTTACTTGGTATTTACTAAAGCTTTTGTTGTTTTTGTTTTATTGTTATCATTAAACAATCAATTTACAGCAAAACAAGGAGCTTATGTGAAAAAAAACTGCAATAATATAGTTATTTATGCCCAAATAGAGCCACAGAAATTGGCTCAAACCACTCGCATATATCAGACTATCTGAGGAAACATCAAAGAATTTACAAAACATGGCTCGAATCCAGACAAGAAGTGCAATTTAACTCGCGCAATGCACCTTTAAGATTCTTTTATGGCGACAGTAAAGTCTTTCAGACATGTGAAGGCAGAATGATACTTAAAGTTAGTTGTGATTCCCAGAAGAGTGCTTCGATACTTCTCACTGTCTCACGTGTAAACATTCCAGTCAATCGAGTTTAGCATAAAACAGTTTAAGCCTGGAGCCATGAGGATTTTCGTTAATTACAGATTCTACTGTGCAGTAGTTGGACTAACGACATGGTATACCTACTGTATTAATGTAACTAAGTGTGAATCAATTTTTTTTTGCTTTTTTCCAAATTGCGCTATAGACATATTTTTATTCTGCATTACTTACTGTAACTGCAGACTTGTCTTACAACATCATTTTCAGACCAGAAACGTTATCTTCACAAAGGACTGTGCATTTAATCAGTTTTTTATTTCAATTATGAACATTATAAATACAAAAAGTGTAAATTCACATTTGCCTCCTTGAGTGGAAAAGTTGCTCGAAATAACGGCTTGTTCCCCCACCTAAAAACTGTTCCCCCACCTAAAAACTGTTCCCCCACCTAAAGCCCAAAGTCACTGGGGTAGGCTCCTGTCACCCACAACTCCAAATGGAAAAAAGCGATAGAAAATGAAATTGAGGAAAATGAAAATATATATAAAAATATATAACTAAAGGAATAACTAAATAAATAAATGAATAACAAACAAACAAACAAACAAACAAAAAGACGAACAATTAAGGCTCTATTGATTATCTTATGAGACTCAACATTCTAATATATTTTTTTGTTTCTATGTTGTTTAAGTTCCAGATACCCCTGTGGAAGTTCTTGTGGATCTACTAAAAAAAGCTAAAGACATAGCCACAGGAAATGTCAGCATCCCCACAGAGTTGATGGATCATCTACAGCGAGCTCTGGACATTGCCAGTGGTCTGGATGACTACCTGGAGAAGATGACCACACCAGAAAGTGACCCTCTGTCAGAGCTATACAAGTACAACAACCTTAGCTTTAAACATGTTCAGCTGAGAAGAATGTTGGAATTGTGTTTCATCCATATATTTATTTGTATATACAGAAAAACTATAACTCATGACTGGGCCAGTGTGCACAAGGAGGGTAAGACTCAGTTTCTGCTTCCCAAGGAGTGCATCACTGGACATGTGGAAGGTAAAACACATTCTACTAAACAGAAACTGTTAGTGTAAGTTACAAAGTTATGGAAAATGTTGCTAGTCAATAGCAATCTACCGGTTGACTGTAGTGTCAGAACACGTTGATGCCAGAGACCGGCCCTACTAACTTTCATTTGACTTTTTTTTGCACACAAAATAACTTGAGCGATGTATCTAGGAGACTGTGTAATAAACTGCATAGTTTTACCGTGGGCTACAGTCACAATCTAAGTGTGACAGCAGCAGTGTTTGTGTGGCCACAATGTTTTCAAAATTGTGGCCCACAATGCTCCTTACTGCTGCCACTCACACACGCAAGCGCATGTGTATGTACAAGAAAGTAGAGGAAGAAGAAGGAGAGCAGGAGGAAGAAAGAGAGCGGAGAAAAGGAGCAACAGGAGAGGGAGCAGTGGGGCAGGACATGAACATGTGGTGGTGTTTTAACAGATATTATATTATTATAACAGAATCTATCAATTTCCCCCTTCTATTTTGTTACTGTTGATGTATTTTATTCTTGGAAATATATAACATTTGAACATAATGTAATAGTCATGAGCTATGCTATGCATACTTGAATACATAATCTGACTTAAATTATGTGATGTTTGGTTGTTGTTTTTTGTTTTTTCAGGTCAAACTCTTAAGACGCTGGTGCACATGAGTCAGGCCAGACGAATCCTGGAGATCGGAATGTTCACAGGCTATGGGGCCCTCTCTATGGCCGAAGCACTTCCTGATGATGGTTGTTTGGTTGCTTTGGAGTTGGAGGCATATCTAAAGGAATTTGCACAACCCATTTTTGACAAGTCTCCACACGGAAAGAAAATAATTGTTAAAATTGGATCTGCCCTTGACACCCTTAAGGTAATTTTCTAACCACAGGTCAGATGTTTATCATTTCACAGAAATGTTTGTTGAAAAGGTGAACAAGGTGCTGGTGCTACAATTGTACAAAGCTGTATGTTGCCCTGGGTTTTGGCGCTGGCATTAGTTTTTCTACTTTTGAAACAAGTGAGACACTGCAAAGTGTCCATGGTCCAATCTTTACAAGCTCTAATTACAGGTCACCCACAGGCAAACAAAACCAATCCGGCTAGACAACAGCCCCTGTTTTATTCTACTTGACCACAAAGAATGCATCACACGTCATGTGAATAGATTTTTGACAAATCTACTCCTGCCGGTTTACTGAATAAAATTGTGTCAGTCGGACCTGCTCTCTCATCACGCCTCTTAGACACTTGCTCAATCTACACTCTGGAAGGCAGTGGCCCACAGAAGAAAAAACTAATGCCAGTGCGAAAAACCAAAGGCAAAATGTGGCCCTAAATGTGAGTAGCATGTGCAGGTTAGTGGAGCAGCTGAATCCCTCTACATACAAACCTAAGATCAGGGTCTTGCAAATTTGAAAGAAATGTATTAAATGGTAGAATTAAAATTGTTGTTGATATTGCAATGTAATTATTTAAACTTTTTTTCATTTCAGGAGCTGGCAAAAGCAGGAGAACAGTTTGACATGGTCTTCATTGATGCAGATAAACCTAATTACATCAACTACTACAGGCTTATCCTAGACAATAATTTGCTGAGATTACGAGGTGTGATATGTGTGGACAACTCCCTCTTTAAAGCCAAAGTTTACCTAAAAAATGTCACTGATCATAATGCCCTGGCATTGCGGGATTTCAATGATTTTGTCGCCCAAGATCCTCGTGTAGAACAGGTATGTACTTCTTTGATATCCAGTGCAACAGTAATAGCTCCTCCTTTTAAACGTAAATAAAGAATATACCAATCCAGCTTTTTCAGTTCACCAATTTCAATATTTTGGTTTTAAGTATCTACCGATACTCTATATTGAACAATACCAGTGTAGAGACTGAAAATGGCCTTTTTTCTTCTCGAAACACGGTCAACCCATTAGAAAAAGGATCATTCTTTATAATGTTATGTTTTATTTATTGTGCATTTAACAAGTTAGCAAAAAAAAATAGCTTCCAAACTTTATGAGACTTCCTAAATCACAATTGCCTATAAATAGTCTAATTAAAGCACAACCAGGATAACAGCGGAACTGATATCATGGAGGTAATAATCGACACTGCATTTTTTTCCCCAATTGACTCAGTCCTCAGACTTTAGCGTCAGCATTGACAGACAAACACATCTTTTTATAAACACGCTTTGGTCCTTCGGTGAAATATTCTCCTCATTTGTAAAGTATTAACATGTTTCAAAAAACCACCAAAAACTCACTGTTCAGTGCCTGATCTTTAGTAATTTTGCACAGAGTCAATTGGAGCTGGCCCAGTGTGATCCTTCTGTATTTAGAACACACTGCAAATTCAGAGCTACTGCCTCTGCTGCAGTAGCTGCTGACATCCAATAGTACAGAGAGGGTTAATCTAAGGCACACTTTAAACATCCAGAGACCTTAGATACTCTGGATGACCTCATTCATCCCATCAACAACCTCAGAGACTTCAGCTTGGATGATGGAAAAATGTGCCTTTGTTTTTTTTTGTCAGTAGAATAGAGGAGCTTCTCATTGTATTTCTTTCATTGTGCAACAACATTCTCAAATGAGATCAACAGTTTTCCACCCAAAAGCACTGCTTTGCCTCTTGAGACATGGAATGATTGGACAGAATTTCTTAGAGGCTCTATCATGGTCTCTTCAAATTCCTCCCAACTTCTGCCTCTCAGCCCAAGCTGCAGTGCATTTAAGCACTCACACCAGTCATCTGTCTCTCGTTCCACAAAGCAACAAAGCCTAATGATGAAACCCTCAAAATCAAAGAATTAAATTATTTGTAAAACAACTACAATCCAATATATCTGCAAAAAATGTAAATACCATCTGGAAATAACAGTTTTTACAATCAAAACCCACTCAGCTTGAACACCTTGTAATGTGGCTAACATGTTGAGCCTGGGGGTCACAGGGAGGTTAGTAAAATCTGGCTTGGGCAGCCTTGGTTGTAGTATCTACATACAAGTTTTTTGACTGAAGTGTGGAGGTGAGTGCATCTGCTAAAGCTGACTTTTTTTTTTTCTTCTTAAAGACAAAGTTTTTTTCTCTAACTATAGTACCTGAGTCATGACCATGTGCAGTATGTAACTGTCCTGCATGCTTGTCACTATGACAAGGCAAATCCAACTTCGGTAAACCTTGTTAGTGGAACAGAAACAAGAAATTGATGAGCCTGGAGAATCCAAACAAAGCTGACTCAAAACAGGTTTACACACTAATAGTATAGTGTATGGTAATACAAATAAGGACAATGTCAACATTTACAACATGCACTGCATTTCAATTAAAGATATCGCATCTATTTAACTTGCCCAAGGTGATTGTATTTTGTGTCGGATGTATTTTTCATATGGCTTTATGCTAGATACTAGTAATTGTTTTTATTCTTTAACGCTAGACTAAACTGAGTTGTTCTTTGTTTCAACTTGTATTTGGTCTATTCATGCTATAGGTGATTCTACCATTGCGAGATGGGATCAGTGTGGTTCGGCGAGTTCCTGTTGCTGTTGAATGCTCTAGGATTAAGGTATGAACTAAGTGTCATGTCATCTTTGCATGTCTGTTCAGATTTCGGCTACTTGTTACAGGTTTGAGCACTAACAAAAAAGGGCAGTGTTTTTCCACTCTTTTGGCGCACATTAAAAAAATACAAATGTTATTGTCATTAGAAGCGGTTATGTGCTATTTGCAATTACTAAAATTTAAATGTTGGTTTATTCACTACATATTTTCTCTTCTATATTTTAAGCCTCTGCTCATACTAAATGCGTAATTTGTTTAAGCCGTCTTTAAATTTATAATGAAAGGCTGCAAATGTCTTGCCTGACAAGCTCCTCCTACATTCTGTTACATTCTTTTTGAATGCAGAAGGGTCTGAAACCGGAGCCTCAGCCAATAATTTCCCCGTCCATGTTAGGATGATCCAATCAAGCACGGCAATTCTGACACCTAAAAAGTCGGAAGTTGCTTACAAGCCCCATTTCAAAACATTCAAGAAGGCGAATATAGCTGATTCGACTCGTGCTTCGGTTTTGAACGATGAACGTATCAATTCCTTAAAACCTGAGCAGCAAACCGTGAAGCTTCATACTGAAAAAATTCTCGCACTACATGTTTTCGAAAATATTGTGTCGCTGTTTTTGTGGAATTTCCGGATTTTCTGTGATTGGTTGAACCTCGGCGCTCTGCTCCCAGACCCTCACAGTTTGTAAAGTGTCTGTCAAAGCGTGTAGGGACTGGGTGTCAGGCAAGCAAATGTCTTATCCTATAGCTCAGACAAAGACAATTAAATATTTTTTGTTACAGTTTACAATATTTTGTTGCAGTTGAGAAATCTTTGCTTTTTGTTTTTACCAAATCAACTGTGCATGCCACTTTTGGAACAGTCTTGTTTACAGTTAAAATAGAAAAAATAATAAAATCTTGTTCTTGAGCTAGGCTAACATCACTGATGACGACGTTTTTCGAGGAGTGAAGGGACGTTCTATTCTGGAGCGCATGCGTCTGGATGGGAGAGTGGCCTATGTGACCGGAGCGGGACAAGGCATTGGCCGAGCCTTTGCCCACGCTCTAGGAGAGGCAGGGGCTAATGTTGCTGTAGTTGATATTGACCCAATCAAAGCTGACACTGTGGTGAAAGAACTGAACCTTAAAGGTGAGGGTTATTTTACAAACATTGCCCTTCATGTGTTTTAGCATATGATACAAACATGTTCAAATCAAATATTCATAATACTAGTAACATTTACAATATCACTAAAGCATGTATGACAGTTTTACAATTTTGCATTTTGTGAAGAAACGCTTTGCAGAGAACTATCATCACATACAAGTTGCATGTATATTCTGTGTGATGTTTGAAGAGTTTTGGGTCTGTGTAAAACATCATTGCTTCTAATCTTGCTTCGTGGGTTCATTATGCAGTAATATTTTACCATCTGAGTTATTATATGCTCTCAAAAATACTTATTTCAAATGGATACATCATTGCAATCAGAGCATTTAAGAAGGGGCAGATTGTGATGATTATTATGTCCAGCAGATGGTAGCATCGCAAAAGCTAAAATACTACCTTCTTCTTCTGGCCTATTCTTCTATTATACTTTATTAGGACACAACCTCAGATTTTCTGAAACGACTAGGCCCTTATAACACTGCCACATTTTTCACAAGGAATCAACGGTTTGGCCATCAAAGCAGACATTAGTAAATCTGAAGATGTCCAGAGAATGATTGACAGCATCATGTCCAAATGGGGAGCTGTGCACATCGCCTGTAACAACGCCGGCATCAACATGAACTCAGCCAGCGAAGACACCACTTTAGACGAGTGGGACAAGACTTTTAGTGTCAACCTCAGAGGGACCTTTCTGTGCTGTCAGGTGTGTTATTGTGTGTGGGCTAATGCAAATGTATGTTTGGCAACATTTAATCTGACATTTTCACTTTAAAGTCACTGGTTTTAAAGTGGAATGGAAATTAACCCAAAACCAATAGAAGATCAGGAGTTTCACAATGATGAAAATCTAGCACTGTTACCATAGCAATTAGAAATTCAATACACAAAAGTTCTCATACTATTTTGTATTCACTGTATTTTGCTCCACCCACTTTTCCTGTTTAGCTCTGTTAAGGCAACTAACATGTTAGGTTGTCCGTCTTATCTATAATGACAGTTGAACCCAGCAACTGAATTTTACAGGCTAAACACAGCTAAACAGGAAGTGCACTGCCAAGAAAAGTGGGCGGGGCGATATAAGGTGAATAAACGTGAAGTTAACCATCTTTGAAAACATTGTGTTAATTATCTAAGTTAAGTTGCCAAACAAATAACATGTATAAAAACTGAAAATGCAATAGTTTGCAAGTCCTAAATTGGATAAGAAGATTTATAAATCAAGTTTATGTTGCAAACATTTTGTAATTAACAAATATTTCCAAGTTTAAAAAATAATTATAAACTATTTTGAAGAAATGCAATCATACAATGTCATTTCAACAATATAAAAACTGACATACTACAACATTGCCTAGTGATATTCTGCTTTATAAAATATAAATTGAATTGAAAGAAAACAAAAATGCAAACAGTTTATTCGCATAGTATATTGTGCAATTTCCCCCCATTTTAATACTTATTACAACATTTCTCAGTGTGCTTAATAAATACCTAAATGCTGTTTAACATTCAGCAGCTATTGAATATATATTCATTTGTTGAAGTGTTGGTGCTAAGATTAAAGACAGAAGTTACACATGCAGAGCCAGGCTGGTATGTGACGTGCTTCTCTCTCTGAATCCTCCTCAGGCGGCCGGTCGAGTGATGCTGAAGCAAGGATACGGCAAAATCATTAACACTGCCTCCATGGCCAGTCTGATAGGTGAGTCCTGCTTCTAATCTCAAACCGTAACACATGTAATTTTATGTTAATGAATGTTTTTATGAATACATTTTGATCATAATTGAGAGACACCAATAGACAACCTGCAATAAAAAAAATAAAAATAATAATAAATAATAATAATAATAATAATAAAAAAAGATTGGCAACAAAACATTTGCAAAGAGTACACCGGGAAAATACAGTTGCAACACTGCTTTTATTCTCCTGCTTGTGAGTATTTTGACAACTTAATTGCTGTAGGGTACATAAAACACAACAATAACTGAGTATTACAAAATATTTGATCAGGTTTTATGTTAAGTGGAGCAAAAAACAAAAAGCAAAACACTCAATCCCCTTGAAAAAAGGATTAGGCAGCTTTTCTCTTCCGTAAGAGTGAACCTCTCTGAAGCACAAGACAACATGGCAGGAAATACAAAGTGTTGTGATTGCATCTGAGCGCTGCACTTTTGCATCATAATAAACATCCACGGAGCTGTTTGGAGGATGTGAGTGTGGGAAGGCAGTGTTCCTGTGCATTGGGCCCAAGGCCTTGTTTGAACAGCGGAAGACTTTGGAGCTTACCCCCTCAAACCCCCTCTTCCCACCCCAAAAGGGCTTCCTTCTCCAGAGAACAACACCACTTCATCAGCAGTATAGTAGTCAAACGGCCAGTAATGTGCCATATGGGCCCCTGTCCAGGCTGCAGGGGCAATCTGTAAACCAGGAGCATGCTGGTAAATAGAGACTGCATAAAAGAAAATGATCAATTATACACATTACACAGAGTCCTTCAGGAATATACTTTATTGGTCGGGACATCTGTTATAATATTGTCATAATGTGTAATCAGATGGGAGCTGTTCTGGCCAAGTGGAAGCCCCTAAACGCAGCTGTAAAAGTCCAATTAAAATGCACAATGACAGCTTTTTGTCCATCTGCTGGAGAGGGTAGTTGTCCATAGAAGCTGCACACATTACTGCTGCAGCGCTTGGCACACATGCAGTATACTTGTCAAAAAAGTTAGGATGATAGTGCGGGATTATTCAAATGTGAATACTCAATTCTGCTACAGAGTTTAGCACAGTGAATAATTTTTAAACAATTTATTTGTGAAATAAATGTATTTGGACACAAAGTAGCTATCAGAATTCTGCAAGGTCTGTTACATATTCTTTTAGAAGCTTTTCTATTATTTACTTGTTACATGTATAAATGGCATTTGTTTGAAAGTGTTTTTTGTATAAAAGACATCTGTCTAAGTAGTCAGACCGCTCTCCCCACAATGGTCAATGAGACCTTGTCTGAGGATCAGGGACAGAATTTTAGACCTGCACAAGACTGTGATGAGCCACTCTACAACATTCAAGAAGCCTGGTTAAAAGTGATCAGCTCAGCTGTAAGTGCAATTATTACAAAATAAAAGAAATGAAGGATTACTGAGTATGTACGATGTCCCTGAGTGGACATAAACAATCATGAAGATGATGAAGGATTAGATCCGAACTAACTGGCGGACTCACTTGAAGAGATTTGGGACCACAATCATAAAGGTTACTGACAGTAACAAATTAAGGCTGGGTAATATCGTGATAAAACTCTAATTGTGAGCTCATTCCTTTGACTATCTGCTAAATCTGATGAAATCGTCATGGTCAGTTCCCATTTCTTTATTTAATGCATTTGTTTTTTAATACAGTCTATTTTTACAACCTAGTTCTCTTAGCCTAAGAGTTGCCAAGTCTAATTCTTTATAGTGACTTTGGGCTTCTTTTTCAAAGTCTCTGATGTAATTTGAAGGTTATGTCTTTTTGGGCTGCACTTTCAGGTCATTGAAAGGTGAGTTTTAGCCATTTTTCAGGTTCGATTTACGTTAATATATCCCTTTATGACTAAGACATGGATTATGTCCTAAAGTTGTTTTTGTTAAAACATTGTTTTGCAGAGACACACAATGTTTTAGATAATTGATTATTGTAATAGCTTTTTATTGAAGGGATGAGGTTGATTATTTTGGGACTTATTTTCAAAGACTTGGTCACTTGTTTCTTTCTGAATATATGGCATCATTGGTCTGCCTTTGACACCTGGGTTTAGTCATAGACAGTGAAGTATGAATTTTCTAAAAAAAAAAATAATAAATAAAAAGCTGATGATTTCATTTACCTCAGATGGAATAAAAAATACACAGTCTACAAGTATTGTGATAAAATCGAAAACATGATCTAGATCCAAAGAAACCGTGACATTAATGTTGTGGCATGAGCCCCCAGCTCTAGTAACAAAAAATACATCGTAATGGAATTACAATTCTTTAACGCACAAAACAGCTTCCTGCTTAACCACACATGTAGGTCCATCTATTTTTTTTTTTTAACTCAACTTTCTGCTTTAGAAGAAGAATGATGAGTGAACACCATACCCACTGTGAAGCATGGTCTTGGAAACATACTTTGGGGTTGCCTGGAGAATCCAGCCTCACCGCTGTACCAGCGGATGAGTCTGGCCGCCCCCGAGTCAACTGAATTTCTAGGGCGGAGCAAAGCCCACCTAACAGACAGCGGAGGGAACCAATCAGAGAAGAGCATAAAGGCTTCTAGTGCTGTATGCTGTTGGGATTTCTCTCACTGTCATCTACCGGATCGAGCCGACTGCACTGCTTTGACCATCTTGAACACGACTATTGACGTGATGTCTTTTTGGTCATTTAAAACGGCATTTAGGCCTACCGGTGAATGGAAAAACTCTCAGTTTTCCGGTGCTCCATGTTGTTTATCCAACCTTCTGCCGCGCTGTCTAGATCCATGCGCGCTGCGCACAGCAGGGACATTAGCAAAAACCCGTGACTGAAATAAACGATTTTCATTGCGCGGTACGATCTGTATTTCGAGGGAAACTCCCTTGGAGGGTGTGGCGACCAGACTGATATTTCTCTGTGTAAAAATACAGAGATATATCATTCTGGACTTTCCAGGCAAACTTTGGGGCTGCTTTTCTGCAAAGAGGACAAGATAGCTGATTTGTGTTAAGAAGAGAATGAATGGGACCATGTCCTGTGTGATTTAGAGAATTTTTTAAGTTAGCTAAGAAGCACTTCAAGGTCCTGAAGAGGCCTAGTCTATTAGCCCATGAATAGAGAATTCAAAGTCCAAGTTTCCCAGCAACTGTCCCAATACAGGGCAGATCTGCATGTAGAAAGTGTGTCAGAATACCTGCTACAGCTAACAGGCAAACACTCTTGTTTTCTATTAGTCAAGTTTTACTGGCCTCATCCTATCCAGAGTTTATTCATTTTACTATTCTATTTTTAGTGTAAGTACAAGACTGTTACAAATCTGTACTTCTTTGTCTAGATCTCTATCTGCTGGCTACAAATGAAATTGCAAAATAATCAAATCAAATTTGCCTGATATGCTAAAGCTGCACAAAGTCTAAAAATAGTCTGAGCAATTTATAGAAGCATTCAGAACAATGTTTTTACCACCTCAGAGGGAAATAGTATCTCACAGACAGAACTCTCATCTTTGTTTTTTAATGAGGACGCATTATAGAACATGATTAAAAACAAAAAGAAAAGTTGATTTAGCATGATATGTGTCTTTTAAGACCTCCACATCACATTGACATATAAACAGGCATTCTGGGAAAGGGTACATCATCTGATTCCTTATCTGAACTGAACTGGATGTAAAAGGTGGGTGTGATAAACTGCATGTTTCCTCTCACTTGAAACGACCAATAAGTAGCAGGGTGAACCTTAAAGAGGGCTTTGGAGAATGCTTCTCTGGGGATTACAGCTCTTTAAGGCGGCAAAAACATCAATGCAGGTTTATTTAAAGGATGAAGGAGTTTTCTGAATGGTATTTTGGGGCCGTATCATCAGGTCTTGAGCAGGGATTAGCGCTGTTAGCCGTTTGGAGCTGCTGTGTTTCCTGTCCTGATAAGTGGGATTTCACCTTCAATCTGCATGTAAGCCCCGGGCTGCGCTCCTCCTCACTTGCTCCTCTGAGGTCCTAGCCTCTTCTTATCCGGCCCAGTCTAGCCGCCTTATACCTGCCTGCACTGCACTAACGGCTCGACTCAGACAGGCAGAGCAGACCATCAGCGCATTTAGACATCTTACTAAACCTGTGGTTCTCAGTCTTTAAAATCAGTTTCTTAAAATCTGAATTGAATTGATCGTGTAGTTAAAGGTATTAATATAGATCATCTGTATTGTCTGTATGCTTAGATTAGATACCATATTCATGCCACTTGTCTGTATCAGTTTAAACAATCCTATTTTTTTTTTTGACAATTAAAATTGTGTTATTTGCAACTTTCTAAAAGCAAAACAGAATTGACAGTATTTTTTTTTGTACATCACAATATCTCAGTTATAGTTTTTACTATTACAATACAGGCATCCAAAATATTGTTTAGATACAATCTGAACTTGAGTTTCCACTTTTCTAAGTACAGTGACAGTAATGTTCTCTCATAATTAGCCTATTCTTTAAGTAAGCATTTATTTAGACTGATTTATGCGTGTAAACTTGTATTATTCTGCAGTTGATACTCAAGTGCTCAGAAAATTTCTGTTTTAGTTTCAAGTTTGCTGTTAATTAATTTTTATAATGCAGAAACTGGGCTTATTCGTCTAGAAGTTTTGAACAGTAAGACAATGGACCTGTTTATTTTTCTAAACCACTTTAGATGAATTTTAAGTTGAACAAAGCAATGAACAAAATGTAAGTTATTGACCTACATATCTTATACTTTAATGTATTACTAAATGCATGTATAAACCACAATATGTTTCCTTAAGCAGGCTCACAGATTGTTTTTCTAGTTTTCAGTATATGAACATTTCATGGCTCATGTACAAGCTCAGAACTTTCAGAATTCCGTTACTGAGCATAACAATATTTACTTTGTATCTCGAGACACACACACAGTATAATTAGGTTTGTAAAATTTTTAAATATAAATTCTACATACCCTCCATTTAAAACTCCCAAGCCTGCTCTCTTCCTTGGTCCGTCCTGTGCCTTTTTGCAGCTAGCATGTATTTATCATCCGCGGTCTCACACTGAAGCCATTTGGCAGTCAGATCGGCAGGTGATGAGGTTAACTACTAAAGTTGTATGTAACTTGGAGCCTTCCTTATGATAATTAATCAAGCAGCGGAAAACGAGCCCCTGTCCCGGCATCCCATGCAGTGTGCAGCATCTGTGATGGTCAAGGCAAACAAATGGGTTCCGCCTTTGTTGCTAAGGACAGAGCAAAACTGGACATTATGAGCTATTAATTTTACATGGCTCCAGTCCCCCGCAGCTAATGGAAAGGCTTTTATAGTGTCCACATGATAGCTGCATTCAAAGTGCAACAAAGCTCACTCCAGTGTTAGGTTTTGTGAGCTGTAAACATTTTCTTTTGTTTTTCAGTGCCTCATCCACAGAAGCAGCTGTCATACAACACATCCAAAGCTGGAGTGGTCAAGCTCACCCAAACCCTGGGCACTGAGTGGATTGACCGAGGTGTCCGTGTTAACTGTATCTCACCGTAAGTTGTTTAAATGTTTTTTCTCTTAACAGTTAGATGTTAAAAACTATAAACTGAGACTAGATAAATGCAGAAGTAGAAAGTAACTACCAATTCTCACGCTGCTGTAATGTAGTAGATCTATTATAAATTTTATTTGGAATGGGTTCTGTTCACTTTTTAGAATGTGAGGATGTAATAAGGTGGGCAAGATCCAGTTTTGCCAATAAATAATATTTAGACTACTGTACTTTTAGACTAGACATTAACTTTCAGTATTACAACAACAGAAAAAATGCATTTACCCTCCATGTATTGAAGAATTATTGGTATATATAATGTCAGGTGATGTAATGTTTGACATATACGACATACATTTCTGTAAATACAGTGCACATGCTTCATAAATGGGATCCAGTAAGTTTTGAATACAACACAAATCCCAGTTCTCCAAAATGTCAATGGTCTCATCTTGTTTGCTTTTATACAAATGATCACTTTATATGATTATAAAAGAGACAACTAGTTTATTATTTTTAGAAACTTGATTCGTTTTGTGTTGCCATTATCAATACTGTCAGAATCATTGAGCATCAATACTGTTAGAGAGAATCATTGAGCATCAATACTGTTAGAGAGAATCATTAAGTATCAATACTGTAGGAGAGAATCATTAGGTATCAGTACTGTCAGAGAGAATCATTAAGTTTCAGTACTGTCAGAGAGAATCATTAAGTTTCAGTACTGTCAGAGAGAATCATTGAGCATCAATACTGTTAGAGAGAATCATTAAGTATCAGTACTGTCAGAGAGAATCATTAAGAGTATCATATACTGTAGGAGAGAGATCATTAAGTTTCAGTACTGTCAGAGAGAATCATTAAGTATTAATAGAGGAGACTATGGCGCCCCTCAAAGTCTAAAATTGTCCCTCATAGTCTAAAAACAACCTGATAGTAACTATGCTGATCTAAAGCAGCTGCAAATGTTAATAAAGGTTGGAAATAGGCTGCAAATGTTATTAATACTCCAAAATTTGAATGGGATCCACATATTATCATAAAATATATTTATGCCACAATAATCTCCCCAAACTCAACCGGAAACACTGCATTCATCATTAACAGAATATCTACATTGTAACTTTTGTGACTTATTTTATTTTTGACTCATTAAAACAAACAAAAAATAATTTTCACTTTGACCCAAGACCAAAGTTAAGGAAAAAATCACAATATATTCTCGGCCTCTGTAACAGGATATATTGGGAGATATTGTATCGTGACATCATGTATTGTGATGTGTATTGTATCGCCAGATTACAGCCAATGCACACCCCTAATACATACATACAGTCCATACAGTACATACAGTACATACAGTACATACAGGACATACACACAGTACATCAGACATTCATACACACATAAGAATCTAGTACTACAAGAGCGGCACAATGTAGACAATAAATAATGTCTTTTGCAACTCCTCTTACATAAATTCGACAAGTCCAAAGTCTTTTCAAACAACTGTGATTTTATGATATCAACTTATTTCTAATTCCATGCGCTACAATTGAGCTACAAAAAGAAACAGTGATTAGCGTGCTTTCAAACGGAGAGCCCCTTTTGAGAACAACATGCTAATTTAAGTCTTCAAACAATGCATCCGTGCTTAATTGGATGACGTCTTGAGGGATGAATCAAGCAAACACCCGCGCCTATTGTTCCATTCAATTAGGAAATCAAATTAGCAACCTCACGCCAAGTGCCACAAAAGGACCTTGTTTGTATCCATTTGTCTGTGAGGCTGAAAAGAGAATAGCAAAGACAGCCGTGCGTTTACGTTAAGCCGAGCATCCCTTAGCCCCAAATCTGTCCTTACAACTCTCCCCTTATTTATCTGACGCTTGTTTGCTCATTTTAATTTGCAAATTCTCTTTCCCTATCGTTAATTCCGCATCACACCGGGCTAGCGATTTTCCTTTTCAAGTGACAGTCGGTAAATATGCATAAAAAAAGGGGACACAATTAGCGCTTGCGAGGTTCACTGGAGCCTGTTCCTTTGGCAACTTTAGCCGCAGCGGTGATAAGCAGCATTATCTGGGAAATTGGTTGAGGGAAAACACTACGTCTGATTGCCAGGAAAGCTTCAAGATAACGGGCAGCTGAAGAGAAGAATAATTGAGGTGGAATACGTTAACCAACGTGTGGCGTGAAGCCTCTCTGGATGTGCTAATGTACTCAAATGTTGGAATTCTGTATTAAAGGTGGATAAATAGAACAGTAGGCTTGTGGTCTTTGTCATGTTAAATGGGTAAAGAGGCAAAAGTAAGTGCTGACAAATGTATTTAATTAGACCAGGGCTATTCAAATAGTGTCCCGCGGGCCAAATCCGGCCCGCGAAGCAGTATGATGTGGCCCACCTTGGTAAAATGGGCCATGGACTGGGCCACATTGTAAAGAAGCCAGGGAAACAATCTGTATCTGATTTACAGTGAACAGGGGTGGATACAACAACATAATGCTTTGAAATAAAGACTGGCCCATCATAATAAAGTGGGCCAGGGACTGGGCCACATTTCATGGTGAGATCTGGTTTTCAGTCACCTGTAGTACTTTTAAATCAACTTCATCAGCTAAAATTCCACTGATATTTGTTTTGTTCACAAATTGTGCTCTAGTCTTGTTTCAAATTGAGGTTCACCCTGAAGTAGCAAATATATAGACCTAGAGTCATAAAATTGGATTAACTGTAGGTTTGGCCTAGTCCTTTATCTGTTGTTGTGGTTTTCTCACATTCTAGTTTTCATTTATCTCTGCTAGTGTAAGCCTGTTAAATAACAGAGCAATTTAGACTTATTTTCAAATTACTAAAGATAAGTTCTTGGTGCAGTTTTGTTATTCAGCCCATAGACCATAGTCCTTTGCAGGCTGTAAAATATAATTGCATAGCCCTGCTGTAGAGCAATAGAAACAGATGCAGCATTAGTTATTATCACTATAGAAACAACTCTGGTCTTGGGCACAATCTTTCGTCAAAAACTGCGATGTATTGTGCAACTGCCGAGCCCACAAGCCATGGTCCTCGATAAATCTGGCCCTCTGAAAAATAAAGTTGAATAGCCCTGAATTAGACACTTGCACCTAAAAATTGGCCTACTGTAGCGAGTAGCTAAATGGCTTTCATCCCAGTGAGTGCAGTAGTGACTCGTATGGCTCTTTCTTACAAGCTTAAAAAGATAAAAATGTTTACTAATTAGAAGAAGACACAGACTTTCCTCTCTAGATACAGAATAACATGTTCTAAAGTGTCTCCAGGGCTAATTTCTTAAACTTCACACAAAGTTAGTGAAATAAGTAGTTCAACCGGTCAGAGATCTTTTAAGTATTGATGTGATTGGTGTTGTTTATATCACCAAAATATTCCAACAAGCAAAAATGTGTTTCAAAAAAGGTCTGACTGATACCCTAAACATCATGTTTTTGTTAAAGATTCTACTTTTTAATTTTAAAAGTTTACACATTTTGCAAGCTAAAAAAGAATTTTCTGTGGATATTACTTGTAGTTTTGCAACCAAAATAATTACTCTTATTTCCTTCCCCACACCCCGAGACATCCCCGCAATAAATATCCCAGATGCCACTGTTTCCTTTTTATCTGAGAAGAATAGGGTTTATTCTTGTCACCAGAAGCTGCCACTCGGCTCTGTTTTGTGATGCCCTGTGATTCCATTGTGTGTGTCTGTCATTTTGGTTTCAGGGGCATCGTGGACACCCCTCTCATCCACTCGGAGAGCCTGGAGCCCCTGGTGCAGCGCTGGCTGTCAGATATCCCTGCTGGTAGACTGGCTCAAGTGACAGACCTGCAAGCAGCGGTGGTCTACTTGGCATGTGACGCCTCCGACTACATGACAGGGCATAACTTAGTCATAGAGGGTGGGCAAAGTCTGTGGTAGTGGCCCCACTTGAAGAAAGACAAACTTTAGGCAGAGAACAGAACGGAGAGACTTGAAAAGAGAAACCAGAAAAGAAAATCGAAGACCTATTCATATTCAAACAAAGTTGGCTACAATTAGAGTAAATCTCATGGAATTCATGCAGCAAAACATATTTAAAAAATCTATATGTTTTGCTGCAAGAATGAGAAGGCTTTACATTATAGTTTTAAACAAATTGAGTAATTGATATTTTATTCTTCTTTGGTCATTTCTGTCAAAGTAATTCCACATTTTTATGGAGTTTGAAGCAATTTCAGATTTTCATGAGTAAAAAAAATGTAACCAGTCAGAACAACAAATACTTTTTGAAGGTGCACTGTATAGGACTGTGTATGTGCACACTCAGATAATCATAGAGGCCCCCAATTTACCATTCAGTAGTGTTCCCTTGCACATTGACCTAATAAAATGTATTTTCAAGATGTTTTTGATCATTAAAAACACCCATAATGCATGTTTAGTACCGCGCTAGACAATATTCTTGGCAAAGCACCAAGCAGGAGGCTTAGTCTTCACCAGTAATGTTACACAATTACCTTTAAATTGTCCAATGCAGTGAGTCTAAATAATTTGTGGACAAGAGAGAGAGAGAGAGGTACCTATGATATCTCAGAGGGGAAAGAATAGTATCTTGCAGACAGAACTCCAGCTTTGTTTTTGATGAGGAAGCAATGTTAGAAGAGTGTTGGAAACCCCAAAATGCTCGGAATTGAATATATTTTAGCCTTTTAAGTGAATATTACTGTTGTTACTTAATGGTGCTAAAGACAAATAAACAAAAACAATAATGTAGCTGTATTGTGTCATTTTAATATTCAAATTAGCACATGCCTATATTTATATCCTATTATATATATTAAAAAACTCTCCCTGTTTCTATTCTATATTAAATTGAAATTATTATTCCCCCAATGTTCCACTTTTTTGCCACTAATGACTCCACATCACAAAGTCCTAAAGTCAAACTCTTTTAAAGTGACAAAAGTGCAGTATCCACAGATAAGCCTCTCCCTTCAGGCTTATTTTCATAGCTATAACTGGACACTGGGCATGTTCTAAACTCCTGTGTACCATCAGCCTTGTCACAGCTCTTGGGTTCAACGTCGCTCTGCCCTGTTCCTTGCCAAATGGCCTCCAGGAGTGGTGCTTGGGCTTAATTGCTCCATTAACTGTTTGTGTGCTGAAAAACAATACTTAAGGAGAGGTTAGCGGAGGACGTGACCCAGTCTGCGGCAATTACACAAAAGTAGGAGCCCAATTAGCCTGCTCGAAATATGACACTGTTGGTATTTATGTGAACAACTTCAAACTTGTGTTAATTTACATAATTGGGGGATTGGTTTGTTAATGGGAATGGCGAGTGAGTGGATTCGATTAAGATATGCAGTTAGATCTAATCATCTCTCCGCTCTCAGAAATGTTTCTCAGCAAATACTCAAACATCACAAATGACTGCAATTCATTGTGTTCTGTTCAAATCTCCTTGTACATGAATGATTGTTTTTAGCTTCACAGATTCACCACTAAGGGGCAGTGTAGAAACAGCCCCAAGAAGACAAAGTTTGCTGTAGGAGTTTTAGGTTTTTCCAGATGGGAAGAAAAATAAATTGTACTTGAAAATACACATTGACAATTCTCTTTAGGGGCAATTGTATAATGGCACTGAAAATCTCTTAATGATAGTAATGTGTACTTGCTGTGCTTCAATCAATCGCAACATACAAATGCATACTGTTATCAAGAAGCAAGGTGGTCTGTGTCATGTTCAAGTGTTGGCACACCTCAACATTAATAACACCAATAATTCTGCGCATTCTAAAATGTTAACCATGTTACAACAGTGCCTCTCATTATTAGTTTACTCAAAGTTGTGCTTGGATTAATTCGTGGATGTTTGAGTAATCTTGTATTGTCCTGTAGCTGATGCTCCAGTGCTCAGAAAATCCCTGTCTTCACCTACCACCTATCCCCACCCACTTGTCTGTATTTACTTGTGTTTACTAAAAAATAGGATTGTGAGTAAAATGTGTAAAATTCAAAACTGTCATGTAGACACTTTCCAACAGCAAAAAATAGATTTTTTTGTGGCTTATTAAAGTTACATTTTACAATGAAGAGGTGGGACTTGTCAGTTCTGCAGTTTTGAACAGGAAGTTAATGAACCTGTTTCTATTTGTAAGCTGTTTTAACAAATGTCTGTGTTTTGTGTGAGGAATTTTCCGCTTTCATTTGTCTGTTTTATTTCTTTTAAGGGAATAGAAGTACTTTCTTAACATGCATGTGCGTGTCCTACCTCTCTCTCTAAGAAAAGCTTGTAGCTTGGAGGTGTAAGATTTCTGTCTAGCAACAAGGCTATACATTCTCTGCACAGCTAAAAACTGTCTAACCTTCGTTACCTAAGCAAACTAACAATACACCACCTTTCAGTTTGGAATGATAAATTCCAACCAGCTGCAGGGGCCCTGGACTCAAACCACTATAAATATGCCCTGCTTCTGTAACGATTTTTTGGTGACAGCCAAGTTTTAGTTCGCGTTGTGAGTGTGTGTCTGGGTGCCAGCCCCCGGCTGCTCCGGCCGGGTCATGTCTTTCCTCTGTTTTTTGGTAATTTTGTCAATAAACCTGAAAAACTTCATCTTGGCTTTTTTGTGCTTTGCCTACCTGGAGATAAAAAACCCACAATTTGGTGCATTGGCCGGGAATCAAATAAAAAAGGTTGGCTTTTTTGGACTCTTCAAGAATCTACAATGGCAAGGAAAAGAGACGTTACGGTAGCGTCTGGACCTGAGAACAGAGGGGAGATCGATGTCCGGCCGCAGTAGTGGGGGCCTGAAGAAAAAACAAGAAAAAAGAGAAAAGAAAAGAAGAAAAGAAAAAGCACAATGGCACAAAGTTTTTCTGCATTCAGCACACCAAGAGGCAAACCAGCAGCGGCTTCTCTCCAAGTTATTTTGGGACGTCACCTCCAACCCATTCGCCCCACTCCAGCATACCAGCTGCGGCGGGGTGAGAGGCCTGGATCACACCGGAGGAGAAAAGGGGATTGTTGAACGGACAAATGGACAGTCCTAATCCAATGAACGCAATTCAGCAACAATTAGACGAAGACATGTTTTCCTGATCTAATCTCTTTTAAAAGAGACTTCATCTGAGCTTGACTTTCTCGGATCCAACTGCTTTTGAGCTTTCATAAAGTTAACGGACAAGACAAATCCTTCAACTAAAACAAACGGCAGTGGAGCCAAGGACGCGAGCCCTTTGACCTGTTGCTGACTAGAGCACTGGAGTGACTGAGACCTGAGAGCCAAGATTTCACGGACATTGAACTCACAAGACTGCTTCACTCCGGACTTGTGGTTTATGTTCTTCCACGCTCAAGTAAGGTCTTTGCAGAGCTCACATGTCAGCATGAAGAAACCAGAAGAACGTCTGAGGCATCGGTGGTCCTGAACACATCAGCCTGAAGCTTTAAAATCACACACGACAAACTCATGTGATTTGGAGAAGTTGTTTCTGTACAACATCTGACACATCAAGAACAAACAACTGGCATCTGTGCTTGGGACAATACAAGTCGCAGGAGGCGACAGCAGAGATGACCAGACGATCGCACAGTCCAGTGGAGATCCGGAACAAGAGGAGGGGAGAAGATCGGGACACCAAGAAGAAGATGAAATACCAGCAAAATGTCCAAAATCAACAGCATCAGTTTTCCGCCGTGGTCAACGCTTCACCACACACACACAGCAAGAGAGGACCTGCCATTCCATGCCAAAAATAACCTGTTGCCTGCTCAACTCGGGGGACATGAGGAGGCGCAGAAGCAAGAACAAGACAGCAACGAAAGACGACAAAAGATGTTGAAGGACAGTATTATTCTCACTTTACATTCACATCTAGAACTGTGCAATAGCCTATATCAAACTTTAGATACTAATAGCGAATGGGTTTTCAAAATGTCCAAAATTGAATAGCATATTGTTTAGAGTAAGAAAGAAAATAGAGACAACTTAGAATATTAAAGTAACATGTCTACACTTTTATGATAAATTTGCAAGCATTTCACATTACTCACATGACATCCCAGCATCGCATCCCTAGACCAATAATACTTCACATAGATATTTGCAGCACACATAAATCTTGTTTAAAGTTAATTCTAGTTATCGGGTTTAGTCACTAATGGAAATCACCAGATGAAATAGTTTTAAATGATCTTTAGATATTACATGAGAAAGTACACTGTTGTTAATCAAAAATCTTGTTCACAATCTGGATCAGATCTGGGCAACCTACGGCCTGAGGCCAGGCCTAGACCAGTTTTAAGCAGGCCCCTTTTGAAAATAAGTGGTAATCTTTTTGTTTCCTTAAAAATTTTAGCTGTTATCTTATGAACTTCACAGTGCATGCACAAAATTATACATTAATCAATTTGGGATTTTTATTCATTTAGTTATTCATTTATTTGATTATTACAGTAATGACAATTTGTTACACCAATGATAATAGTAACAGCCCTCCGCCACTTGGGTGGAATGTGAAAGTTTGCCCACTCTGATCTAGATTCATGACATTATTGTATAATGACATTATTGAGTTATTTTTAACTTAGACGCAGCCTATTGAGTAATAATCATCTGAATACTGTTACTAGATATGCCCAAAACTATCGAGATGTTCATTTTGCTAATATTGCCTAGCCCTAATTTACGACAAAAGTTTGTTTTTGAGGATGCTAACTGTTTCCATTTGTGCTTTTGTTCCTAGAATGGTGAAAGTATACATGTCTGTATTACAAGCATTTGACCTGGCCTCGAGACTGCTGTAATCAAAATGACAAGTGGTAATTGACAACCGACAAAAGGTAAGACATGGGCACTGTAAACTAAAATTAGACACTAAAATTGTATAAAAATACAGACTTAATCAAAAATGATAAACCTAGGACAATTTAGATTTAAATATATAGTATTAACTATTGCATTAATAATAGTCAAATAATAATGATAAAAATGCTTTTAGGACTAAAACAACTTTTAGAGCTTTTGACCTTTAGAATTAATGCTTTGGGGAGTTGCACTGACAAGAACATGGGTTTTTTGAACAATTTCTGTACTTTTTATAGATTTCTTGAAAAAAGAGGCTAAAATTAATTACTCAACTTGACATGGTGTAAGTAAATTATTTTACAATGGGCAAATATAGAAATCAACAACTAAAAGTAAATAAGTAATTCTAACCTCTGTGCATTTGACTTGGTGAATTCCATGATATGTTTCTCAAATGTGGTTCCTCGCCTTACTTCTAAAAAAAAGTTCTCTTGTACTTAAAAAAAAAGCCAGTTTGTAACTATTAGATCTGAAACTAGTTGAGCTAAATTGCCATAATCTAAACAAATTAAAATGTTCTTTAAACACCAGACACACTAGTAGTCGAAAGAAGTTGATTTAGACTTTATGATTCCATGGTGATGTTGTAAGTTTATAGACCGTTGACATTGTTTTAGGAAAACATAGCAACCTCCTGACCTGTACTTGGAAAGCTTTCTCTCTGGGGCCCCAACCAACCAATCAGAGCGTAAGCAGATACCCGTTTATTCGAAATCTGCATATTGACCAGACCAAATAAAGAGAGAAGGTTGACCAACTATTTGTTTGTGTAGTTAATATTGGGAAGATACAAGCTATGTGGTGTTGAAGTATTGTTGTGTAATTGTTCTGTTTCCTGTTTCCTAATTGTTTTAAAGGTGCACTGTGTAACTTTCTGGAGGTGAAAAGTAATTTACGCAACTCAGTACACAATTCAGTACAATTAGGAAGTTAAAACTACAGTTTGAATAGAGAATACATTGCATGCCAAAATTTGAAAAATCAGCTAAATCAACCGCTTTTCTGAGAAAACAGATGTGTTTGGGCTCCTCCAGGCCAAATAATAGACTATTTTGGTTCAATCAAAGTAAAAATACAGATTTTTTGTCAATTATTTAAAAACAGAGACATCTAAATGATAAAAATATGCTTTTGATAAAGTTTATTTTTGGCTAAAGGTTGTGCAATGCACCTTTAAAATAAAAACATTCCAATTGCGTGTACTGTGTCTTTCATATGAGTTTTGGTTGAACTACGAGCTACGGGTTGAGTTTGACTCAGTTTTTATTATTTTTTAATTAGTAGTCTAAAAGCTACTGGTGGAGTTTGACTCTGTTTTTGAATTTTTGTTTAATTAGTAGCTCGTGGTTGAGTTTGACTCAGTGAATTGCGTACGGGTTGAGTTTGACTCAGGAATCAGTAAAAGTGTACGCGGGTTGAGTTTGACTCAGGGAATCAGTAAAAGTGTACGCGGGTTGAGTTTGACTCAGTGAATCAGTTATTTGCGTACGGGTTGAGTTTGACTCAGGATTGCGCGCGGGTTGGGTTATGACCCAGGATAGGAATTCACCGGTGTTTATGTGGCGCCTGTTGTTGTTGTTAGTTTCAGTATGTACTGTCAAAGTGAGTGCTGTCAAAGGTCGGAGTTGCTCAGGTGGTGTTGCTAATTTTCTAACACAGAACCCTGTGTCTGTTTGTTCTTCACTCTCTGTATTTCCTTAGATGTAAACAATGGTGACAAGCTGTGGTAAATGCAAGATATGATTATTTGGTTGAGGACATTCAGAGTATTGTAGCAAACGTTATGGGGTTTCAATGAGATAAATAACTATAGTCCTAGAAAAATTAAAAGATTCTCTTCTGTAGTTTTTGCTTGTTAGCTTCCTAGCTTATTATGTATACATTTTGTAAAGTACATACAGCTGCTCTATTTTTGTAGAAGTGTAGCCTGTGTGACCTGCTTAAAGTATGGACATAAAATGCACTAAGCGACAATGGCAATATGTTAACAACAATTACTGTACATTTTGAACCAAACTAGCAGTTCTGGAATCATTTCAGAGTCTCCATCAGCTTAAGGTCACAGGACTCCGTATTTTTAGACTTTCCTCCTGTGGAATGTAACCTGATGAGTGAGTCCAAATGCAGAATGTAAAAAATCCTTATGAGCCTAGCTAAAACATAATATTTTAAATAGAAAGAATCTCAGCAAAGATTTCATACAAAACTGAAAAAATGTAAAGTATCTTGGTGACTAATTTAAACCAAACATGCGTTTCCTAGGCTGTAGTATAATACAAAATGTGTGACAATCATTCTAAATAAACTTTAAACTAATGCAGTGATGACAAGGTTAAACTAATGCTTAATGCATATTCCACACTATTAGGTCTCTTTTACAATTTAAAATTAGATACAATTTTATTATTCCACTTTAAGTTTAGCTTGCCTGTTTAGTGTAGTTTTATGTGACAGAGAATCAAAAAGAATCTTCTACCAAAATTGACAATAAATCTATTTTATTCCTTTCCATTCTGACACAAAACACTTTTGACTTGTGCAGTTGTCATTTTACCTAATGCAGGCCTTAAGTTAACTTTCTAACTATTTTCCTTAAATCGCAGTTTGATTAAAATATTACAAATTCAAACAGTAACGTTTAAGCCCTTTAGACAATCAATTGTTTAAACTTTTTTTAAAGCTGAAGCTTTGAACTTTGATGCTTGATTGACTCTTATAGTAAATAGAAACAAGTCTGCATAAAAATAACAATTATACAGTAAAGCTGGTGTTTTTCCCCAAAATCAGTTTAAGAAGCCCAGATAAAAGTCTTAAAATTAATCTTTAATGTATTCTAATCAAATAGCTAGAAAAATAAACACATGATTTTAAATTCTCACATTACCCCCAAAACTTAATTATTGTTAGTAGAATCTGAAACTAAATATTCTTTGAAAGTTGTCAATGTCAATTGAGTCTGCCAAGTTCATGTGAAAATGTAATCTCAAATATTGTATTCGAATTCACTAATCTCCTATTGCGTTTTCCAGTTAAATATACATTGTTATGCATAATCATAGTTGCAGTTTTGTCACAATAGCTCTTGTCTATTTAAAGCAAGTACAATGCACAGAAATATACAGTTGCTAAACTTCACAGTCATAATGACAGATGCTTCTGTTGAATTATCTTTAGTTCATAGAAAAATAATTTGTAAAAATTAACTGGTTCTGTTCTTCTCAGCTTTTTAATCTTATCTTTAAATCTAACAGTACTGAATAGAAACATGTAATAAAAGACCAATAATAGCTGCAATATTGATCTGGTTTATGGATTAGATTTCTGTTCTTTTTATTTCAGACTAAAAGCAAACTAAATGTCTTTATTTAAGCCCATTTAACTATGTGACCATGTCATGCCCGACTCAATCATAGAACGCTCAAATATTATTTATCATAAACAAACATTTAATGATTTATCTAGTATAAACTAGTGTCCTGAATTACTTTTGTACAAATAGAGATTAAGTTGAATTTTTAAATAAATATGGGTTGACAACTAAACTAAACCATCTTTTAATGAAATAATCCACCTGTAAAACGAATTAGAGTAATTACCTACTGTATCTTGTACTGTCTTCTGTAGTTTACATTTTAGAGGTACAAATATTATCAAATTTAAGATAATCCCATTGTAGTGAAAACTTGGTAAAATTTAAGAAAAATTTAAAGAAAAATTAAACATAGCTCAAATATACTGTAACTCATTCAATTTCTAGTTTTTTAAGTTATTTGTAGATTCTCATTCTGTAACTTGCCTTATTAGACTGATTACTTAATCAAATCAATAAAGGTTTAATTTACCTCTTTTGTGTTCTTTTAGTAAACTAATCATTAAGTGACAGTTAATGATAAAATATAAAATTAATCTTATCCTTCTTTTGAAATGAATTATCCCTGCAAACATTTGTGATAAAATAACTTCTGGGGTTTGTTAGTTTGTCAGTGACACACTCCTTCAGAGCTTTGGATAGATTCAGATATAACTATTGATGTAAGTAAATTATGCTTCAAATATATTACACAATTACATACTACTGCTTAGAAAATATTACTTTGCAGAAAGTTTAAAGTAAAAGACTGTACATCTTAAAGGATTGCTAAACTTTGAAATAATCTTAATCTAAAAATTAGGTAAAAAGAAATGCTTTGAGTATAAAGATTAGACTTATAATTCTGACATGTCAGAAACCACTTAGTTTGCAAAACAGTAAACTTCTAGACTTTGATCGACATAATAGTTTTGTCATTTCATTTAAATATGTGTTCATGTCTTCAATCATTATCTGCTCAGTCTTACATTTTGTAGTTTATTATTTACTGTCAATTAAAGAGAATGTTTAATTAAACCTAAGTTATTCAATTTAAAAGACATTGGATTGCATTTTACAGTGCCCTGTCTTATCTGCAGCAGTCAAGAGTGTCATGATGAATCGTATTCTTTTATTTTTGTTCATGTACATGTAATAACATTGAAAAATGAAGCTACATGTTTTAATGCGATAACTACACAATGCTCGATGTAAATTTCTAAAGAAATTTGAGGAGGGGATTGTGAGGAATTTTCCGCTTTCATTTGTCTGTTTTATTTCTTTTAAGGGAATAGAAGTACTTTCTTAACATGCATGTGCGTGTCCTACCTCTCTCTCTAAGAAAAGCTTGTAGCTTGGAGGTGTAAGATTTCTGTCTAGCACAAGGCTATACATTCTCTGCACAGCTAAAAACTGTCTAACCTTCGTTACTAAGCAAACTAACAATACACCACTTTCAGTTTGGAATGATAAATTCCAACCAGCTGCAGGGGCCCTGGACTCAAACCACTATAAATATGCCCTGCTTCTGTAACGATTTTTTGGTGACAGCCAAGTTTTAGTTCGCGTTGTGAGTGTGTGTCTGGGTGCCAGCCCCCGGCTGCTCCGGCCGGGTCATGTCTTTCCTCTGTTTTTTTGGTAATTTTGTCAATAAACCTGAAAAACTTCATCTTGGCTTTTTTGTGCTTTGCCTACCTGGAGATAAAAAACCCACATTTGCAATGAACAATGTGAAGTATATTGATCTGCATATGCCATAGATACTTCCTTAATCTTTGGAAAAATCTCAATAGGTCTCCTTTAAAATGGATCTGGGAATTAAGCTCCAAGAGTCTGGAGAAAAGAGTGGAGAATCACAGAATCCGGTGAAAAGTTTCCACAGCGATGCTTTTCAATCAATCAATCAACCTTTATTTATATAGCCCTTTACAAGACAAAAAGTGACCAAAGTGCTTCCCAAAACATAATAAAATCAGTGCACAGTAACAGTAAAAGAAAAGATCTAAAATAGACATGTTACTACATTACTGAATGTTAAAAGCCATCCTAAACAAATGCTTTTATGTGTTTTATTTAGTCAAGAGTCAATACATCATTTACCGGGACATTTAAGAGCATAGCCTGCTTCTCTCTGCTGATAAGCTTTGTGAAGACATTGATATCATGATTTGGATCCTGCACAGTGAGTGCACACAGCCAAAGGAACCTAAAGCAGGTTGAATGACATCACAGGTGACCACTATTAAAGAGAAGCTAAAGAGCTGTTAAACTGTGTATATGGTGTTTAAACAACATTGCCTACGGTTTTAAGCAAAATTGTGGCATTTTAGTGCAAACTGAGCAAATTAGCAAGTTTCAGGTCATAATAGTCACAAACTGGCTGTGTCTCTCATGTCAGCTCTAGATTCTATGTGACATCAGCGTGTACTTTCCACTCAAAATGAAGCACTAATTGCAGACACCTGCTGTCAATCCAATCACACTGCGGCTCTCCACTCCAAGCCCCTCCTTTCTCCTTTCCCAATATATTTCAATGAGTTTGCTGTGTTTGAAATGTGTTTGGGCTGGAGTTTAGGGGTGAGCTTACCTTTAAAGTCTTTTAGTCCACTTGATCAGTTCCACTGTCTGATAATCTCCAAGACTTGTCACTATAGTCTATAGCTGTAAAGTCATTCAAAAGCAGAAAACCAAGAAGCCTGTTTGACACTGTGCAATATTCAATATTAAACTTGATAAAGACACACATTGCCCCTGCCGGTAAACATTTTGGACATATCACGCGTCTGTGTGGCGCGTTCTTTACAAATCACGGGAATCTGCAGCAGGTGCGCTGATCAGCTCCAGTGGGCGTGTCAACGCAGCAGCACAGACAAAGATACAAAGACATCCAAGAGAACTACCGCTCAAAGAGGACAATAAAAAATGAAAATGTTTTAATGCGTAATGCTGTGTTCAGAACAAATCGCAGGCATTAGAGAAAACATGGGATGCACTGTTTATTAATGACTCAGTAGCAGTTTTTTTTTTTTTTTAATTATTAATAATGTACTGTGTTACTTGGACTTAGCAGATCCATTTTTGGTAATTTATTTATCTTTGATGTTTTAGACAATTTACTTTTACCATTTTTTATTTATTTAATGGTCTCTTAAAATGGTCTCTGAAAAATACTGCCACTGTTCGTTTCATGGCATGCGCACAGAGCTCAGCCTGTGCGCATGGCGCGCTGAGCTCTGTGCCTACCTTACCACGTAAAAAGGAAGTTGAGTGCGCGGGAGATGTGTTGGAGAATCCTGAATAAACCTTTAACGTTGCACGGAAGGAGTTGGAACCAGCCGAGTACGGGAAAAGTATGGCCCATACGCGTGTCTCACCCCGGACATTTACATGTGTGGACCCGGTGCGCAGGGCTGGAGTCTTGGAATCAGGGGTGCTTAGGAAAGGTAATGGCCTATGAAAGCTTGGCCTCATCCTGGACCTGTACGTCGTAGACCCGACCTCTGCTGTTAGGACTATCTAAACTTAGACTTGGTGCAGCAAAACCAACTTGGTCGGTGAAGGTTCTACTTTTGTGGATACAAGAGTCACCATTGCAGGTAGGCGATTTTACTTTCCTAGCTGTCGCTATATGAAAACAACACATTGTTGGTACATCTTGGTGCAAGGCTATTATTAACATAAATGAAACTGGGTTTGTACAGCGCTGCATTTAGCCTTCTCATATTAGTAAAATATAGGCCTGATTTGCACAGAGCCACTCAGACATAAGTCATGCACGATTTCATGGCAACTCTCTTTCTATGTTTACTATTTCTATGGAGCTCAACAGTGACCGCCCACTTCCTGGTTCCAAAATTTCAGACCCCATGTTAAATTGCCATTAAGGATTAGATAACAAAAATTATATTAGAAGTTTGGAAACGTCCTCAGGGCTAAGCAGCTGTGAGTCACGCGCATAATACCTACATTTTGTTTAAAAACTTTTTTTCAGCTTTATAAACTACAAAGTTATTACGACATTTTGCCGAATTTTATTTTCTAGATGTGCTTTTTAGACTGAAAACAACCGCGCTGTGGGTCAGGGTTGGGACGATATTAGAATTTGCACTCATGAGCAAAATAATTGCGATTAACGATATTATCACGATAATTTACTAAACGTAGGTGTACTGTTTAAAAGTCTCTAAAACA
The DNA here is from genome assembly GCA_038363315.1 of Mugilogobius chulae. Classification (NCBI taxonomy): domain Eukaryota; kingdom Metazoa; phylum Chordata; class Actinopteri; order Gobiiformes; family Gobiidae; genus Mugilogobius; species Mugilogobius chulae. Next base: position 31,867,007 of record CM076402.1, on the reverse strand, counting down.
TTTATTACTGCACAATATGCATGTGTTTGTACAACTATTTATTGTATTGAGTGGAATCAACAATGATTCAAAGTGAGCAAATGTGAACACAATGTTAAGCAAAAATCATTAAACTTTTTCTCAGAGTCTGTAATTAACTCTGAATAGATTCAAAATTGCGATTATCATGATGTTCGATTATCACGATTATGAAAAACTTTATGATTATTTAATTGCAGCCCTTTATTATCGCGATTAATGATAATATCGTATATCGTCCCATCCCTAGATCTGAGTTAGCCCGCCCCGCGATATGTCTTTAAACTCCATTGCATTTCAGTTTGCACCAGATTGGCGCCTCAATGACGTCATAACGGTTTTGTTGTTGTTGGCCCAGCTGTTTGAGACTTTATGCTGCATTTATGTGCACTGGGAAACTTGGCGGTACCTATATAGATTCCTTAAAAAGTCCTCTAGAAACTCTTATTGTTGTAATTGAACTTAATGAGGAGCCATGCCTTTTCTTATTGGTAAAAGGCTGATAATAAAATGATTTCAGAAATTACCTGTCAAGTTGTGTTGTTTCATTCATTTAGTCTGCATTAAGGTTTAAAATGTGTTTTAATTGTGAAGCAGAACTCTCAGTGTGATATAAAAATAAATCCCCTGCCCATCAAATCATCAAATCAAATCAAACTTTATTTATAAAGCGCTTTTCATACATACATGTAACACAAAGTGCTTTACAGTGCATTAAAAACAATCCCACATGCCTCCCACCCCCAATCCCCAGACACCCCACAATAGATACCCCCCCCCCCCCCCCCCCTCCCCTCTTCCCATCCACACACACGAACCCACACTCATTTACACAAACACTAAATACTTTTTGCTACATTTACATACGTACATTGGCTGGGTACAGATGGACCAAAGGCAGCATCATCAGAGGAGCTGTCTGCACCAGAAGCAGAGCCGCCTGCAGCCACAGGACAGTGGCCCAGGGCCCAAAGAGGAGGTGAGGTCAAGACCAAACCTCCAGGGCCCATGAGCCAGAGTCCAACAGCCACAGCCGACCACAGCTCCTGGTGCAGAGGCTCCTCAGAGGAAACACTGGAGAACCTAAATTTGCTAAAAGTGATAAAATAGGTCAAAGATAAATAGGTAAATAAATACATAACTAAAAACGTATGATCAATAGCCAGCCTAAGCCTAAATAAAAATAAATAAATAAATGCAAGGTAAAACTAAAGTAATAAATACTAATCAAAGGCTAAGCTAAAAAGATGGGTCTTGAGCCTGCTCTTAAAAACCTGAATGTTCTCATGGTCTTGTCATTTGACATACACTTGGGAATTTGGCCTCCAACACTTCCGCCCGAGTTTTCAAGCTCAAATTCCAACTCGAGCTACATTCAAACACGTTTTTCCCAGCCGGTGGTTGGAACGTCTCATTTTTCTAGTGCACATGAATGTAGCATTCGTGCAGCGTAGATCTGCTCTGTTTTGTCTTTACACTGCTTGTGTGAATCCGTATACCCCTGAGAGTCCGCAAAAGTTCCTGCAAAGATTTTTCCAGAGCTGGCATGTGGAAAATGTTTTAATCTGCAATTGTTTTACATTAGTGTATGACAGGGGTGTCAAACTCATCGAAGGGCCACATTGGCATCATTGTTATACAGTTGTAACTAATCACCTTTGACAGACTGGCACTGAGTAAAGTAAACCTTATAGGACCTTGAGGGCCACACAAAATGATGTGGGGGGGCCGGATCTGGCCCCCAGGCCTTGTGTTTAGCACGTGTTGTATGATATCATTCAACCTGAAAATAATTGAATATTTTACTATTTATTTTTGTGTGTTTTGCAGATATTTATTCTGTAAATACATTTTTAAATGTATATTTAGAAAAAAAAATAATAATAATAATTTGTCTTGCCAATGCTAAAACACAGTCCAATAAAGCACTGTGAACGCTATTCATTCAATCAAAAAGTCAACCAAGTTCATGCAAAGAAAGTTAAGCTCCATGCTATTGTCTTCTTCCATAACATCAAAAATAGATATCCTTTGAGCTCCTCTCATTATTTGCAATCATGTAAAAGTAATAAAAGAAAATCTAATTTATACAAGATGCTCTCTGTCCAATCAGAAAAAGCAAACAGACGTGCAAAAGGACTATTACTCAACAAATACTGTATGTCTTGTTTCTTATTAGACTTGGACATTTCAAATGCATTAAATACAATCATTATTTCAGATGTCAAGAGATGAAGTTGAGTGTGCAAGAAAAGGCAAATATGTATCTTAAACCCTGCTTTAGAATAACCACTTCACATAGACTCAGGTGGTCAAATTTCAAGAGCTTTTAGTTTGCACTGTTGAGTTGCGTTGTCTTACAACTTTGTTTTATAATCATACAGAGGGACTTTTTGTAGCACCAAACATGTTACAATCTTCCTTGGTGCTAGCACCAGCTTCATGAGGTGTAAGTGATCTTCAGTCCATTATTTATGACCTCCTTTGCTGCCATTACAGTGAAGAGTGGCTCCCTGTTGTACAAACCACAGTTGTGCTAAACGCAGCACTCAGACTCCTCTCCTCACATCAGCTCAGAATAACGGCATATGTTTATAATGTAGGAACAACCGTCTGCATTGTTATTCAAATATGTGTGTGTTGTTGGAGTTATTTTATTGCCTGGACTCAATCGATGCTGTTAAAAAAAGGAAGTAAGTGGCTGTAATAAGAACAACTTCTGATTAGAATGGTGCAAACTTACTGCTGACACAGATTAGTAAGGACCCACCGTGACACTGGTGTAACAGCCACTTCAGCCTATCTGGAAGGGCCTATAAATGATTTTTTTTTCACAGTTTTGACCTCACACACTCCCAGAGTGACTAATGATGAACATCCTGATGCATCATGGTCCAGGTCATGTGACTTTGTTTTTTCACAGTGACATTTCCAGAATGGCCGTTTTTCAACTTCGCACAGGTGTCCTAATTAGCATTTTTGTAAAAGTTAATATTTTCTTGTTCAAAATAAAGTTAAACTATTTGATTGTTCTGACAGTTACAGAAGAAGTGTCTGATCACACACAACCTGATGTTTACACATTTTATCAATCATTTTATAGAAAACTGATCAATTGAAAAGTGCTGTAACACATGTGTCACTACGGGACTTTAGACTTTGAAAACCCCAATGTGACACATATGTCACATTATTGATTACTGATCAGGGATCAATATTAGGTGTGGAATATTTTAGCTCATTCTGTCACATTTTACCTAAGGAACTCAATTATGCTTAAAAATCTGAAGAATGTATTGTTTTGTAATCATTTTGGCAAGTCTTTAGTAGATCTGTGTATATTTTTAAATGTTAACCTCAAACAGGATCAGGTTTTATGGCTAAAACTAAGTTAGAATGTTTTCTTAGGTGGGTTGTATAGACAGAAGATGATTTTTAAAGGTGAAAAGTGGAGTAAACCCAATTTTGACTAATAATAGCACTGTTATAAGTCATATTACTGTTGAAATTCAAACTAATTTATACAAAAAAAGCCAGATTTTGTGCCCTTTTTGACAGACAGACGGGACCTGAGTGTTTCTGACTCACACTGTGATGTCACTGGGTGAAACCTGAGGCTGAGCTGCAGGAGTTCTGCTCCCACAATTATCTGATACATCATTATATTCAAAATTACCACATATTAAATATTCAACATCAACAGTAAACTGACATATAATAGATACAATCTGTCTATAAAGAGGCTATTCTTACATTTCTGGTACTTTAAACCGTTTTGTGGTTAGATAAAGCAAATCTGCAGAAAAATACCATTGGTAACAATATTTTTTGGAAGAAATGCAAACAACATGACACATTTGTGTGATCTACTCGTACGTATGTAAGAAATAACTTTGTGGCTGGTTTGTTTTCAAATGATGGCAACTTTTACTCTTTACAACCTGGAAGCTGCAGATAGGTTAATGAATATATTTTTTGATAAATGAGGACAGTATTTTGGAAGAATAATTTTCTAATAAAAAATACCATTATAATATTTTATTACATTTGACCCATTAACACCCAGTGTGACATATATGTTACATTGCATATTTCTGACACTAGGGGGTGAAATTCTAAAAAAAATGTCAGAAATGTCTTATTTGGGCTCCATTTAGTATGTGTTGTGCCCCACATAATTTTCCTTCAAGGATTTAGGGGTCCGGGTTCTTATGGGTTAACATGTCATAGAGTCTGTAATCGTTTTGGCTTTTTATATCGTTTATTTTTAAACTTTAATCCTATATTTTTATGCTAAAAGATTATATTTTGTTCACTGCCCAATCTCCATCTTGGATTGTATTTGTATATTCGAAACATGCATCAGTAAGATAAAGCAACTTTGAACTACTTTACGTGTTCATGCTGACAATGTTGGAAGTTCAGATCCAGCTTTCAAAGCAAACAAAATGGGTAAACGACATTTCTTAAAAATAAATAAATAAAGACATAGATGTGAAATGCTGACCACAGATTTAATCAATATCACTACATGTAACATTTTAATGTTGCTTTCAAAATTTGCTATAATATCAATTGAACTTTCCTGGTTAAATAAAGGTTAAATAAAAGAAGAAGTCATTGTACATTGTAGCAGCAGAATAATCATAAACATTTGACAGTATCACTACATTTTCTCATGAACATCCTCTCAGTGAGCAGTTTGAAAATGAAAGCACTTCCAACAGAACCTCAAGGAATTGGATTTCTCTTGTTGAATCAGTTGTCTGCTTTGTGTGTGATGTTGATGGATAAAGAAGAGGCTTTTCTTGCTGTAATTAAGTAAACCCATTCAAAATCAGGTAATTAGTCAAATGAAAACTCATTAGGTCTTTAAGTGTGAAGCTGGCACCACTCGGCTTTACGAGAAGATAAAGATAAATGTTGACATTTTACTTTTTCTGTTTCTCCGCCACAAATGTTACAGCATCAGGAAAGAAGTTCATGATTAATAACACTCTAAAATTAACTCAGAGTTCAGTTACAAATATCCTCATAAAGCATTCTAGTTTGGTCCAAAGAGATAAACACTGACTCAAATCCTCATTCACGGCTTGTATTGAGAAATGTTTACCCGTCACAAAAAAACGACCCCAATGAGCAGCCGTTTGGACTTTAATAGCGTGGATGCTCTCCTGCAGGTGTTTCCTTTGATCATGCTGTTGTTCTGTGTCTATCTGCTGTTGTTGCGTGATGCTGCTGAGCCCATCGCACTTGACTGGCTCAAAGCAGAGGATCATTGTCTTCCAGTGTTTGTTATCTCATGTGTTATTCATGGAGAAGCTGTTGTGCTGTTTGCTCCGTGCTTGCTACCTGCTGACTTCTCAAAGTGCCATTTTAACAGGCTCCCTTGTGCACTCACACGAACTGTAGTCAGGCAAACACCAATGGCCCACAACAGGCTTCAAACTGGTCATTAAAGTGGATTATAACTCTCCACTCTTCTGTTGATCTTTATGATTATCTTCAACACAACTTCAACTAAACAACTCACAAAAAGATATTGTAGATGATTGTTTTTTTCACAACGTGCTTTGTGATAGTGGTCAAAGAATTAAATGAAATTGTAATTTTCAAATGTAGCCTATTTAGAACAATGTCAAATGTACAGTAAGTTAAAAACATGAAACTACAAGCTGTGTGAACCACACGTTAAATGTGTACATTGAGCTAATAGAGCTCCTCCTGTGCAGCTTCTTTGAGAGAGAAGAGAACTTTATTGTATGTTGATGTCAGCCATTTGCACAAACAACCCATAAATTATTCTATAAACATGCTAAATCAGCACACAAAAAATTCTTAAGCATAGCGTAGGTAAGGCTGGACAGTCAATCTAAAAGTCAAGAAATCAATATTCTATCATGTTGAATTACTTAGAAAAGATTGATGACCAATGTTTTGTCAGTAAAACTTGTGGTTTGGAGCAGAAGTTAGAATATTAACCTATGATTTTATTTTTTTCAATGAAATGAAACTTATCAAACGTTTGTTTGTTTATGTTCATGAAATCATTTCAAAAATCTAGATTGATTGATATGATCAAGTCACTGGAGAAACTGGAATGAACAGACCTGCAAGAACTGATTAGCCTTAAAAAAAAAAAAAAAAAAATAGACTTAAGCTTGCATGTTTATAATGTTGAAAAGTAGCTGCATGACCATTTTGATCTCTACACGTTTTACTCGAAATCTGAATTTCTTTGAGTTATCAAAAGTACATGCAGAAGTGAGCGAATAACAAATAACTATAAACAATAGAAGAGAAGAAGACTGCTTTAAAAATTTAGATGCCGAACATCATTTGACTCTGCACTATTTGAACTTTCTGATGACATATTAATTTCTCTATTAAAACGTTTTTGTTGTTTTTACATATAACTGATCAGTGGTTGCATGCCTTTGCCAAATTAACACTCAAAACCACATCAAAAAACACAACTTGTCTGATGAAAAACCAACCAAATGTATTTTTTTCAACTCAACCTTGACAATCATCACAAAACCCATCACAACTTTTCAAAGTCAACTTTAACAGCCACTTAACTTTGTCGACTTTGCCTTGACTGTTTACATTCCCATTGATCCTTTTGCATTTAACAGATTTATGATTTGTGACGCCTGCCCTTATCTCCCGAGGTGTCTGAAACAATTCTCCCGCACGCTCACTGTAAACCTACCGGGCTTTTATTCAACATTAAATCCAGGCTGGCCAAACACAGCTCTCCGACTCCTCTAATTACAATTCAGCTAATGTTTTATTTCCTCCCCATGCGGGATTACTTTCATCTTCCCCATTAAGATGCACATTTTGTTTGGATACTCAAATTACCCGAGCCCATATTAAATCTGACTGTGTGAAAGGCATTGATCACAGCCTCCGATAGCTGCTCTCCCCAACTTTGATTTAATTTGCACTTCCATTAATATCTATGAGACGTCCGATTGTCGTCTTGGGCATATTGATGGTATTGTAAAGCTCTGCCCTCATATCATTTCCCCCAGCGGCAATAGGGTGAAATGTTACAAAGAATTAGAGCCGCTAAGTGGACTGTGCTAGAACTGGCATTTCACTACTGTGTTCAATAGGATAATAAATGCAAAAAAAGGAGGAGAAAATTTTACTTACACAAAGAAATATGGCCAGAAATAGAAATATGGCAGCAGGTCTTAGACTTGTTGAAAGAATGACCAGACGTACTTACTAAGCCTGTCCATCACAATGTCTCCATCATCTGTTTATGAGAAAGTTCTGTGTGCGTTCATGGTTTGTTTGAAAGGTGGGAGAAAGAGCAGGCCATAGAGGGTCTATTCTAAGTAAATGTTTTTGTGTGTGTTTTGGGATGTGGTCATTTTAAATGACATTTACAAATAGAACTTTATAATTTTTAAACTGATATTCATTTGGAAGTAGAAATTCTTATTCTCTGATCAATTCAGAGAATGAGAGAGAAAGAGTTTTTTTTTTTTTTTTTTTACATGATCTCACAGAACATCAGGAGCCAAAGTGCACTGAGACTTTAGTTTGATTTGCAACAGAAAAAAGAGGAACAATTCTGCTGCCCCTCCCTTCCGTCTAAACAGGAGGGAAAGACTGCTCAGACATGTCTTTATAGTGAGACCTGCTCCAAAAAAATAATCATAATAATAATAAAATAAAAATAAAATAAAAAACGTGAGTGGAAAAAAAACAATAACAAAAAGTGAGAGACAGACACAACACAGTTGTGGATGTGTGCCAGGATAAACATCTGATTTAAGTGTTTTTTAGATGTTTTTGAGACAAAACTAAAATCATCTTGACAGTTAGCCTGGTCCCGACCAGGTTTATGTCTGCATATTTATTATTACGGCAACTCAGTGCCAACTACTAACCACGTTAGTGGAACGGAAAGGAAGATTTCATAAGCCTCAAATGGCTAAAAAAGCCAGGCTGTCGCTTTATCTTGCTTCATGGAATACCTCTTCCACATGCAAGAAGGGGTCAGGGAGTCTGAAAAAGACAAACTTTCAACCATCTGAAGGTTAATGCAAAAGTTTTTTTTAAGATGATGACATCCCTGCAGTGTTATGTCCTTGTTGGTTGCCTTTTTTACACAACAACGGGACCTTCAAATGTTCTTTGATGCAGTGTATTTAGTGAGGAAAAAATTGATCTCTCATCCATCTATTAGTGAGGAAAAAATGATCTCTCATCCATCTAAAGTACAGTGAAAATTATTCTGTATTTATTTTTTTACTATTGTTATGGTGGTTAGGGTTCGGCCGACTTCAGACTGCATTCACCCATGACAAGCACACATGAAAGTTTGGTTCTATAAAAGTGTGACTGCTGCTTCCTCGCTCTGCAACATTTTAACCCTATTTAAAAAAAGAACCAGCTGATAACTGCTCACTGAGTTTTACTTAGTTGTATTAAATTGGATTTGAAATGTCATTTCTAAAAGATTTCATTCCAAGCAGGTGATCAGTCTAATGTTTAGTTCACATGACACCACAACATTCAACAGATATCGAAGTCAAGTAGAAGACAAAATAAATTGTTTAGATTAGGGATGGAAGATCAATCAAAAACTTCAAAAATCGATCTAAGTATGCAGCGATTGATTCGAAAGACCAGAATCGTTCAGCTTTGCTCAGGCAGCCACTGACTTACGCACACACTCTGTATTTGTATAAAACAAATAATAATACAATAACAGCCATGATGTAAGAAGAAACAAGGAGTGAACTTGTGCCAGACCTGACTGAATCTGCTTTATTATATTGCATGGGTTAACGACTATGAACAATAAATATGACTGTTTACTGTTCAAATGTTGATAAAAATACATGTTCTGACTCACAAACAGCGGCTATGTTGTAAATATGATTTATTATGGTTTATTTTGTGTCTAAAAAAAAAGTTAAGATACACTAACAAAATTGAACAAAATCAAAAAGTGAATCGAATAGTGACTTAAGTGAATCGTCCCATCCCTAGTTTAGATGCATTTTCTATGTTATTCACAATGTTAATAACTAGTCATTTGCAAAAATCATCAGATTTTAAATTTGTGAAATGTATTTTAGATATTTCATGATTTAACATTGAAACGTATGACATCATCAATCTTTAGAATGTGAAAGGAACCTATTTAAGCAATATATTTATAACAAAAAAAAGGAAAATGCTTATAAAATCACCTAATATTTATAAATTGTTGGTTCTTGTTTTACAGAAGTGCCCTAAGACCAAAAATGCAGCATGAATAACTTAATTTGGACAAAAATGTGAGCTATAACCTTTGAATTCTAACAGGATGGCATGCCTTTAATGGACTATTATAAGCCAAATCTCATTAAACCCTGTGAAAGGTAAAGAAAGAATCTCACATGCATGCTGGATAAGTGTCAGGCGGGCTGATTTCATGTGCTGATTAATGAAGTGCCTGTATAGGATGTGTTGCTCCCCCTCCTTTTGTTGAAGGCCTGACATGTCTGTTTTCTGTGGGGAAAACACTCGCTGAGCTCTGAGACGAGACTTGGGCTGTAATTAATGCAATCATGAAGATGAAAATAGATATTGTTGTGACTAAGTTAACTGCAGAAAGAGTCAATTCATGCAAGTTTGAATATATGTGAGAAATGTAAGGTAAAATTAGCAGTAAATGGAAAACAAGTTTGCACATTATAATCAAGTGTTTTAGCTCGCAAATTGTGTTTATGTCAGAACATTCACTGCACTTTACAGATAAAAGAGCAATTCATAAGAAGATAACCAATAACCTCTCTGTTGTTAAATTAATTCTTTACAGATTTCCTAAGATTTGTCGTCATATAAGACAATATATCTGATTTGTTGTCTCACTTAAGAAATGTTATTTATCAATTTCTAATAACTAATGGGCTTTTTGTCCACATTTTGTGCTTTTTAGTGAATAGTTTCCACTGATTTGAGAGTAGATTTGTTTGTTAGTGTCCAAGTTGTAGATACAGTTTTTTGAGGTGCACCGTGTTACTTTTTTGAGGTGAAAAGTTAAAACATACTTGCATTCTGAATGAGGATAAATGTTTTAAGACATAAGGTAAAAAAAGGAACACATTTTCCATGGAGACAGACAGGTGGAGGCCCTCTAGCCCAAACAATAGTTCATTTTGTTTGCATGTTTGCTCAAAGAAAGAAAGCAGATTTGTATTATAGTGCAACAAAGAAATCTAAATGACGAGAACATGCTTTTATTCAAGTCTGCTTTTGGTCAAAAGTTACACAGTGCACCTTTAAGGTTAGTTTAAACGACACCAAATGGGACACACATGTTTTGAGGGCCCACAAAGTCTTCCAACAACTCCAAGGGTGCAGATAGCGAAGAGCAGTCATCACTATTATCGGTCTATAAATTTGGTCTTTTTATATCAAGTACTGTTGATGCGCGACACATGGGGGAACAACTTTAACGCTGGTTTGTCACTGAATAGTTTTGTGCAGAAAAGAAAAAAATATGACATGGTAAAAAATTCCCACAACACCCTACCTGTTTCTTGGTCCCTCTTGTCCAAACGCATCTCCAAAGGGTACAAGAACTGAAAAAAAAAAGGTACATCAAACAGTTCTTACAGTGCAAAAACACTATTATTAGCATTGGCCCTCATTAATTACCATTTTGAAAAACCCAGTCCTGTTGACATTTCCCATTGCTTATTACCATATGTAGTGCTGCTCAATGATCGTCAGCAGCTCACTGAAGGCTGTTGTGTTTATGTTGTTGTGAGAAGGGGCTGGTAGAGCACACCTCAGCGTCTGTGCATCGTATGTGTGATGCATGACACAAACTCAATAAGAATCTGTGTGGATTGAGTTTGACATGAGCAGGCTGCTGACAGCTGCTTTGTTCTGTGGTCAGATTTCATATTTAACACATCAAAGAGTCAGGATACTGCACACTCTGCTCTCACTGAAACTGAGACTGACACACACACATCATCACAATGTATTCACAAGTGTCTCTCCTTTTCCAGCAAATGAAGCAGACTGATAAACAGAACAGGGGCTGCCATAGTAAACTAGTGTTGACATATGTAGACTTTGTTTCAGGAATGTCACTGCGAACCCACCCAAACATGGCTAAAACTACAGCTGTTTGTAGACTCATTGTAAAGACTCAAGGAAGAGTCTTTTATTCATTCTTAATGTACAGTAAATGTTTTGACTTTCCTCTGACAGTCATTAACAGTCTAATGGCGCTGACTAAGATACTGGACATCATGCTGTACAACTTCTTTTATGTTATTCTATCTTAGAACAGTATAACAATCCTGTTTGTAAGACCTTTTCCATAATACTGTATAGGGATGCACAATGATCTAGCTTTTTCAGTTCTGATACGATTCTGATTTTTTGTCTTAAGCCTATACCAGGGTAAGAACTGAATTGCTTTTCTTTCTTATCAAAACATCAAACATTTTGTCATATACAGTGGTCCCTCGCTTTATCGCGGTTCACTTTTCGCAGATTTTTTTTGTGCAATTTTTTTTTGTTTTTTTTTTTACAGTGCACGGTCCTATAGACGTGCGCTGTAAGCGTGCTCTCAAACGCACTGTTTGGGACCATCTGACATCGCAGCATTCACAGGCAACAGCACAGAAGCTCTTTTAGAAAACTTTAGACAGTTTGGATCATGCAGGGGAAGGGGACGTTTCCCCAGGTGAGGATTTGACTCTTTGAGCTCGTAGTTACGATTCACGCTGGAACGTAATTTGTGTAGTTCAGAGATGTGTTTGAGGAGCGTGTTGTGACTTCGCTAAGTCCGGATGTGTTTCGTGGCTCTGGGCTCCGGAGTCCGTGTGATCCGTGGCTCTGTGGTCGGCTGTGGAGCACAGCGAGATGGGCAACGTGCCAAAAGCAGAGGAGGTGAACGTGCTCAGCACCGTCCCTCTTTAAGCGGTCACATAAACGAATTGCACTGTTGTACCTTGCGGTGAATCATGTGTTTAGCGCATTGTACATGTACAAAAGACACTAAACATCATAACCAGGCAGGTTATCAACTGAAATTATTGGTAAAAAAATGAAGATCACTACTTCGCGGGTTTCGCCTTTCACGGGTTATTTTTGGAACGTAACCCCCGCGATAAACGAGGGACCACTAGTGTTATTTATAGTGCAAGCCACAACTCAACAACTTAATCTGAATGAAATGTTCAATAATATGAGACGTTCTGTATCAACACTAGCCAATAAGCCACTCGGTTTAGCTGATATCATAGTTGTGCTATTATCTCCAATTAAAGGCACAACTATGATATCAGCTAAACCGAGTGCTCTGTAGTTAGATGAACTAAGTTTGTAATTTGTGTTTTGATATATTGTTTGGCCACCACATTCATCTTGGGACTAGGCTGGACTTTTTGTTTTTCTCCCAATCACTACTTTCAGAAAGTAGAGCATAAACACATGACTGTTGCCGTTTCTGAAAGATTAACATGCAAATTAAAATGTACGATATCATATTTGCCACTAGGTCAAAGAAGGAGAACACTATGCTCTGTTAACTTGCGTCGTCTTGAACGCACTGCTTTGGTCCTGATTGGACGGCCATACTTCCTGCTTTTGGCAAACCGTTTGTAGTTGGGCAATACCTGACCTAGTAGCTGGAGTGATATCAGAATCAGGAAGATTTTATTGCCATTGTCAGTGAGTTACAAAATTCACAAACTAGGAACTTGGACTAATGTGCAACATATAACATAATAAGGTAATTGTATAAAAGAAAAAAATATTAGCTATGATAAAAAAATATAAGGGCATGCAAAGGAAAAAAGTATGTCAAGCAATAAAATAAGACAATAAAAATATATACAGCAATCAGAGCAATCGGAACAATAGTGCAATTTTCAGTGCAAGTAGAAAGATGTTACTAGCATGAGAAATAAAGTGACAGTGTAAAGTGACCATGTGATGAGTCCAATGTTTTACAAAGTGTTCATGAGCAGAGGGGAAGAAACTGTTCTTGTGGCGTGAGGTTCTGGTCCGGATGGACCGAGCCTCCTGCCCGAGGGGAGTGGCTCATAAAACTAACTGGAGGAACTAGGTGGCATCAAGCTGATTGTATTGGCAGTCAGGGGCAAGTAAATTCTGCCCATATCAAAACAAACATTAAACTAACATGAATAACATGTTTGCAACAACACTGTAACTGCTTTATTAACTTACTTGCAAACTGTCAGTACTCCCGTCTAAACCCTTTACCACAAAACAAACATATGCATTGGTGTACAAAACAAAATTGCAGCCATTTAAAATAAGAGAATGTTCTTCACTCTAAAGTGGAGGTGATGTGAATCTGCAGCAGAGCTCATTAAGTTTAGTAGAAAGCCTGCAGCCTGAAGGAGAGTCAGGCCCTTCCACACCCCCATGATATAAGGTAAGTGAGGCGGGCCTAATCACTGTGAGTTAATACCAGTCTGCAGAGTGAGCAAGAGAGTCTTTTTTCCACTACAAGTCCTATCCCGCAGTATTCTGATGTCTCTAACAAGAACACAATAAATTGCTCCTCATTATTCAGTAATTAACTCCGATGCGCCGGGTCCCCTTCCCCCTGCGCCGTGCTCTAAATCACCGGCTCGTCTGCGGGACTCTTTAATTTCCTCTGCCATGGGGGGAGGGCATGAAGGTGGTGGGGGCAGGACAGGCTGGAGGTGGGAAGAGGGCCACTCCATCATCCCCATGGTACCCAACAGTAGGACCCCTCGCCCCTGCCGTGTCCTGCCTGCACCTGCTGGAGGTCAGAGGTCACTCGGGCCAGGAGCACTGTGTGCACACCAAGGGCATTCTGGTCAACATACTGTTTAAACAGAAAAAAAAACACTGAGGTGGTTACACTTTTTGGTGTATTCTGAAAGTATGATGTCAATTATACTTGAAGTAGTTAAGGGCGACTTGGTGTTTCAATCCTGATTAGTATGTTTTCTTAATAATCAATTTTGTCAAACTACTGATGGAATTTTGCATATAAATTCATGTGACAAAAAGACAAGTTGATCAAATTCTAAATTTTTCTCCTCCTATAGTATTTTACTTCTGATCTTCCATAAATAACGAGTAATAAAGAACATTCATGATCCAAGCGGCCACCAGCCGCCGAAAAAAGTGGGCATGTGCGTGACGTAATGCTTGACAAAAATTACAAAAATAAGTTGCACGCAAGTTGTTTTATAAACTCTGACGGAGAACAGATGTTTATAATCTAACTTCACGGATTAAGCTCAACTTTTGTTTTCTTTGCAGACTTCTTACTGTCATTCTCCTCCATACGTCCTGTTTGAACCCAGTAAATAACAACAATCCCCACTCCGCTATATCTGTTTTTTCGTAAGCATCATTTTCGATATTCCGCACGATTTTCCAGTGCAATCAAAAGCTGCATATGCGGCAACTGGCGAAGCAGACTCGACAGTTCCAAAATCTCCAGAATCTCGCCTCCACGACTTGCTTTGCGCTCCTCTGATTCTCGACAGCCCTATTCACACCAAACACATGTGAGCTGCTTATCAACAAAAGTTGCCAGACGGGCGACCTTTGGCTTGGTGTGACAGAGACAGACCCTAAAAAGACTAAAAAGAAATGTTCAACTTCAGCACACAGCACAATGACTCAGCTGTCTCCAAATTTGAAGGTGTCCATCAGAGCTGTTGCCCAGCATTAAATTTTTCCACCATGGATCATCTCCAACGGTGTTTCAGAGAATATGGCTGTACATTCAGCTGGATGTAGGTACTGTAAGTGCTTTGTGGCACATTACAATAAACAGACATCACATGAGTCACATGACAATGTAAAAGTAAAAAGAATACAAAAAAAAAAAATAAAAGAAAGACCCCCCCCCCCCCCCCCCTAGCTCATATTGTCAAACAAGCTCTAATTCTCAGCTGAATGAAATCACCTGTCATTTCTGGTGGAACCGGAGAGTTGATTGAAAGGTATCATAAAAACTGGCCCGAGGCCTGTTATAGTCTGGTGCCTTGTGGGATGTCCCTGTGAGCCTGCTGTAATCTCTGCCCATGGGCACAGCTCCACCCTCACAGATACTCATGCTGACTGGTGACACACATCCACACGTTTGGCCCAAATATAGATCCAGGAGAGTCAGATGGAATTCCTGGAGGATGTTGTGGGAGTGTTTTTGGCCCTACCATTAGTGCCCCTGACCTAATTGAGAAGGATGCGCATAGTGTTTCTCAATACGCCAGCCGGGTCAGGTTCATCTGAGGGCTAATTGTGAAGCTGCTGTTTAAAAGTAGGACAAATGAAGGAGTGACAGAAAATGAGGACAGATGACAAAATTCTTGATAGATGTTTAATAGCTTTTAAAATGTCTTCATGTGGATGTAACAGTTTAATTCTGTGATATTAAGTTCTGAAGTGTAAAGTGCATGACATCATTTATAAACTACTCTGATTGAAGGACCCAGTTTTGTTCTTGATCATTTTATTATAATTTGTGACCCATTTCAAAGTTACCAAATATAATTATTCTTTACAATTCATGAAAATTGGAACGACTTTTTTGGTAGCTGCTTTTTAAAATTTATGTTGAGATCCAATCAGGAAGGTCCAAATAAAATTATAAATTGTATTTGTGTTTGCTCTCAAGAAGCTTCTTTGACAACTAAGTCTGTTTTCACAATCTCTCAGATTGGTTTGGCGTCATGTTGGTAAAGTGGTGCCACCATGATAGTAAGAAACTTGCTGGTTTGATTGTTTTCTGTGTGGAATATGTATGTTGCTGGGTCTGGATTGGTTTCCTCTGCAGATGGGTATCCAGGCATTGCAATCCAGTGATTTCTACTCCTGAGGAAATGCTCCAGAAATGCCAGAGGATGGGTCAAATGTAGAGAAGTTTCCTTAAGGACACTACCTTAAACTTAGTCTTAGTCACCTGACCCTGGATCTAAGCAGCAGTGATTGTTACTAATTAGCTAGTTCTTAATGTTGTGTTGCCTTTGTTATAGATTTTAATATTTGCTTTTCTTTCAAATGCAGAGTAAATAAGATTTCTCTTATTTGAATTTTTTTTTTTTTTTTAATCTATTTATTTATTTATTTTTGCCCCTTTTTTGTCTTTCTAAAGGTCAATGAAAAAAAAAATTAAGCAAAATTAAAAAGGTAAATAAAATTATATATTTGGTAGTTTAAATTTGTATTTTTTTATTTTTTTCTGTTTGGCTGTTGAGACGTTGGAGATGTTGCTGAACATGTTTGTTAGACGGACAATTCACATGTTCATAACATAAGATTGAACTGTCAGACATTAAAACCTCCCTATAATGCTGCTGTTATTTTCCTGAGCCTGAGAGTTGGATGATGACATTGTCATACTTTTATATAAAAGGGCGTAACAACACCAGTGCTAAAAGTAAACACTCTCATGGACTGTTTGTTATACCTCACAAAGCCAGCAGAGGGAGTTGTGAGCACTCTATGGACTGTTGTGTTTAAAATCTAACGCCATTAATGTTGTCAATCAATATTCCCTTTTCTTAAATATTTTAAGAATCATAAGAAACATTTTGCACCTAGAGACAATAAACTACTCAACACAGTCTGTTTCAAAATGCTCCATTTACTTAGAAAAATCACAGAATATGTTGGCGGCATTAACACAGAAAGGCCATTAGACAAACAGGCCTGACTTGTTGTATAGACCCAGTCCGACATTACGCTTCAAGAGCCCATTTCCAGAGGGGCCCAACACTATGCTGCGCTACAGAAGATACTGACAAACCGGCTGTTTGAAATAAAACCCCTCTAAACACATGACATTAATATTTAACGTTGGAGCCGCTTTCTCGGAGAGGTCGCTCCAGGCTGCGGCGCTCTCAGAGGGGAGACCGTATAACGCAGGGAGCTGTGGACCGAGCGCATCCTCCTCACACTAATGAAGAGAGCAGGGGCTGAACTCAGGGGAAAGCACACGTCCGATTAACCAGCACACATTGCATGTAAACAGGGCCGAGCGGCAAATGATTACAGCGCTTTGCCAATGCGTGCCACGTGTCGGCAAGAGGTACGGAGCAGCAGGTCATCGTTTGAAAGGTCCGAGGCTGCCTTTTGTAGAGACGGGAGACTCAAAAAGCATAGACTTTAATAGTTTTTCAAAACAGATAGGCTATAACACAACATGACGAAGATAAAACAATAGAATTGCTGCCATTACAGTAGAGGTGTTGCAGATGTTTTTTTTTTTTTAATAGACTGGAATTTCTTGAAACAGAAATGACATTCTCAAAATTGCATGGACACATCTTTAAACCAGCTAGCAAATGTTTACAACAGAATGACATTTGTCTTTGACTTCATCAAATTGTAAATGTCTTAGTACATGTCTCTTTGCATCTTTGTAAATGTTAAAGTATAGATAGCACAATGAGTGCACATTTAGTACATTTACAATTAAACAGATCCTGCTTATCCTAACTGGTGAGTTGATTGTCAGGTTGTTCTCTTCCAAGCATGTCAGCGTGACTAGTGTGTCCTCTTATGCACAAAAATCTGTTCAGCAATGAAAATTAGTCAAGAACATACTATGATATAACCACAATCCTTATTATGAAATTCATAACAGTAATTGATGAAGAAAGAGTTTTCCATGTCTCAGACCAGTTAGTTACCTGATCACTAGGGCTAGGCTAGATAAATGTATCCTTTTTTTTAATTTTTAACATGACTCCTATTTACTTTCTATGTTCTCGACCTTTTAGTCACGATCCACAATAGTAAGAATTTGCAACCCCCTCACACAACATTCAAATTTTCAGAATAATGCGGTAGGTCCGAAATATGTGCAAATGTGTCCATGTTTTCCTACGAAAAAATGCAATCAAGAAAAAACGTGTATTACATGTTTTCTTGCATTGAGTAAGTCAACATATTTCACAATGATGCCTTTGCGTTTGGCATATTTTCTTATTCTCCAGCAAATTCTAGCATTTTTTTTTCTTTCATATTTTATTAGAGAAAATGAATGCAGCATTAGGCTCTTTTAACAGGCTATTGTTACTCTTGGACTGGATGAGCGATGCTAACAGAGAGAGAAGTGTGGTTTGCTTATCAAATGCAAATGTATTACCAACATGAAAGCCATTTGTCACAAACTGCACATCGCAGGACACAGTTTTACACATCCCAGTGGGAATAGAAGGGTTCTTCTTAGTGGGCCACAGGGGAAAGACCCATTATGTCATTATAGAGAGAATACAATGTGGCCAATCTTTTTAAACACAGGTTTTTGCAATTTAATTCCACTGTACTTTCAGTGCAGAGGCCGATTCAGAATTAAAAATATAATGTTGCATGGTGGGCTGATGACTTTAGTATAATATGCAGTGCAAGAAATGATTCAATTATACTTGAGTCAGCTGTAGAGAATATTCCCTGCATCTGTTCAGAAAAAGTTCTATATAATTCACCTCTATATGCCAAATATCAGAGATGTAGAACTGCAGATATCAGATTGAGTCAGTTTTTATGACGTGGAACTTGAAAGGCTAATGTTTTCAGACTTCACTTGGACTTTCCTGACTTGAGACACACAAAGTCGCCAAGGCCCCATGCCCCCCACTCGAGACTCGCTCCCAACACAGTCTCACTAGATGCGTACTTTTACCACGACACAAAAACAGCGTATTTGACCACGATATGAAAAAGCGTCAAAATAGGACGAGTTTTTGGTTGCACCACGGGAACGTTTTCTTCAAGTGAAACGGTAAGTTTAGGCATAAAGTTACTAAAATTGGTAAGGTTAGGTCTGGGGCTTGGGGCAGGTTAAGATTAGAATCAGGATTTCATTAAAATTCATAAATAAGAACATGTCTTAACACCACCACTGAAATGAATGGGGACTGTGATGTGTACTATAATTACGCAGGACAGCTGTGAACTTGTGCTAATCATAGCTCATTTACATATTGTGTAATGTCGTGGTAAATGTGCGCTTTCTTGTGAGATCGAGCTCCAAACCCAGGACCTTCATGCATGCACTCATTCTTTTTTTTTATTATAGCTTACTTTCTTCTTATTGTTGTTATTTTTATCCATATTTCGTCACCTTATTATCAAAAAAAGTTCCTAGTTTGTGAAATTTGTTCACTGACAATGCAAAAAAAATTTGATTCTGATTCTTGCTACTGACCCTGACCTGCCAACATGTCACTCGAAAAGATCTAATCTTTTCAGCTGTGTTTCTATCCAACCAAAGTGTCTAAACTAGAATTGGTGTGCGTGCTATTGGCCTAAACGCTGTCCCTAAAATGCTCATTAAAGAGCACCTGACCTTGTCTACATCCGCCTGGTCAGTGCGAGACACCATTTCAACAGGCCCAGTAAAGAGCTGGCCATTTGGATATTATTGTAGCATTAAAGCTCCTAAAGCCCATGCAACTCCCAGAGCCATCAGGTAATTTGAAAGAGATCCAGAGAATTTTAAGATGTGCAGATGTTTTCACTTCCAAACCAGCATCTGTTTATGTTGGGAAAACCGCAGAGGACCTCCGATGGGTTTTATGGGGCCGTTTGAGCAGAGCACTCAGCGTTGTAATTGGGCTGTAGCAGGTAATGAGAAAATTGCTCACAAGCAGTGTTCTCTAGATACGAGTAACAGCATACAATTTAACACGAGCGTGGACAGCATCCGCATTTATGTCGCAGTCTGTCATATCAGAGCTAAAACACAAAACGGAAGGTCAAACTGTACCCACGTATCAACCTGGAAGTTTATCAGAATGTACTTTTATTCCCGATCCACTGTAAAGATGCTTCTCCCAATTTTCACAGTCTTTAAACTGAGCTTATGCTTTGTGCCTGCTTTGCTCTCGTGCCTAATGCAAAGGCTCCTAACACATCTCTAAACACTGTCTTTCAATGTTGGTGCATGGTAGTGTGGGTAGAGCTCTGGCATCCCAATAAGGAGATTGTGGTTCAACTCCTGGATCGGACCATATCAACATCTCATGATCTCTCTGGGTGGAGTTTGCATGTTCTCCCCGTGTCACCTTGGGTTTTCTCCGGGGACTCCGGTTTTCCTACCTCCAAAAACATGCATGTTTAGGTTAATTGGGCATCACTGTAAAATTTCCCTCAGTGAGTGAATGAAGAGTGAATGTTTGTCTATCCCTGCGACGAGTTGGCCACTGTCCGCGGAGCGTGCGCGCCAGAGCTCGAACACTGCAATGATCTAATATTTATCATACATGATTGATTTAATGCAGATTTAATGCAGATTTCACTAACTAGAATATGCAGCTTCTTCAGATAAGAACCTCATTTTTTTTCAAGCTAAGGTAAGTGACTCTTCATGGGTTAATTCAAGATCAAACAGTGTGTCTAAATAGTGCTCTACCTGCTTTCATTCAGTTGTGTTGTGCTGTTACGTTTACTCTCGCAGTGCAATCTTTTGACCTGATCAGTAAAAAAACCAACACTTTTTACTGACTTTGATTGCAAAGGGCTCCAACTTATGATTAAAGAAAACAAAAAATTAAACATGCATTTGATCTTCGCCTCTACACCATCTTTCACAATTTTCTTTTTTGTGACTGTTTCCCTGATGCATTACTTACTGCAAATGAAACTACCAATAGCTACATTCAAACGTAAAGGTTTCCTATACAGTACTATTAGTTAATTCCCCACTTCCTGCCTCCCAATGTAGCACCCTAGCCACTAACTGGAAGATGAAACACTTTGTGCGACACTGCAGTGGTCTATAGTGTAAATTCTGCCTCTTGCAAAGGAGAGTATAAAATAGTGCAGTGATGTGGTGTGTAAATGAATGCTAAACCCTGATATACGCGCGCTGTGACAAGCATCTTCTAATCACACTTAGGCTGTTAGGTACTCTTTTAGCCGCTGAAGCTCTAAGTGCTCTGGTGGCCAAGGTCGAGTTTGCATGACGCACTGAAGGGGCGAGATGGTTGAAGGGAGTGAACTTACGACCTCGCCGACTGCCGGTGTAGTCATGGAGCTGTGAGTACTACAGACAGGTGTCACCGGTCTCCACGGCAGTAATGGCAAATGATATGTGATGTGATAGAATGAAAGTGAAAATAGCCCGGAGATGTAGATCTTAGTGTGGTTTGAACCATTCGGAAACGCAGAGACGACGCTTGTGAATAAATGAGCGACTCCTTCAGATGCTGCCGACTCTGAATATATGTAGACGTGTGAATTTCAAAAAGCAGTGCTGAGAGTTAACTTTTTTGGAGGAGTAAAAAAAAATGCTGATTATTGTGAATACCCTTGAAATTGTCTGTTGTCTGGGTTTTAAATCTTTACCAATAGGAACTTCACTTAGTTATGGATTGTTTATATTGGTAAAGTAAACCATTGATATGGTATTTTTTAACCCTAGCCTATTTTTTTGTCAGCTGAAAAAACTGAAGAGGTGCTCTGTGCAATAATAAAAATATACATTCCCTCAGCAATCTCAGGCTCCCATTGTAAATTTCCATAGGGTTTAAAAAAAAAACAAAAACCTACATCTTTGTTAAAATCCGTTTTGCAGCTTTATAAACTACAGTCATTTTGCCGAATTGTAAGTTATAGACGTGCGTTTTAGACTGAAAACAACCGTGCTGTGGATCTGAGTTAGCAGCTGTCTAGCCTGCAACATGTCTTTAAACTGTTAATATTTAAATTTTTCGAAAAGCCTATTGCACTTTACAATGGGGCAATTTACTTCCATAACCAGGGTGATCTTCCACTGTAATATGTCCATAGATATATTGGTACCATGCTGCTTTCCACAGGCCACACTGCTTGTCTGATAAGTTGAAGCCTGCTGGGTGTGCTCGCATTAGCCCTGTCAAATCATGTCCATGGAAAGAATAGTCTTTACTGCTGTAAAGACTAATGGGGATCCAAATAAATAAATACATAAATAAATAATGCACTGTAGGTTATTTATATATAACCTGTCGAATTTACACAGTTGCAACACATAATTTAGTAGTTTTCAATGAAACTACTTCATCTTTTTTTATACAGTAGCTTAAGAATTTGTATTCAGCTAGGACTCTTACACTTTTCGATTGATTTTTGTGTTTTTTATTTTACGTATTTGCTCACGGTCTCACATATATACCTCTCAGTCATTATCAACACTGATGCAAATTGTCACATATCTGTATTTATGATGTAGAGGTAAATGGGTATTAATAAGCATATGTTTCAGCCTACACCTATTGGTCTTTCTGTATGTCAAGTTGTGAAAATGATGTATGGCTGAAAAAACAGTACTACTACATGCTACGATTCCTTTTCTCTTCATTTCATGTTAGGTTTACTCCTGCATTAGTCGTACGCATGGATCGCTTGTGAACACTTGTTACTCAAACATCCAGCGTATATAGTGGGAAGGCTAGTGTGACTTCTGATCTTTGCAGAGATGTTAGCGGCTGTTTGCTTCTTGCTGTTGGTTTTCTCTTAATTTAGCCTTGCTCTGGGGGAGGCTTCCACCCACTCTCAGGCTGTAGCCTTTGCAGGCCGGCTCTCTTGGCTCTACTGTGCACCATATAATACATATTCATTATACAGCTTCCCATCCCGTCTACTTTTTCTGGATTCTATTGCAGCTCCACTGCCCACTTCGCTGTGTGGGTGTTTGCCTCTGCTCCAGTTTTCTTTCAATAGTGGTTGTAGATACACAGGTTTTCTGCTTCCGCCTTTGTTNAAAAAGAAATGTTCAACTTCAGCACACAGCACAATGACTCAGCTGTCTCCAATTTGAAGGTGTCCTCAGAGCTGTTGCCCAGCATTAATTTTTCCACCATGGATCATCTCCAACGGTGTTTCAGAGAATATGGCTGTACATTCAGCTGGATGTAGGACTGTAAGTGCTTTGTGGCACATTACAATAAACAGACATCACATGAGTCACATGACAATGTAAAGTAAAAGAATACAAAAAAAAAAATAAAAGAAAGACCCCCCCCCCCCCCCCCCTAGCTCATAATTGTTCAAACAAGCTCTAATTCTCAGCTGAATGAAATCACCTGTCATTTCTGGTGGAACCGGAGAGTTGATTGAAAGGTATCATAAAAACTGGCCCGAGGCCTGTTATAGTCTGGTGCCTTGTGGGATGTCCCTGTGAGCCTGCTGTAATCTCTGCCCATGGGCACAGCTCCACCCTCACAGATACTCATGCTGATGGTGACACACATCCACACGTTTGGCCCAAATATAGATCCAGGAGAGTCAGATGGAATTCCTGGAGGATGTTGTGGGAGTGTTTTTGGCCCTACCATTAGTGCCCCTGACCTAATTGAGAAGGATGCGCATAGTGTTTCTCAATACGCCAGCCGGGTCAGGTTCATCTGAGGGCTAATTGTGAAGCTGCTGTTTAAAAGTAGGACAAATGAAGGAGTGACAGAAATGAGGACAGATGACAAAATTCTTGATAGATGTTTAATAGCTTTTAAAATGTCTTCATGTGGATGTAACAGTTTAATTCTGTGATATTAAGTTCTGAAGTGTAAAGTGCATGACATCATTTATAAACTACTCTGATTGAAGGACCCAGTTTGTTCTTGATCATTTTATTATAATTTGTGACCCATTTCAAAGTTACCAAATATAATTATTCTTTACAATTCATGAAAATTGGAACGACTTTTTTGGTAGCTGCTTTTTAAAATTTATGTTGAGATCCAATCAGGAAGGTCCAAATAAAATTATAAATTGTATTTGTGTTTGCTCTCAAGAAGCTTCTTTGACAACTAAGTCTGTTTTCACAATCTCTCAGATTGGTTTGGCGTCATGTTGGTAAAGTGGTGCCACCATGATAGTAAGAAACTTGCTGGTTTGATTGTTTTCTGTGTGGAATATGTATGTTGCTGGGTCTGGATTGGTTTCCTCTGCAGATGGGTATCCAGGCATTGCAATCCAGTGATTTCTACTCCTGAGGAAATGCTCCAGAAATGCCAGAGGATGGGTCAAATGTAGAGAAGTTTCCTTAAGGACACTACCTTAAACTTAGTCTTAGTCACCTGACCCTGGATCTAAGCAGCAGTGATTGTTACTAATTAGCTAGTTCTTAATGTTGTGTTGCCTTTGTTATAGATTTTAATATTTGCTTTTCTTTCAAATGCAGAGTAAATAAGATTTCTCTTATTTGAATTTTTTGATTTTTTTTTTAATCTATTTATTTATTTATTTTTGCCCCTTTTTGTCTTTCTAAAGGTCAATGAAAAAAAAAATTAAGCAAAATTAAAAAGGTAAATAAAATTATATATTTGGTAGTTTAAATTTGTATTTTTTTATTTTTTTCTGTTTGGCTGTTGAGACGTTGGAGATGTTGCTGAACATGTTTGTTAGACGGACAATTCACATGTTCATAACATAAGATTGAACTGTCAGACATTAAAACCTCCCTATAATGCTGCTGTTATTTTCCTGAGCCTGAGAGTTGGATGATGACATTGTCATACTTTTATATAAAAGGGCGTAACAACACCAGTGCTAAAAGTAAACACTCTCATGGACTGTTTGTTATACCTCACAAAGCCAGCAGAGGGAGTTGTGAGCACTCTATGGACTGTTGTGTTTAAAATCTAACGCCATTAATGTTGTCAATCAATATTCCCTTTTCTTAAATATTTAAGAATCATAAGAAACATTTTGCACCTAGAGACAATAAACTACTCAACACAGTCTGTTTCAAAATGCTCCATTTACTTAGAAAAATCACAGAATATGTTGGCGGCATTAACACAGAAAGGCCATTAGACAAACAGGCCTGACTTGTTGTATAGACCCAGTCCGACATTACGCTTCAAGAGCCCATTTCCAGAGGGGCCCAACACTATGCTGCGCTACAGAAGATACTGACAAACCGGCTGTTTGAAATAAAACCCCTCTAAACACATGACATTAATATTTAACGTTGGAGCCGCTTTCTCGGGAGGTCGCTCCAGGCTGCGGCGCTCTCAGAGGGGAGACCGTATTAACGCAGGGAGCTGTGGACCGAGCGCATCCTCCTCACACTAATGAAGAGAGCAGGGCTGAACTCAGGGGAAAGCACACGTCCGATTAACCAGCACACATGCATGTAAACAGGGCCGAGCGGCAAATGATTACAGCGCTTTGCCAATGCGTGCCACGTGTCGGCAAGAGGTACGGAGCAGCAGGTCATCGTTTGAAAGGTCCGAGGCTGCCTTTGTAGAGACGGGAGACTCAAAAAAGCATAGACTTTAATAGTTTTTCAAAACAGATAGGCTATAACACAACATGACGAAGATAAAACAATAGAATTGCTGCCATTACAGTAGAGGTGTTGCAGATGTTTGTTTTTTTTAATAGACTGGAATTTCTTGAAACAGAAATGACATTCTCAAAATTGCATGGACACATCTTTAAACCAGCTAGCAAATGTTTACAACAGAATGACATTTGTCTTTGACTTCATCAAATTGTAAATGTCTTAGTACATGTCTCTTTGCATCTTTGTAAATGTTAAAGTATAGATAGCACAATGAGTGCACATTTAGTACATTTACAATTAAACAGATCCTGCTTATCCTAACTGGTGAGTTGATTGTCAGGTTGTTCTCTTCCAAGCATGTCAGCGTGACTAGTGTGTCCTCTTATGCACAAAAATCTGTTCAGCAATGAAAATTAGTCAAGAACATACTATGATATAACCACAATCCTTATTATGAAATTCATAACAGTAATTGATGAAGAAAGAGTTTTCCATGTCTCAGACCAGTTAGTTACCTGATCACTAGGGCTAGGCTAGATAAATGTATCCTTTTTTTAATTTTTAACATGACTCCTATTACTTTCTATGTTCTCGACCTTTTTAGTCACGATCCACAATAGTAAGAATTTGCAACCCCCTCACACAACATTCAAATTTTCAGAATAATGCGGTAGGTCCGAAATATGTGCAAATGTGTCCATGTTTTCCTACAGAAAGAAGGCAATCAAGAAAAAACGTGTATTACATGTTTTCTTGCATTGAGTAAGTCAACATATTTCACAATGATGCCTTTGCGTTTGGCATATTTCTTATTCTCCAGCAAATTCTAGCATTTTTTTTCTTTCATATTTTATTAGAGAAATGAATGCAGCATTAGGCTCTTTTAACAGGCTATTGTTACTCTTGGACTGGATGAGCGATGCTAACAGAGAGAGAAGTGTGGTTTGCTTATCAAATGCAAATGTATTTACCAACATGAAAGCCATTTGTCACAAACTGCACATCGCAGGACACAGTTTTACACATCCCAGTGGGGAATAGAAGGGTTCTTCTTAGTGGGCCACAGGGGAAAGGACCCATTATGTCATTATAGAGAGAATACAATGTGGCCATCTTTTTAAACACAGTTTTTGCATTTAATCCACTGTACTTTCAGTGCAGAGGCGATTCAGAATTAAAAATATAATGTTGCATGGTGGGCTGATGACTTTTTAGTATAATATGCAGTGCAAGAAATGATTCAATTATACTTGAGTCAGCTGTAGAGAATATTCCCTGCATCTGTTCAGAAAAAAGTTCTATATAATTCACCACTATATGCCAAATATCAGAGATGTAGAACTGCAGATATCAGATTTGAGTCAGTTTTTATGACGTGGGACTCAACTTGAAGGCTAATGTGTTCAGACTTCACTTGGACTTTCCTGACTTGAGACCACACAAAGTCGCCAGGGCCCCATGCCCCCCACTCGAGACTCGCTCCAACACAGTCTCACTAGATGGCGTACTTTTACCACGACACAAAAACAGCGTATTTTGACCACGATATGAAAAGCGTAAAATGACGCGAGATTTCACAGCGTCAAAATAGGACGAGTTTTGGTTGCAGCCACGGGACGTTTTCTTCAAGTGAAACGGGTAAGTTTAGGCATAAAGTTACTAAAATTGGTAAGGTTAGGTCTGGGGCTTGGGGCAGGTTAAGATTAGAATCAGGATTTCATTAAAATTCATAAATAAGAACATGTCTTAACAACCACCACTGAAATGAATGGGGACTGTGATGTGTACTATAATTACGCAGGACAGCTGTGAACTTGTGCTAATCATAGCTCATTTACATATTGTGTAATGTCGTGGTAAATGTGCGCTTTCTTGTGAGATCGAGCTCCAAACCCAGGACCTTCATGCATGCACTCATTCTTTTTTTTTATTATAGCTTACTTTCTTCTTATTGTTGTTATTTTTATCCATATTTCGTCACCTTATTATCAAAAAAGTTCCTAGTTTGTGAAATTTGTTCACTGACAATGCAAAAAAAATTTGATTCTGATTCTTGCTACTGACCCTGACCTGCCAACATGTCACTCGAAAAGATCTAATCTTTTCAGCTGTGTTTCTATCCAACCAAAGTGTCTAAACTAGAATTGGTGTGCGTGCTATTGGCCTAAACGCTGTCCCTAAAATGCTCATTAAAGAGCACCTGACCTTGTCTACATCCGCCTGGTCAGTGCGAGACACCATTTCAACAGGCCCAGTAAAGAGCTGGCCATTTGGATATTATTGTAGCATTAAAGCTCCTAAAGCCCATGCAACTCCCAGAGCCATCAGGTAATTTGAAAGAGATCCAGAGAATTTTAAGATGTGCAGATGTTTTCACTTCCAAACCAGCATCTGTTTATGTTGGGAAAACCGCAGAGGACCTCCGATGGGTTTTATGGGGCCGTTTGAGCAGAGCACTCAGCGTTGTAATTGGGCTGTAGCAGGTAATGAGAAAATTGCTCACAAGCAGTGTTCTCTAGATACGAGTAACAGCATACAATTTAACACGAGCGTGGACAGCATCCGCATTTATGTCGCAGTCTGTCATATCAGAGCTAAAACACAAAACGGAAGGTCAAACTGTACCCACGTATCAACCTGGAAGTTTATCAGAATGTACTTTTATTCCCGATCCACTGTAAAGATGCTTCTCCCAATTTTCACAGTCTTTAAACTGAGCTTATGCTTTGTGCCTGCTTTGCTCTCGTGCCTAATGCAAAGGCTCCTAACACATCTCTAAACACTGTCTTTCAATGTTGGTGCATGGTAGTGTGGGTAGAGCTCTGGCATCCCAATAAGGAGATTGTGGGTTCAACTCCTGGATCGGACCATATCAACATCTCATGATCTCTCTGGGTGGAGTTTGCATGTTCTCCCCGTGTCACCTTGGGTTTTCTCCGGGGACTCCGGTTTTCCTACCTCCAAAAACATGCATGTTTAGGTTAATTGGGCATCACTGTAAAATTTCCCTCAGTGAGTGAATGAGAGAGTGAATGTTTGTCTATCCCTGCGACGAGTTGGCCACTGTCCCGGGTGTACCTCCGCCTAAGGCCCAAAGTTACTGGGATAGTCTCTAGTCACGCGTGACCCCTAACGGGATTAAGCGGTAGAAAATAAATTAATAACTAAAAAAAGGATTTTTCTTTTTTCAGTTTACGCAAGTGAATGTCAAAAAAACACTTTGTGTTTTGTTTCATTCACACACAGTACGTTGTAAGTACGTGAGTAATCCTGAATTTTAATCTGAATGGATCTCCACAGATCAAAATGCTCTGTGACTTGTAAGTGGTAGTTCAATCTTATGTTTAGCTTAGAAGTGAAAGAAGTTTCAAGATAAAACATTTGCATTAGCTGTTAAGAACGCAAAAAAAGTATAGGACAAATATCTCTTTTAAGCGGCTCTTTTGCAATATCACCATCTGTATCCGAACTTGTACTTTTGAATAAAAACATGTACAATCAATCACAAATGACTGCAGAGATGCTCAAAAGTTTGAAACGCTTATAGACTTAATGATATCTCAAATATCTAGGAAATCACAAAACAGAGACATACAGAAAAAGTGTTTTCTGAGGATTAAAAGAGACAGAAGTATTTCAAACAGAACTTGAACAGAACTGTGTTTTTTTATGGACAAGCAACGTTACAATAATATTTTCTTTAACAATAGTGTACATGACTCTCAATTGCTTTAAACGAAAAATGTTCCCTCACTGTAACACATCATTATTGGAGAGTTGTTTGTCCCTCGAATGTAACAGACAAAAACAAATATTTGTTATTGAAGTATCATCCAGGTTGACAGTGTACCAGGCCTCTGCTCTGTGATGACCCCCTCTGTAAAATCCACAACATTAAACAACAATACCCACTAGTTTACCATTGTCTCCCTCACAACACAGCTGCTCTCTCAGCCCCTTCGCCATTATGTGACAAGGACATATTTGAGTCTGGAGTGATCCGAACAGTCATGTGGCACTTGAGAGGACAGTCTTTGAGGAGAGGGGTCGAGGAGAGTGACAAGGACGAGTGCCCTACAAACGCACCATCCAGCAGGCTCCTGAGACTCCAGTGCTCTTGAGCTGTAAAAGGCACGCTCTAACGAGAACGGGCTTCAAGACTTGTTTCCCACACTTCACACAGACTCTCATGTACAGGCTGGATGGAGTGTCTGCATGCCGTGTGAATCCAGTGGAAGGGCCAGAGCTGCATTGTTCCTTGTGACACGGCTCCATAGGATGTCTTTAGAGTATGTGTGTAATGAGAGATTGCATGGCTGGTAATTTGTTTGAGTTAAAAATGTTATATGTGAAAAGTTATTTAGAGTTCTTGATGTGACATTTTGGACAAAGCAAAGCATTCACAACTTTTTCTCACTGTGTGTGCCTGTATGAGTTCAACTGAAATATTTTTCTTTTAACAATCAAATTTCCATCCCATCAATAAAAAACCTGGATAGGCACCTTTTGGCATTACACAATCTCTCTTTACGTCCCAGGAAGGAAACACTAGTTAGCTGTAGGTCCAGTCTATGGAGGCTCACATATGGAAGGCCTATCTTTCAAGGGATCGTTGAAAAACAGAAGTTAATACTGTGAATAACATTTTGTGGAACATTTATAACAAAACAATAATGTCTAATGGAGACATTCAGGTACTCACCACCAGAAAAGTTGTGCAGTTCATATTTAAGTCAACTTTAAGTCAAACTGTTCATAAACTCTGTTTGAATAATAGACCAGAAATGTATGGAAAAATCCTTTACTTCAACTGTATAGCTCAACTGCACCTGTGAACATAGAGTTTAACGGCAACTCAAGTACAGTATATACCCAAAGGGGTAGCACTTTAAAAGACCTCCACGGTACCTACCAGTTAAGTACCGTGTCAGTTACTAGTAACTAACAGTGACACTTACTAGTACTTACTCTGGTACTACTGTGGTACTTACACTGGTACTTACACTGGTACTTACTCTGGTACCTACAGTGGTACTTGCACCAGCAGTTACTGGTACATACCACTGGTAGTTACTGGTACTTACTGTGGTACTTACACTGGTACCTACAGTGGTACTTTGAGTGGTACTTGTACCAGCACTTACTGGTACATACCACTGGTAGTTACTGTGGTACTTACTGCGGTACTTACACTGGTACCTATAGTGGTACTTGTACCAGCAGTTACTGGTACATAACACTGATAGTTACTGGTACTTACTGTGGTACTTACTGTTGTACTTACACTGGTACTTAAGGTGGTACTTGTGTCAGCAGTGACTGGTACTTACATTGGTAACTATTAGAACACTTACCACTTTTAATAATGTGTGGCACACACATATGTTTCAGTGGTGGTATTATTGGTGCTAAATTAAAAAAGTAGAGCTTATAAATTATAAATAACAACAAAATGCAAATGTTAAAAAAGCACCAAGGTCTTTATTTATGTCAAAACAATATTGGGTATTGACAAATACCAAAGTAATTATTTATTTCAGTAAACAAAACAACAGAAAACAATCTTAGCTTAATTCCAACATTTATTGATAAATACCATGATACATAATGGTAAATAGTGGTACTACAATGGTACTTATTACAGTAGTTGACAGTCAACTACTAGTAACAACGGGACCTGTTCTAAAGTGACACATACTGGTACTTGAGTGGTACTTACTACAGTAGTTGACCGTCAACTACTAGTAACAACGGGACCTGTTCTAAAGTGACACATACTGGTACTTCCGTGGTACTTACTACAGTAGTTGACAGTTAAGTACTAGTAACAACGGGACCTGTTCTAAAGTGACACATACTAGTACTTCAGTGGTACTTACTACAGTAGTTGACAGTCAACTACTGTAGTAAGTACCACTGAAGTTGCCCCACTGTGGCACCTAAGGTTCTTCTGTGGTCTCCCATCCGAGACCACAGAAGAACCTTGCTTAGCTTCTGAGATCTGACGGGATCAGGCTTTGGCATGCTGGTATGGCCACGACCATATTGGCATGCCAATACTGGTGGTAAAAGTACCACTGTAGGTACCAGTGTAAGTACCACAGTAAGTACCAGTAACTACCAGTGGTATGTACCAGTAATTGCTGGTACAAGTACCACTCAAAGTACCAC
Source organism: Mugilogobius chulae (assembly GCA_038363315.1). Classification (NCBI taxonomy): domain Eukaryota; kingdom Metazoa; phylum Chordata; class Actinopteri; order Gobiiformes; family Gobiidae; genus Mugilogobius; species Mugilogobius chulae. The sequence goes on along the minus strand of CM076402.1, from coordinate 31,835,548 downwards.
TGTAGGTACCAGTGTAAGTACTAGTAACTATCAGTGGTATGTACTAGTAACTGCTGGTACAAGTACCACTCAAAGTACCACTCTAGGTACCAGTGTAAGTACCACAGTAAGTACCAGAGTAAGTACTAGTAAGTGTCACTGTTAGTTACTAGTTACTGACACGGTACTTAACTGGTAGCTACCGTGGAGGTCTTTTAAAGTGCTACCAGTAAAGGTATTTACAGAGTAAAGGTACTTGGAGAATACCTTTACTCACATACTGTCTTAGACAACACCAAGAAGTCGTTTATTTAATTTAAAAAGTTACTCAAGTAAATATACCACTTTTGAAGTTTTATTTCTACAAATTGCAAGAAATATTTGAAAGTGACATTTTTCTTACTCAATCATGCTCATCTTTCAATGGTAACACATTTCGGACACTTCCATAGCCAGTTCAAGACAGTCACTAGCATCCTTACAGGAGGCTAACAGGCCACAGTCCCAGTCCGTGTAGGAGCCCTCACTGCTGACCGGAGACTGCACTGTGGGGCCACTTGCTGGTATACTGGACAGCACTGATTTGCTGCTTTCTTGCAGGAGACAGGCAGCTGCAGAATCATGTCGTAAAACTGGCAGAAGAGGCAGTTGAGGACAATCCCAGCACAGTCAACTGTAGAAGAGAGCATTTTTAATGCTTATAAAAAAATTACATGTGCACTTTTTCTACTCAATAGTTATACAGGAAGTGCTAGACTTATCTGGCTCATGCCAGATGGATATGTGTTGAACTCCGGTTTGAGTTCTTCCACATTATCCATCTGGAACCTCCTCCTGAAAGTGTTTGTGTAAAGGCGGGACATTTGAGGTGATTGGGTGACTTGACAATATCGCTTACCTTGTACTTAACCAATCAAAGCAAAGACTCGTGATCAGGTGTCCAATGTGCACTTGGGGTAGAAAAAGTGTCACTCTTCTGTCAAAAAGGAACTACATGGACATCCACGGGAGCTGGCATATTTGTTTTGTTTGATTCAGGCACCACTTGCTGTTGTTTTTGCTAACAACCCCCCAAACCCTCCTGGTGCATTTTTATTGAGCCGTTAAAACCTTGGGTTTGGACTGCAAACCAATCGGGTTAGGGGCGCTAATGGATTTCTCTGAAGTTTGAGAATTCACAAATATTGTGAGAGAATCCATCTGGCTGGCCACGTTAGTGCTACACTATTTTGCTTGAATTACTTGGATAGTTTCAAACCTAGAACTTTGAAGCTACTGCTTTTGTTTTAGCCTCATTTAAAGCACTTCGTTCATTGGTAGACCAGAAGATGTTGGGAGATTTCCAACATAACAAAGCACTTTGAGGGGCAACTTCTAGTGTACTGCTACATGCAAACCAGTTTAACTGAGTCTAAAATAGCAGATACGATCATATATTATCACTGTAAAGAAGGACATGATTACATGAAGTGAGTATACTGATGCTTTTTGTAAACAGATGCACAAATAAAATCTTATGTACCCACACAATGATAACAAAGGTCAAATGAATGGAAATTGATTGATAACAATGGTATAATTTGGCACTGGAAAACGACAGGCTGAGGTGTATTGATTTAGACAATATGTTATTCCAAAAACTGAAGCAATTTAGTGTAATATAAGACCTTTAAATGACTCTAAGAAAGTATTTATCACAAAAACAGTTTATAATTCACGAGTAAACTTGAGAGAATGACTGACTGCTCTAATTTGTAACTTTTTTTTCAGCACCAGAATCCTGTCGTAAAACTGGCAGAAGAAGCAGTTGAGGACAATCCCCGCAGAGTCAATTTAAAAAGAAAGAGTGTTTTGAATGTCTAAAAAAGAAGCAACCTTGTGCACTTTTGCAATAAGCTGCTTAAATGGCTCGGGGTGAATAATAGTACATATTAAAAGCATATCTTAAGGCATAAATCTTGTGCGTGTAAGTATAGCAGGTGGTGTTCTTCACATTATATATGAGAACATTTAAAAGCATCCCCTCTTCCTTCATACATAATTTAGAAAATGCCTGGTGCCCTCACAGCAACGCACGCCGGAACAAGGGAGACCTAATCAATTATAAGTCGTCTCTCCGATTTTGTGTTGCGAGTACACAAAAAGAATGTCTGGTGCCAATTTCTGCTCCTGTAGGTGCTACAAAGTGAAGATCATCGAGTGACACTGATTGACACTTATACATATCACACAGGAAAGCTTCTATACTGTACCTTCCAAGCAAATTAAATATACAATTTTGATCAAAACAAAAATAACATTTCACCATCTTAAACCAAACCCTGAGGAGAACTGGGTGCAAATGAATATGCTTTTCCATTTCAACCCATAACAATTTAGCATGATTAAATTAAGAATGTATTTAATAATAGAAGAGAACCTCCGCAGTAGTGTAATTATCATAGTTTATGTAGTTTGTGGGGCACTTTTTGCCTTTTTTGCTGTATATCAAAGTATGAATGATTAAACCATTTTCATAATTGATTATATGGCTCACGCATTCTCACAGCATGATGAGGCATAAAGCTCTCAATTTGTCAAATGTTCTTTTCAGTCTCTGCTTTGCGTTATTAATGTTATGCAAATTAATCATAGTTTGTGTCATCAGCTGGGCTTAATGAAAATGTTAATATGAAAATGTGCCGTGCTGGACTGGAATCACGGTTTGATTTGTAAAGGTAGCGGTGGACTGTATTATTTTCCGTTTTCTATATCATGGATTCTCTGCCCAAGCTTATCCTGGGCAAGATTGCTCATGATTCAGATCCAGTGCAGTTTCGGGAGTTTTCTGTATCAAGTGTGAAAGGAACTGCAATGCCACATTGCTACCTTTAGTGATGCATCCTTACGTAACCTGCTTTTCTTTACAAATCACAATTACCATAAGAGCACATAGTTTTGCGAGTGCAGGGACCAAGGCTAACAGCAACAGGACCACTAGAGCACTTCTCGTGAACTATTGCCTCCACGAGAGCCCCCACAACATGGTCATAAGTGACTGCTATGCTGTATTGCAGTTGCTGGACCCAAGAAAAAATTCACAATGCAACGAAAGACTGCTTGTGTTCAGTAGGCAGTGGCGAACAACATGACGCCATCTTAAATGAAGTATTTGGGCATGCACATTTTGTTGACAGTTCAGGAGGCTTCTAACTCAATAACAACAAAAACTTACATCCTGTATTGGTGGACAAGGAGGTCAGAGAGACTGTGGAGCTGTTGGAGTCCAAAGATGGTGGTCTCTTCAGGTACATCCTTAGAGAAAACAAGGGAGAAGTGGACTTTTCACATTGTTGGGGCTGCTGGCTCTCCTGGTCACTTTCCTCTGTCTCTAAATGGGATTCAAGTTTATATTCACTTGTGTCACTCTGGTTTTGGGTTCTCTCTGTAAAATATAAGAACATGTCATTATTGTATGTAGGGGTTCAACCAAGACAAACTACAGCTGTGTTTTTGTGAAACACTTTCTACCAGTTTGTAAAGACTTGTCAATGAACTGGGATGAGAGGCCCTATTTACCATCACATGCCTGCAATTTTATTCGGGAAGATGATAAGAAACATATTCAGTCCTTATGTTGGCAGCATAACAATCAGGGAACCAAATGCTGTTATTTTTGATAACAGCATCTGGTTTTATTTTCTACCCAATTCTTCACTCTCAGTTGAATTTGAAAAGTTTTCAATATAATTATTTTCCTGTATGCCCAAGTGTCATTTTGAGGTCATGTTACAGAAGTATTTTGGTCATCACACTGCAGAGTCTGATGCCTGTTTTATTTAAATATTTTTTCTCATGTGATTGTTCAGATTGCAAAAACTGTGACTGTATAGAATGGAAGGTCTCTTGAAGTGATCCACAGATTGGCGTACACTTTATAGTTATATAGACTAGATAAATTGAGGTTTATAAAATCAACATTTGCCTTGATTGGTTGTTGAAGAAATAACATCGATACTTGTACAGTTGCAGTCAATAAACTCATAATATAACACATGTTCTATATAAAACATGTTTTTCATTTGTAAAATTATGCTGTGATCTGGAAAATGGCTTTGGTGTCTAATGAGCGGGGACGGCTTGGCAAAAACACAGCAACCAAAGCTAAAAAATGCATGTCATGCCTGGAGGCCTCATTTCTCTATCAGCTAATGGTCATGGGCATGGAGCATCTGCACTCCATGGTTAATTCATCCGAAAACCCACACTATCACACTTGCCACTGATCACTAGGGACTCTCTCACTTGTTGTTCATTCCACAGTCTTGTTTAGAGCTTGTCCAATCACAGGTTAGCTTAAGGTGAGTACTCCAAAGGCTATTGTGGCAAAACGTTATAAAATCTTAAAACTGGCCAACACAGCCTTAAGCAATGTCCATTTGTATGTCGCCTGCAACTATGTGTGTAGTACAAGTAGTTTATTTAGCTTTCAAAAGTGTGTAAATAAGTAATCGGGCATTAATTGTTAAATAAAAGAGAGAATTGGATGGTGAATAATACATGGTAAATAGGGACTGAGGTAGTAAACAGAAGCAGGCACTGATTCATTAAGAGCTATTTAAATCAGATGTTAACAAAACAAAACAGAGTGTTCTGCATATTCTAAAGCAGGCAACTCGGAGCCTGTTGTAAACATGTATCTCAGGGACTTCATGTGTCGCTTTCAAGGCTGTGGCTTATTTAGTTTGGGGCCTACGTGTTAATTGATTTTTACATTAGCTAGTTTGGACTGTGGCAGCTAAAAACAAAAATAGCCTTCTTGTTGCATGCTAAGTTAATAGTTCTGTGATGATGATATTTTTCTCTTCATTAACAAATAACGATTGTCACTCTGCAGGTTACTTTCATTTATGTTTTCCTTTTTTTGATAGTTTTCTTTATTTTGTTGTTGTAGTTGTTTTGTTTAAAGTCCTACCCAAATGTAGCTGGTCTGACCCAGTAGGTACCAAATATGAAAAATCGATCAAAAACTTTGAAAAAACGATCGAGGTATGCAGCAATCGAATCGAAAGGCAAGAATCGATCAATTTTGCTCTTGCAGCCACTGACCTACACACACTCTGTATTTGTATAATACACACAATAAAACAAAAGAGTCACAATGTTTGAAAAAACAAAGCGTGAACTTGTGTCAGACCTGACTGAATGTGCTTTATTATGTTGTGTGGATGGACCTCTAAATATGGACACTAAATATTTACTGTTTAAATGTTGACAAAAACACTGGTTCTAAGCTCTAACAACTGTGGCTTTGTTTTAAATGTTGTGTATTTTATTTTTATTTTTCTTTATTTAATTCACATAGATTAACTAACAAAATCAAACAAATTCGAAAATCTTGGCTGCAAAATCGAAAACTGAATCGAATTGTGACTTAAGAGAATCGTCCCATCCCTAGTAGGTACTAATGATGAAAATTGGGCTGTGATCAAATTTACAGATCTTTTAAGTTTCCTCTGAAACCTCATATCACATACATCCAACTTCTTTGCAAAGCGTTTCTTAAACACAATAGGCTGGGCGATACGGCATAAAAGTTAGATCACAATATTCATATAGACTATTTTAAATAAAATTTAAACCATGCGCAGTGATATAGGCCCTCACCCCCCCTTTGCAAAAGTTCATGCATTGGAAAAACTGACCAATCAGAAAAACAGATGGGAAAAGTTTGTCTATATTTGGAGAAACAGAAATAGACAAATGTAAATCACAATATGATTGTTTTAACCAAAAAGCTAAATGTCACAGAAATGACCTCCCAATTTAATTTTTATCACAATATTGCCCAGCCCTAGTATATTAACTAAAAGTATGCTATACTCTATAACATACTTCTAGTTACTCTCTGTTGATAATTACTTTTTGTGAGACTTAGTTACAATTTTAAGGCTAAAATAGTATCTTTTACTATAGAAAAGTAAAACAACTGGCATTGTATCTTGATCATAGTTTCATGGCCAATTACCTCTTATATCAATGAATCATTTAATATTTCAGGAGGCTTTTTTTTAACCACAAAGATCAACTTTTACAGAAAACTCTCTGTGGGAAAACTAAAATGAATTGGTGGAATATGAGGTAGAAAGTTGGACACCCCAGCAATCAAACAAAATCATATTTACAACTTGGTAATCAGCCAATAAGACGAGGGGGAAAGTTACCTTCTTTTTATTCCATTAAATTTTAAACCTGCCCACAGCCCTGTTTTTCTCGTGCCTTTATTATTAAACTATGAAATTTGTAGATAAGCAATTTACATGTTGTCCATGGTAAAACACACACCTTAGAAATAGTAACAAATTCATTGATGTCCCAAATTTTAAGCCTCGTACATGTTAATTGTAACAAGTAGCAGACCTTGGCATAGCTTTTGTTGTTGACATTTTTGAATCCTACAAGTTTTACTTCAAATGTTATTTATATATATATATATATATATATATATATATATATATATATATATATATATATATATAGGAATTTTCTGAGCACTCAAACATTGGCTACATGACAATACAAGACTCCTTAAACAAGCATAAATCAATTCAAATGCAACTTTGAGTAACCTAATAATCAGAGAACATTGTTTTAAAAAGCGAACATGGATTTTACACTTTGAAGGGTAATGTTAACACTGTTTTATGTGACATTATCTGTGCAACTTCTCTGTAGCTGTCTTACACATAAACAACCCAAACGGTACAATTCCTTTGCCAAATCTTACCTCCTGTTTGCGGCGTCGGTCTCTCCTCAGGGTCTGTCCTTTTTCCTATGTTTTTCAAATTCACTTTTGTACTCATTTCATCTTCCATCTGCTCCATTGCATCACCGATAAATATGCACCTCCTCTGACGAGTGTGATCACCTCAGGTCCAAAACATAAAGCCAGTGGGATATAAAGCTGAACACGGAGTTACCTGCTTCAGGCTCTTGGTGTGTTTTTTATTCCTTAAAGTTTGGTCCTCAAGCAGCAAACATCTTCTTCTGCGAGTGCCAGGGCGCATTGTGTTTACTTGGATAAAAGCAGCAAAGAGAGCATAATAAATTACACTTTGCATTGAAATATCCATTTGGCCTTTTGCCTGCAGAGCTGCAAGCCTCTCCAATGTTCCAATGACGCAGCTAAAAACACTTAAGAAACACTTTTATAAGCACCTCCACTCAGCACATTTACTTAGGAGAGTGTTAGTGAGAGAACGTGACATCCAATGTATTCATGCACATGTTGGCTAAAGTTCATATAAGTCAGATTACATGATCATGTTTAATATTTTGTTAAGCATTTTGAGCTGCGTTTGTGATGTTTTAAACACAGACCTACCTGCTGGAACGTCTATGGTATACTCTGTTAGAGGCATAGAGCCATTAGGGTGGATAAGAGGTGCAGGGGTTTGAGGAAAAAGCTCTGAGAAAGCATCCCGAAAGCATTGCTTTTCCTAAGTGGAAAGGGCACAGCAACAACCAATCAAGCAGTCAAGCAGTGGTCTGGCCGAGAGTAGAAGAAACTGCATGTTCACTCACAAGTTCTATGTCGTATGTGCTACGCCCTCTACGGCTTCGCTATTGGCTAACACTCGAGGCAGCGCCTCGCACCTGAAGATCAAACAATGTACCGCTCCAATCATGGGAGAGTGGTTCCCGCCACTGGCCGTATATAAGGCCCTGTCCACTATCGCTCGCCCTTCTTTTCACTCAGCACTTGAAGATCTCTGAGCACGTTCTTTCAGAACGTTTTAACTTCTCTACAATCAAGATTTGGACTCGCCGTACTCACCAGCTCGAAGATGTTGTCACCCTCCGGTGTCGAGCGTCGTAGGTGCGGCAGATGTGAGACGTCCCTTCTCCCCGAGGACCGACACGACTTCTGCTTCCTCTGCCTCGGTTGGCAGCACACCGCTGAGGAGAAGGACTGCCCTGCCTGCCTCTCACTCCCCAGGGTGGAGCGAGAGCGGCGCCGTGGCTTCATGGGCCCCATATCCCCGGAGCATCTCGGTCTGGACCGGAGATGTCCGAGGGCGAGGCGGCATCCCCCGGTCCGTGCCGCAGCACCGCCGGACAAGACTCCAGCACCTCCTTCCCCCCGGCCTGTTCACCCCAGGAAGAAGGACTGGGCAGACTACGACGAGGAAGATGATCGTCGAGTCTACGAGGAAGATGCGGCATCCCTCTTCTCCGACGTGGCTCCTCCGGCTGACCGCTACCCGGTAGACCAGCTCCCCACACTCTTCGTCACGGCGGCAGAGCGTAATGAACATCTCTTTCCCGCCGCAGCCTGCTGCTCCCCCGGTGGACTTCACGGACGGCTCGGGGTCCCGTCCGCGTCCCCGGGCTCGGCCCAAGGTGCTGTGCCCCCCGATGCCGCCCATTGTGCACTATGCTCAGCGCGAATGGGGACAACCGTTAAGCGCCAAAACATCCTGCTAAAGCATACCGGCCGTATTGCTGCGTGCAGGACTGGTGCAGTGATTCGGGGGTCCCACCCATCGAGGACGGGGTCAGATTGTCTCTGCTTCCTTCTTCCTCCCTCTGGCCCGGCAGTAAGCCTCAGCTCACCGTCCGAGAAGGACCGGGCTGACGGCGGCGGTTGGTTTGACCGCTGCTATGCTAATGCCACACAGGTCGTGGCTTTAGCTAGCAACTTGGCCTTCCTCGCAGGATCCATGTCCCAAGCTACTGGAAGGGGATTCCGAGCCGAGCCGCCTTGACCTAGGCGAACTGCGGACCACTCTGGCGACTTTCCTTCGCATGTCACAGGCTCTCGCCATAGACGGAGGTCGGTCTATGTGCGCGGCACAGGTGGGCTGCAGACACCTCTGGCTGGGTCTGTCTTCACTCAAAGACCAGGAGAAAAAAGCAGCTGCTCAACCTTCCACTGTCCACTGCCTCTCTCTTCGGTCCAGACTTCCTGAGCTTCGTCGATCGTCTGGATTCCGCTACCAAGCTTCTGCTCAGCTGGCTCCTCATCTGCGTCCCCAGCTCCCTCAGCGCACTCCTCACCGTCAGGACAAAAGGAGAAGAAGCCGCTCTCCCCCGAGACGCGCGGCTGCGGCGCGCTCTGCTCCCCGGATCCCGGCGGCTCCTGANTCCAGTAGATTAAATACATTTCTGATTAGATTTAGATTTCTATCCAGTGGAATACTTAAAGAAGTGTTATTTTCTTTTCTGGATTTTTAAGGGTAAAATTAAAAAGTATTTTTAGTTCATAGTAGATGTCCTACTTTTATCAACTGAATTATTAAAAACACTCAATACAGAGGGACAAACAATCACAAGAGGTAGATTTTCTTTCTTTACAAAAAGCTTTTTATTATTAAATAAATAAATACGACACTTTGAACACAATAAATTATTTTCGACAGTGTGTTTTTTTTTACTAATGGCTCATGATCAAAATCCTAATAGATTTTGATCTGCTTATTTTGAATGTCTCTTTTTTTCTCTCTCTTTTTACACTGGCTCTAATATTTCCCACAGTGTCCATTATTACAAGAACAGATCACAGTTTTCAATTGCACTGGCAGTCATTTACAAACATACACTGTACAAAAATTACATATGTACAAAAATCTCTTTTAACTTTTCTCCATTACAAATAAATGTCTTTCAGTAGGTTGCGTTCACATTCTACATTACCAGTTTTTTTTTAAAGAAATCTCCAAAAAACGGATTAGCACATGTTGACTCTTATTATTTGCTTGGATTGAACAAACTTGGCCACTTTCTGTTAAATCAGATCATCAACTAATAATTTAAAAAATCTACTATTAAATTCTGGCTTTCAACTCATTTTTTAACAATATAGATTCATGAAAGTCACATGAACACAACCCAGTCTGTACACAATTACGCCAGTTCCAGCCTAGCGTTTGTTTGTTTTTTTCTTCTTTTTCTCTTTTCTTTCCAACAGTTCATTCACGGCAACATAACTCCCGACTCCTCTTCTTCCTCCTCAGCTTTCAACATACAAAACATCCCTTTTTACATCCGCCTCCGTGTTTGCTACATTGCATTGTCCTTATACGTCCGTGGTCTAGCTGGCGTGGGTTTGGCTAATAGACTTGGCTCGCGTTGGTCCCACACATTTGCATTGTTCCCTGTGGCATTTTGGGTTGTTTCTTTAGCTACACCTCTGCAGGAGCATGTTGAGCGAGTAGACCAAGCGTTCGCGCAGATCCGTGGGGCATCCGCACGAGAGCAGCGAGCTGAGTTTGAAGCTCTTGGACACGCGGTCCTCGTTGATGTACGTCAGCATGTACTCGTCTTGCTGGCAACAGAGGATGATCTTGGTGTGGTCGTGGTAGAAGTTGACCTGAAGCAAAGGAGTTGAAACTTGTTAAATGATACTGCAGACAACCATCAATCCACTTTTTATTTGTTTATTAATCTTCGACTTTAAGTAAAGGTTGTGTGCATCACTGTTCATGGCAAATTCTATAACTATTCCAAGACTAAGGGTTTAATTTAGTCATTTTTACCTATTTAAACCTATTCTTTTTGTTTAGCCCTGCCCACTTTTCTTGGCCGCGCACTTCCTGTTTCGCTCTGTTAAAGTAGGGGTTCCCAAACTTTTCAGACCCCCCCCAAAACAGCCATGTAGTCAGCTCGCAACCCCCACAGCAAAATAAATGTTTGCCCAAAACACCAAGCTAGAAACGATTAGAATTCTGTCATGGCGTTAGGGTGGTTTTCCTCATGGGTTCTAGGGAGTTTTTCGCTGAGTGGACGGTCGCGACTGCGTATTGCGGCGTGGGCCACACGCCCCAGTGTTATAGTATCGTGTGCTGTTGGCTTTATTTAGTTGGGGCCTACGTGTTAATGATTTACATTAAGCTAGTTTGGACGTGCAGCTAAAAAACAAAAATAGCCTTCTTGTTGCATGCTAAGTTAATAGTTCTGTGATGATGATATTTCTCTTCATTACAAATAACGATTGTCACTCTGCAGGTTACTTTCATTTATGTTTTCCTTTTTTTGATAGTTTTCTTTATTTGTTGTTGTAGTTGTTTGTTTAAAGTCCTACCCAAATGTAGCTGGTCTGACCCAGTAGGTACCAAATATGAAAAATCAATTAAAAACTTCGAAAAACGATCGAGGAATGCAGCAATCGAATCGAAAGGCAAGAATCGATCAGTTTTGCTCTTGCAGCCACTGACCTACACACACTCTGTATTTGTATAATACACACAATAAAACAAAAGAGTCACAATGTTTGAAAAAACAAAGCGTGAACTTGTGTCAGACCTGACTGAATGTGCTTTATTATGTTGTGTGGATGGACCTCTAAATATGGACACTAAATATTTACTGTTTAAATGTTGACAAAAACACTGGTTCTAAGCTCTAACAACTGTGGCTTTGTTTAAATGTTGTGTATTATGGTTTTATTTTTGTTTATTTAATTCACATAGATTAACTAACAAAATCAAACAAATTCAAAAATCTTGGCTGCAAAATCGAAAACTGAATCGAATTGTGACTTAAGAGAATCGTCCCATCCCTAGTAGGTACTAATGATGAAAATTGGGCTGTGATCAAATTTACAGATCTTTTAAGTTTCCTCTGAAACCTCATATCACATACATCCAACTTCTTTGCAAAGCGTTTCTTAAACACAATAGGCTGGGCGATACGGCATAAAAGTTAGATCACAATATTCATATAGACTATTTTAAATAAAATTAAAACCATGCGCAGTGATATAGGCCCTCACCCCCCCTTTGCAAAAGTTCATGCATTGGAAAAACTGACCAATCAGAAAAAAAACAGATGGGAAAAGTTTGTCTATATTTGGGGAAACAGAAATAGACAAATGTAAATCACAATATGATTGTTTTAACCAAAAAGCTAAATGTCACAGAAATGACCTCCCAATTTAATTTTTATCACAATATTGCCCAGCCCTAGTATATTAACTAAAACTATGCTATACTCTATAACATACTTCTAGTTACTCTCTGTTGATAATTACTTTTTGTGAGACTTAGTTACAATTTTAAGGCTAAAAAAGTATCTTTTACTATAGAAAAGTAAAACAACTGGCATTGTATCTTGATCATAGTTTCATGGCCAATTACCTCTTAAATCAATGAATCATTTAATATTTCAGGAGGCTTTTTCTTAACCACAAAGATCAACTTTTACAGAAAACTCTCTGTGGGAAAACTAAAATGAATTGGTGGAATATGAGGTAGAAAGTTGGACACCCCAGCGTTCAAACAAAATCATATTTACAACTTGGTAATCAGCCAATAAGAAGAGGGGGAAAGTTACCTTCTTTTTATTCCATTAAATTTTAAACCTGCCCACAGCCCTGTTTTTCTCGTGCCTTTATTATTAAACTATGACATTTGTAGATAAGCAATTTACATGTTATCCATGGTAAAACACACACCTTAGAAATACTAACAAATTCATTGACGTCCCAAACTGCGGACATTTAAGCCTCGTACATGTTAATTGTAACAAGTAGTAGACCTTGACATAGCTTTTGTTGTTGACATTTTTGAATCCTACAAGTTTTACTTCAAATGTTATTTATATAATATATATATATATATATATATATATAATATATATTATATATATATATATATATATATACATATATATATATATATACATATACATATATATATACATATACATATATACATATATATATATATATATATTATATATATATATATATATATATATATATACATATACATATACATATATATATACATATATATATATATATACATATATATATATATACATATATATATATATATATATATATATATATATATATATATATATTATATATATATATATATATTATATATACATACATATATATACATATATATACATTTAAATGTGACAGGTGGGAAAATAGGAATTTTCTGGAGCACCTCAAACATTGGCTACATGACATACAAGACTCCTTAAACAAGCATAAATTCAATTCAAATGCAATTTTGAGTAACCTAATAATCAGAGAACATTGTTTTAAAAGCGAACATGATTTACACTTTGAAGGGTAATGTTAAACTGTTTTATGTGACATTATCTGTGCAACTTCTCTGTAGCTGTCATACACATAAACAACCCAAACGGTACAATTCCTTTGCCAATCTTACCTCCTGTTTGCGGCGTCGGGCTCTCCTCAGGGTCTGTCCTTTTTCCTATGTTTTTCAATTCACTTTTGTACTCATTTCATCTTCCATCTGCTCCATTGCATCACCGATAAATATGCACCTCCTCTGACGAGTGTGATCACCTCAGGTCCAAAACATAAAGCCAGTGGGATATAAAGCTGAACACGGAGTTACCTGCTTCAGGCTCTTGGTGTGTTTTTTTATTCCTTAAAGTTTGGTCCTCCAGCAGCAAACATCTTCTTCTGCGAGTGGCAGGGCGCATTGTGTTTACTTGGATAAAAGCAGCAAAGAGAGCATAATAAATTACACTTTGCATTGAAATATCCATTTGGCCTTTTGCCTGCAGAGCTGCAAGCCTCTCCAATGTTCCAATGACGCAGCTAAAAACACTTAAGAAACACTTTTATAAGCACCTCCACTCAGCACATTTACTTAGGAGAGTGATAGTGAGAGAACGTGACATCCAATGTATTCATGCACATGTTGGCTAAAGTTCATATAAGTCAGATTACATGATCATGTTTAATATTTTGTTAAGCATTTTGAGCTGCGTTTGTGATGTTTTAAACACAGACCTACCTGCTGGAACGTCTATGGTACACTCTGTTAGAGGCATAGAGCCATTAGGGTGGATAAGAGGTGCAGGGGTTTGAGGAAAAAGCTCTGAGAAAGCATCACGAAAGCATTGCTTTTCCTAAGTGGAAAGGGCACAGCAACAACCAATCAAGCAGTCAAGCAGTGGTCTGGCCGAGAGTAGAAGAAACTGCATGTTCACTCACAAGGTCACCATTGTGGTAGTAGAGAAAAAATAACTACGAGTGTAGTTTATTTTCTTAATGCCAGCAAGAAGAACTAAACAAAAATGGCTAACAGAGCAGTTAAAGATCTTTTAGCTCAAAATCATGCCCCCCCAAAGCCTGATGGGTGAGAAGAGACAGCATAATAAAGGCACTCCACGCGTTCTCTTATTGTGTCACATCCACAGGAGGAGTTGCTTGTACACAGCGGACTCCTCTTGACTCTGATAGTGTTAAACATATGCACTAGAAGCTCTGCGCCAGTTTGTTTGTTGGGGTGAAACATGGCGTGAAACAGTGCTCTGCATTCAAATCTCTCCCAACACAAGCCCCACCAATTTAGTCTAATTAGGCTCAACACTAGAGTTGCATTTTAATAGCTGCCCCGCTGTGTTTGCATATGTTTAGAGAACAAGAGCTATGCTAATTGAAAAATTAAGATGTGAAAGTATTTTCCTACTGCGCTCACACTATGGTGCACAATGTGTAAATAGAACTCCTGAGGAGAACTTAGACAGGGAGCTTCACTCTTCTGCAGGGCTGGCCAGGACACTGCAAAGTAATGTTTGAAATTAAGAATGATATTATGTCAATTCAAGAACATTTTAAAGACTGTCAAAAGGAAAAATAGTTATATTAAAAGTAATACCTATTAGTACGGATGATAACTGGTTATGTTTAGCTTAGTTTGTTTATTTACTTGAATGAGACCGCATGTATTCATGAATAGTCAAAGCCATAAAGACACTGGATTTAGCTGGAAACTGATTTCTATCCGTAGTCTCATAAAACAGGTGCTGTAGGTATGTGCTGTATGTTTGGTATTTATCATTTGATCGTGTGTTGCAAAAGTGTGTAATGAGTATAAGATGTTAATATAAATATAAAAGGAGATACATTTTATAACTGATAATCTCAAACCCCAAAATCAAGCAACTAATGTTCCAGTGCTCAAAAAATCCCTCTCACCACCTATCCCCACCCACCTGTCTCTACACTTACTTGAGATTATTCATATATTTCAGATTTCAAATAAAACAGGGTTCTAAACTGTCATGTTGTCACTTTTCAACAAAAAACTTCCAGGTGTTTCTGATCTGGAAGTCAATGGGTCTGTTTGTATTTCTAGGCCATTTTAGATCAAATATGTAATTTACAGTGAAAAAAGTGTAAATTATTGATACATTTATGGCATAGTTTATATCTAAATACAAAACATAGTGTTTCCTTTAAACTCTTATTAATAATACATCAGAATATTTTTATGAGTTTGTTGTGTAGTTGATCAATCTTTTTTCCCTTCCACGTCTACTCTACGTGATGTTATGTGACATGCACAGAACTAGCTCTGGCACAAATGACAGAGCATCTAAGTGACAGCAGTCGACCTCTATCACAGCACTTACTCTCTCCTCTGTTATTTAGTGCATAAACAGGTCATCTATAAGCACATAGTGTCCCATTCATCTCCATGGTGTGGGGCTGCTGAGCTGAGGCTGCTGTGGCTGTGATGGATTGAATCTGCCAAACTACACCAGTTTTCTTCATGTTTGTCGTTTTGTATTGTTCTTTTCTAAGACTAAGTGAACAAAATAAAGAGAGAACACATTATCTGAATAGAACGCAATGAATCTGGCTGTCATTAATGAACCTGTGCTTGATCTGATTAAGTTTAGTTCATATCCCTTTATTATTTGATTTTCAGTCTAAGCCACGCTAGTTAATTTCAATCAGTTATCCCACATATTTATTTTATTTTTTTTTTTAAACACGCCCACATTTTAGTATGGTTTAGCTATCTACTTTTCATTTCCACTGTATACTAGCAATGCTGACCTATTTGCAAATTCAAAACAAAAAAATCTAAGTTCTTGTGAGCATAGCTTTTTGCATGCTTATTCCCATACCGGTCATATTCCTTGATGTCTTTTTTGGCTTGTTCCTCTGTTTCCTAAATGTGTGAGTTTACTTATGGTGCACACAACCCTTTGGCCCTTAATGACTCCCACTGAGGATAAGTGTCAGCTGGCTCCACGGTGACAGCTCAGTCCCCTGTCACCTTGAGACCAGCTCAGAAGACACAGAGACGACCACACTCTATGTCAAATTCACTTTTTTAACTAGTGTTCAACCTTGGTGCTTTGGGCGTAATTGTTCAGACAGATGTCGGTGTCCTCAGTGATGTAAATTCAGCATGCCACTGGTTAGAGCCAACATTCGTTTGTTTGGGTTCAGCATTGGGTTGGTTTTAGTCTCATGCCACAGCAATATTTACTTAGGCATAATTAATGAGAAGCATACCAAGCAACAGTACTGAAACACCCATGGGCCATGTGTCTGCAAATAACACCTTACCTTTGTTTAATCTGCACTAATGAAAGCTAATGACCAAAATATTACATATTCAAAACCATTTTTGACATAACTTAATACAGTCATGGTTGTATGCTGTTCAGTATTGCTCAAGAATATCTATTCTGTCTTTTTTATTTTAATTAAAAAAAAAAAAAGATGTATTATACTTTGTTGGCAGCAGCAAAAGACACAACAAATCAATCAAACATCAAAACATTTAAAGGAAATTGTAAAAGGAAATTGTAAACATGTGCATTGATCCTGTAAAATCCAACAAATTCAACTTTTAAAAATTAGAAATGATCTTGCCTGATATACTAAAGGTGCAGAAATGCTCAAAAAGAGTCTGAATGATTTATGGACCTAAAAACAGTTACATGTACTTTTCCTATATTTCTATGAAATAAGGCTAAAAAACAGATTTGTATATGAGTAAATGGTGAACATAAATTGATACATGCATGAGAGTTGAATTCTTGTTTCTGAATTTCTGCCAAAGTTTTTCTCATTTGTTTTGCTCCTCATGAGCCTCAGTGATGAATCTACCTTTTTCCTCCTGGGATAGTTCCAACTCGACTTATTAAGAACACAATAATTCACTTTCCCGCCATGTTAATTGGAGATCGTTCATAATCCGTTTTTTCCACTTGTTTAAGGACGTCTGCCTTTACCTTACGACACAGAGACGTCTGCTGCGTGTCACCAGGGGAAGAAATCTGACTTTCCAAATTAAGACTGCAGATAAATGACCTTACAAAGCAAAGGAAATCAAAGAAGTATGGGAATGGGGTAAATTGGATTCTTAGGCTCCTAACAGTATATGACTTAACCCAACTGGGAATAGTGCGCAGTGGAGGAAGTGAGTTTTTCCTAAGGCTACAGCCCCACCTGGGACCTCTGATGATCCATGGGGTGTACGTCTAAAGCCTTCAAGTTATTCAACCCACAAAAAAGCTAAATAGATTTTTTTTCTATTAACATTTGGGCACAGTTGCTCCGATTTCAGAATGTGTGTGCTGGTTTCAGGCCATCATCATTCCATTTGCCTTTGTCAATATCTGTATTTAATTTGCATAGCTGAGAGCATTAAATCTAATTGTGTGTCAGCTAGCGTCAACAAGGATTAAACAACGGAAAGGCTCAAACAATGTGCAGGCTTCAAAAGGATTATTAATGCGTTTTATCATTGTTATTATCAGATCTTATTGTTGCTTGTGAGTCATTATACAACATGATCAAAGTACCCTGCTATTGCTTGATTTTGGAAGGAAATTTTGATTTAAAGTTGTGTTTTTTTTCTATAAGCATTCAAAAATAAAAATAAAAGTGCATCAACAACGGATGAAGATCATTGTGATTCATGAGAAATTAGGAACAGCACTTCATAGCATTGGTGTTTTTAATAGCAATAATAATTTTGCAGTAGACATTACCTTTTTTTTTATTTCATACATCCCTGCATCTGTTCCAATACTGTAGACAGTGCTTGACAATTCCCCTTGGGCACAGATTCTTTAACCTCCTTCTGCACCTCGTCCTGTGTGTATATAAATGTTGATGCGCCACAGCAAAAGGGCCATTCATAGAGTGATATTTGTAATAGCATGACAGTCGTATTTGCAGAGACATCGAGGCGTCATGAGAAATCCCTGTTATTATGACCCAATTTACTCCTTCATATAATCAATGCTGGCCCTGCCTTGAGCCCCGCTAAACGCTTCAATCGATCACTGACTCTTCTCACCAATAAGCAGTTTCAAATGACTAATCGCGTGGCCCCTCGGAACGGCCCGGGCCTTTTTGCTATTAGTGTAATGACGATATGACATCAGGCAGTTTTCAGCGCAGCATTGTCTTGTTGTTATTGGCCAAGACGGATTATGATTGGCTTTCGGTCATTGCACTTTATGAGATGCACCTTAAGTAGCCGCTCCATGCTGTGTCAAAGTGGTAATAAGAAGTTTGATTCATTTGTAGGGGTGATGGTGTCTTCCAGTGATACCTTGTGCATCCTATACAGATTCGATATGATTCATTTCCTGTGCATAGTTTTAAAACATGAACAACACAACTAACTTTTTACATCAGCTCAAATATGTAGCTCACTTGCCCAATGCATTCTGAGCCTCTATCTAGCATAACATGCTATCTGTATACTTCTTTTGAAGGAGTAAAAACTGTATAGTTACATTTATACACAACAACATGAGCTATTTTTACCAAATATTTACATTTATATAGAGGGATTATCGGTCTACGTCACTTTCTGCTGTGCATGTCCCCATCAAGTTAGACGGGGAAACTTCTTTGATAAAAACAACAAAATGGGACAAGAGCTAGCTGTTCTGATCAAATATGAACCGGTATATTTAATATCACATGTTTCTTTGCTTAAAAATAGCAAATTTTCACACTGCAAACACGATTTTGGTTTTAAATCGGACTAATTCTTCTCATACAACTTTTGACCAGTGGCGGGCCGTGCATTTCTTGCCTAGGCCTTCAGTGGTGCTCCTTTTAAATTTATTCACTTGTCAATAACCAGCTGATGGCTATGAAACTATTCTATTACGCAGGCACGTGATAAAGAGCAAAGCATCATTACTTCTATAGTCAGAATAAACGTATTTACACACACACACACACAAATATTTACTCACCAATAGTCTGAATTACTTGTACACCAAAAAGCGCAAATGGTCCTGAATCTGGAGCTGGTGGTAGTGGGCGCGCGGATCTTGCGCTGGATCCCGTCTCGTCCCTGAGGCACCCGGCGCCGCTTCCAGTGGCCTCGTAGATTTTCCTCATATCGGCTCCTCTTTCGCGCAGCTATGTTTCCCTCCACACTTGCTCGTTTAGCTGTAAATCCACTCTGGGTACGCTAAAGGTTTTGGAAAGCACTTTGTAAGTGTCCCACAGCACAAATCCTTTTCCCGCTTGTGACACGCGCTCGGAGAGATGCTAGGTTCGGAGTTGCCCAGTCTTTCTGAACAATGTCTAGCTTTTCTTGAAAAGTCCGTCTTGAAAAAGCCTTTACCAATAAATTTGCAACCAAATCGATTTCTTCTCTCCCTTTAGCCACTGTGACAAAACTGCTATCAAAACAACATTAAGCACAGCCAGCCAATCAAATGCCGTAGTTATCGTGACGTTGCCGGTGGCCTGCTAGAAGGCCTTGGCGTCGTCAACGTAAAATCTGATTGGTTAAAGCAACAGCTTGATACGCGCTTATGTTAAGAGACGGGAGCCTTCAAAACTGACTGTGAAGGCCTCGGGCAGATTTCACTGACCCTGACAACAACTGATGGCTGAAATATGATTGGTTAAAACAATATATTATGAAACACACGCCTGAAAGCTGCGAAACGATGGGAAATGCTACGAAGAAGCCGATGAATAATTATTGAATTATTATTATTATGCATGCGTGCACTAAATATTAGTTATATCAGTTCGTTATTTAGATAATTTTAGGCCAGCAGAGAAGGCCTTGCAGGCCCTGACGGTCCGCCACTGCTTTTGACACATGCTTAATATCAACATATAGTCATCTTGGTTGCAATCATGGTTTATAAAGGTGTTTTTACAAACAACAAAGTGAAACTGGTGAGGACCACCAGCTTAGCCAATCAGAGCGCAGCATCCGACTCTGGTTGAGAACTAAAACTCTTAATAATACAATTCAGACACGCAATGGTCTCATTTGTTCACAATGTGCTGCATTTATCATAGACGTTCTAGTGGAAAACACAAAGTTTGATCATTTGCAATAAAAAAAAGTTAGCTACCCCAACTTTAATGCTTTCTGAGCCTCAGGACTATTCACAATGTAGAAGGTGACACGATGACTAGCACTCTCATCTCACAGCAAGAAGGTTGTAGATTCGATTCCTCTGCAGCAAGGGCCTTTCTACTGTATGTAGTTTAAATGTTTCTTCCTGGACGGGTTTCCTCTTGAAACTCTGATGGTTGGTTTCCTCCACCAACCTAAACATGCACATTCGAAAAAATCCCTTGGCCAAGCCAAGCAGGAATAACTGGAGATGTGCCCTCGAGCGCTGCACTGTGGCATTCTCTGCTCCTGAGAAGATGCCCCCAAGGCATCAAGGGACTGGTCAAATGTAGAGGACAAATTTGCCTACGGGAAATTGAAGTGTGCCTTAATCTTAACCTTACAAGAACTTTTCACAACTTTCAGAACCAGAGAGAGTCAAACAGTGTGAATAAGCAAGGGGAAAGGTCAGCTGAGGTGATGAACCCCTCTTTTATCGGTTAAGTGTTTGACATAGACTCTCGACACTAACACACTGCCCTCAATGGAGAGTCTGCCTCTTATTAGATATAGATGAGAGACTGTAATGTTTTTTTTTTTTTACCTGAATAGATATACTGTATACCTGAGCAGGGAGAAACTGGATCTTCTCTCTCTCTGTCTTTTTTATATTTCACACTTCTACAAGTCGGAGTATTTGTGCAAAACGGTTCATCTTCCCCTTATATTATCATCATCACTAATTTTTAACGGCAGTTTTCCACCATTCTTGATGTTGGCAATCAGATCATGTCTTTGTAGATCAGGTGTCTGACTGTGCATTGATATCCAATTAAATATTTGCATATAGAGTTTTTATCATGCTCATTACATGAAAACGTTCCCTTCAAGTTAGATATCTTGAAAATGTTTCGACTACAGATAACTCCACAACAGCTGTTAATTTTCCCTGATGATACAGCTCACGTTCATATCTTTCTGTTTTTGATGGCACTGCAAAATGGAAAATTAATGGAAGCGGTAGGTAATAGCTGTTTTATCTATCTACATTGTCCTGAATGTGCACCTGTGTATAGCCAACCATTCACTCGCATTAGTAGAACATCTAAGCATGCTTTTAAGTTGGCTGCGTACCCTGATGTAATTTATATTTTTAGCTTTAGTTCTCCTTTCCGTTGGCGCCCCATGAAGTCTTCCCCATCTACGACTTAGTTCCTCAGCCAAATATTGACTTTGTGATCTGATTATTAAGCAATTTCCACCCCAACTTCAAATTACTATCTGAACAATTATTTTAAAGACCCAGAAGACCCCTGAGGTTCTAGAAACTGATTATGCAAAAAAGATAATTGCTATGAAGATTTAGAAAAAAAGAATGAAATTGCTTTGACAAACCTATAAGTTGTTAACTAAAAGTGCAAAAGAATACATTTGCTGACAAAGACAAGAATGAGAAGAATGAAAGGGGGACAGAGACAGAGTTGTCCCTTGTGCACAGGTGGGCGGGAGGTAACGCGCTCTTTATTATCACAGCTAATAATGTTATTCCTAATTTGTCCTCAATTATACCACATGAGATGAACTATTAATGATATTTATTGAGATGGTTCAATTGTGCTGTATTCAGCAGATTAGAGAAAGAGAGCGCACGCATTGACCAGTGGTATGGAGGTAATAAAAAATCCTGAGAACTTACCATTAAAAGCACTCAAAGTCAGTGGTATATGAGTCATAAAGTTGTAGGTTGTGACTTACACTCAACTGGAAACACAGTGGGCAATTGGCTCTGTGCAAGGAACTTCAGTTAGCATGTTTATGTTCAAAATAGCTAACTTCTGTACATACAAGCATTTCCTGTTCAGTTCATTTCTATGAGGTTTTCACTACACCAGCTTAAAACGATAAATCCACAGAAGATCAAACAATGACAGTGAGTGGAGGTGCATACAGAAAACACATTAAAGACTTCACAACAGGTGGGTTTCACATTTGAATTCTTGCAGTTATAATCAGTGAGGCAAGAGCAGATTTCCATAATAACGACATGTCGTGAATATTTAAAAATATAGCTTTAAGTGATTATTCTAAATGACTAGACCTACATGTATAACAAAAAATGCATAAAATATTTAGCTGCTACCATGAATTACAGGCTGTAAGTTGTGATGTATCTGAAATATGAGACACACCATACTTGTGTTTTGGTGTTTGTTTTGTTGCAACAAAAAGTTTTTTGAATAAAACAAGCAACTGTTTGTTTTGTCACAAAGTTTTATAAATGAGGACAGTTGTTCATTTTCTGTAGCTTAGTGAGTGAAAACTATTGACTTAACTTCAAATTAATTTTTTGTCTTTGCATTCTGACTTCAGTGTCAAGCTGTGTAACATTTAACACTTTGATGAAATACTGTATGTAGGTTCCAGCACTAATCACATTGCTTTCAAAGAGTGGGGCTGGGCGATATAGCAAAAAATTAACATCATGATTTTCTTGAAGCCAGATCACAATTTCGATTTGATCACGCTTCTTGTTTGAGGTAAATACAATTCACTATCAATAGCTAAATCTATCTGTCAAAATCTGACCATATTGCCAGATTAATTAATCAAGAAGTTAATATAAGAATGCTGCAAAACAAGTGTATGTGTTTTATGACATTATTAGCAATCTTTAGACATAAAAAAGCTAAAAATGACAGTCATATATTGATATATTTCATGAGTCAAACCAGGAAAATGCTCAAATTAATTCCTTTTACAAACTTAAAGCGCAGAAGAGACAAAAGAAGCCCAAAGTCACTATAAAGACTTGGACTTGGCAACTCTGAGACTACAAGTAACCAGACTGGTATTTGATTAGATAGATGCATCAAATAGAGAAAGAGGGAAATCACAATATGACGATTTCACCAAAAAGCAGACTGTCCACAGAGATGAGCTCACGGTTTGATTTTTGCCCCATGATGCAGTGAGCTTGTTTAATATCATCTAATTTTTAATATCCTCTTTGACTCAATATTGTCTTTAGTTACTCATCAGACAAATTCTTTCTTTTTTTTTCCTTTTTTTCCCCTTTTTTGTGTGAAACCTTTTTTGTGTACAGTATCACACTATTGTTGCCTCTTCAGAATTGTCTTGGCTCACATGTTGTCCTCTGTTCTTCTCTTATACAACCTCCTTTCTGTCACTTCTCCATTATGTTTTAGTGTTTTATACTTGTCCAATCCAGTTTAACATGATCTATATTAGAATATTATTAATCCTTCTTTCAAAAGTGGCAAATGCTTTATTTTCACTTTGTAGGTTAAACGTACACAAGATAAAAAATGACACCTTTTTCCAAGTACGAGCAGAAGGTTGACTTGTATAATTTCCCCATAAGCTCGCAGCTTCTAAGTGTAGAACTGGACGTAATATATGCCTACGAATGGCTTCCATAGTGATATCACTTCCTAGAACAAAAGGATGCAAGGATGAGTCGAGGATGTTATAGCTCTATTGGCCATTTCCACTGCTTCTACTGGGGTCATGCACTGCAGCACTGCGCCTCAGAGTGCAAGAATGACACCGCGGCCAAGACATATGGAGCACTCTCCAGGCAATCCTCGTTAAACCTGAAACCAGCGCAAAAATAATAGTTATTAAATTAATTGCAGTCTCGTAAAATATGTGTCAAAAAATTATATGCTGTTCGATTAACACATAACATGAGTGTCAGATCCGTAATAAAACGTCTGATCAATAAAACAATAAGCGTGTTGTTAAAAGCAGTCATCGGGAGGTGTTGCTGGCAGCTGGTTCTAGAGGTGAGCAACCCTTTTAATATAAACGGATTTCATCTTTCCACTGTGTCACCTAAATCACCTCAATGTTTGTGTATACAATTAAAATAAGATAATAAATTGCTGCAGAGGATGGATAAGGAACGCTCCTGCTGACCCCATACATCAGCCAGTGTCTACGGCCCAGAAAATGCATGTCTAACAATCTGTTGATTACACTGTGTGCTGGGAGCCACGGCGGGGTGACGCTAGTGCAGGATACATTATTTTAACATATTGTTATGTTTAAATCGATAAGTTTTAAACGAGCGCTAACGACTGCTATTAATTACACTTTCAGAATCTTTTATTAGAAAAAGTTTGCAGTGGAGATTTAATGAATGGTTTATTATTTCATTTGCTTGGCCCCCGACCATTGTGCTCAAATGGCTGCTCTTTTATCTTGAACGAGGCAAGGCGTAGAGTTTATTTGCAGCGCTTGCACGATGATAACACCCCACTTGAAGGCATATTTGTTTTACATGCTCAGAGGAGGATGAACGGCTTGTGAGCCATGCGGAAATCATCTCCTTCCTCATGCTTTTCTATTTAGCCCCCAAGATATTATTATTTTTATCTGCATGTTTATATGAAGTCATTTGAGTGGGGACGTCAATTTGGAAATGAAATTGTCTGTGTAAGGGAGTCATTCAGATTGGAAATTAATGCTTCTGCAATTAAAACTTGGGACTTACAGTATTTGGTGACAATTATGATAATGGCTCTTGCTGGAGGTGTGAATTTCACAAGGGGAAGGTTGTGAAAAGAGGAGGGTGGCAGTAGTTCAGTGCTGAACAGGCAGCTGTACTGTCAGTTTAAAGCAGTCCGTACGGTATATTTGCTATTGCAAATAGAAGTAAAAAATATATAACTTATTTTAGCAAGTTTTTAACTAAATTGTTTAACAAAATTTTAACAAAAAAATTTTTTTGCTCAGCATACGCTATTGACGTGTTGTGGTGTATATTGTTAAGGTATGGCATAGTGACTTTGTAGCACATCCAGTGTCAAACTTCCAAAAGCTACATCCCAGGTTCTTAGGAGAGGACATACTGAGACAATGTATGTCCCTGATCTCGACTGATGTGATGTTTTTTGTTAGTGTTTTTGTGTTACCAGATTATACTGTATAACAGCTCCATTTGCTGTATTAGCTGTATGCACATTTCTACATGATGTAATATTACTCATAGATAACATAGATGGATGTATTCTATTTAGAAATCATCTCTACTGTCTGTATTTCCAGGTTTTTGTGCATGTAAACAGCACAAAAACAGCTAGGTCTTAAAGGATGGTTGCAGTATTGCCACAGTGTGGGGGTGGCGGTGGGGGGGGGCGGAGCACGTCGTGGGGCGAGTGAGTCTGACCAGTAATATTTACAAGGGGCAGCTTAAATGAACACGCATTTCTTTGTGGCATAAAAAGGAAATGGCTGTAGTCACTAAAAGAAATCACCAGCATAAAAATGTGTGAAATTACCTTTTAGATATTTCATTGGAAAATACATGGAAAATCTACCTTTTTGACATGATCACATTCTAGAACATAAACACAACCATTTTCTGAGTTATTTGATTATTCTAGATTCCATATTTTACTGCTCATATAAATACCTCTTACCTATTCATAGATGCCAACAAATCTTTTGTGCGTAAAATCTAACTATTTAAAATACTTGACATCTTCACAGCTTTTTTTTTATTTCACTTTTGTCACAGATAAAGTCGCTGTGGTGAACCTGCCCTGTACTTTGTCTCTGCTTGTAACTCGGCTGTGTCCTACATTGTGCTGTGGTAATAGAGTGGTTTATCAGCTCATGTTGGGAGTAGCTATAGGCTAAGTATGGTCGCGAGTCACAATTACCCACAGACACAACATGCTGTTTGTCTGCTCATGATTAATGCGCTGGATCAATGTGGGGCCCTCCTTTTCACGCTACTCTGTGATGAAGGATTCCTTGGAGATTTTTTTTTTCTTTATACCCACTTTTTTCTTCCTCCCTCTACTATCAGCCAAATTGGATGATCAGTGGGGGAATTGTGGCGCTCTCTCGGGTTTTTCACTGCAGTTTGTAGATTTTGCCTTCAGCTTTAAGATTCACTCAATCTGTACACGCTTTTTATTCTGGAGGTTTTTTTATGTGTAATATTAAGCAATGGTCCAAAAGAAAGGGGGAGAAGAGGCAAAGTGATTAGCTCATCATAGTAAGAAGGTCCACAGTTCTGTTTGGTTTAGGCTTCCACTAAATGCAGGTTTGTTCTGTAATGTAAAATAATAAGGTACACTGTATATACATACAGTATATTTTTCTTGTTTGCATGACTCATTCTGGATGTCTTGTTTGACCTGCTTTGGTCCCTTTTAGTTTTGGTGGAATTCTGCTTTGTATCTGACCCGGTTTTGACCTTATGCTGTTTACATTTAGTTCAGTCTTGGTTAGTTCTGGACTAGTCCTTGCTTAATGTTGGCTTCGTGCTAGTTTGGAAATTTTGTAGAGCAATGCCAATCTAACAGAGGCTCTAGCAGTAGTTACTAACGTTACTGAAACTGATATGTTATGCCATTATCCGGCCCTCATGTCATGGCCCTCGTAAATTTAAAGTTGAATACCCCTGCCATGTGTTTCCATGGAGATATGGTGTCTCCGGGTTTGTGCAGTATGGCATTAATGATACTTTTATCCATCAAAAATTTTGCTTGTTTTCACTCAATTTGGCCGATTTAACAAGCTTTCTGTGTTTTTTGTTATGCAAACATGACATATAGAGATAATTCTAGAAATTGTAACCAAGCAATCATTTTGTAAATATGGGCCAAAGTCCATGTAAATTACACAGATGTTGCAATTTGACAAAATAATAAATAATTGTTTAAACTTTCAGGAAAATGTCAGTATAAGTTGTCTTTGCATTTTGGTGCTTTTTGATGACATATGTGGAGGAATTCTGTTTAAGAACTCAATTTTTCAATTTTTATTTGTCAGTTTCTTCAAAATTTCCATTAAGTCAAAATTGGGCTTTAAACAAAGGCAGAGATGCTTGTACCAGATTCCAAAAAAAATAAAAAATCATAAGCTACAAAAATACTCTTGAGCATATCTTAGCTTAGCTGCTGTAATATCTCTAAAGACCACAGTCCATTCAGACTCTGAGCTGTATTTAAAAGATCCAGTTCTCTTGTTTCTCTTAAGAATTACCCTGAGCCCCACACGTTTCACTCTGCACATTAACCACCATTCTGAGGGCCATTGTGGCACAGATGGACTGCTCACTGCATTCACAGCTCTCCATTAAAATGACTGGTGTGCTCTCATGTCCCATTTCAATGGTGCTCAAACAAAAGCCAATCACTCAACGTGTGCGACTCATCCACCAAACGGCAATATCTGCTTTAAGTGCTTCACACATAGCAGACTTTATTTTATGTTATTTTATTTATTGTATAGATCAAGTTTCAGAAATTAACTTTTCTTAAGAAGGCCTACGTTCAATTATATTCTACAAGTTATGCTTGTTTAACACACAAAAGGACTCTGTATTATGCAAAACTGGGTTTAGGATTGTTAAGTCTGTTCTTGCTTTCTCTTTTCTGATTTGTCTTTGGAGTCACAGAAAAAACTGAGTTTTACAAATTTGTGATCTAGTCGCTCGGAAAATTTCTGTTTTCCTTTGTTTTCCAGTAGATGATGCTTCAACTCAATTCCATAGGGTAGAACGGAGCTTTCGAGACCTAAAATACAGGATTACTCAAACATGTGTGAATGGAAATAACACCAATCTGGGAACATTCTAATATGACTAAAACCCCACAGCAGCCAGTTTTGTGTAATGGCCTATACATGCATCTTAATAAATTCCCTTTTGAGTTTGTATATTCTTATTTACTTATTGCTTGGTCTTGAAGTCAAATGAAGCAAGAATTACATTGCAGTTGGTCACTCAGTAATTGAAAAAGTGAATCTCATTGTCCAATTAAAGGCATTATCGGTGAATTCTCTTCTCATTAAAGGGTTAGGAAGGAAAGAGAATAATTAAAAAGATTTGCAGTGTGGCCATTACACTGTGTTCAGCAGACTCTCCTCAGGAACACTGAGACGGGCTGAAGGAAAAGAACAACCACAATAACACTTTAAAATGATGCATTTTTGCCAAGTCTGTGTTGCAGTGTATGTTTTGGACAGTTTCAGATCTTGTGGTCAATTCCCTATACCCGGACCTTTATTAAAGTGACATCATGTAACTTTCTTACAAGGAGAATCAAATACAATATCCTATGAAATTACAAAGATAAAAAGTACTTTTGGGCATCTTTTAATGATATACATCAGTTTATGCCAAAATGTGAAATATTATATATAAAACTAAAAATATCTCAAGAGATGCAAGCCTCTCCAGAGCAAAGGCACACATTTTATAATGTTTTTAGTCAGACAAAAACATAGAAAAAAAGACAATTTTGTGCCCAAAAAGTTACATGACTTACTATTAAGTTATAGATTCTTGAAGGAAACAAACTTAAAAACATCTTGCAGAATAGCCAGGTTATGTTATGTGCAACCAACCAAAGAGATTGACTCTTAAGTAGAACTTTTGCTATGTTTAGTTTGATGAAGTAAGGCAGTAATTACCAAATTTCAATAAATAACGGTGTCATTAGTTACATCTTCAGCCACTGAAGTCAGCTCCATTCAACATATTTTGAGCTCATTCTCCGTAAGTAGATGGCACTTTCGATTTGAGTCTGAAGGACTCGATACAGCATAAACAAACCCTAAGAGCCTCTCAGCAGCACTGCTCATTTCTACACAAACAGACTGTTGCTGCTTTAATTACAAGTACTGTGAACAAGTTTTTCATAGCTTTCAGAAGTCGATTTTTGTTTCCTTTGGCAGCAGAATACTGTATACTCACCTGTTTTAAACACTGACAGAGTAAAGCACGGTGATCTAACAAACATTATACAGACCAAAACAAACGAAACATGACGGCAACACAGGATTTCAGTGTGTCCTTTTATTGTGACCAGCCTGTTCAATAGTGATGCACAGGCCGACACTTGGCCTGCAGTTTGTCCAAAGTGTTGTAAGTTGTTGGAGCAGAAACACACCATGTATAGCTCTGAATTCCCAAAGTAAAGAAAAAAAACAGCTATGATGATAGCTTTGTTTGATTTAATATTATAATTTAGTTTTGACACAAATAATGCAGCAATATTCATGTTCTTTATATGCCACACCTGTGAGATGAGATGGATTATTTTGACAAAGGAGAAGTTCTCAGTAACACAGACAATATTAGAGACAAATAATTCTTTTTTTGTGTGTGCACACATAAAATGTTAAGTTTAGCACATGAAAGGGAGAGCAAAAAGTGTTTTGTTATTATTTTTGCTAAGTTTGTATATATTTGCATTGAATAAACACTGTGACAAGTTGCTACACATCATTCTGAGTCTCATCATTCTGAGTCTGTTAGCGAACACAACTCAATTTACTTGATCTAAATTGCTTGCTTTTCTTCAGTCAAAACAATTTTTAAGAGCAACTTGTATTTTTCACCATTTCAACAAAGCATTCCGAAACACAACTGCTGTGCACATGTGTCTGTATGACCGATGAACGCGCCTGTGGTGGACCTCTCTTTGTGACTTAGAGCTTCTGCACAGCCACAACATAAACACAGCAGCGCTCTCTCTGTCTATTTTGTTTTCCATATTGGGTTCAACTGGTGCTGAGCTACTTCTATGTAGAAAATGGAAGACCCAGCTCTCTGTAGGTTTTGTCAACATTGTCAACAATAAAGGCCTTATCATTTATGGTTAAGTGATGAATACATAAACCATTTTTTTTACCTGCCATAATAAACAAAAGTAAATGCTAAGTTACAGCTTTTGGTGAATGTTTATGAACTAATACAAGGGCCTCCTTTATCAAGCATTTGTTGTTTAAATGAAAACTAACAATGATGAATCTATTCTTTTGTTGTTGTTATTACTATTCAAGTATCATGTGACTCTTGTGCCACTGAACCCAGCATGTCTGTGGTGTCTCTGTCCTTCCTGCAACATGATGCTGTGAGACAAATAATTGTGTTCTTATGTCTGTGGCCTGTGGTTTTTTGACTAGTCTAAAAATCTAAAACTAGTTACAGCTAGCCTATAGGTAAATTTTAACTTCAGGTTTTATGATTCCTCTTTGAATTACTTTGTGTGTGTCATTGTTTAAACTTTTAAGCCATAAACGTAAAATAATCTGAAGTGTAATCCTTTGGTAAAGATCCAACCCTCACCTGAGTAGATTTCAGGTTTGTTTGGAGGTCGCCCTCTCTGGATACTCCTAACTTTTACGAGAAAAGAATTCAGTCTCAAAGTTGATCCGCTCAGGCCAAGGATTTTGCTTAACCTCTCCTGTGAAACGGACCGCGGGGTGAATTCATAAAAGACTAGTCTGTTGGACAATTTGTCTTTTGACAGGAGGGAACATTGGGAGCCTCCAGAGGGTAGTGAGCGGTGAGTGGCACAGCCTGCCTGGGGCGCTACCTGCAGGCCACTCTTCCCCTGATTTGTCCTGGATGAGACGCGGCTGCCATCTGGCCCGGCCGGGGAATAGGCTGCTGTGTGGAGCAGATGTTGTGTGTGAGCTGTTCATGTGCCGCTCTGGAGGAAGAGGTGTCCGTCAGAGGTGCCACACAGGCTTCAGGGAGCAGCTCTCTGACCTTCAGCACTGTTTATAGAGTTATGCACCAAGAAGAGACAGGCCCTCCACTGGAGCACAAAGCAAATCAAAATGCTTCCAAATTCTCCTAATTGGCTTAAAAATAGTACCGTAATTTCTGGATTATAAGCCGCTACTTTTTTCATGAGCTTAGAACTATGCGGCTAATAAGGCAATGCAGCAAAATTATAAATTCTCATAGACTTACTGTTAACAAGTGCGGCCTATATATGTACCTTATCGTTTTTCTTACTTAAATCTAGTGGGTGCGGCTTATATTCAGGTGCGCTCAATAGGAAGAAATTACAGTAGTTTTTATTCAAGTTATTCAGGATTTTTGCACCTCGTCCCTTGTAATATTCCCCTAATCCAACAACGAACTGTCATGTAAATCATGCCAATGTTTATTGACAGATTATTAGGTCATTTCCCTCTGAAGTCAGATGAGCTTAATGTGTTCTGCGGTTCTTAGACATGTCTGGACCACAAACTTTTTGCAATGATTATTTTTCTCACAGGAACATGACACAACACACTGGCAAAGTTCACGTAAAGTTTTCTACTGTGAAGAAGAGGCAAGTGTCACTATAGCAACCAATGTCATAATGAAAACAAATCCACTGTTACTTATAAAATTGAACAAAATAATGTGGATTGCAAATCTGGTTTATTTACACTAATATGAAAAAAATGTTGCTTGGGTTTTGACAAATTATTTTTAAACTAAAACTAGTGTTTGGGATCTGCAACTAAACAGACAAAAAGGTACTTTTTTTTTTTGTAAACTGAGTTTGATTCAATGAAGAGTGACTAATTTGGCAGTAAACACAGGAGTTCCAACTTTCTTTTATTCTTGGCATTCCCAGTAGCTTGATAGTGAATGAAAAAATTATGGAAAGGACCATTTGCATCATCAAAAGGGACCATTATCAAAAATGCATGTTGTCTAAAGACAATTATTTAAAAATTATATATAAAAAAATGTGCTGCTTCCTGAAAGTTTTCACTAACGAACTGATAAATCCTGCAAATGCAAAACAAATGTTCTTTTATACAAATGATAGTAATTATTAACATCTTGTAGACAGTTTATTAAGGATTTTTTATTTTTACTTTAAGCTTGACGAGATTTAATTAGTGCATGCTACATTTCTGCAATAGAGTGCAGGCAGCAGCAGGACATTGTACGAGCTTTCTTAGTAGATGAACAGAGGACAGTGCAAAACGTATGGACAGGAGTCTTCACATCCTTTGCCTCCATCATCTAGATCTTTGCAATCAATAAGCGTTTAATCAGTCAATTATATGGCAGCGCGTTAACAGCCTGCAGGTACGACCATCCCCAAGCACTTTGCCTGCAAAATACAGGCCATAGGAAATTTATCTTTTGGAAAATGGCATAGCAGAAAATGAAGCTTCAAGTCCACATGAGAGAGATAGAGAGGAGCGAGCACTTTTCTGTGGAAGAGATAGGAAACCAGCCCCACAGGACAAGTCATCTACAAAAACAAAGTTTTATTAATCAGAGAGAAAATATGTATCAATATATATTGATATTTTACCCACTTATAATACAAATGATGTACTACTGTACATGGTTCTGCTAGAGGTAATAGGTTTTTATGAGACACTGACGTTTCAAAGGACACTCCTTCAGCATGAATGTTAGGAACAGACACATCGGCAATAAAGGAGACTTATTGTGATTTATCCTGTATTTAGGAATATAGAGAAAAATGTGTATTCCTGTTCAAAACTGCTGAACTGATAAGACCCACCTCTTCATTAACCGAATTATAAAAACTTCAATAAGCCCCAGATTTAAACATTACTATTTTATTGGTGATAGGATAAGTGATAGGTGAAGGCAGGGATTTTCTGGAGCATCAGCTGCAGGATAATCCAATATTACTCAAACATGCATTAATCAATTCAAATACAACTTTAGGTAAACTAATGATGAGAAAACACTGCTATAACATGGTTAAAAACTTAGAAAAGTCGATTTTTATATAATAGGTCCCCTTTAAAGAAAAGCTAACTGTTTGATCAGTTAGCTTAACTGTCTGATCTCAGCGAGCCCATACATTTACCTCGACATTACAGGACATGTAAATTGCGTATGATTAGCACGAGTTTACAGTGTTTTTGCGTAAATATGCCACGCGTCACAGTCCCAATTCATTTCTTTGTTTTTTGTTAAGAAATGTTCTCTTATTTATGATTATTAACAAAATCCTGATCCTAATCTTAACTTGTCTCTCGCCCCAGCTCTAAACTTGCCCATTTTAGTGACTTGAAGCCTAAACGTACCCATTTCACCTAAAGAAAATGTCAACCAAGTGTCGTGTAATTTTTACGCTTTTTCATATCATGCTAAATGTAACATATCGTGCTCATAATACGCTGGTTTTGTGTTGTGGTAAATGTACGCTTTCTTTTGAGACTGTGTTGGATCAGAACACAGTTTTGTGTGGGTAACTCTCTGATGTCACAATATTATAGAAATGACATTTGTCTTTGGAGTTAATCACAATCATTTTGTGGTTTATTTGGACCTGAAACCTACTCAAGTTTGTGTAAAAAAAAAAAAAAAGTCATTTATGCCTTAATTTCATTCAAACTTAACCTTCATAACCCTATCCCTTAAAAAGGAACTCAACTCAACTGGTTGTTTGTTTGTTTGTTTGTTTGTTTGTTTGTTTGTTTGTTTGTTTGTTTGTTGTTTGCTTGCTTGCTTAATTCATTCGTGTGTATGAAAATGCACTGTCAAATCTAACAATTGTGTTTCTTGTACTTAATGTCAAGGGAACAATAAGTAATGTGTATATAGGAACAAAACATAGACCGGTACTTTACAGTGTTTGTGATAAAACACATCATTACTATAATGGCAAGGTAGTTTGACTTCCTGTTTAAAAAAGTTGCAAACAAGATGTTTCTGGGCTCTCAAGCATCAGCTGTAGGACAATACAAGATTACTCCAACATGCATGAATGAATTAAAATACCTTGACTAAGCTAATGATGAGAGAACACTGTTATCAGATGCCAAATAAAAAAAAATGTTTCACAAAACACTTGCTCCTTAGCACTCAATCTCTTTTGATTTGATGAGAAAAGTGATGTCCAAGTGAAGGGTTGCAGCGTCTCATAAATTCTTTATTTTTCGAGTAGACCAAACCATGCCATCAACTTTTAAATAACACAAGCAATAAAGAGCTCCAAAGTTTGCTCCAAGTTGCTGTCTGATGCCGTCGCTCTCTTTCTGCTGACAAAAGCCAAAACCCTCACACAACGGCGGGGGCGTGTTGGCAACCTGCTTTGTAATTTGGGATGTCAATATTTAAATTGTTGAGGGGAGCGTTACGGCCGGTGCAGTCCAGCCCTTCACCTATAAAAACTAACATCTGCTGGAGCATACATTAAGTTTAAAAATATCTGCACAGAGATCAGCCGCCCAAATATACAGTCAAGCAGATGTCCGCTTTCCCAAAGAGCCAGATGGAACAATGAAAGCGAGATTGGAAATTTACAAAGAGCTACGAAAGGTCAGATCAATTAAGAAAGTACGGTGGCTGCCATGTGACAATTAGGAGCACTTTGGGGAAGGAGGGAAAGTTGGAAGTGGCCATTGGAAGCAGAACTCGCTGGTTGAGAAGGACTGAGGTGCGTTTGGAGTAGGTCAAGGTTAACGACCCGTACATATAAACCTGATGGCACGCCTCACAGCTCCGCGCGACACCTTTGTCCGTCAGTATTAAGGCGGCCATAAATTAGAGATGTTACTTTAAGTGACATTGAAATGGGAGAAGGAGAGAGGCAGACTGGGAGAGCTGGTTTCATGTGCAAAGTTCTTTAGAGAATTGTGTATGGACAGTGGCAAAGATTGCTTTCAGATCAGTCAAAAGTTGGTTTATGCTTTATTATTTCTACTGGCTGTTCGTTAGAAAGGCTAGATTTGAGCTGCTTTAGACTTAAAATGTTTTCGTTCTTGTTAATCTGTTTCTTTACTTCTACAAAAGTATGCAGTATTCCAAAATATATGGTTTTGTATGCAGTATCAGATTTGAGCATAACACAGGTCCCAAGCATTTTCATACGCCTAACACATATAATTTTTTTCTTTTTATTGTCTGATTTTACAAAATTTTGCAGTGTACAAAGCCTATTTTCGTGCTTATTTTTTAAAGTGATACCATGTATCTTTTTGCTGGTGAAGTTACCTGCTTAATGCAACCCAAAAAAAAAGTAATGTTTTGAAATATAAGAGAAAGATGTCCTCCTTTACTTGCAATGAAGACAGCTTTGAACATGCTTTTCAGTTCACTGTTGTTTCATTTATTTATTTGAAGGTTAGGAGCATCATCTCTTAAAGTCATTTTGAATAAAGATTTAAACAAAGGTGTATTTTCATTTGATTTTAGCTTGCCTTAGCCTCTGTTTTACATTATATTGAATCTTAGTGATAACAATACACTTTATTTATCGCAAGTTTTGCACTGTTGAGCTCACCTTAATATAGGCCACACTTGAGATTAAAATCTATCATTTAGCTGCACCGTTGAAGCTGCAGTATTCAAAGCATCTGGACATTATAGGTACTGCACATGAGTGTGTAGCAAACATGATTTAAGAAACACCTGCAACTTTTAGCCCAAAACATGCACATTATCTATCTCATTTCTGAGCTGAAAGGCCAATAAATAATCAAACTTCATCTTGAAATTTTGTATCAAAGTGACCACTAAACCTGTTTTCGTCTTTCCCGTGAGAGCTTCACAGCGCAGTCCTGTCCCATGTCCTGATGATGATGAGGCTCCACACGGGCCTGTGTGAGGAGGAGGAGGAGGCTGCTGTCCCACATGGATTCTCTGCTCCACTCAGAGCTGAGCCACAAGGGGGCAATATTTGCATTGTTTGTCTGCCTCCCCAGACGCACTCATTTCCATTCAGCTTTTACACTTTTGGATCAACCACAGTACAGTGCTTCATTTTACAAAGCGGGATAAAATGATTGTGTCGTCTGTGAGTGCAGTGAAACTTTATGCCCGGCGAGTGCAACAAAAGTTAGTCTGTGCAAGCATTTTCAAACTTTTTATTATTTTACACTGGTAAAAGAGAACAATTATGGTTGTGTAATTATTTCAAAATCAAAGTGGATTTTTATTCACAGTTGAAAGTACACATACTTTAAGAAAAATATCAACACTACATTTAACGAACATGTTCTAAAATTCAGCAAAACATGTTTAAAAAAAGACAAATTTTCGAAAGTAATAGCAACAATGTATATATTAAAACGAGAGATCTGGAGCAACAACACTGATACAAAACCAGTCTTCACAAGCAAAAAACAATAAGCAAATAAATAAATAAAAGCATTTTCTTTATTCATCTGTAATTTCCAATTCTCCAAAGGCTGTTTTTGGAGAAAAAAAGGTGAGACAATGAAATCACTTTGTGGCTACAATTGAAATATTTTTTATAAAATATACTGTAAAATAACCTTAAAATGACAAAATTTTGATTTTTTTTTTTTTTTTTTTTTTTTTTTTATATATTTATTTGAGAGAGAGAGAAAAAAAATGCAAATTGTTTGCTAATGAATGAAGACAAAAAAAGACGAAGAAGAAAAAGGGATAAGCTCAATAAATATGTCTATTTGGTTTACATGGCATGTGGTATGCTTCTGTAAGAATGTTTGGTATATCTGTAAAATCAGTGTGAACTATAACTACAAATTATAATTGGCTAGATTTCTAGGAGTATGATATGATGTGAGAAAAATAAAAAGAAAGAAATATTCTTTAACTATAAAATGAACACTGGTAACAAAATGAAATAGATTACGGTACCTTTATTTACCCATGATAAGAAAAACTTGAAAAGGCCCTTCTGAAGTGTGTCCCTTCCACACTGCGAGGGACATATGTTAGGTCTGCTAAAAAGTGCATTTGCATGTCCTTAAAATACAGTTTTAATTATAGATAAGCCGTACCTGTGATAGAACACTACTGGAAACAATCTACACCCCCATGTTAATGCAGTTCGCTTGTGTGATGAGAAGGACAAAGTCACTATGTAAAGTGAGGTCTTTTGTTTTTTAAAAAAGTAAAATAAAATAAAATACTTACAGCATTTACTTGGTTAAAAATGTTTAACAATGTAAGTGTAGAAACTATTGTTTGACTTTCAACTGAAAACTTCAGAGTCAACACTGTACTAGCAGGTATATTAAATAATACAGAGAGATATCAGTTTGGATTCTACTGAATTAGCCACTTGAAACTTGAATTAAGATTCAAGTGGCTATATTTACAAGATTATATTTCAAATTAACTACCCCAGCCCCTAAAAGGTTAAAACTCAGTCAAATAAAATACAAATGTATTTGCTACCATTTTTCCACTCAACAATATAGAACATTTTCCCACGAACACAGAAAAGCCGATTACCTCTAATATTGTTCATAATCAGTTGTCATAATCAATGTTCATATCATTCACATTTTTTCTTTTTTGAGTTAATCCACTCAGTTTTAGCACACATCCACACTGTGTAAAGTCCACTTGTTCATCACAGAGAATTAGACATTACATTCAACCCCCAGGCTTAAGGTTTGGACAATTCCTCCTCAAATACTGAAGTTGTAGAACTAAAAAACATGTATAATTAGATGTATACTATAGGCACTAGAATAATTTCCTCTAAAATAAACATAAAATATTGTATTACTCTGCATGTAATGAGTATTGGTCAACTCTAAACAAGTCTTTTGTAAATGACTTGGACACAGGCCTATGGGTGGAACTACTGTTGTCCTTGAAGAACTCTGATGCAGGTGCTCAGATGACCTTTGACCTGCCCCTTATTACCATCAGAGTGACAACATTGCTCTGATCAATACTGCCCCCTACACAGTTTGGAGATCACAGATAAGATGCTGTCAGTGATAATAGGCAAATGCATTTATGTCCAATAATTCTGCATTTCAAAGATCCCATATTAAACAAAATACATTTAGCCAAGTGGAAAATGTTGTCGTCATACACACATTTGTTGTGCCTTTTGTTTCATTTACAAATAAATGAGAACTCATCATGAAATAAGATTTTAACTTCAATCTGTGGCTGTTTTAAGCTATTATCTACAATGCACAAGAATAAAGGCTCATTTATGCTTAAGTGTTATTTTGACCATTTGCAGTTTGTGTGTTCACATTCTTTAGATGCACAATGCAACAGTGATGACTCTGCACAAACTGTTTTTTGTTGGGAGACCAGAATTTGCTATTTTTTTCCTCTGTTATCCAAAATGTATAGCTTCGAAGTGTGCTTTTTTTTCTCCACTGAAAAAGTTTCTATGAGAAGATATGGTCCATTTTTTATTTATTATGTTTTAGGAGATTACATTTTATTTGTTGTCCCTTGGCAGTCTTTTCAAAACAATATGTACTCAAGAAGGAAGATAGTCCTAAAAAATAAATTTGCTAAACTAGACCCACAGGCGTGCCAAGTTTGGTAAATTGTCTATTTATATAGCACTTTTCTACCTTTCAAGCCACTCAAAGTGCTTTACCATCTAGTAACCACTCACCCAGTGCAGCAGACATGAGGCAATGTGGGTTAAGTGTCTTGCCCAAGGACACAATGACAATCCACTTTTGCCATCCCACTGCGGCACCTGGTGTTCCAGCGGTCTCCTATTCAAGTACTAACCAGGCCCTAACTTGCTTAGCTTCTGAGATCTGACGGGATCAGGCTTTGAGAAGCAGATATGGCCCCACTGCTCTAAAGTCTGGCAAAAATGAGGCCAGTTCGAACTCTGTTCATGTTGATTCAAAACATAAACAACAGGACTCTAGTCCTGTGGTCACTCTTATTTTGAAATTTAAGTGAAACAAGTTTTGGAAGTTATTTGACCTTTGCTTGGTTGGTTGCTTGGTTGGTTTGTTGGTTGGTTGTTGGTGTTTGTTGGTTGTTTGGTTGTTTGGTGAAGGTTAAATCCAAATAATCATTTGCATTAGGAATTAAGTGTTTACATGGTGTTTTTAAAGCCAAATAATTTTTATTCAGAATTAAATTATCTTTATACAGAATTGAGGTTATCTTGTAAATTCAGCGTGTCAACATAAGTGCCCTTCTTTGTTTTGGTGTGTTAAAGGTGATCAAAAATTTAAATAAGAAAAAAGCAGAAAATTCTTCCCCCATTCATTGTTTTTTTGGATATTTTTGAGCGGCCATGGGTTCCTCAGTTTGTTTTGTTGCTAAAATGTGGATGTACTTACTATATTTTACATGGAACTTTTTACTTATAAGTACACAATTTGGATTGAACAATTGAAAACTAAATAACGCTGAATAAAAACATTAACTTAGTAACTTTCCTTTTTTTTAATGCCTTATGTTTTGAGTGCACAAGAGCCCATTGTTTGCCTCTCTACAGGCCTCTGTTTCTCTGACTGACTGAGCTCATGATTAACTTCATATTCTTATCCTCCACAACAACACTTCCTGCTGAGGCAATAGCAATTTCTGCTCTTCATGATTCCGAATCATAAACGCAGCGTGTGCCAAAGAGCATCGCCAGTCTGATTATAGCCAGGATGAATTAAAAAATAAAACATTTGAGGTGAAATAGGCAGAGATGCCCAATTAAAAAGATTGTTATTGTGAAATGGTATTATAGGATTTTGCTTCAGTAACCATTCCATTTTGTTCTCAATGATCTACACGAGCAGAGGGGTGTTTGCAAGTGTGAGATGGGGGGAGATGAAGCCATACAATTTATTCCTTAAGTGCAACAGAGGCCATATTGTTAAACATTAACACGGCCCAGCGTCACGCAGCCTGATAATTAAGTAATCCGTAAGAGCGTTAGCGATATCAGCGGAGTCCTGCTAACCTCTCCCTCACCAGCATCAGTCCACACGACAGAGGCCGCGCTTATGGCATTGTCATTTCTCTGTGATGCTCCATAGAAGAGAATGCTCATGAAATGTGATGTTCTTTTGGAGATGCATATTCCTGTTATACATTTTTTTTATGCTTTTGTGTGGTGTGTTCTGTTGCACTAAAAAAATCTATATTTTCTGGTCTCCTCTGTTGTATCTGGAGTCAAATTCGCAATGTGCTATGCAATCAAATGTATCTTTATTTATTTTTATTTTTTTTGAGAAACCAAAATCCAGTTTGAAAACTTCAAATGCTTTCTGAATCAGCCAATAGAAACTTCAATGTCAAACTATGAAACAGCCATTGGAGACAACACTTACAACACTCTAAGATTTGT
Source organism: Mugilogobius chulae (assembly GCA_038363315.1). Classification (NCBI taxonomy): domain Eukaryota; kingdom Metazoa; phylum Chordata; class Actinopteri; order Gobiiformes; family Gobiidae; genus Mugilogobius; species Mugilogobius chulae. The sequence continues at coordinate 31,795,629 of CM076402.1, read as the reverse complement.
TTTTTTTTTGCTGCAGACCAACATTGTGTCCCTTTATTGGCTAAATCACCTGCCAATCACAACCATTCAAGCTCAGTAGATGAACACACTGAGAATGAGTCACACATACTCAGAAATACTGTGCGCAAATAAGAGAAAAATGTTTTTGACAATCTTATTTCAGACTATAAAAAAAGCCTAACAGTTTTTTCAGACAATACAAACCCATACAAATTAAAGATCTAAAAACAAATTGCACATGGCAAATCAAATATAGTATCAAAATAGTATCTGCAGGTTAAGCTTGTATCAGTTTTTTTCTAATACACATGCATTAGTTTAATTCATACAAAGATGCTGTAACCGCAGTCACCCATAATAATGTCTGTTTCTTGAACTGGAGAATCCATCTTAGTTGTTAGCATCCTGTTGGTCCAGTTGCTGCTGAAATATTTATCCAGATTACAATTTACTACAATGTACAATTTACAGCAGCAGCGTGCATCATCCATCTGTGCGTTTGTCCAAATGCATTTCCTTTGTTTCTTTAAAAGAAATCGAATCATGGGAGCCTTAAGACAAGGCTTTTTCCCACTCCTCCTTCTCGCCTCTAACAAACGCTAACATTTTAATTCTTGCCTTCATCCCTCAAGACTGAAAATACGATTTGATGATCACCTCGCCGCTAGAGCTGTGTTTAATAATTCCCAATTATGCAGCGAGGCACCTAGTTGGCTGTGTGATGTCAAAAGTAGAGCTGAAGATTCGGAGGCTGCAGTCTCACGCTGTGGTTTTTGTTTCTAGGATCAATCACTTTGGTGGATTTCCAGTGTAAACTAATGTTTGTAACAAATTTCAAATGTACGTATGTGTATTAGAGAACATTCCTAGGAAAGCTTAGGAAAGTCAGGTTTAGAAACAGTCACGGATAGGAAAAGGGTTAGGGCTTACAAGCCAGCCTCCCCCCCCTAAAATGGGATTAAAACTCCCTCTTTTTTTTTTTTTTTTTAGTTTACAAACTGATCCCAGAATGACAGATTTGACTTTACAATAATAATTGGATTATTTGTTTTAATATCTTGCAAAAACTGTATATGTAGGCATGTAGTTTTGTATGTCATTTTTGTCCTTTTTTACTGTATGTACTTTATTCGTATTTTTCTTGTTTCAATGTTTTTCTGTCTTGCTTTATTAAAAATTGCTCTTATTTTAGGCAAGCATTTGGTTCTATGTAAAATCCCATGGAAATATCTTGAGACAATTGCAAAATACCATATTGCTTGAAATTACAACACTTAAGATGAATGTTCTGAATTCTAGTTCAACTCCTCACCTGATCTGGATTCTCACGGAGGCCTTCCCATTTTTCTTGATTAATTCTTATTTGTTTACCACATAATAAAAACAAACTAAGAAGCTCCTTCAAAAGCTAAACATAAAAAGAAACTTTGAACTTTCTTTTTTACAGTAAAAGCATCAACTGCAAAATGAATGAGTTGCACTCTAAACTTGCAAATTAATCAATTGATAGGACTTTATGTTTAGGACGTGGGATCTGCCTAACCTTTTAAGTTATCATGCGTCTCTAAAGCTTATTTTTAGTTAAATTACTTTAAGCGTTTGAAGAGGAATGGTCAAATCCCAAATTATACCCATAGTGTCATTCAACCCCTCACCCACAAACAGCTTTACTGCGTTGCATTTTTGTTGGTGAAAATTCAGGCAGAGTATGTGTTTTTTCCTTTGTTTTCCTTTATGATTAGAGTCAATCAGTCATCAGAAGCTAAAACTACAGTTTCAGCTTTAGTTGTTTGTGCTACAATGGTTCATTAGCAGTTTCACAGTTAAAATATCCTGCAATAAGCAAGACTAGAAATGCACTTTTTTCAATGTACTATCTCCATCCACAATTGTGTTGCTGTTGGGATTTGTGAAGCTGCATCTGCTGCCGCCTTATGTGTGTTCTGCCACCTCTGTATCACTGATGAGCGTGTTCCCATCTTAGCAGGTTACAACACAGGACCACTGCTGTTCTATGAATAATACAGCACCAGGGAGTTTACCAGGCCGACACTTCCAGCCTCTTTCTCCCATTTGTTACGCAGTTTACCCAAACACGCAGCCTGGAGTGCGCCGGGCCCCGTGTGAGGCGGGTTTACTAGCTCACAGGGACAAGGCCTACTTGGAGGATGCACTTATTTACTCACTTGTCCTTTTATCACTTTCTACAGTATTTGGTTCGAACAAAATGCTCCACACTCTCAGGAGGGAACAAGCATTTCTTTTTTCTTCATGCCACTCCTGGGATATTTATTATTTACATGATTAATTCTACCTCAAACACTGTTGTCTTCCACTTGCATGAATTTTTAGTAAATGTGGGCGGACTGAAAAAAATCTAACATCAGCTGTAGACTGTGGAAGAATATAATGTAGAAGCACATATTGTGCTTGGACGACAGTTTCACATCTGCAATTGTGCCTCTTAGCCTCAGTCAGCTATATTATAACACTACTCAGAGGAACACCTTCTGCTTCGGGTCGTTGTGTTCTAAGACTCCACGTCGGCTCCTGGTTCTTTATTGCTTTGATCCAGGCGACTGTCACTTGACAATCTTCCAATCTGAACAAAAATATAAACACATTATATTTTCAGACGGCTGGTGGTAGAGAAATTGTGGACATGACACATTTCCACAAAATGTATCTATGTCCATCCATCCATCCATCCATCCATTTTCTTCCGTTTATCCGGGGTCGGGTCGCGGGGGCAGCAGTCTGAGCAAGGACGCCCAGACTTTCCTGTCCACACACACCTCCTTCAGCTCTTCCGGGAGGATCCCGAGGCGTTCCCAGGACAGTCGAGAGACATAGTCCCTGTATCTATGTGGCTTTAGTTCATGCCAAATGGGAGTGACAACAGCTTTGCCCAGTGTATGCCAAATATGTTTTTTTTTTTGGCCGATGCCTAAATCGATATTTCAAAGCCGATTCTGCCTATTTTCTTATTTTAATTTTAAAAGCTCAGATGGGTGAGATAGTATAACCAAAAGAACGTTCAACCTAAGGTAATATTCTGTATAGGCTACTAGACTGTACTGTACATGATGCTTGATTGGATTTGGTCCAAGAAACAATCATTTCAAAGTGTCATGAAAGACATTCATATTGACAAACAAACAAGCACTTTCGAAAGCTTGTGCTGCAGCCAAACTCATAGAACAAGAATAAAACTTAAAAACATTTTAATGATAGATTAAAAACTGCAGACCTAAGAATTTAGAGAGATAGAAGAAGTCTTGTTGTTTCTCTCCAAACCAACTCAGACTCAGCTGATCACTGTGAGTGCGGCTTTCCAAACAACTGCCTGATCAGATATTGGCCAAAACTAAGGCCGATAGTCAATAAGGCTGATATTAAAAAAAAAAAAAAAAAAACATCTAAATCTTTAATGCCATCAATGTGTGTAGGTAAAAATGTGTTCCTCAGTTCTGCTGGTCTAAAGTTCCATTGACTCACACAAGATGATCAATTTGTCTTACATGTCACAAACAAATATATAAAGTACTAAATGTGTAGATTAAACTGGCTTGCAGGATAATTGATTAAAAAGATGCACATTTATCTACTTGTACTATAGCTTTCACTTTCACTTACTCAGAGTTCTACCAGGCGTCTTAGATCTTTATCCATGAACGGTGCATGACAAGTAAAGTTGTGGAAACCCAAAATAACTCCACATTCTCACCTGCAGAAGTGCCTTAGCATCTATTATAATCAATGGAATACCTAAACCAGACTGATTCTTGTTTTGAAAAGCATTACTTTTTTTGCACGGTTTTGCTTCACATGTCACTTCTAATACACCGACATGGGTCCATAGGAAGCAGGCCTTAAAATTAGTGATTGCAGGTCACGTCGAGGTCAGCGCTCTGATCAAAAACACCTGTCGGCAACATTCTGTGGACATTTTTCACGTCAGTCCTCGTGGAGATCAATCTGTAACTTTGACCCACCAGTGAGCAGCGCAGAAACAAGCCTTCTTCTGAGCTGGTGCATGGACTTGTGTGAATGTGTGTGATGAGTGTGGGTTGTGCTGATCAACTTAGAAAAGTTTCCTACCATCAGTCATCAGCCATTCTCCTGAACATCTCATTGTCTAATATTGCATGTCAGGCACAGATTTGTCTTCATATCACGCAGCGGGTGACACTTTGGATTGAGGGAATGTTCAGGTCTGAAAACAGCAGCTGAACGGTGTCATGAGGATGAGAAAGAGCATGTGTAAAGATTGGGTCCAAAATATAATCAAGCAATGTTTAGTTTTTTTTGTTTTTTTTTGTTTTTGTTTTTTTTTTTAGAAAATTTTAATAATTAGAATTTTCTCAATACTTTTACCTTTTAATGTTATCAAATGATTAAAGTAGCATAATTTTGCCCTCTGACTTGCATGATTCTATGGAAACTGAAACATTGTGGTGAATAGGGACAATTTTCAAATTTAAAGCTCAATCAAGCAATGTCAAACTTTTCATATTTCATAATAGTTTGCTCACATCAAATGGAGAATATCAATTTATTCTGTTGACATATTAGACATGGGATAATTGGCTTAATTTCAGACTGAAAAAAATGAAGTATATATCATCATATATCAACAAATCATTCAGTAAAAATCTTCACAATCTTGTCGAAGACTGCAAAGTTTGGCATATCTTGTAGGCATTGTTGTAGGTGAGATCATTGTGAAGCTGTGAATGACATTTTTAGAGAGAAAAAAAGGAGCAAAATTATTCATTAAAGTATTTTTTTTACTATTATTTGCTTGTTTTTACATGTAAGCCTTCATGTTTAGAAAGCAAAAAGACATACATTTTTAAAGTCATCCAGAAATATAAACTTAGAACTTTTATTCTATTTTTATTTTTTTATTTTTATTTTTTTTACATTTGCCAACATATTTTCTGAGTCAGTGCGAAATGCACAACACTAAACATGTGAAGTGCAGAGTAGTGATGGGCAAAATGAAGCAAGAAGCAAGCTAAAGTGGGCATGTCCAGTGAAGCCTTGAAATGAATCGTGGTTCAGTAGCAAGGAAGTCACATGACCGAGGCTTCAGTTTGTGAAAAGATAAATAAAATCAAGGAAAACAAAGAACTATATAAATATTCTTGTTACTATAAATAATGGCAAAAGTACACACACATACAAAAAGATAATTAAAATAAATGTTATATTCTTTATGTGATACATTGGTCTCTCCCGGCGAAGGCAGTATTTTTGAGGTTTCACTTCTTTGGGCTGAGTTTGGCTGTGAGGCCTCATTGATTCATGAGGCCTCACATTTCCCATCACTAGTGCAGAAAGCAGAAAGAGCAACGTGTTCTCATGGATTGCGTAAAATAGCACGCCATGACTAATTGCGTGTCATGACGACGCCCTCTGCCTGTTTTGGCGTGCAATTACACGCTCGTTTTTCTGGCGTGGTCTGGACACGCCGAGTGATTCACGACAAACACGAGGTTTTTCAAGGGATTAATGGCTAAATTTAAGTCTGAAGTTACAAAAACTGGTAAGTTTAGTTCTTTGGCTTGGAGTTGGTTAAGGTTAGGATTAGGATTGTGTTAGTTTTCATGAATAACAACACGTCTTAACATTCACCATTGAAATGAACAGGGACAGAAACGCGTCAAATACACACGCATAAAATAGAAGTTGCGTTCATATGACACGCTGTTTACAATAGCGTGGTATTGACACGCTTATCCATGAGAACAGGCTGGAAAGAGAGAGAGAAAATAGAAAGAAAAACAGAGAAAAAAGAGGAAGAAACAGAGAACAGACAGAGGCAGAATAGGAAGAGAGTGCAGAATGACAGAAAGAAGAAAGCAGAGAGAGGGGGCAGAGAGAAAGAGAAAGACAAAGAGAAAGAGATTAGACAGAGAGAAAGAGAAGAGACAGAGAGAAAGGGAGAGACAGAAAGAACGACAAACCAGGAGAGGGGTGTATAGAAAGAGAGACAGGACAGACGAGATAGAGGTGGGGCAGAAAAAGAGACAACAGAAAGACAGAGCCCAAGAGAGAGAGAGGGATGAGAGAGAAAGAGAAGCCTCTAATATAGAAAATGAATGCATGAGTGAATCCTGGGTTGAGTAACTGAACAGGCAATGTCCATTTACATAATTGCATGTAGGCTATGTGTTTTCAGATATTTGAGCCAGTATTTGCATATTCACACTCTATAGAAATTATTAAAGGGCTACCATCATGTAAATACAACTGATTTGAATTAGCAAAAGCTGGACAAATCTAATCAAATTGAATAAAATATAAATTATGTTAATGATGTTTGAGAGCATGCAGAGACAGATCAGACCTCAGAGCAACATTTCCCAAATTTTGTATAGAATGGGAGTTGGTTTATTTAGACGGATAAAAAAAACACACATTTATCAAGTTATTTTGCCTTTAACTGTTTTTGTGCCAGCAGCAGTATATCCCCTTAAGGTTGGAAGATTTTATGATTTGGTTGATACTGAGTTCATACATTTTGTGAAACTATATCCAAATACAAAAGCCGTTGAGAGACATTTGTGAGCAAAGAATTTTCACTTTCAAATACATTTTCCTATTATTTTATTCAAATTTTAGATTCTTCAAATTTAGATTTTTACTTGGCACATGCCACAATCACAACATTATTTACTGACACAGCACTGTCATCAAAATCAAAGCAAAATAAATCTAAATAAATGAAAATAAAATAGGGACCATTGTGCATCTAAAAATTATATTAAATCAGAAAATGTGAAATTAAAATGCATTTTGAAATCAAAATTATGTTGGAAATATTCCTTTTTGTTGACTGTATGTAAGACCAGAATGTGTCCCAAATTGACATTGTGGCACAATGTGGCATGTTTTTCATCATATGTTATAAGGTTATGTACCTGGGATAATCTAATTGGCAAAAAATTGAAATAGACCAATCACAATCAACTCCTTTGTGGTTGATTAATCTTTCATCAACTCATCCTAAGCCCTGAACTTAACCATTTTATCTGTTCCTAAACCAAACCCTAATCCTAACATTTCAGACATTCTTTCAGATACATTTTCATCATAAAGACCTATTTAAAGACTAACTCAATTTGAAGGTTCAATCTGCCTTTTAATACGTGTTGCACAGGTAAAACTCTAAACATAAATGAATACACACAGAACCTCCTCATTCTAAGGAAACAATTGATCTTCTCTGCAAACCAAGCGTCCCTTCTTAAATGTTTTAAATGTCAGCGGGTCTTAGTTAAACACGTGTGATCACTGCTCTGTGGAAAGTTACAAACGGTGTCGCCACTGTCTGCTTGCATCTTTTGAAGTGCTATTTTTCTTGGCGTCACCGAGGCTTTGTGATGAAGATGGACAGAGAGGCTTATGCGCGCTGACACCTTTTGAACTGTGATGAGGCGCTCCTATCAGTCTGCAGCTCTTTTATGCTTGTTTTCAGGTGGATAAGAGGCCGGTTAACCTTCACGACGTCATGCTTTCAGAGGATTCTTTCTGCGTTTAGGTATATGCCAAGGACAACCTGGAATGTATACCTGAAAATGATATATGTCTAAGCAAGATTGTGTTCACAGATACAATTACAAAAAAGATATCAGAAGGCCTGTGAAAATCTGTGACTGGAACAAAGAACAAATGCAACTCACAACATTTGATTAGGTGTGAAAATTTTGCCTTCTAGTTAAATAGTGATTATTCAAATGGTTATGATTTTTAAATATTTATAAATATATATATCTCAAACAACAGTGTGATTTACACGACAAAACAATGGTTCTCAAATGGTGTGACTGATACTTATTGAGTACTCAATTAAATCAATTTCTAATAACTCCTCTTTAATATCCATGCACAATTTCTCCAGTAACACTTGGGTTAAAGGCAAAAAGGTTGATCAATTCATTTAATTTTCTTCTGTAAAAGGGTTTATTAGTTGCATTAACACTAGGGTCTGTGAAAATACTAATCCATAATGTTGAATCTGTTTGTTTTAGGTTGGATACTCAGAATAACATGTTCACTTTCTTTAATTTATGTCTGTTATTTAGGAAGATGTGAACAGAGCAAGTACTTACAGAGATTTAACCATAAAACAGGACAGTTAAACAGCAGATTCTACCATAGAGTTCTTCCCAGGTCAATTTTTAAATAAGGTAATACCTGAATGCTGTCACATTACATGAACACAGCCTATTGAAGAATCCTTTATCTATTGTTAATGTGTTCTGTAAAATTGAGTATATATGCGCTACTGCTTTAGCAAAAACCAAACATACAATATAAACAAGACTACGTATATCAATCAAAACTAACAAAACATTTATTATAAGTATTACTACTTCTACTTATGTAAATGGAGAATTGTTTCTGTGAGGTAATGCTTCTTGCAAGATGAGAAGAGAAAGAAGAAAAGCTGTGTTCTGACCTGCTTCCCCTTCACCTTTGTGCTGAGCATGTGTGGCTGCTCCAGGAGACACTCCAGGGCGGCACAAGACTCGGACTCTGGCCAGCACCCGGCACCTTCACCCCAACTCTGCTGCTTCTCAAACCCCTGTATCGTCCACTTTCACTCACCCTTCCTGGCCCGCAGCTATTGGAACATGTTTTTCTGGAGCGTAGCAGAGGGGAGCTGATTACATCAAAAGCACTAGTGTTTGTGGCTGACCAGGGCAGCCGTGGTGAGAGATTTGAACAAACCTTGCTAAATGTCTTTGTAGGATGTTAACATACGTTGTCGACCAATCCCTGGAAAAGAAAATTGTGATTGTACCAGTCCTTACATGAAAAAAAGTCTGGGGACTGTTGCCGTAAGTTATATGCCATTAAGATTTTTTTTTCTATACAGCTTGGGATCAGAAATGGGGAAAATAAAATTTTAAAAAATACAGCGACTTAACCACCACAACTACATTTACCACCACATTCATACCCACATGCTTACCGCCCCAGAATCGTCCACAACTACTCACAATGAGCCACCCCACGATGACTCACAACCACCCCCAAAATCTACCACAACCTCACCCACAATCACAACCGTCCCGCTACCACCCCCACAACTGCCCCCACAACCTACCACAACCAACCTCAATCACCTCAGAACCTTCCCCCTCAACAACGCTCAACCATCCCCAGAACTGGCCTCTACCACCCCACAACTATCCCCACAACTATATCCCCACAACCAACCATAACGATAACAAAGCATACCTTCTTACATAGGACAAATCTGACTCTACACTTTATTTATTAACATACCAAGGACAAAAACCCTTTATTGCTTAATTAAAAATCTTTATTTGCAAAAAAAATGTGAAGAAATTATCTTAATGTTTTAGGGGACTGACCTTCTGGACAATTAACACAAATTGTAATCAAACATCTATACCCTACTGAGGGCAAAAGTATATATATATATATATATATATATATATATATATATACTATAATAATATATATATATATAATATATATATATATATAAGAATCATAAAGACCTTTAACAGAAATTCACCCTGAATTATCATGAATTCAAGTGGTTTCATGAATGAATTCATTTTTAAAAGTCATGATTACTATAATTACTAATTTTGGTTCACATATCTTTAGACACGTGAATTCCTTGTTCTAGTAGTTTAAATCATTTCCATGTTAGTTCATTACATGAATTAATGGTGGAATTCATAAATGAATTCTTTCATGAAACCACTTGAATACATGATAGTTCCTGATTCACCATGAATTCATGCAATAATTTCTCATGAACATAACATGAATTCATGATGATAATCAATGAATTCATGTCCCCTTCTTAAAAAAACATTACCAAAAAATGTTAATTTCAGATGCTTACAATAAATACTCCATTGCCACTGTTTAATAATAAAATAGGTACACTACCTAAAGAAAAAACAAAGAAGAAGAAGCAGGGCAGATAAAAAAAAAATCCAGGAACACCAACCTGGATTTTTACTTGAAAGTTACATTTTTAAACAATTGTTTAAAATTACGCACACCATGAAATGATCCTCGCTTTAGTCTGTGCCTTATGTCTTGCCATGCTGATTACCTCCTCTGTCAATTCTCAATAGAATCGGCGTTCAGTCACTGCACTAGTCAATAGGACACAGTAAGGCAGCACCAGCCTCATATGAACGTGACAGTCTTTTATTTAACAGATACAGTGGGCCACAGTTGTAATAAACACACACGATGGAGCACAGTGTTGACACCATTATTGGAGCAGTTTACACATTTGCACTGCTGGCAGCACACTTTGTTCACTTAGTTGTTTGTGCTTACCTATTTCTTCCTTTACATGACAGACTAGAGCTTCCTATTTGTGTTTCCTCTGCTAATGCTTCCAGCTCCGAAATGTGCTGAACTAACAGTGGCCCCGGATAGAGGAAGAGGAGAGACAGTATGCACACACTGGAGTAAATAACGCTTTGCCTGCTTAAATAAATCATTTGTTTATGATTTCACTGAACATTGTGCTGTGTTTTAGAGGCAGCCTGATCCCACCTCTCCAGCTGCAGACACAGGCCCATGTATGATGCATGAGAACAAAATTTTTTGACAACTTGAGTGATAGATTTGTACAAGGCCCAAATGTTTTCCGTTTTCTACAGAGAGGCCGCGCCTGAGTGACATAAATTGCTATTAATAAAAATTTCAACAATACAAGACAAATGAGTTTTTCTCTGCTTTAGCATGCACAGGCAAGAGGAAATGGATGAGAAGAGAAGCGGGAATACAGGCACAGTCTGGGTCAACATGGATTAGAACTGGTGGGAAAGAGGTTTTGTTGTGCAATTGGGACTGGTGTACCTCATTATCACACCTAAAATATTTTCATAGGTACACTGTGTAACTTTTGAACCAAAATCACAAGAATCCATGTCATGTTTTAGTTTGTTGGTTGGTTGTGTTGGTTTTTTTCAGTTTCATTTTATTTTATTCATCATGTCCTTTATTTCTGTCAATACGTCTTTTGTATGAGCTACTGAAAATAAAGGCATTGTCTAACAAACCAAAGTTGCTATCCAAACATTTCTTCTGCCCAAATGTAACACACCCAGCCTCTCATTACTGCTAACGTCATTCATACTTGTAATCATTCTAGTCTGTTTTTCATCTTTGATTGCTGAACATGAGCCAGCAAACTTGAAATGAGTTCAGGTAACAGTTAGGAGAAAAGCACTGCAAGAACAGAACAGGAAGTCAATAATGCTTACATCCCCCTCAGGGTGCACATTACTATTGTTGTGAGCCAGGTTAATGTACTTCAAACTAGGTTTATTATAATATACTGCAGTGCACAATAGTGATGAGAGCCGGGGAGGAAGGTGTGCAAAGTGAGGAAATGCTGTGGCTACATGGAAGTGAGTGCATGTCCAACTTATTATGATCCAATCAGAAGTTTTGTTACGTCAACACCAGAAACAGGGTAGCTGTTAACACAGAACTTTTGATCCTATTACATCAACTCTGTTAGAAACTCCTCATTACATTTGTGTCCACTTTATCCATGTCTAAAGGTGAATTGCATGTACACTCATAAAAAATTAATCACTGTACCTCAATTTTGCAGTCTTAAAAACACAAGCATTTCACATATTTTGCTCATTTAAAGCACCTCAAATACTCAACAAATTAACAACCTTCAGAAGCCAGAACAGGCTCAGTTACACCAAAGCAGGCTACAGCTCAGTTCCTGGTTATAGGGAATTACTGTACATGTAGACAATTATAACATAGTCATAACATCTGTCCCCCAGAAGCATTTGCCTAAACCTCCTATCACCACCAAACGTTCTCTAGCCTGAATGTTATTGGTTGAAGGGGAAATCGGAGTGCCCGGAGGAAACCCCTCTGACACGGGAGAAACTTCAAATTCCACACAGAAGAGACAAGAGTGCTATCCACTCTGACATTGTGCCGCCAACACATAAAACACTCCAACACAATCAATGAATCATGCTACTCTCATAAATGTTCAAACATGGCATATTTAACACATATATTAAAGCTTGTAGCTCACTTAAACCAGTGAACTTTGTGCTCCGTAAGAGACATTTGTTAGAGTACTCAGCATCTCCATACACTGTGTTGAGCTCTCTGTTCCTGTGGCACTATGGGTGACCCTTACCATCCCCTCCCTTTTCTTTCTCTGCTGTGGGGTCCAGAAGGGGGCTTTTAGCCTGTCCTGCTGAGAGGCCTTCTGCACATTAATATTGCAGCAAACATAAAGTACAATGGAGCTTAGGTCTAATCAAGTGTTACTAAATGTTTCAACAAAAGATAGTAGCATACAGCTAATGGATAAATAAATAAATCTATGACATGTCCCAAACTATTTTGTGTGCAAAACCACTTTCCCGAAGAAAGAAAGAAAAAATAAAGACAGAAAGAGGGAAAGGAAGAAGGAAAGAAAATAATAGAAAAATACCTCAGCCAATCTTTACATGTTTCAAATAATGTTCATTGATTAATCAATAACAAGTATATATCACAGATAGCTAGCAAACAGAATCATAGTAGCCCAGAAAAACATATTTCTATCACAGTGTCTTGCCCAAGGACACAACAGCAGTCCACTCTTGTCATCCCACTCTGTCACCGTGTTCCAGTGGTCTCCCATCCAAGAACTAACCAGGCCGTAACTTGCTTAGCTTCTGAGATGTGACAGGATTAGGCTGAGAAGCTGGTATGGGCACAATAATAATATGGGCACTGTGAAGCGCTTTGTGACTCTGTGTCTGTGAAATGCGCTATACAAATAAAGATTACTTACAATAAATTCTCAACCTTTAATCTTAAGGCCTGTTTCTATAGGCTCGAGTTGGGGCAGTACGGTACAGTCCTATGCTTTTTCTACTACGCAAACCGACCCATTCCACTCCACTTGCTGGGTCCATAGCAAGCTGCTTTTGGCCCTGCTTTTACCCCGGACTCTGGAGCAGACCTTACTGCGGTTAGACAAGAGAAAACACAGGCTCAAGCAAAAAACAGACGTAAAAGAGCAAATAGAAACAGAAATTGATGTTCTCACCAAAATCGACTTGATCTTGTGACAAACTGCTGCATTTCCAGTGATGAAAACTTTATTTGATGCTCCGATAGACTAAACAAAGCAAAGCTAGAGTATTAGCATAAGCTGTTTCCTGTTTGTCGAGACATAACACCACAACAAATTGTAAATCCTGTGCTTAATGTGTTCAACATAATCCAACCTCAATGCACTGAAAAAAAACTGTGTGAAAATGCAGCACAGAGTTGCAGAGGATTTGCAACAAAGTAAAATAAATGTTTGAATGGTCTGGGGGACCCATGCTAATGGAAATGTGGCTTATGTTTTGTAACAGTTTTTATGCCGTCAAAACCTTGTTAGATTGGCCACCAGCTGCTTCCCCTGAATATCCTCTCTTTCATTTCATATAAAGCATTCATTTTCCCTCCATCATTCTGCAAAATCAGATTCTCCAATATACTGCACTATTTATTGCACCTGACTTGGCTTCCTGAGTGCCTGGAATCAACCTCAGATAAAAGAACTGCCATCTTCAGTGTTTCCTTCAAATTCATCTTTTCCAACCAAACACCACATGAACACACGTGTCCATACACCAGTCCAGCCGTGTCTATTTCATCTCCTGTTGAGTTCTTGACAGATGTCGAGAACACAAGCTCCAGACCAAGGAGAAAAGGCTGTTATGACCTTTATTGTTTAATAGACGTCCAGCCGTTCCTACCTGGACATCGCATCATCTTTCTCCCGGACAACAGCAGAAGCCTGGGAGAGCCCCGGAGCTACGGAGACTTCTACCTTTGTTTCAATTATGCAGAAACTTTGCATATGAGTGACTTTGAACACAGCAGGACCCGCACGCCCTGCCTTTGTGTTGTTCATTACGTGTTGGTTCCTACTGGGCTGCAATAAAAGACCAATGAACGGTGCACATCCTGTATTGATTTGTTTGCGGAATATCAGAGTGAATTTTCAGATCTATTTTTTAATGTCCTTATTAAAATCCTCTTTGATCTACGCTATACAACAATAACACAATTGTTTGCAGCCCTGATCCACAGTGTCGATATTAATTGGGCTTTATATTGCCTTTGAATCCTAAAATGAAATTGCGTTTTTCCATTTTTCTCATCACAGATACAAAGCTATCCGTCCAGCTTCTCATGGGTTGTTTTGATATGAATTAAATATTCTTTTGAAATACAAACAGTTTTAATTATTGATATGGATGGTGGGTTTGACTTTGAAGGTTTTTTTCTTTGTCTCGACTGTGGACAGTGGATAATGTGAGGTCAGAGTTTGGGACGATCAGCTTAAGGACAGCGTTTAGAGGTGACAAGATAAAGAACTGGATATAAGAGGACAAATACAAAGACAAGTGATTGGAGCCAAATCATCTTCAGTGAGAGATTTGAAGACAGAACAAGTGTGCACATTCCTTAGAGCATCTAGCATTAAGTACAAATAAGATCATTACAAGAGCAGCTCAAGGAGTGAGTGTTAGATTGTATGTATCATTATCTATACTTAATACTTGAACCGTATACAGCTTGTTGTATTGAATATAAGTATTCATGTTGTACTTGGATTTCAGTCCTGCTCACCTGTGTTTTCAAACATATACTCACCCGATTATAAGTCTTCAGTGACCTCCGGATCACCATGTAGTCACATGCATGTTTTATTTGATTTCTATTATTCATATTTGCTCAAATTAATAATCTTGCTAGTCCTCAGAGATGACTTTTTTGTTTTTTATACAAAATAAATGATTTAATTTGATTAGTCAATATGCTGTTTTGTTAGCTTTTAGAGGCCTTTTGTTAGCAAGGCCTCTAAAACTACATCTGCATCGAAAAAGCGTTTACAGAAATGTACATTCATGCCGCTTCTATCAAATGGCAGGACCAGAATTTATCTTGGTCAGGTGGCAGAAGAATAGCTCTGTTGGCATTGTGTTGTGTACTAAAACTGAACATTTTAAAGTGTAATTTTATTGTGGCCGGCCTAAAGCACATCTGTGTAACACTCATGCTGTGTAATCACCATCTTAATATCCCACATCTGTGAGATTGTGGGATAGATTATCTTAACAGACAATAAGTGCTCCCTGACACTGTTTGTTTTTGAGCACAAGAGGAGCAAAAAATATAAATACTGTATATATATAATGCAAAACAAGAATGATCAGAAAATAATATTTCTGGGGGGGTTACTTTCTCAAGAGCTAGTTGAAGTAATGAGAGTAGACTGATTATGTCACCAAAGAAGAACACAGATTTAGACACATTCATAAATTGCCAAAAAAAAAAAAAAAAAGCTCTTTTGTCTTTTAAGATTTTTTTTTCTTCTTTGAGTTGCTTTCATGGAAAATTGAAGCAAAAACAAAAGTGTTGCGTTCAGCACTTTTACCATATATGACTTTTTCTGTTGAAGTTATCGCACTACTCTTTATTAGAAGAAACTTACATCATTTTTCAAATAATCCATCAGATTTCATTAACTCCAACATAAGCAAGAAGCTCAAGTAAAAAAAAAAAAGCTTTATAATGTTAATAAATTCAGTCCCAACTTTTTGAATGCCTGCGTTTGGCTCTACCCACCTGCAGGTCTGAAACATGAAGCAGTGCTACATGTTGGATTCATCATGATGCTTTGAATAAATATCCCCCTTTCTCCTGCGGCACTCCGATGTTTTCAGACCAAAATCTGTTGTCCATTCTTAGAAGCGGGCAAAAACCCAGTATTTTGCCCTGGCCACTGTTGGGCCACCAGTTGCTGCTGTCAGCTGTGTTCTTTTGAAGCAGAAAACTCATTTGCACTTCATAGGGACATACCGACTATTACTGATTATCCATTCTGAACTTTATTTGTGAAGCTCAATAGCATTATAGCAATTGCATTTCTCAAATGTGGCCTTGTGGTTTTTCTTAAGCTTCTCATTTGCTCTTCTGGCCTGACATATTGCAGATGACAATTATTTGCAAACTAAACATGAAATATAACATCATAGTGAATAGCTAAATGTTTGACAGTTCTGGTTGTACCGGTGGTCCAAGTTCAAGACTGCAAACCTTGGGCCAACAAACACAAATGACTGTGTGCTGCGCTGCTGCTGCTCTGCTGCTGCTTGTTGTGATGAGGTGCAGAGCGGAGGCCAAACTAAACGCAGTGGTGATTGCTTGGAATCAAAATGCATGTCCCTTTGTTTAGTTAAAGAACAGTTCCACATTAGAGCTGGCACGGTAAAGCAGTTTGTGTAAATAGATACATTTCAAACTGAAAAAGTCACGTTAATGTTTTTTAAATGTTTCTCTTGTGGATTTCACATTTTCAATTCAATTCCATTTATTTGTATAGTCCAAAATCCCAACAGCAGTTATCTCAGATGACTTCACATTATTGTTGATTTAGCAAACAAAAGTGTCAGAAAATCAAAGAATAAAACATTTGGTCAGCACCAACAGAAACACTGGAAAATCAGAAACAGACATTATTCAGAAATACAGTTTGTCCAACAATAAACAGGCAGATGAATAATTGTCCCAGAGCATCCCCTGTACCTCCTTCTCAGCAAGGAAAAACTCAAAATAAGAAAAAGAGAAGCCTCGAGAAGGAGACATGCACTCCCATCTTTTAAAATACTTTTAGTCACACAGGCCTTCACATACAGGCAGCTAGATGTTAAGCCATGTTTTTGAAAGTGCTTTGTGCAAATCATTGATTTAGATAATCAGCTATGGTCAATCATGGTGAAATATGCATCAAATATCTGTAAATAACAAAATATGTATGGTTTTCAATGAGTTAAACACATTTGACAAAAGCACAGACTAGTAACAAAGTAGGAGCTGTGACTGGTAATGTCCTCATTAGGGCGTAAAAGTAATCACGCATACTATAAGTATATAAATAAACAATAGAATTTCTCTGAAGACTCATTCTTCCCCGTTTCAAACGCCATGGCTAATTATAGCCTTAAGTCAGGCGCTTTGATGCATTTTCCCTCAGCAGGAATCCCTGCCTCTCTTTTCCTGGAAGTGCTTGTGTGTTGCTCCTGAGGTAAACTGCCTGATGGCACACAGCAGGCTCTGATCACTCCAGCCTACAGTCCATTTGTCTGGGACTTTCTCCTATTCTAGCGCTCAGTGAAGGAATTCAAATGTGTGACCACAAGTTGTGTCAAATCTTTGAATTTCAAATGAACATATGCTGTCTATTTAAAATGCTAAATTTATAAAGCTTTCCTCTGAAAAGAAACAAAACTGCAATTATTCTCTCTTTAATACCTAAACATCAGCGCCTGCAGTCACCTTTGTGTTGTTGTCTCTGCTTGTTTTCACCCAGAACACAGCAAAATCTAAAGAAATTGCAGTTGTCTCTCAAACCCTTTTTTTCCTCAAAGATTACAATAAACAACTAGACTTCATTCAGTTTATCCAGTTGGATTTTCTGCCTAATTCTCTAAATGCCTTTGAAGACAGCCTATGGTAGACAAATGAGCAAGAGCACAACAGCTCTCTCAGATTGTCATCAAATGGCACTGTCATGTGTGTTAAAATTTAGTATTACAACTTGCCCTTTAGTTGTGGCCAGCCTTGTGCAATATTCATGCTGTCAGCATCCACTGTTTTGAGGTGGGATGGATTATCTTGTGCTCACAATTATAGTTTTATGACAACTCTTTGAGAGAAATGTCTTTGTACTCTATTTGTATTTTATTTTATGTTTTTTTTTAATGTTTTTAGTTTAATTCTTGTGTTCTACTTCTCTGTTTAGTTTATGTGCAAAACCAAACCATCAGAAGACCAGATTTATGTTTAAGAGGGGGCTACCACATTTGTGATGGGGAGGGGGCTCTGCTGCATCCACACACAGTTTCAAGTGTCTACCTTGGGCATTGGTGTTTCCTCTTGGCTCTGTTCCTATACCGTCTGGGCCCACACCCAGCGCAGGCATCCCGGACGGCCCATGTGGAGAAATGCAGACACAGTGGTGGGGGTCACAGGGGGGCTATGAGGTTCAATCCAAGTGACATGCAACATCCAGATCCAGATAGAGTTATTGTTGTCAAATAGATGCGCTCTGATCATGCCTTGTCTGCTTCCGAAGAACTGCTTGCGTAGCTCATGTGTTTCTCATCAGGGCCAGTCTGTGGTTACCTTCCTGATTCTGCTCGACTGGAAAAACACAGCTAATATGGTGTGATCTGGAAAAAGCTTTGATGCCGGAGTTTTACAAATAAACCGCCCAGTGCCATATGGTTTACATTCATTCTCCTGATTTATTTCCTATAAATGTCCATTGGAACACGCTGCGGAGCCTACGTGTGTGCGCAGACTTGGAAAACAGAAGGCTGCGGAGAGGTTTGTGGCGACGTGTGATTGTTATGATTTGTCCTCAGTTTTTTGACGATGCATGATAGATGGGTGAAAGAGGTCCAGAATAAGCAAACAAGAAAACAACAGTTCTATAGGAGACGTTAGCTGCAGTGCACGATATGCTAAGAGAACACACAGGCCTGCTACACTCAAAAAGCAATTAAAAAGTAATGACGGAGCACTTCATGGTGACTCAGTGGCTTGGTATGGTATTCCTGCTGAGCACAGACTGCAAATCTACATGGAAGTTAGCTTTTCCAAATTCACAAGCAATTTCCAATACTGATTTCCAGGCAGTATAACCAGATTTGTGTTCTGCGCTGGAAAGCTTGGAGGCCAACTGACCCATTTTAAAAGATGTTAAACTGAGTAGTAACTGATTGGTCAAAAAATATTTCGGGAATAGACACAAATGTATGCAAACTAGAAGTGCTGTCTTCAAGTGATGTCACAACATTGTCATTGTTTTATCTGAGCTTTCCCACAGTTATGTACCCTGGCTCACGTAAAATGGATACGTGTTGAACTCTGATTTGACTTCTTCCACATTATTCATCTGGAACTTTGCTCGCTGAAAGCTTTCATGAAAAGATAGGACCTGTATGAATACTTCGAGCTGATTAGGTGTGCTGCCTACCTTAGTTTGTGCTTAAGCAATCACAGCAATGAATCGTGATGGTGTAAATGTCCGCAAGGGATAGAACAAGTGTCACACATGGACACCTCTCTGCTCTTCTTTAAATACTCTGTATTTCTGTTTAAACAGAATCAAAAGCATCAGAAATGCACACATCCACAAGAACTTCCACTTTATTTTGATTCAGGCACTACTTGCTGCTGTCTATGCTAACAACCCCCCTCCCTCATCCTCTTGCTGTGATTGGATTATTAAACCACTGGTTTGGACGGCAAACCAATTGGGCAAGTGGAAGTCCAGATGGATTTTCTCGAGTTTGTGAATTTACAAATATCACGTATTCTTGCCACGTGTGTAGCAATAGCTGCCCTGGGGCAGATTCACAGAAGTGAGATTGATAATATGCCACACTGACCCATCCGACCACCTATCTTTCACTGTTGTGGATGAACTGTCTTTCTTACCTGTGAACATATTGATAGTTCCTCTTAATACCCACCTGGTGTAACTGTCTCCCATCCAAGAAAAAGCCAGGCCCTCTCAGGGTCAAAGATTTGTAGCATTGGCCTGTTTACAGTTTAGATCTAAGGAGAAACAAGCCTTTAACACACTAAAAAGAAAAAGAAAGAATAGTAATATGGTATGTTTGAGGTTTGTTAAGACTGAGACAAACAAAATGAGAAACAATGTGCCTCTTTGTTCAGAATTGGTGGACTGTACTGTTTGATATTGATTTTTAAATACTTAATAATTACAGTCAATGTAATTATTATGTACAAACTATGCAGTGAAGTGCAAAGCATGTTGTGAAAAATGTGCTAATAATTACATTTTTCCGGAACTGTTACCAACTTAACCATCCATTACAATGTGTTAGCATCTTGTTAAAATTCCAGTATGAGTATCTCCTTGCTTGCTTTGACAGCGGTTGGTGTTCATTTGTCATGTGCGGCGGCCTGTGTGGGTGTCAGCTCCACTAAAAACACACACTATTTTGTTCCTTTATTAGACTCACAGGCTTCTATGCAAAACAGCTAGGAACAAACATGTCAAGCGCTCGTTTCACAGCCGCGGTCAAGAGTAAACTAACAATAGAGGCATTTTCCACTTGTCTGACCTTTTCCTCCGTGATGTGTTTAATCTAGGCACAAAACCTCCACAACTGCGGCTGCTCCATTTTCAGTCCAGTGCAATGCTGATATTTCTAAAGCAGATATGAGGTGTCAAAAAGCTCACATGTATGTTTTGATGGGAAATACATTGCTTAAAAAGTTATTTACTCACACAATGGTCGCTGATAAGTGTTCACAATACAAAATGCATACAAAGAATATGCATTGAAAATAGACAGTTGGAACAAGGCAAAATGAACAAGTCTGTAATCACTGACTGAAATGTACCAGTAAATGTGTGCTATGGCTAACTGAAGTATTAGCCGGCTGAGTGCATCGAGTGGAGCTATGAATTACAATACCCTGACAAATTTTTCCTCATCGGATATTATGTAAATGGAGTATAAGTGACCACCAGAATTTGAAGCAAAAATCGATGCAGGGGTGACAAGTGAGACCAGTGGTGATATTAGGCATGATAATTTCATCATGTAAAGCAGATTGATATGTGAGTCCCTCTAGAAACTACATGTAAATGGCATTATTTTAGCTGCATATTTTGTAGGCTTACAAGAAACACTGTTATCTGGTTAATTTTCACCTCAGCTTCTGAGTCTTCGGAATACCATGTCCAGATGTGCATGTTGATTTTGATTAAAGCTTTAAGTTGTTGTTCTGTTTGAGATCAAAGTGTGTGTGGTGACAGTTGGATCATTCTTTGAGACAAACGGCCTGGCCTTGACAGGACGGGACACTGCTCACTGCGGCCCGCCTGTCCTAGCTCTGTTCCCCATTTGTAAACAATAGGGTGTGGATTAGTTTGGAAACAATGTGTTTATTTAAAAAGGCCACTTCCTGTATGGACTCAGCAAGTCTCCCATTAATTTTATTGGCGGTGGCTCCAGCTCTGAAAATCATTGTTTAGAAAAAGAGAAAAATACAGGGCACAAAGGCCAAAAAGCATGCTGTGCACTCACTTCCTGTGTGATAGCAGCAGCTACATTAGAATTAGTACAGTCATTTCTGTTATAATCATGTGAACATCAGAGCTCATAGAACTCAACACGAGTGAGGAAACCTGTCTGCAGACTGCTGTTGCGTGCTGTACATGTACTGGTGGAGTTTGAAGTTTGCTTATTCTAAAATGCCCTGAGCGCTCTTCTCAGTGAGCCTCCAGGCTGTGCAGCCCAGCAGCTACTGCCCAAAGCCACATCCTGTCCAAAAGAACAGCCTTGCACTTTCTCCTCAGAAGAACACATGCATTCATGTGATCCCAATTACCAGAAAGCAACACAGAAACTCACCTTTGTCCAGTTCTGCCCTAAAACTATCACACACACATACACTGCACATACAGTTTTAATCTTAAAGAAGACAAAGTATGCACAGTCTGCTTTTAAGGCCATTGGATAATGTTTTCTTTATCTCTTAACACTGATGCCGCTGTACCTGTCACTGGACTAATAAAGATGACCTTAGAGCAGAGGGATCACGCTCTCCTCTGCCTCCCTGGTTGTATTCCATTGGATAGGACAATATGAATGAATACTGAACACAGATCAAGCAGAGCAGTGTGGTTTTGGTCCTACTCATGGAACATCGGTTGCCTGGCCTCCAGCCTAATGTCCTATTTTTAGCTATATTCTCAATGATGAGCAGGGGAGGGAAAGAGCCTGAGATTGAGAAGCTGATTTGTGCCATATCTGCAGTGATGTAGTGGTTGTATCATTGTATTCTTCTTCAAGTCTGTAGTTGTAGTTGTTAGTTGTTAGATGTAGTTGAGCCCCCCAAAGCCATGTAATTTTTTGTCAGTCTTAAAAAAATATTGCAATAAATACAATTTTAAATTATTCATCTGTTTCTTGTTTGGAGGATTCTTCTTGACCACTTCTTGGTGTGAGCAAATCTGCCCTTAAAAACACTCCCACAATGGTGAGCCACATTTCTATGATGTTGCTCTACATATTCGTTCATCAATCTATTTACACATTACAAAGAACCTGCTTTTACCCTGTTTAAGCCCTGCCTCGTTTACAAGTTCATTTCTGAGACTGACAGCGTGAGGCCGATGAGCGCATTAGGCAGTGCTCCTGCCCAAAGCTACTGTAACAGGTAAACTCTGGGGAGGGAGTCTTAAGCCCTAGTTAGCCATGTAAATTCCTCCCTTACAGACAACGTGCTCCACCAGATCCCTGTCAATTTCCTGCCACTGTGCTTTGCCGGATTTACATGAACACGCTCAATCACTAACGCTTAGCCCTAGTTTATTTAGGTGCTAAAACTGCTGATTTCCATTCTATTTTTTCTTAACTTTTCTTGTCTTCTCGATTGAATGAATGGTTTTATTTACAATCTGGGTGGCATGACTCTTTTGTAAATTGACTCCTCATTTTTGTCTCTGCTCCCGACACAAGAAGGTTAGCTGCCTGTTCTCCTGATAAGCTGGCAGAACCTATCAACCCCAGTGAGCAGATAGCGGCGCTGTATTTCTGTCAGCCTTTATCATCAGCTGGGGCGAAACTAAACCGGTTTTAAGCGCGAGTAGAGGGACCATTTCCCTGGATTACCGGCGTCAACTTTAATTTCAAAGACCAGTGGTGTATCCAGACGAGATGCAGGCTCCACTAGCTCCAGATTGGCAGCGAGTGCATGATAAGGTGCCGGTAGCATTCACTGTGGGGGCTCATTGATCTGTGTGCGGCTGGTTCATTTCATAAAATACAAAAAGCAACGCTCCCCGTTTAGCATAGACACACCGGGGATAGTGCCAAGAGCAGAGTGACCGAACAGGAAGCACACCACAGGAAACACCATATTTGTCAGAAGTGCTTTATAATACAGAGGTGACAGTTGTACACTACACAAAAAGATGCTTGTTCTTTGGGTTATAAAAGAGCGATGGGTTTGTGTGTGGAGTTTACTGGCTCAGCGGCACACACTTGGAGAACACACTGTTTATTATTGGTGTGAAATTTTAAAACTAAAGTCATGTTTTGGAGTCAATGATGTGCAGCAACAATATGTAGATTTCTTTTTGAAACACGCTGTTTTCTTCTCTTTTTTGCCAAGTGCTTAATGTTACATTTCAACCTGGAGAATCATAAATAAAAACAAATGTGGTAAAACGTTATGACTATGACAAGTAAGTAACACTGCCCTCTGATGTCTTCTTTTTAGGACCTGCACTTTTCCTTCTTTAAGACACTCAAAGCTCTTGTTAACATAATATCTACTTACACTGACACTGGGGCAAGGTGGGTTAAGTGCCAAGGACACAGTGATCTGTTTTTGCCAACCCAAAGAGGCAACTGGTGCTCTAGCGTTCTCCCATCCAAGTACTGACCAAGCCCTGTTTTGCTTAGCTTCTGACAAGGATGTGTGATGAGTGATACACAGGAAATTCTTGAACACTGAAGGAAAATAACAATTTGTATATACTGTATGGGCCTGTGAGAAGTAGTGGTGCTGGGGTGGAGGAGGGCTGTGTGGGACAAAATTCTGAAAGGGGAGTAAAATTAAGTAGATAGGGGAATAAAAGTAGGTTGAGCAAGTAAAGAAGCAGGAGTGGTTTTCAAGCCTGAAACTATGACTCTGCTATTGCTTTTTGTGCTTACACTTGAAGATACTGTTTGAAAAAATAGATACAGATTGGCTATCAGATAGTTTTTCAATGCCTGAGTTTTTTTTAGCATTTCATACTTGAGAACAGATGCCGTTCACAAATCACTAATGATTTGCTTACAGACTTAACTCTACATGGATGTATGTTCTGTCCTCACTAGACGTGACTGCTATCCAGCTAGACAGACAGCTAACAGACAAATGGATTTCTTCAAAGGCTTTAATGACCACTTGCAAATGACTTTGTAAAGCTGTAACACACAGACAAAATATATAATCAGTGTCTGAATTAACAATTTGTATTAAACATTTTCATACACAACAAAATAAAATACCCAACTAAAAAGCACATCAGGTTTGTTAGTTAGCATGGAAAAGTCCGCTAGCTTAAATGCTACATGCTAACGTTTTTTGGAATCTTGCTTCTTACATTTAGGCACAAAATTACTCTCATAAAATAACCAAATGGTCTCCTTATTGCATATTCCAACAAACACAAAAACATAAATGCAAACTTACAGTCTTATGTGGGCCAAGACGAACAAAACAACTGCACTTCAGCCATGACAGTGTTGTTGAACAGACTGAGAAAAGCACATGACTCAATACCAGCTTTTGCCACATGAGGGCACTCTGAATGAAATACAAAGCAGAACTTTAAATCCTAAACTTAACATGTGTACCATGACAGATGTCATTACCTTATGTGCTGTTATTGTAGTTTTAGTGTGTCCTTTCTACCACTGATGGTTTTAAATGATTGTAATCTGAACAATCCTACCTACTGTAATGATAATAAAAATACTAAAGGACAAAAATAATGCATTGTTTATTCATGTATTTTATTTATTGTCATGCTCCTTGAAACATGTTCTCCACTTTGGAATCCCATGCATCAAAACCAATGAAATATTATAGTAAAGCACACGATGGGCATGTGTTTTCCACATAAGAAATTGAGTTAGAACTCCATCTCCTGGATGCAAAAAAATTTACTCAGCTGAAAAAATCAAACTGATCTTGTCTGATGTAGTAATGTTAGCAAAACGCATAACAAATGTGGATGACATCATAGATCAGAGATATTCAGGTTTCTGGGACTGAGAGGGGAACAAAAATATCTCAAAAACTAAACTTCAGCTGTGTTTTTGATGAGTAAGCATGTTAGAACAAAATTAAAAACTCTAAAACGTATATTTATTTTGTATAACTTCCATCTACTACCTCATTTGCTTCCACCTTGTGCTCTCCCACCTCAGTCATTACCACCTACCCCTCTTCAAAGTCAATAAACAGAAGACCCTTCTTCAGACATAAATTCTTTAAACTTGCTCATTTGAATTTGTCATTATGTCCAGTTCTTAATGGTTTTAGGTGTGTTGGTAAAATTCAAATAGGACACTAAAATATGTACATATTCTGAGCAGAGATGGATTAGGTTTTGCCATGAATAATTAAGTGAGCATTATTATTAGACTATGCATGTGACTGTGCACCTCCTAATAATGAGTCATCAATAAAACATTGTCATAATGTCACAAAGACACTTGTGTGGGGCTCTAATTTCAGACAGGGTCATTAGTTGGGTGCAGTGTAAATGCGAGTGGTGCACATGGGAGGGCACAGCACACAGGGGCTGATGTGGCCTGACAGTCGCACATCAAGCACCCCTTCATTAATGTTAATCATCAACCTATATGCAAATATTTAAAGTATTTTATTTTTAATGCGAAAGGAGAAAGGTGCTTTTTAGTTGTTCCACTGGGATTTGCATAGTGATCGAGATAACAGTGTTTGCATTATAGATTTAGGTGTCTGCTTTGTGTTATCCTTATGGGGTTGTGGTCTTGAAGCTGTATGCTAGCCTTGTAGATAATGTAATGTGTGTATGAAACACAGGTAAGCTTTACTGTAACAAAGCAAACAAGAAATTCAAAATATGGATTGAGTTGAGATGGACTGATGTTCCATAAACTGAGGTGAGGGTTGCCTGGAAAATACAGACAATATATAAAAAATCATCCTCCTGTGGCCACCATGTCCCTTTCGAATTTCAGTGGGCGAGATTGAAAGATTAATTGGCCAATCAGGGATGCCCATTGTCTCCTATATGAAAACAGAATCTATGAGCGAAGCAAAAAAACATTTTAATGTGAGGTGAGTGATTTTGGTCTAAATGACAGATGATCAGTAAGCTCCTTTGCTTCATCTGTGTCACACTAATAAACTAATCTCATTGCCCTGTACATTGTGGAATTGATCTGAAATGCAGACGAGGGAGTGGTGACCAGACTCCCTCTTCGCAATTTGCTGACATGTGGGCCTGGATCCCAGACAAGGGTGAGGGATGGGGGTCACATCAATTAACGTTAAGATTTGCTTTATTGTCCTTTCTTGCCACCTTTGTCCTTCACATTTGACCCATCCCTTCAATGGCACTGTGGCAACCTGTCAGAAGCAGAGTCACCGTATGTCCATCTCCAGATATTCTTGCTAAGCTTGATGAGGAATATAGTCTCTAATGTGTATGTTTTTGATTGAAGAAGAAACTGGTGTGCCTGGAAGTTAGTTATATACAGTATGTCTGTATGTTTGTTTGTTTTTTGTAAACAATAAAATCGAAAATGCCTTATGTAAATTCCATTCCTTAAGTTAAATAGGCCATTCCTTAAGTTAAATAGGCCTGCCCCACAATGACTGCAACAGTAGAATTCAGAATTAGAAGTGAACATACTGAACTGGATAAAAGAGCAACCAGCAATGACGTCAGCAGCACATAACAGTCAGTGTTACTCTCAAAACACAACTACATTTACAACTCGCCAGTATTGCCACCAATAGAAAGTAACTGTTGTGTGGCACAATTTGGTTGGATAAAAAACATCACTTGACATCATCACATAACCAAAACAAACCAAACCTGCCATTCTAAATATAAGAATAAGCAGTCAAACAGAAGCTACTCTATAATTCAGACAGCTGAACATGTAGCTGTCATAATAATATTGTAATAATTTCTTCACGGACTAAAAGACATTCTCCACTTCATAAACAGGACTTTAATCGGCCTCCCAAACCCATGACCGGCTTGCTTAAATGGTGTTAACCATCCTGCTCTGCTCCTTCTTGTAAACACAATAGCTATGCACAGTCCATAAGTCCAGTACATTAGTGCTCACTACATCAGGACAGTCTGCCGACCTTCCTGGCCTCAGAGCTCCAGTCCAAGTTTATATGCGTGTTCTCACTGTTTATTGGTCTTGTGCTCTTGTAATATCAAAGGCTCCATCTCAGTATAAAGGTTTGGTGGACTAGAGCTGTAATGAGAAAGTGAAACGAGAAGGGGAGACACGCAGCGCTGTCTTTTATTGCCATCCAGCCATAATAACTTAATGCAAATTGTAACTAGTTAAGCACAGCCAAATAATCTGATAGCGATGTCGGCAGCAGATTGCCATTATAATGTTAGCTTGTGCAAATAATCACATTTTCAGCCCGACACAATCACATTATTTGTTCTGCTTGTATCATACACCAATAAAAGCAAACATCATATTAGGATTCATGGCACTTTTCGCATCGTGTTATCAATATGTGGAAATAATTGTCTGCCGAGAGATTAAATTACATTATTGTGTATCTTTTTCATGCCTAATAAATAATGATGGATGGCTCTTATTTTCATCACCACCTGCAACCATTTTGTCTCGCACTCACAAGTGAGAGGAGAAATGTGAAGACTGAACACTTTCTGTGGAATCTATTGCTTTCAGAAACTTAAAGCTGCTCGGTGTCACATTTTGGAAAGCTTTACAAGTTGTGCTGGATCATCTTCATGGAAATGTTATTGCTTTGCATGAAATCTTAATTAAATTACAGGTGTTTTATGGCTCAACATTACCGGTGATTGTACATGGAAATTGGGTTTAAAGTCATAAAGGGAAATATGTAAATTAGTAAATTGATGACATTAGAGTAAAACAAAGCTCTTCCCACAATGAGTTTTTAGTATAAAAAAATTTTAGTTTTACTTTTAGCATCCATTTCATCAGATGTTAGCCCTGTTCTCTGCACTTGATCAGTTTTCCAACCCTTGAACTCATCACTTATCAGGCAGCAGCAATAAAGTGCAAATCTCCAAATGTCCAAATCTTAACCTCAGCTTGGTCAGGTGCTGGAGGAATTTACTTATTGTGCTTGCTTTCGATTGATAGAAAAAGTGGTATAAACATTCAAGTTTTTGGTTCGACTACCAGATCAGACAATCAGAAATGCTAGTCAGATGTCTTCTTTAAATACTGTACTTTTAGAGATGAAAGGTCAGTTTTGTTTTTTTCTAAATCAGGCATTGAAGCAAATATTATAACTGCTGTTTTCTACAAAATATATTCATGCCAGTGCACATGGCAGGTTTACACTTTGGAGTAAAGCAGGTGTCTTCAACCTGTAGCCCAGGAGCTATCAGGAGCTCTCCACCCTTCAACTCGCCAGGATTCAGAAAGTCATTTTGCATTTGAAGGTTTGAGGTTTTAATTATTATTTTAATTTCTGCATGCCTACCATAGTAAATATACACTTTAGAAGCTTAGCCATATTTACAGAAAAATAGATAAGTTGTACTTGTTGTTTTTACTGGCATTTAAGGTTTGAAATCATGTATTTGGAACCACTAACTTTTTTTCCCTTTGTCCCATTTGTTAAAAAAAAAAGTGATTCGATTTGTATTGGACATGGCCAGTATAAACATAATTTATATAAATGTCATAATAAATATGGGGTGCGCGGTAGCAGAGGGGTTGAGCTCTGACTTCCCAATAAGGAGGTCGTGGGTTCAACTCCCGGGTCGGACCATATTAACTTATGATCTCTCTGGGTGGAGTTTGCACTGTGTCACTGTGGGTTTTCTCCAGGTACTCCAATTTCCTTACAGCTCTAAAAAAACAATGCACGTTTAGGGTAATTGGGCATCCCTGTTAGTAAATGAGAGAGTGAATGGTTGTCTGTCTAACCCTGCGATGAGTTGGCCACTGTCCAGTGTGTACCCCTGCTTAAGTCACTGATAGCTCCAGTCACCTGCGACCCCTAACAGGATTAAGGGGCTCGGGCTTGGTTAACTTAGAAGAAAATGTCGCCACGTGTCTTCAACCAAAGTTCGTTATCATTTTACGTTTTGGCTTTTTGTAACATATTGTCATAAAAAAAGAATGGGTTGAATAAATGAAAGAAAAAGTATAGTTGTTATTAAAATGTTTTCATTCTCACTTAAATGTCCCAGTGAGCTATATCAAAGGTTTATGTCCGATCGACATGTTAATATTATTATAAAATCTTTGAGTTTTAACAGTGTAAAAACAAGTACCCTTGCTCTGTGCCTGCCTGTTGTCAGCAGCTCCTCACAGACACACTAGTGCGGCTGTAGAGTCCTGTCTGTGTGGCTCATTTGCATGTCCCTTCCTTCTTTACTTTAATTCCATCTCTTCATTAGCTCTCGCTGCAGATAAGAGCATTGATTGGATTCCTCCTCATGTTTTCCTTCTGCCCGCGCTGTCGATAACTCCCTCCTGTTGCACACACTTTGCTGTCGTGTTGTGATAAAACCGCGGACACAGAGCCACCACCCCCGCCCAGCCTCCCCCACAGCTAATTGGCATCAGGCGGAAAACACTATAACTTCATAACTTCTGAAGTCATGCCTTGTGCACAGCTCCACGTCGGCCTGTTGTAGAAATTTACATTTTAATGAAATATTTGAATAAGCACTTGAAATTCACTCCTGCAGGTCCCCCAGCTTCTAAAACCAACATGTGTGTTTGTGTTTTTGAATGGCAGAGTCGAGGGAATTAGCATGCCACTCATTCAGATTAGAGGAGCATCAGTGTAAAGTCAGCGGGTTCAGCAGGTAAATACAGCCAGGCCTTGTTTAAATGCTACTGAGATTTCTGCATTCGTCTGACAAAATCCATATTGAGGTATTTCTGTCACAAGCCGTGTTTCTGCATGAGTGAGGCGGGCGTGACAGGAAGAACAGAACAATTATGGACAGTGTAGATGAAGATGAATATTGCATGAGTTGGATAGAGCTGCTTTGGGGTTTTATGTAGGTACATTAGACAATTTACAGTAGATGTGGAAACGCTTTATGTAAATAACAGCTGTTTCTCGAGGTGTGTTTTATGTGAGATGTGAGAGTTTGTGTACGCTTCAAATAAATCCAAACCAAAAGGGTCTGTTCATGTTTTAATATGTGATGATGTCATTGGGCCAGGTGGTGTTGTTTTTCCTAATGATAGTGTTGTACTTTGCCATGAAGTATAAAAAATAATAATAATACAAAAATCAAGTTAATCTGCAAGTGACTAAACTTATCAACCTTTTGTACTACAACAAAAACTACAATCAAGCAATATTTTTAGCTACCTTCCACCTGGGTGAAATCTGGCCTATAGAATGTTGTAATGTCACTGAACACAACTGCACATAAAGGTTCTAAAAGCCCATATGACAGATTATCACATATTTCTAATTTTAACTTAGTTTGGTGTGATAGTCTTGTGGAAATATTCATATTTCCACAGCAGCAAAGTTGCAAATTATGAAGAAATTGACAAATAAAAGTTCAAACTTTCAGGAAATAATCTAAAAGTTCTAAAATTGAATCCCTCCATATGTGTCGTCAAAGCACCAAAATACAAGAGAGTTTAAGCAATCATTTAACACAATTTAAGTGTTACTAAATGTATCATTTGTCAAATCATACAATCTGTGTCATTCATTTTGCCTCACATTTACAATGCTGTTGCTAGGTAACAGTTCTGGGTTCCCCTCTACATATGTCATATTTGCCGGACAAAAAACTACAAACTTCATTAAAAAATAGCCAATCTTGGTGAAAACAAGCAAATAGTGGGTGCACTGTGTTTTACTCAAAATATGGTGTAACCTAGGGGTGCCTAAACTGTTTTCATTGGCCAAAATTTGCTGATTATTTCTTCGCAGGACACAATGTATTGCATTGAAGAGTGCCAAACATAATTTTGTTCGGCATTTAAAAAAACATTTTGAGGAGATGAAGAATAAATTAAAAAAGAATATTAACACATTTTAAGAAATTGTTCTTGAATGTTGTCATTGACAGTCTTTTCAACACAAAATTGAATCAAAGTTAGTCCTAACAAACTGAACACCCCTTTGGGCCATCTGGCGGACAAATTTGGCCTCCGGGCCCCACTTTGGCACCCCTGGTCTAACCTGTCATGCACTTTAAGCATGTATATCGCTTCGTTATACCCTCTGTTTACTGAGGTGATATACAGAAGGTTTGGAATCATCAAACGATTGCAAGAGACTGTTGAAAGCCCCCCCAAAATAGTTTTTAGTTTTCTTGGTCTGTTTGACCATATTATTTAAAAAAGAAAAAAACATACTTTTAGAGGCATTTTTTAAAATAAATTCCTTGCATAAGCATGACATTGCACTTAAAAGCTTAATCCAGTCCCTTGAAGTTTTTTCATCTTAAGCCCAAAATTAGAACATAATTGCCTCATTCTAAAAACAATTAAAAAGAATAATAATAATAAAAAAGTCATTTCAGACAGTGAGCCTTCCTAACTCATGGTGCACATTCTCTGCTTTAGCCAAGCGTGAGTGGATACCCGCCCTCTCTGCTCCGTTTCTAGGCGAAGGAGACATCTGAACATCTCGCCTATTTACCCAATGAGTGTAATTAGCATTGGCTCCCGATGTGGGGCCCCGCTAACTGATGTGATAAGCACCTTCATACTTTCATCTTCCTTTAGCTCTGTGTGTTTTAATTGCCTGGCCTCTCTTTGAACGCCAGCCTTGTGTTAGCGCTGCAGCTGCTAGATCCTGTTTGCTGTTGTGTGTATCTTGTGTTGGCAAGCCAGCCAGTCATGTCTTTTGAACAGCATGTGGTAATTGAAACAAAACAAGGCCTCATTAGGGGAAGCGTCTGGCTAAACTCTCCACGCAAACAGCTCAGGAGGGCCCCCGACACGAGAGCGCCCCCCTGGAATAAAGTGGTCATCATCTAATTAACACTACACGTTTTAATTACGGAGCAAACCATGCGGCGCGCTCTGTCAATTTAACTGATGTGCTAAGTGCTCGGTTTACAATATCCGAAATAGACAAATAATTGGGATCTAATTACAAGCAGGTCGATTGCACAGCAGAGCCCGCAGCCGGTCTTAATAAACAAATTCTGACATCAAACCGCGGATAGCAAACAGTGGGAATGTTAATTGTCTCCGTGTTGGGAGTTTGCCAGATCAGAGTGAAAGCAGGAGCAGAATGGATGAGGCTGTGTCTGTCTGTAATTACAATCAAGTTAGAAGCCCATTTGTTTTTGTAGTCTGGAAGTGATAAATAGAAGGGCAGATGCAGTAGGTTGGATAAAACATTTGTGGAAGTAATCCGTGTTGTGTGTCAAATTAAAAATGTCATAATAGTGATTAGCATGACAAATGTGAAGCATTGAGTGAAAGATTATGTAGATGCATTTTGTAATTCTTTTTTGGCGTTTGGTTCACTACCCGTCTTATTATTACAGAGGCCTACAATGTCCACAGTATAGTTTTAAACTGTCTCTATGGAAACAAGTAGGTAACGAGCTAGCTTTGGACCTCTGAAATGGCACAAACTTTTCACATCCACTACAGCAGAAGAGGAATTACTTTGGTGGAATGGCCTTATTACTGAAGCAACAAACATTCACCTACTCCACCTGGACCTGACTGTGATGTGACTCCAGAGTTCAAATGCTCCACCTGGACCTGACTGTGATGTGACTCCAGAGTTCACCATGGACCTGACTGTGATGTGTCTCCAGAGTTCACCATGGACCTGACTGTATGTGACTCCAGAGTTCACCTGGACCTGACTGTGATGTGTCTCAGAGTTCACCTGACTGACTGTGATGTGTCTCCATAGTTCACCTGGACCTGACTGTGATGTGACTCCAGAGTTCACCTGGACCTGACTGTGATGTGACTCCAGAGTTCAAATGCTCCACCTGGACCTGACTGTGATGTGACTCCAGAGTTCACCATGGATCTGACTGTGATGTGACTCCAGAGTTCACCTGGACCTGACTGTGACTTGTCTCCAGAGTTCACCTGGACCTGACTGTGACTTGTCTCCAGAGTTCACCTGGACCTGACTGTGATGTGTCTAAAGAGTTCATATGGACTACCTGGACTGACTGTGACGTGTCTCTAGAGTTCACCTGGATCTGACTGTGACGTGTCTCCAGAGTTCACCTGGACCTGACTGTGACTTGTCTCCAGAGTTCACCTGGACCTGACTGTGATGTGTCTAAGAGTTCATATGGACTACCTGGACTTGACTGTGACGTGTCTCTAGAGTTCACCTGGATCTGACTGTGACGTGTCTCCAGAGTTCACCTGGACCTGACTGTGATGTGTCTCCAGAGTTCACCTGGACCTGACTGTGACGTGTCTCCAGAGTTCACCTGGACCTGACTGTGATGTGTCTAAGAGTTCATATGGACTACCTGGACCTGACTGTGACGTGTCTCTAGAGTTCACCTGGATCTGACTGTGACTTGTCTCCAGAGTTCACCTGGACCTGACTGTGATGTGTCTAAAGAGTTCATATGGACTACCTGGACCTGACTGTGACGTGTCTCTAGAGTTCACCTGGATCTGACTGTGACTTGTCTCCAGAGTTCATCTGGACCTGACTGTGATGTGTCTAAAGAGTTCATATGGACTACCTGGACCTGACTGTGACGTGTCTCCAGAGTTCACCTGGAGCTGACTGTGATGTGTCTATAGAGTTCATATGCACCACCTGGACCTGACTGTGATGTGTCTCCGGAGTAAAAAAAAAAAATTTTCTTGTGATTACCAGTAATTGTTTTTTTTGTTGTTGTTTATTTTTTATTGATTTGTTTAAATAATGTGTTACCCAATAGAAATCAGTGAATATCTGGAAATACTAGAATTTTTCAGTCACAACAATAGACAAAAGACATTTTGTTATGTTTATGTGGAGCCAATCACAGAATAGGGTAAAAAATGAATTACTGTATTATCTTAGCGAATATTCTTTCTGCAGACCCGCATTACTTCCTCACCCACACTCCTCAGGGGGCAGTGTACACACGCACATTGGTTTTGAGCCCTTTATAAGTTCTGCGAAACACGCGT
Source organism: Mugilogobius chulae (assembly GCA_038363315.1). NCBI lineage: Eukaryota > Metazoa > Chordata > Actinopteri > Gobiiformes > Gobiidae > Mugilogobius > Mugilogobius chulae. Next base: position 31,761,613 of record CM076402.1, on the reverse strand, counting down.
GGGTCCCTATCCGCATCGCACCCGCATCGAACTTGCTCTCAGTGTACACCCATAAAGCTTCAAGAAGATTGAGGAGTGGCCATAGGTGCCCCTGACAAAAACAACAACAATATAAACAACAAATAAAAGCACACTGTTTTGACATTCTGAAGAAGCATACTTGATCTAAGCCATGCAGTGATGCACAAAAGATCTCTCAAAAGACCTAATTAAAAAATGTGGACTTGCATAAAAGTGCCTCGATCTTCCTGAGTCCACAATACAAGTGACCATCTATAAATGGAGAGGATTACATACTGTAACTACAGAGCACAGCGTAAGGCAAAGAAGAGTGTCAGCTAAAGACCTACAGAAATATCAGACACAAGCTAATATCTTTGTTCACAAAGCTATAAGTCAAACATCAAACAAGAATTAGCTTCTTGGGAAGAAACCACAAAAGAGGCCATTTCTGTAGAAAATAAATATTGCGGCTTGTTTAGAATTTGCAAAAGAGCACTTCCACACCACCACTCGCAAAAGATTCTGTGGACAGATGAAGTCGAGTTATTTGGAAGGAATATACAAAGAGGGGTTGAAAAATAAAGTATTTTATCATTCCCATTTCCTATCTCTGTACGTGCAGACAAAAGTCAGTGAACTGGGCCTAAACAGTGCATGTCGTGTGTAGGATTTAGCGAGCCTCTGTGATGGGCTGATTCTGTCACTGCTCAGTATATCCATGGCCCCATTAATATTTCATCCACCTTTATGGACTCTAATCATATCACATGTTAATGCCTGTGTGGCGTTGTGATGAATTTATGTGATTGGACACAAACAGCTTCCATTAGAGTGTGTTCGCTGTGCCATCAGTGTCACAACAACAAGGCCGCTCGGCGTGAATCCTCTGAAATACAGCCGGCGGAAAGACTGCTTATGATTTTATATTGTTTCCATTAAATCTTGTCTCTCAAAGGCCTTAATTAATAACACTTGTGACATTTATGTTTAGCTGCGAGAAGCTCGCAGCAAACGATTTATGTCACCTAAAGCTTTTTAACAAATCAATGCAACTGTTTGTAATTGCGTGTTTCACAAGATTAAAAGTGCTTAGGCCTGATCTCTGCCTGGTGTTTAGTGGCCAGTGTGACCTGCGTCCTCATCATAAAAACATGTGACACTGGTGCAGCATTAGCCTCCTTACCAAATCCATACTCCTATTATTTCTCTGATTTTAATGCCTTCACAATTTATAGCTGATCAAAAGCAGTTACCTAAATTGCTGTAAGGAAGGCAGTTTATCTGTCTGTTTTTAATTACAAGATAATTTAGGACTAAGTAAGATGGAAGCGACAAACAAGAGCTGTGTTCAGCCATTTGATTTAAAATGAAAACAATCTAATACCACTATATATTTGACTAATACTGAGATTGCACTCATAAAATGTGTTGCAAAATATACTCTGAATGAAAATATAATATATATAAATATGTTTATTATTGACTGAACTCAAAGATATAAAACTCTCTAGAATTCACACACCCATTTCTGTAAAATATTGGTCACCTCATCTCACAGATGTGACATGAATATTGTGTACTAGGTGTACCTTAGGGCTTAGGCTGACCACACTAAAAGAACACTGAATTGTTCAGTTTTATTTTGCAGTGGCATGTAATGTCCAACAGAGCAGTTGCCTTGATGATTGTTTTCTCAGTCCAACGTTCCCCTCCGGAGGGCCGTGCTATTTTTTCTTGTTCTTCATCAGTATCTGGAAAAAAAAAATGAAGCACCAAGAAATGAACATTGTAGCTCTCCTACTTTGATTCATTCCAGAATGGCTTATTTGAGTCTGAGTCAGTCAAGACTCTTGTATTGGCTCGGCCTATATAACCAATTACATGCAGGTTGGGGAATGCTTGGTGGTGGTCGGAGGTTGAGTCGCCAGGTGTTTCGGCGAATCACTTCTGCTGAACTGCCCCTGGGCGGCTTGTCATCACTGAGTGAGGGAGTTTTAAATGTACTATAAACCATTCATTTGGCCCAGATTTTATGTGACTAAAACTGATTTTACATCAGTTATCTTCAACTTTTGCAGATGAATTGTCAAAACCCAAAATATGCCAAATCTGGCGTTACTCGGCTGCAAACAGCAGCGTTATCAAACCTTATATTCGCCCCGAAAAATTTGATGTAAATAAGATTGTTTTGTGTAGAAAGTTCTCACTTATGATCAGAGCTTCAAAGTCATCAGAAGCTAAAACTAAAGCTTCAAAAAGACTCCAGCCATTTGCTTGAGCTCTAAAGGGTTCAGAAACAATTTTAGTTTGATTTTTAGATGATTTTAGTCAGAAGTGTGAGGAAAAATAGGCCCGAATGATACGGGTTCTATATTACCAGAATCTAAAAATATCCTAACACATTGGGAGAATTTTGTTTTTGTTCAGTGTATGTTTTTATACATAAATGTGAATTTCAAACCTATTTTTCTGTTGTAGAAGAATAAAACTTCAAAGACACCAGATGTCTGATCAACCAGCATTTTATTGCATGTTTCGAATGCTCTGCTTCAGACGCACCAGGAATGATCAAGATGGAGGTGATGAGCATCAGAATTCTCCATAAAAAACAGCAGAAAAACAGAGTACATCAAACAAAAAGAGAAGAATGATTTGCACTGGCATGACCGACCCTCCCCGCATTATGAAGCGTTGTGTGGATGAGGGACCAGGGACAGTCAGTGGTGCAGGAGGGGTGGGCGGAGCCTGTGGTCCACAGACACACCCCTTGCACCATGTGACTCTGCACTATGGATGGATTAAAAGAACTGGATATAAAACATCAGGTGGTGGAAACAATGAATTATATTATAGTATCATAACATCTTTGTTTTATTGCAATTTTTGGAACATACATATTTGAATATTAGTAATTTGAAATAAGATGCATGTGAGAGAAAACATGTATTTGTGGTGCTTTATACAATTTTTGGGATTTATATTCTTTGGAATGTACTGTTTGTTCATTTTTGTTTTCTATCAAAGACCACTATGTTGAGTAGGAAATCCAGTTCTCATGATGCATCCATGTTTTGACCTTTGACCTGTGCTCGAGGGATTTTGCTGTGCTTGATAGGACTCATTTACAATGACCCTAAAGTCAGAAAAGAAACATTTTGAACTACAGCTGTGGCATGGATGACACATCTTTGATGCATAAATGAGGGAACTCTCCAAGAGAACAAAAACAATGTTTAACAATATTCTTTACATCTTGGCACTGCATATTTTTCTTCATTTTCCTATTTATTTCATATAAAATGTTACACCCTTATATTATTACTGACCACTTAAACCCCTGTTCTGCTGTGACCCTGGGATAAGTCATGCAAGAAGTCTCAATCATCATTGAGACGCACTTAGAACACAGCCGTCAGAAGGCAGTGCTTGGACCTTTAAAAGGAAGTATCAAAACCAAAACAGAAAATCTATACAAAATGCTTCGGTCAGTGAAAACAGAGAAAATCTGTCTATATTACAGCTGCCCCAGCCCCACTCCCCCACAAGTCTGCTTAAAGATAGCTAAGTAAAATACATTTGCAGCACAGTTTGCTATTTCCAATACATACAGTAGTTTTTCTCATAGCTATTTCAGGTAATACAAAGGCATAAGCAAACATCATAACACAAATGTATTTTCAGATCAAAAAGTGACAGAAAGAGAGACGACAGGAGAAGACAATGCAAACATGTATGTACAACCCCGAAAACAACCCAATGGGACAGGATCCAGCGTGTCAACAAAAGGCCTGAGATCTGACTACACATGCAATACATACAGCTAAGTGCAAGTGACTGAAATGTTCTTTTTCTTGCTTAATTGAGTCATTCCCTATAGGTTTGAACTGAGGTATGCACGCGAGCCCTTTTCTCATGCTGTTATCTTTAGTAACATCAGGCTCCACATGCTGAGAATGTTTGGACTTGACCAGCGCCTCCTGCCCAAGGATCTGAGCGAGGTTTGGGGAAGAGCTCGCCCCTGTTCTCACGCTCCTGCCCCGGCTACAAATGTCCCACTCTGAAAACGACACACAAGGCCTTACCAAACAAGGTGTATCCAATTGTAAAGGTAACAGGAGTGTTGACAAATGACAAAACCAGACGTTGGTTGGATTCCCACAAGAAATACATTTGAGACTGAACGACCCAAAACTATAACTGGCCTAAGGGTAACTTTGAAGAAATGTGCAGGCTAGGCCTCTTATGAAAATATTTAACTCTGCTGCTCCAAGACTTTAAATCAAAAAACTTTTAGTCCACTGTTTGTAATGCAAACAATTATACAGATGCAACCGGGTTCAAGCTATAAACACAAATCTCTGATAAGGGCTACTTTTGTGAAATACTATTTTTAACACAACAAAACTATTTAAAATATACATAAACAGGAATGAATGGACTAATTGACATCAGTTAAAGTGAAATCATAAAAATGTCAACACTGAATACACAATGTTATTATCAGCCAAGGTTTCTGTTGTTAGGTTCTGTTCAGGTAACATCACAACACTGTACAGGTCAATGATCTTTAATATAGATGGAGGGTAGTTAATTTTTTTTTTTGCTAAAATGTAATTTGTAATTTAAACAACATCTTAGACAAAGTACAATGTTACTAATAGAGATAACTGGGCTATCCCCACCATCTGGCTTTATCACCACACTCCACAATGTGAACGCAACCTATTGCAAGTTGATCACAAACAAATGTTGCGAAGTTTGGTCATAAAATGTTGTTTGTACTTTTGGTCATCCAAACATTGGCACAGCTGCCCTGTCCCTGTCAGACCCACATCCTTTTGGTTTAAACGAAACAAATGAGAACATCTGAGGAGCTCCTAAAACCACCAGATCATCAATGGCCCCTCACAGCTCAGACTCACACATCCAATGGACCACATATATTTGGCCTAATCTGCTATTGCAGTACAGACATTATCTTTGGTAATCACAGGTATTCCAAAAACATCATCAACAACAGATAAACTTACTCAAAAATAATAAATAAAAGAAAGTGGTTGATTGCAGTCTAGGTACTGTGGTCTTTAGGATCATGATCACATGTTTATTTTTGCACAAACTGAACTTTTATGCCATGCTTAAAATGTGTATGTTCAATGTGTTTTGCTTCTAATTTAATATTTATTTTTACTTTCTTTAAACAAATGCTGTTCCTGATATACTATTGTTTTGTGTTTACACTAACAGAAGTGCATACATAAGTACTACAGTAAGTTTTGGCAGGAATGTGCAATATTCTGGTCTTTTTTTTCGCAGTTATTTGGCAAATTGGCTTCTGCTGAATAAAATGAGCATTTTATCTTTGTACAGTCATAACACAAAATATTCATGCAACAGTTGTAAAAAAAACAAACACAAAAAAAAATAAAAAAAAATCTCTGTAAATGATAACAATTTTAACTGATAAAAGTGAAGAAATAATTGAACTAAGTCATGTTTAGCTTGATTTGAGTATATTTTGTGGAAATGGGCAATAAATTGAATTTTAAATAATACTGTGAATGTTGTGTAAATATGCAAAAATTGAAGACTGCGTAAATCATGTACTAAAACAAATCTTACTTGGATAAAAATGTAAAAAAAAAGTTATGCTTTTCTTAACATCCAGGAAGAAACATTGTTTACTTTTAGCATTAGACTAGCTCTTGCTACCACGGCAAAAACCGTCATGTTATGAAAGGTGCTTCTAAACACACCTCAGAATGCATCAGGTATGAAGGCAAAATGTGTAAACTGCTGAAAAAAGATTTGAATTTAGTTCTGCTTGTTTGCAGTAACAACAACAAAAATAGACATAGAATCTTTAAAATATACTCAAATTAGGATAAAAATGTCTTATTTCAAGTACTTGAACACACATTATACAACTTAAGATTGTAAAGTTTTACAGTGAATCAAAATAAATGCATTAGACACAGGGAATGCACATTCTCGACCCAGTCACATCAAACATGGAAAAAACTAGCTGGAATAAAGATGGGTACCCAATTTTTTATTTATGTTTTTTTTTTTGTCCTAAAAAGCTTTATGTAAAAGCAGAATCTGAAGAAGAATCAGATGTCTACAACCAAATTATTAAATAGTTTATGTAAACTATTAACTGATTAGCTGGTGTGTTACGTAAATAAATAAATAAAACAAAACAATAATAAGGATAATTAGGGCTGGACAAATTAATAAAAAAAGAGAGATTCTGTTATGTTGAATCATCAATTATTTGGTTGGGCATTTTGAATAAACAGATCCATAATCAATCGTCAGTAAAAGTTTGTAACTCTAACAAAAAACAAACAAACTTGGAGGCAGAATATTGGTAAATATTATTACGTTCATTTTCTGTGAAATGGAACATTTTAAATGTCTGTTAATAAAATCATTACTAAAAGCAAATTTTCTTTTGTTTTTGGAAAAGATAAGCAAAACTGAATCCAAAATTGAGATTTGTCAACATGAGGAATAAAATTGTGATAATATTTTTGTCCTAATATTAATAATAATCTATACATGTGAAACTAGTGATGTGTCAAAGGATTTATGGGATCAATGGATGTGTCAGAAAGGTTCAAATACCTGCTTCCATTTTGAAAAATTAGGTACCCAAGCTTTAACTGTTGCGTTTCCAGAATCATAATTAGCTGGTTTAAATCATTACACCTGACATTTGTTTCATTCTTTTCTCGTATTTAAAAGTTTACTCTGCTTAGATCAGAAATTGTGTTGCGCCTGGACGCGCTCTGCCATGAAAGAGGAGGGGGCAGTTTTAGAGTACAATTTCATAAGGATAAATCATAACCTGCATGATTTCTCTGTCATTCATTGGCATCTTAAATTAAACTTCATTGATGCGTGGAGAGAGCCTTCATTACGGGGTAGTGCGTCGCCCGGCGGAGGACTTTAGCAAGTGGGAGGGCGAGGTGCAGGTGGTGTTGGAGCCATGACGACGGAAAATACTAGTCGGTACGTGACATTCGATTACTTTTTTTTTTTAAAGACAAGCAAGGATGAAAAAAAAAAATCAACATTCATTATCAAGTGCTGACCACAGAATCTCCACAGCAGGGGTATGAGGTCTGATTCGTTTCAAGACACGGCACAAAAATGATCACAAATAAAGACACTGCAAGTGAATAAAGAAAATGTGTAAAAAAAAAAAAAAAAAAAGAAAAATATTATTTACTCACATAAATCTAATGGTTTTCATCATGTCTTGTTTCATATAGACATTTTATGTGTAGAAATAACTAAAATCTCACATATTAGAAACAGACTTAAACTTATTGATTCATTTTTGTTGCATGATAACAATAACAATAGGTGGATTTGAGAATGAGACTTCGAATGATCCTTTAGTAAAATTTTATTTTGTGTGATTTTTACACATGTAACGCCTTATTCATATATGCAAATACTGTATGATGATTTATGTGAGTAAACTACAATTTCATGTTTCAATTTTATACCTCCAAATTAAAAATTTGTTCCCTTGTCACATGAAGTGTCGAGCCTCAAACGATGCCACACTGACATCAGCATGAAAGACAGAAAATAGATGCGAATTATATCTTTTAAAATCTACCAACCTCCGAGAGTAGAAACCCCAAAAATAAAGAAACACCCCTCCCACCTAATATGGAATCAAACCAATGAGAAGTGTTGAAGGCAGTGACAATGAACACACACTTGCTCTCTCTCTCTCGGTGTAAATTAAACGTCAATCATTTCTCTCTTGAGCGAGATAGATAGACAGAGAGAGAAAGATAGAGATAGAAAGAGAGAGAGAATTGAGAGGTGGGGGAGGCTTGACACCCCTTTGCAGTCCGGGCGGTGCGGCAGTCCTTCTTCGGCTGCGTGGCAAGAGGGGCATTTCTCAAAAGGGAGCAGTCCTGACCGCCAAAATTGCCCGTACCAAAATATGTCCGTGTGTAGAAAATAAAAACATAGAAATGAATCGAAAAACAAAGCCATCGAAGGTCTCTCTCATGGCACAAAAAGTTTCAGGGAGACTGCTTGGAGTTCTGTCAGTGTTTTTTTTGGCCCTACTCCAGCATCCTCCAGCATCCCGGGCAGATTGGACATTTGCTTCTACAGCATGTCCTCGTGTCCCGGCTCGTCATCGTAGTCCCTGTGGTGGTGGTGGTCGAAGTCCGGACTGTGGTTGGCGGTCGTTACAAGGGACAACGGGCCATCGTGGTCATCGGGATCCAGTGGTTCCTCCTTAACGCTTATGTGGTGCCTGCAATAGATAAAGGAAATAGTTTAAAACAGATTTCAAAATACAAGCAAAAACATGACAGAAATTGAATGAAAAGTGTAGGATAATTATATAGATAAGGCATATATTGTACTTCAATGATTAGTTTTACAGTACCAATTATCTTGGTACTGTAAAAGGTTGCATTCGCCTTCTAGAATGTGATGATGTCATAAGGTCAGTTTCTTTTTTTACTTCAGTCATTCACTTTTTGTATTGCTTTAATCAAAATATTTATTTTTGCCATCTGTATTAAATATTATTGCAAATTTACATGTAATTTGTATGTGAACAAGGACTTCGGTAACATAATACATAATAATGAAAGTTGCATGCATTAATTCTTTATGATGGACAAATCATGAGTTTATCATGACTAGTTAAAGTTATTCATGACTGATTTCGTGCTAACACATGGTGTGGGAAAAAAAAATAGATACATAAAAATAATCAATATAATCAAATATGTCACTCCAATCGATATGTTTTTTTTTGCAAATTTAAATGTTCTTCTTTGCTTCCAAAGACAGGATTATTTAATTGGAAAAGTTGAGGTATCGTGAGGCCACTTAATTGTTTAAGAGTCCTAATTCTTTTCATTTGAGCTTTTTCTTATGATTTGTAACTCCAAGTTCAATCACAGCAATAAAGTTGTTTTTGAAGAATACATTTGAAGCCTGTAGATATTTCAAGACTGTCAAAATAAAACGACTAAATAAACTATTATTAACAAAAATGTAGTAAAACTCAGCTGGTCTTTTTACATTACTCAAAACATTTAGAGACTATGTGGCACAGTGGCAAAGTTTTTGTATAGACGTATAGAACAGCACAGTAAAAAATTGGCTTAATCTGGCCAGCTAAAATAAAAATTAAACAATGTATTTGACAAATGTGTCCACCGTCTCTGTAAACAGTAATAACCTTACAGCAGACTGTGCACTGAGCTCCAGACCTAGGCCCTTTCTGTTTATAAAGAGGAAACAGGGGAACAAAAACAAATGTCTGGCTCCGAGTGGGGGCCTCACTGGTGCTCATGATAATTTCAGCTTCCTTTTGAGCTCTTCCAATCCCCGTAAAGCTGCAGGCATTTTATTTTTGTGGCAAGCGACAACAGGGTATTCACTTAGAATTGATAAATGAGTTAGATTAGCTGTGCGCACTGGTGACGGGCGCAGAATGGACTGTTGAGTCGTCAGCCTCCTGGTGGCGCGCTGTGTGTTCCCCTTCCTGCTCATTAACATGCACAACCTGCGAGGCGGGTCTCAGGAGGACGACCTCGCATCGGCTTCTATCATTAATCAACTTCAAGAAAACACTGCTCCAGACACCGGCGTACATACTTTCAACTGCAGAATTAATGCATTTTTTTTTCAGGCAAGTGTCAATAAGAGGGGAGAAAAGCGCTGGCAGGGAAGGAGCGCACGCGGCACTACACAGAGATAAGAAACAGAACCCTTATGAGAATAATAACGCTGTCACTTGTAAACAAGGCAAAAACACGAGGCGCCCCTCTACCTCTCACTGAGCTCAAAAAGAGCCGCTAAAGAGATGGGATCTGCCAAATTTCTCATTACAGGAACAGAGCGAGAATAAAGCGCAGGAGAAAGGGAGAGACAGGAAGGAAAGAGCAGCCGATTTGGAGCAGCTGGAGGGGATGTGGCAGTGTAACCCGTGGTGCCAGGCTGCTGCAGGAGGTAGAGCAGTGTCACAGCAAAGCACCAGGCTCATTTACTAGCACAACAAGGGACAGGGCCGCTCATCTGTGCGAGATCCACACCAGCACAACGCCACAGATACACTCCTATGCTAATGAGCCGCCATATTTAAGAAGGAGGAAAAGTGAAGTCAGCTTTTCCATCATTTTCACATCAAAGTAAGTCTACAAGTGGCATAGCCTGAGGACGGAGCATGGGCCGCAGGGCAGACATGAAATTGTTATTATGATGCGATTGAACTGCATGCTGATTCCACACTTCAGTGTATAATTAGCCTGATACCTGATTCCTGTCTGCTCATTTTTAAGAGAAGTGTTGTGCTTACAGAGCTGTTTTTGTCAAGCAGCAGCTCTCTCACATGTGGGAAACACATGTCAACACAGGCGTGATTTTTGGGCCATTCAAGCTACTTAATAAAACTTAAGCATAGTTTTTAAAAAGTTAAATATTTAAGCTTTTCTAACTCCTTTAGAAACCCTTTGACACATCAGTAGTTGAATATGCAGTTTTGGCAAATAAGATCACTTTAGAATAGGTTTTTCAAATGGGTAAGTGAAGCAAAAGTATTATCATCAACAGCCAATCAGCTCTCATCCCAAAGAGTCATACAGTGACTCACATGTAGGTCTGTGCATTTCATTTAACTCCGATTGAAATTTTGATTGTTTCTCAAATCGATTACAAAAGATCATGCACTAATGCACTGCCTTCTTTCTGATAATGATTTCAATTGACTTAAATACATGATGCTTTTCCCATGATCAAGCAAGCCTACTCACAGGGCATTTTATTTAGTTTGAGATTTTGTGCTGTGGTGTTAAACACTTGATAAATGGAAGGCTATTGTGTTGCTACTTTATGTAACTCTTATCAGCAGAGACAGTGGAATGCAATTACAAAGTTTTTTTGTTGTTTTTTAAAAAATAATATTTGATGTTCTACCACTTTTGAAATTATCCAGAATGCACCTATAATAGCATATCTGTTCTGAATAATGTTGCAAGCCAAGTTCTTTAAAAGCAGGATAAAACACACATATTAAAGTCATTTATTCCCCACACACAGAAGTGTGGAGTGTGTGTTGAGCCTAAAGATAGCCTGGCAGGGGCGCAGGGAGACGCACGCGGGCTGCCTCTGGGCCAGCAGCAGTACGCCCATCCTGTCTGTGCCTTTCCTGTTCCACAGCCACGCTCACAGCCATGTTCACACTGATTAGGATGGCACTTCTCCTCCATTTGGCCAACAGCTCATTACTGCACCTTTTTGTTTCAGGCACAACCCCCCTCAGCCTTGTGGAGAGTGAGTAAGGAGGAGGAGGCCTTTTCCAGATCCACTTGTATAGACTGCGCATCGGTGGTCTGCCCCTCACATCTGGAAACCATGCGAGCGCGTGCCGTATTATTTTAGGCTTCAAACAACTTAGCGCGCACTCCTTTTACGACAAGAGAACGGGGAGCTGCGGTTTTCCAAGCCAGACCGCAACTTTCCTAACATGAGAATCTTGGATCGTTTTCCCCCCAGACTAATTACGCATTCGTGTTTTTATTTTCTTTTTTCTCCAGAGGTGTTTCTTGATGCATTGCCGCTCAAACTCAATCGCTTGTGCTCTGGCGTTTTGTAAATACTGTGAACAATTGTTGATTACAGTGCGGTGGAGACAAACGGCAGGGTGCGTACGGGAGAGTTCATAAAATAACACAGAGGCTGCTGGTGGAAGCTTTGAAAAGGTGGAGTTTCCTTTCTATGCCGGGGCCCGCCGCAGCTCTGGCCCTGACCCCTCACATGTCAACCCCACCCCCTGTTTTATTTATTGTCCTGTGTGCTTTTCATCTGCTCACACACATTAGCTCATTTCACTAACACACATTTGAAGAAAGAAGGATAGGAACTTATCTGCGTTTGAGTCCTCCTATTTGAGAACAGTTGGTTTGGATCTTGTAAAGTAAATGCTCAGGTGGTTTCTACAGAATATTCTAGAAAAAGGTATTTTTAAGTTACATTACAAGCTTAGGCCAAAATGGTACTTTTTCATTATCAAATTTAGAAATGTAGGTTTGTGTGTTGCTAAAATTAAAATAACCATTACCTTCTGCTCTGTTCATAATCAGTAACATTTTGCGTATAATACTATAATATAGCCTACTCATGCTATTTTAACTATTTATTCTCATATTGCACTGTGCTCAGCCATAACAACTTTTTTGATAGACTTACATTTTTGCTCCACCTGAATACATAGAGATTTAAGTACATTTTTAAAGGTATTTAAAATATCTTGAACTGTATACTGGTAGCACTGAATTTTTGTCATTGTAGGACATAAAAAAGTTATCTAATCTAATCTTACCTACATTAATAGAAACAAATCAACAGTCATCGTTTTGTGGTCTTTCTTTTTTCTCTGTTACATTTATTACAACCACAAACTAGACTCACTATAAAAAACACAGTATGCAAAAAACACTCAATAGCCTTGGGTGTGTTTTTGTTCACAACAGAATGAATGCTTTCATTTAAAAGTACACATCTGGAAGTGAAAAGGAAGGGCTTCTACCATAAGCACCTGTGTCATAATATTCTCCTAGTAAGTCTCAGAGACACCAGGTGGCAATGGCTCACTGCAAATCACAGTCTATAAATGTATACTATAATGAATTAAACTATGGATAAAACAACAACAACAACAACAACAACAACAACAACAACAACAACAACAACAAAATCAATATTAAAATGTGTGAAATATTCTGTCTTTATAAGTTTCATGATGCTGAAGTGTATGAAAGTGCATCAGAAGTGTCTCTGGCTGTTTCTCAAGTGTCAGATGTGGAGTGTGCACTCACATAGCTGGCAGGGGCGAGCGTCCTGGGCTGCTGTCACTGCCGTTGCTGTTTCCATGGTCCAGCGCTCCATTCATCTCCTCACGGATGGCGTTGGCCAGGGAGTTGAGGGTGGGACTTCCAATGGAAGCAGTAGTGTATAGAGGTATGTTGTTTTCTGCCATTGAAGCCTGAAAAGTGAAGCCCCAAGCATTAAATGTGAAACGGAAGAGGCTTGTCAGCACTTTCTCAGTTTGCCATCAGTCTTGTGAGAGCAGAACATAAAAACAAAGAATAGGAGACAAGACGTGAGAGAAGTTAGATTGTACTTTACCTGGAAGGCAGCAGAAAGAGTCGGACCATAGCCCAAACTAGTCTGAATGTTCTTCACTAAGGCCGGACTTCTGCAAACACAACAATTCAATTACAACCACATACTCATGTCTCTGCTCGTATGCATTCCTTTCCTCTCGGATCAGGTTTCATAAAGAGAAATCAATGCACTTTGTATAAGAACTAAAGACATTATAGTCTAGTAAAGTGGATAATAAGGCTATAGTTCTAAGTGTTCAATCACTTGACATTACCACACAACTATCTTGAACACAGTGAAGAGCAGAGCAGAGGAGGCTTATGAGAAAGAATGATGGACAAAGGCTAAACACAAAAGGCATGATATGCACAGAGATGGAGGAGCATGCAGGATGAGGGATGAGGACCAGGTTCTTACAGTGCTAGCAGCTCGCTAAAGCTCTGGTCAAGGCTGTTTTTCCGAGGGCGGCCTCGCCGCACATGATGCCCATGCTTATAATCCGTTTCATCAACAGTCCAAAAGGACCCAAACACATCCTCTACCCTCACAAAGCACTTATGTAGGGAAAGGTTGGTGCGGATGGCACCCTGGGAATGCAGCAGGCACAGGCAGATGCAGTGATACAGTGAGTGACAGCACAGATACAGACGCAAGGCAAGAAAAAAGGGGAGAGGCAAAATCAAACAAAGCATGTGGTTATGAAGCATCAGCAACATAAAGCATGAAGAAGAGCAAGACCAAAGCAAGCAGGACTTTGGCTAATGTGGCACAGACAATAAGATGGAGCAGCAGTGACCTCCTCATCAGCCAATCAGAACATAGACAGTAGGCCACACCTACCCACTGATCTTTTGAGGTCGTCTCTTTTGGAACTCTATTTCGTCCACTGTCCACACAGCCCCTTTTACGTTTTCTACTCGAACAAAACACTTGTGAAGACTAAGATTATGCCGGACTGCGTTCTGCAGTTGGTGTGAAAAAGAGAGAAAAAGGAGTGCTATCAGAAGATTAAACATCTCTGCATAAAAAAAACATTCACTTCACAGGAAAATATTTGGACAGGCTCTGAATCAAACCAGAAAGAAAACAATAAATAATCCAGGGCTGTTTTGGCAGGAAATGGAACTCAGGTTTCAGATGACCAAAACAACACAGCAATATTTTGCTGGTTTCCACAGCAACACTGTTGGGCTAATGACTTATTTTTATTTTGTGATTACGCTGTGCAAGTACAAAATATGCCTCATGCTGTCTAAAATGTGTTCACTACAAGAATGACCTATAGTAAAAAAGCTGAAACAGTTAGAGAAGTAGCTAAAAAAAATCCAGTTTTTACATTTAACATAGAGTCTTCTTCAGCTTTGTTATTTGTTGTTTAACCAGACTAATTTTAATATAACTATCAAAGCCTCTGTGTGGTCTAACTGTTGAAAAGCCACAGAGACAGATATTTTACTGTTCTGAGTACAGCCATGTTGTTTTTGTAAGTTGTTGTGTGGAGACGCGTTTGCGGTCTGCTGGAAAACACAGCGTTCAATTCTGAAGTCATTGATGAGAGCTCAGCCAGAAGTCACAGGCATAATATTACCATGCTTAAGCTAATGCCACCCACTGCTAACAGACCTCCGTTTTACTCCAGTCTTATTTTCACAAGAATGCACATTGCTGGTTTTGTGGTTCACATGTTTATCTAGAGGGTGGAGTCATTTGGACGAAATAAATGGTCTATTGTTGAATTTTTACCATTATTTATTGTTAAGATTTGTATATCATTTAGGAATATTTATTAGGACACATCAGTCAAATTTTAATCATGTTCCAAAACAGCTCATGTTTAAAAACACAGTTGCTATTCTATCTGCGAGACACTCTTCTTTCCTCTCTAAGCCTCAGACTGTTACAAATTTCACAAATTTGTAATGTTTTAGGTAGATCATATGTGCTTTACCACACATTTTTAAAGCTACATAAGATGCCAAAGAAAATGTTCTAAATACCATGTTTAAAAAAACAAGAACAATGCGAATACATGTAGTTACATAATAACTGTACTTTAAGCAAGAAGAAAAGTACCTTCCACGTTGCAGCATTGCGTCTGAAATATGCAAACATTCGCGTGAACCAATTGTAGATTTCATTTAGTGTTAGCTGCTTTTCTGGCGAATCCAGGATAGCCTGTGTGATGAAACGTGACAGAAACAAACATTCACAATTTTGCAGCCTTCACAAAATGATCAATAATTTACAAACATGCAGTTGTGTTGAGCTAAACAGGGCTGAATAAAAATGGCTCCCAGCTCCCCCAAATGTTGCTTGCTTTTGAGTCTGCAGCACTTTTAATTTCCATCTGACAGATTTGAATATATTTTCCTGTGTGGGTATAAATGAAGGGCAAGGAAAAACAGTTCTCAGGCAGATTACACGGCGGCAATTATAGTTTGCTCAGATTAATTCCTAAAATGCCAGATTACTGAGGCCTGGCGATAATTGACTGGCCATCTTAAGTTCATCCCTACTGTTGTGTGAAATGAATTTGGTAATAATCACAGTGACTGGAAGGAATAATCAAAACAAATGTCAAACGTAGCTGTTCTTTGGAATACTCTACGCATTCTTGCACTCATTTGGAGATGGTTAATCTGCTCTCTAGGAAATTGTGTTTGAAATAGGTTGCGTTCAAGTGACATAACAACAGTCTACAAGCCAGCTATGTTTAATATAGATGGAGGGCAGCTTAAATGAATATTGCTTAAATGGAGTTTTTAGCCTAATACAAAATTTAATAAGTCTAGTCAATGATAGAAATAAGCAGCTAGAAATTCATGATAAAATTCAAAGGTATTATAAGAAATAAAATGTCTCTGTGATGATGTTTAAGGCCACTATTTGGGCTTAAACATCATCACATCTACAGACATGCTACAGAAATAAAACACCTACTCCTGTGTGTTTATCTGTTGAGTGTGCGCGTTTTTTACTTCTTTTTTTTGATAAAATGCAATTTTACTCAATGTATGTAGCACCAATGACAATACTGTATGAATCTATGACAAAACAACAAAGCAATAAAGTAGTGTCTTACCTGTCTTATTAGTGAGGCATATGTGAACGGAGGTCTAACATCTGCGTTCATGTAAAATTCTTTGTTTTGGCTGAGATCTGCTTGAAGACAATGTTAAACATTAGATTGTGAAAGGCTTAATCGTGTATTTTATAGAACAAGGAGCAAACATGAGCTAGGTTACTGTGAACAGAGGGAATCTGTTGATCAAATCTATCTAACTAGTTTCTAATTCTCACAAGTCCATGTCATTAATATGCATTCGTGTTTGGGAGCATGCAGAGTTTTAAAACAGCTTATTTCTGACAACAAATTCAGGCTGGGATAGACCGCCCAAACAACTAACTAATTAGAATTATACATATATTTTTTATGCCAGTGTATTGTGCAGTACCTGGAGAAATGGGCATGTTGTACTTGTCGGAGTAGCGCCGTCGCATGGGGCCCACACTGTGCAGGTTGTTGGTGATGACAGAGTGTGTTTGAGACAGAGGTGTGAGGGGTGCTGTGGGGGTGGTGGGCGTGTGAGGCAGGCTGAGAGGAGGGGACGCCTCAGGGGCCGACTTCGACAGCGTCACATTGGACACTAGGTTGAGCTGAGGAAGACAGAAACAGATATACGTTTGTTAAAAAGTTACGTTTTTTTTTTTTAATATAAGGGGTGTTCTTTCATTTAAATGTTTCACTGTTACAGCTTTATAAAGATGGTTTGACTTCAGTATGATTATACAGGCTAAAATCGAAAAGGTGGACAGTATATCAAAATGTATGATATATTGAGAAAGATACATGCCTTTTTTACTGCTAACAGATGTGATATTATATCTGCATTTGTGTAATGATTTTAACAGATATTTCAAATTTGCTTGATACATTTAAATCTAATCCTTAACAACACCCTTATGGAGTTTGGCTATCGAATTCTGATAAATTGATTACAAAGCAGAGTTCAGAAACATTTTCACACTAAATATTATCAGTTGGTGTAACACATATTCAGCATATTTAAACCTTTAAGCTCAGACGTTAAGAGAAAGAAAAGTTTATCAAACTTTTAAGTCAAAATGACATCTAGAGACTCAGACCTTATTGAATATGTTTGTGCAATTTGACAATAGCATTGAAATGTCAAAACTGCCAAAATGAATAGGCGGGACTTGCAGTAAGAGTGATGACATCATTACTTAACTTCACCCCTACAAAAAGCAGACCATCAGCAAATACATAAATATATTAATAATCAATGAATTAGCCTCTAAAACTTGTAATGCAGAGCCATGTAAGTCACTATAAGACTTTTTGGGACTTTCTGCTCATTGCCTGAGCAGAAAGTGATAAGCCTTTTAGATGTCACAAGCACAAAAAAGCAACATGCATAAGAGTTTTTTTACCGTTTGAAAATTTGATTTACCTGTTTTAGCAACTAAACTAACATGCTAACTAACATACAACAATATGTTAATATCATACTGTCTATTTTGCAGTAAAAATATATTCATAAGGGTTAAATAGTAAACATTACATGAACAACTTATGTTTATAGAAAATAGTAGCTAGTTAGATGTTATCAAAAAGTTTTGCGTAAAACTGTGTGATGTGGGCTTAAGTAAAAGCCAGGAAACATACAGCATGTGTCCCAAACCGCGCTGACAAATGATGGTGTTCCTCTCACCTACCGCTGCGCACTGCTGCTAATAAGGCTCCTGGAGGAAGAGGCCAATCTGGGCTAATTACAAACTGAAATTGTATTGTGGAGACACTAATTAGAAGCTGCTTATGGAGGTGATCACATGATTAACTACTATCAGACTGACCTCTATGATCACAACCATGCTAAAGATGAACTTGCTTTTTTTTTTCATTCAATAACATGGTGCACATGCAGGAGTGTGTGTGTTAATGAATGGGGATAAGGGATTACGGTTATAATGGCTGCAAAGTAAACTCATTTGTGTGAGTGGACTGGCGGTACTCTATAAGGACAGAAGGGCCGATCTGCTGTCAAACAGAAAATTCTACTCTGACCCTACACTTTCAGTTATTAATTGGCAGCCAAACTGACACATGCACACGTATAATTCTGCAAATTTGTTCTAATTGCTAATTTGTCGAAAGAGGTCAGCTTCTAAATCAGACCAGACTTTAGTGAGAGGAAAAGAAAGGACGAATTGAAGAGGAGAGAGTATCTCATCTACGCTCATGTATTCTGACAGAGGAGTTAAAATGAAGTATAATAGTGTAAAAAGTTAACCCACAATTATTTCTTTACTCTCACTTAGACAAAACAGGTCAATTATTTATTTAACAATTATTTTAAAATAACTGATATAAGACTGCTACTTTAAACGCCAAATAAACAAGTGTATTTTTCCCCACATTTTCTGTTTCCCTTTCCACTTGTTTTTGGCAGGATCGACACAAATAATTTGGATTACTGCTGGACGCGCACACTGGGCCTACATCCACACAGTGTGTAGTAGGTGTTCTTCTGAATCTCCATCCAAATAAATCCTTCAGGGGTTTGTGTTCCTCTGACACATTCCTATCACTAGACCAGTGCTGTAGCGTTGACTTTTCTCACAGCGGATTAGCAGTCTTTGTTTTATGTTTCATCCATATTCCCTGGCCATAAACAGAGCAAGCCTTCAACAATAGGACAGACAGCCTGGTAATAGCCTCGCCTTTGTTCGCCACACCATTTGGGCTCACTCCAGTGCCTAGACAAAATGAGACTTCAGACTGAAATTAATTAAATGGTAATTGGTGATCTAATTATACTGGCTTTGCCTCTGCATGCTGCTAAAGAAAATAAACAAAAGTCCCTCCTTAATTATGTATGGCGTAAAGGTCAGATTTCTGACAAGAATGCTTAGTGACACCAAGCGCAGACTCCCACACAGCACACAACAGTGTCATACTGTATGTTGTGTTGTGATCCGCCCCCACTCACCTCAAAGCAACACATTTAACACCGAGCAGCCTCTCTCCATACGTTTAATTAGGACTAAATGTAAAGCAGTGCATTCATGGCAGATACTTCTCTATGACAGACACTTTCTCATGCATCTGCTAATGTTATGCAAGGTCACAGCACAGAGAAAATGATACGGAAAAGCTATATAGTGTTTGCTGAAGAAAAACTATTATTAGGAAACTCAAATTTGTACTGTTAGAAAGAAACAGAGAAACACTGGTAACAGTCTGAGTCTTGTTCTAAAATGTGACGTCAGAGGACCATTGTTGGGCAGGAAAAAGTTGTTCCTATTAATAACATTATATTTGCATAAAATGTCTCAAATGTCTCAATGAGTCAAATATAATTTCACTCATTTTCATTCTAGTGATATATTGGTGGCTAAGCCCATTATGTGTTTGTCTTACAACAAAAACAACATTTAAGCAGCTGCTCTCCACCTGGATTAAATATTTGTTGTGGTGTCACATGAACACAGCTTGTTGCATTAAGATTTAAAATGTGTTGTTTTATTGTTTCTAAAATGAAAAGCCCTGGCCTATGACCTAACGCTGTTATTTAAGTGCATTTATGCCAGCAGCTCACAGCCAGGCGGCTCTGATCACAGGAGGCTATTTATTTGAATAAATCTTCGGCGCAGTCCCCTTGAGAGCCCTAACGGCGCGCTCTGACACAGTCACTCTTCTGAGGGACAAGAGGTAACCGACTCGAGATGCTATCTGCTGGCACAGACACTTTTCATACACAAATGTCTTCATGTCACAGCCCTCAGAATTCTCCTAAACTGCTCTATCCTGTGTGTGTCTTGCATGGGACACACTGTAGTGCACTCATTTTTGTATTACTTCACTATTATAATTTTACCAAAATGTTAAAATAAATAAGACGGATTCATAAATGTATACGTGAAAATATGAATTATTATTTTATTATTATTATTACTATAAATACAGTTCTGTATTATAAAAACATTTAAAGCAAGTACATTTATTAGCATTGCATGTTTTACCTCTAGCAAAAAATTAGTTAAAAAAACAAAAAACTATTTCACTTGCTAAAAGTTTATAATAGATTTATTTATTTTTATTTATTAAAAACAAAACAAAACATTTATTTCTAATATGATGTGTAAGCACCACTGATAATGAGTAGCTCAACATTACACTTGTCAGTGTTGAAAAGAGGATTACAAATCTAATATGTGTGTTATCTGCTTGTGTTTGCCTCTTTGTTGTTTGTGCACATCTCTCTTGGAGACAGAGGCAGTTCCGGAGAGAGCGCTCAGTTCATCACAGACACCAAATTGAATCTCACATGTCAGCAGATGTGCTCCAAACAATATTTAGTGGCTTCCTCCTGAGAACAGCTGTTTTATTTTAGCCCATAAATACGAAGGGAAAGGAAGGCATTAATGAATACATGTGTGCCAATTAAGACAAACAAAAGGGGTTGGGGGAGGGGCTGTGTGTGTGTGTGTGTGTGTGTGAAGGGGCGCCGCTCACCGGCTGTGGCGTGGCTTTGGGCTCCGTGGACTTGACATGAAGATGCGTCATCATGGCCTGCAGACGCTCTTTGTCTTTCGCAAGCTGGAAAAAAGAGAGAAAGATGGTTTGTTTATGAGGGTGTTTGTTAATTACTTTTGCAGTAGTTTACTATGGGCTGACTGATTTATCTTTTTAATATGTTTGAAATCAGTTATAATTAGGGATGGTATAGTAATTATTGTATAGAGTTGGTGTAATATTAAAATATTAAACAATTTCTTTTTTGTGCCCTATCTCTGCATGTCCATAAGTTTGTCCTCAGAGTATCAGATTAAACTTAGACACATTAGTATAAGGTGTGAAAATAGAAATAAATCTTGGCAATAAATATTCACAAAAATCACTATTCAGCCAAAGCAGCAAACCAAATATTGGACAGATGACAACTTAAAAAAAAAATCCATATAGGCCCATTCATAATATTAATCACAATAGTATGTCTGACATTCATTTTCTCAATTTCATTACACGTCAGATCTGTTCCAGTCTAATTAATCAAAAATTATAGCTAGTTATAGCTTCCTCAAAAAGTTTCTTATGTCAATTTTAATTAAAATTAATTAAATTAAAAATGTTTGTATTTCCAAGTAATTTAAATCTGGCTCTGCACATTTTACACAGGAAAATATACACAAACAAACAAACAAACAAACAAACAAACAAACAAACACACACACCAATACATTTTTAAAAAGGCAATACCAATACTTCTTACTTTGAGTCAAATCATTTGTTTTGTGTTCAGAACATTTTACTTGTGCCTCATTGGCATTGTTTTCTTATTTTAACTTTTGTATGTTCAAATTATGTATAATTTTACACATTAAAATCTTTTATTTCTTTAGGCTTTCATAAATAAATATATAACACCTTATGAAAATGCAATATTTATGTAATAAAACTACATAAAAGTTTAAAAGTGATTTGTTTCTCACGTTAATGATTACCATGCACTTTCATTTTTATCTCAAGTTGTTTTTCCAGTTTAAAATCTGCCTTTTTATGCCTGTATTAAACCACACATTATCTCAACACTTTTATCTACTCTGCTCTAGTCTAATTCATTTCTATTCCATCCCAGAGTGTCCACAATTCAAGGTTAAAATGCCTTCCGTCCCAGTCGCAGTGAGAAGGCCAAGGGTCTCTACCTGTCCCAACTCAGCACTATTTAAGTGCCATGTTAAATTATGATGAGGGGCTACATGTAGAGGAAGGGTGCGTCTGATCATTCTTCAGCACGTCCCTCTGGCTCACACAGTTAAGCGGGAACAACAGGCCTGTGCTCTGGTGGTGTAGAAATGAGCGTGAACTTGATGTGTTTGAGGTAGATACTTTACGGTTTTCTGGTTCTCCTCATCTTATGTATTGGTGTATTTTTTTTCTCCGTATAATGGTTTTGAGAGGTTGAGATGTAAACTACAGGTGCAGGAGGAATGGTCCACATTATAAAAGATTTGAGCCATGACAGTAGCTGGATCTCATTAAAGCAGAGGAAGGATTTTTTTTCTTTGCACCAGGAAAAGCATAAATTATTTGGTGGTGTAACTAAAAGCATGTGAAGAGCTAAGTGTTTCTGCCCCAAACTATAACCTAAATGACACTAGTAAAACATTTACATTGAATCTACCAATCTCACCCCTTAAAATGAAACTATTCTAATGTTCTATGTCCCTGGGTCACCTATGAAAAAATATGCTCATTTTGGAATTAATGCACTTTTCAGGATAAACAAGATTTTCAATTTCAAATATTGTTTTCGTGTTAGAAGGTTCTATGTCCCTGAGCCAATCAAAACACAGAATACATTTAGATAATCCAATCACAGTTTGTGGTTTTGGAACATTATAGTTCAATGTTTGTCTGCTACAGAATATAAATTTGTTTGTACATGTATAAAAATGCATGTTAGACTTTTGAGACATTAAAAATGGCAGACATTTTGCAGTTTTGATCTGATTTACTTTTCAGTGTATTTTAGAGAATAAATGAGGACATATTCATACAAGGTCAAAACTTAATATCTCTGAACACAGATTCTAAAATGTTACTTATGAAGGTCTACCACAACATTGTTCTTGCACATAGCGCCTTTCCCCTGCATAACCTCGTCCACACTGGCCGCTGCTTTCTCACCAGCTCACTTCACTCAGTGTTTTATTGTCGCTGCCAAACAGTTCAAGCTCATAAATAACTTTAAAACCCAGTAAAATACAAAATGTAATTATCTTCTCTACTTAGCCTGGGGCCCTTCATATATCTTGTCCTCGCTGTCATGCATACATAACACATTTTTAATGACGGGTTACTTGCAAATGTACAAAATTATTTCCATGGGGCGGCCTCCTGTGAAGGCTGCTGTGACTGTGCTGGGGAGAACAGACAGTAGGGCTGTCAAAAGTATCCAAAATCAAATACTACAACAAGTAGAGAAGCTAAACACTCTTTTGAACAAATGTTCATCCTTTAAAAACAATGAAATGAGGACAACATTTTTTTATGAATAGTTTTACAGCAATCTTGAGCTTTATCAGAACTATTAACGTGCACATGTTATGCACATTTTAATATTTTGTGTTATTAGTCATGTTCTAACAATTCTTTCTCATCAAAAACACATCTGGAGAAGAAGCTGCAACAACTCAAAATTATTTATGACAAACTGGTGCTATTTCTGAAAGTAATCCAGTACAAACTTCAGATCTTGTGTTAAGTGAATTTTTACAAGGCATGACAAAAAAGAACTTAGTGTATGGACACTATCATAAAACCATGAAATAAAACACAACAGCTACCTAATATTGGATATTATTTCTCATATAGTTCTGGCGTTAAAGACACTACTATTATTTCGTGTTGTAGAGAAATCTGCTTTGAGAATAGAATGTAGCCTGGAGTATCCTTTGTACTGAAATAGAGCCTAAATATTAGTGTCATGGCGACACTAAGGGCTCTTTCTCACCAATCCCATTTCTACTTCCTCATCACTGTTTGAGACCAACAACTTGGTATCTACTTTTGGTGGTTCTTTTTGTAAACAAACTGGTGAAAAACATGTATTTAACCTAATAATGACTAAAGTATAGTCCTCGACATAAGATGAGCACATGAGCTCATAGGCCTAAATGAAAGAAATAGATTGGGTTGATCTCTTCATCTATAGGCAAGAGTTTGTTTTTCCTCACATTTCACTCCTATTCTCCAAAAGACATCCCTACAACCTCCTCCATGTTCCTCTGAGCCCTATTCTTGCTGTGAAAAAACCCTAATAACAGACAGCCGTGCTGACGTGATGAGGACAGATAAATATTTTGAACAAAACAAACTGTGAGACAATACCTGTAGCTCCAGCTGTTGGACGACCTGCATTTGGACTCGACACTGGGCCGTGCTCCGGTCATCCAGGGCGTGCTCATTGTTGAGATGCCTGCAAAAGAAAATATACAAAAGAAAAGGCTGGTGTCAATATGCTTTAGGCCGCTGCAACCTTTAGGGTAAGCTAACAAAAAGGCCCCCGATGTTTTGCTAATGACGCAGTCCGGTAATTGAATAAAGCAAGTGCATGAGAAAGACGTGATAACATTTAGGGAGATTTCCAGAATAAGACTCAAAACACAATGCCTGTACAAATGCATCACAAAAATAACAAGAGTGACTCAAGGCTGGTTCATATTTTAAGTTTAGGGAGAGGGGAAGTCATAATAATCCTGTGCTACATCTAAGTTAATGCGTTTGATGATTTAAACATTTTTATGTTGTGACATTAACGGTGTACAGTGTGTTCTGATACGAGTTAGTCTTAAGGAAAAAAGAGAAAATATATTTTTTAAAAAGGCAAATGAAGCAAGATTAAGGAAGCAACGCACATTTTGTGTGTGTGTTTTGGGATCAGTTTGTGCTTCCATAGGTCATATGGAAAGGACTAAAAAGTCAAATTGGCTCCAAAACATTTTTTTTTATTTTTTCAGTTAATTCACTTCAAACTGGATAGCTTAGAATGAATTTTGCAGGTTTTCACAAAAGGATTTGTTGTTTGTTGTTTTGTGTGTGTATATAAAATGTCTTAATTCTTTGAAAACATGAGATGAACATACGTGAGTAAACTATACTGGACAAGTTTCACATTGATAACTTCAAAATGAAGATGTTTATTCCATTCCCCCGCAGTCACTCACCCTAACTGAATAA
This sequence comes from Mugilogobius chulae, assembly GCA_038363315.1. NCBI lineage: Eukaryota > Metazoa > Chordata > Actinopteri > Gobiiformes > Gobiidae > Mugilogobius > Mugilogobius chulae. The sequence continues at coordinate 31,736,685 of CM076402.1, read as the reverse complement.
TGTATTTCACATAGATGTGTCTTTGTTCCTGAAAAGCTGTTTTTGACGTATGGCAACCTACAATGTGTAGCAGTAAGACTTTTTCACTTTTAACAAAAGTCAAATTATACAGCCGTGCCCATATGCACACACTTCTCATTACATTTGTCCTATTTCAGTGTTTTTCTGCTAATTGCTCCATTACAATCCGTAGAAAGTGAAAAAGCTGGAGCAGGAGTGGAGGACAACAGGACGAAGAGATGGGATCTGTCACCAAGTTGAATTATGGATATAATTATATGTGATTATTTTACACAGCCAAGATGTTCTCCTCTTTTCCTCTACGTTTAGGACTAATCTAAATAAGTAGCTTGCTGTGCCGCAGACAGGGTTTTTGTGTGATTTATATAAAATGGTGGAGATAAGGTTCACGACTGAGGGAAATATGATTGGAGGAATTTTATCAGCGGCCACATGAATTACTGTTGGAAATGCTTATGCAGGAGCATTTCATTAATCATTTAATCATAATCCGAGCAGGATGTTTGAACTGATTTCACAAATACCCTTTCATTTCACTACTTCATTATGCTCGCTAATGGATCCAATATATTATATATATCATAAATTATATCACATCTTGGGTGACCATGTAGGTCACTGTCACCAGGAATGTCTGTGTGCACACAGCCGGCTGAGTGTCTCCAAAATGCACTTTTTCAGTCGCAAATCAAAACTAGTCAAGCAGGCACACCAGTATCAGTACAGAGCAGTAAATTAAACTGCTTTCTTTAATGTGCAGAAAAACAACAGTCAGTACATGCACAGTATAGTAAAAAACAATCTCAAACATTTTCAACTGTTACTATGTAATGCATTTTTAATAGAGCAATCCAGCTTAAATGTCCTATACTATGATCATTTGTCACCTGTTATGCTGTTGTTTCTGATGTGTTTTATGCAAAAATACTGCAGAAATTTACCAAATAAGAACATAAATATCGAGCCCTTTAGAATCTTATACAATTTAACTGTCATTTTATTTTATTTTTTTGAGTAATGGCAAGTAAATACAGAGACATGGGTGGGGATAGGAGGTAGATGAAAACAAGACTTCTCTAAGCACTCAAGCACTCACTCACCAGGAGTACAATACAGGATTACACAAATATGCTTATAGTCAACTTGACATTGGCCTCTACCCAGTGTTCTGCAAAGAAATATTCCAACACAACACATTTCTCTTTCCACTTTATTCATTTGTGTTTGTAAAATACATTTTTCATAAGCGATACACTTTGAGCACTTGAAGTTAATTATTGTGGCTAAAAAAGAAATTAATGCTGCACATTTAAAGACGGCTCGGACAATAGCGCCCTCGCTCTGGATTCAATTCTTGACGCGTTCCATTTAATCAAATACATTTAATTAAGTAGGCCCAGGAAATGAATCTGGTAAACATTTCAGGACATCTTACTAAATTTCAAAGAGGAAAATAATAGGTAAAGACGTTTCAACTTCAATTTAACCCACACGGGCTGAATTTTCAATGAAGACCGGTCTACGTGAGCAGCTTTGGAATCTGTCTGTTCATAAGAGACGCGAGCTCCTTTTCATCCTTTGTTACATTCCACTTTATTTCTCCTAATGACATGGAGAGTCACAGTGCATAATTAATAGGAAATGAAATATTCAAATGGGCCTAATGCAGCCTTGAGAGGAGCGTCTGGACACGGGAGCAGGGATAGGACGGAAAGGGGGGACGAAGGGGGAAGCTGACATCGGCATGCACTATGAGCACTGGCATGTGTCACTTTCTGGACTTCAAATGAAGGCACTTTTAAAAGCTCTCTGGCAGAATGACAGCTCCTAATGCAAATGGCCACAATAAAACAAGTCCAGCAGACGTGCTCCAAACGCCGGGCTTTTACATACATATCAGCTCAGAGCGATTTTCTTTGTTTATAATTAAAGAAAAGCATATCTAAGCAGTGTTTTCATAAGGGAAGATGTCCTTATACATAAATGCAGGTATTCTCATGAGCAAAATCATGTTAGATAAGTTATTGTTCACTATATATTTCAGATTTTTTTTAATTATTTATTTATTCTTTTTTTTTTTTTGGTTGGTTGTTGGTTGGTTGGACAAACTCAAAGTATTCATTTGTATTGTTTGTAGTAAGTCTTAGGATTGGCCCTACAATTATAATATTTTTGGTATGGATCTGCAATCACCTTTTCTCCAGAGATGTTTTGTCTGTAGAATGTTACACACCTTACCTTGTCAGAAAATTACAAAGTGCACTTTCAGAGTAAAATTATAGTGAATATTTATGGATTTTTTATGGTTTGTCTTATGATTTAATGTATATTTTGATGATGATAATGTGTGTGAGGTATTTGGTTCTTTTAAAACTTTATATATCAGAAAACAGTATGTAATAAGTTGATTTTTGCTAATAATTGTGATATTATTGTCTCATGAGCTTATACTTTGTGTATCATTTTGAAAAGTGATAGCACTACATTCTGCTACACTCATTATTTAGTTATTAGAAAAAACAATAACTTTAGAGACATGAGAAACAAATGACTCTCATAACCTCGCTGTTTCTGAGAAGCAGTATTGAAGAGAACAGTGTGGCTGAGTAACATCACCAGAGGGTGCTGCGGAGATCCCCTCAGAATGACCTTTGAATGGACACTGCACACAAAGGTCACGACCTCTCTAGAGCAGTGAGTTTAACCGTGAGCCAGGCTCCACACAACTGATAGCAGCGGAGTCTCTGGACTGTATTTACCAAGCTGTGTGAGAGTTGTTAGGCCTTACTTTGAAGAATAAAATAAATACAGAGCTATTTGAAACAACATTTGGACTTGTGTTGCTGTTGGCGTATAAGCTTCTTCTCACCTCTCTGCGGCACACTGTGTTCTGCTGACTGTCCTTACACTATACTCTTTATAAGACGTCTTTTGTACCAGGCTGATGTCTCCTTTGTTTTTATTTGTGCTTCTTTGGCCGAGCCTGCAGTATCGGTTGCTGGGATTCATGTGGAAGTGCTTAAGGCTTTGAGAGTTAACACCTTGGTGAGCTGCTTGCACTCTCGCCTGCTGTTAAACAAAGGCAGCTTTGTGGAGACTCTCCCCAAATGTTTTCTTAACATGTTCCAAGCAGTTTGAGCAGGCAACTAAAGTAAACAAGATGTTGCCATGATAAAAACACTTGTAAAAACATAGCAGAGTGCACTTAGGCGCTTTTTTAAGGTCGAGCTATACCGGCTGTGCAGAATTTAATTCCCTTCTCTACTATAAACAAAGGGCGAGGCAATGTCAGAATAGAATAAACATTGATGAATTTTACGTGGCAGTCCCACAGCTAAACCAAGCTTATAAGATCTATATTTACTTTTATTGTACTTCAAATTGTGTTATTCCATCAGTACATAATACTCAACAGTGACAATCTTTATTATAAAGCAGGTAAATTTGTAAGGGTGAGAAGAATACATTGTCAAGCTAAAGACAAAGTAGGCAAACGCACATTTAATTTTCAAATTTTGCTCCCACAATTTCTTTGGAACATCGCTAGTTTTCACTGTTTGGCTTCTAGCAATGCTGTGTCTAATCACAAATTTAAAAAAGTAGCATTAATAGTAAAAAACTGCCTTGTGCCCATCATCTGCACTAACGACATCATCACTTTCTAAGACCTGAACGCAACCTATCAGATATTAAAGTACATGTTGCATTTCAAATAATGTTTCGTCAGCCTGCTATGACTGACGAAAAAAGTTTGTTCTGTATCTACATCAGCAATTAGGACAGCTGCAGCGTAAACTTTTTCATGCATTTTTATAGGACATTATTCCCTCGTATTACCTGCCTGTCACAGTAATGAAACAAAGCATGCACATTTATGTGACAATATGCACCTAACAGCTGACCCTGAGAGTGCCTGTGTCTATGGGAAAATGTGTGCTTGTTTAAGGATAATGGAATAGTGTCATATCTTGTTTAAAGAGCGCCTAATCCGGGGTGACAGTGAGCCATTGATCTGCTGCCACAACGCACATGTTTCCATCCTTTGCGTTACCATGGCGCTGTTATGTGTTGCATTACCTACACACACGGCTGCTTTGGTAAACTGGGGGCCCCTGACTCAAACACAAAGTTATCCAGACAAACACAGGCAGAGGAGGTGCAAAGATCGTAACAGAGACAAGAGATACAACTGCTGGAAGTTTTCTCTCAGTATGGATATATTGTATATATTGGATATATTGTATACTTTTTTGAGATTTTAACAATGTTGGCTCCTCATCAAAAATACAGATGAAGTTTTGTCTGTGAGATAGTGTTCTTTCCCCTATGAGCCTCAGAAAACACAGTTTCTCAGATGCGTGATGTCGTAAGTAGACCTTCTGCACTGTTAAATAAATCAGTCAAACTTGCTTTTAGCATTTCTGGAGCATTAGCATATCAGACAAGTCCAATCTGATTATTTACTTTTCAGGGAGTATATTGACCTCAATTCAATTCCTGATCTGATAAGCCAAGCATGATTGCACATTTGCTTTAATTCAAAAATCTAAAATGGCAAAGTAATGTTACTCAAGAGCATATTTAAAAGACAAGAACAATGCAATGCATTACAACAAATACAAATCTAGATACACAAATATCTATTAATACTAGTAGGATATTGGATTTTTCTAATTTTCGAATACCCTAACCCACAAAAGCAAATTTACAATTCATTGTTTCTTTCTTAATTTTTTAAGGGCATAGTTATTTATCTACTTAGGTTTTTACTCTTTAGTCAAAATTGGATGCTGTGAGAACAAAACTGAGGATGACACATGCACTCACCTCTAAATAATGTTGTTGTTCTAAGCATGTTATCGTTAGCTTTACAGCGACAGCAAAACTCACTCAGGCTTCTAAAAGTTGCTGTGATAAACTCATTGTGGTGAATAGTTCTGAGGCTGAGGATGCATTTGGTAAGCAAGGCATGTGAAAATCAAATGGTTCTATTTGTACATTATATGATATGTAAAAACAAAAGAAGACAAAAAAAAGTCTTGCTTTACACATTGGGTGATTGTCAAAGACTGACTAAAACACCTTCTTAAGCAAAAAAAAAAAAAAAAAAAAAAAAAAAGCAGATGGTCACATGGATCAGCTCCCGGTTTATTTTTTAATCATCATCATCATCATCATCATTATCATCAACTATACGGACAGTATCTTTTTGTATTATATATTCTGCCAATCTAACATAAATGTAATAAAACAGCATATTAGTGGAAATTTAATTGCAAGGCAATTGTGAAAAGCCTGCCACAATGAATCGCATTAGAGTATACCCTATTTCTACACTATCACAGTTTTAATTGGGTTATTTGTGTATCATTTTTAGTATTAACAACCACTTTATATATATTCCAAACAACATGTATTGGTCAGCCCTAATCACACACTAAACTGATTTTGAAAATAACAAATAGGACTCATTTGAGGGAAGTGAGGAAAAACTAATGAGCTTTTGCAAGTGGCATTTGTGCTAATGAAAATGAGTCTTGATTAGCAAATGTGACAGGGTTAATGACTTAGACAGGATTGGTCAATTAACACTATGAAAGCTGTAGGTATGGATAGGATTGCATTTCTAAACGTTCCAGAGATGATGTGCATAATGTCTTGATCTACATATCCAACGACAAAGGGCCCTATGTTTGTTCTTTACTCATCAAATACATAGGAGTTGTGAAATTCTGCATTTTTTGGCTGTGTTCTGTTCTCAAACAGAAACTCAATAGAATTTATTTCACTACACTTTGTTCTTAATCTAGTCAAAACTACTCCAAAGTATGACAAAAGTCTCATTTTGCAGACCCTTCCTTGTTACTCATCTCGTCCTGTGAAAATTATGCAATGTCCCACTCCCACCTCTATTGGTTAGCATATAGCAAAATAGCACTTAAATTAACAATAAAACAAGGTGACAACTATAAAATTGCCACTTAAAGTAGAACAAAAAATTCTGCGCTAAGGAGATACCGTATAGGATGCAGACTTACTCAAACATGTGAAACAAAACACAACAAAAAATGTTTTTGATAAAATACCACACAGAAAGGCAGTCATTATGCAAAATCCACTTTTCTGAGTTTGTAATCATTTTATAACAGTGTTCTCTCATCATTAGGTTCACTCAAAGTTGTATTTGGATTGACTTTTGCATGTTTGAGTAATCTTGCATTGTTCTGCAACTGATACGGATAGTGCTCAGAAAACAGTTGTGCTCACCTACCACACATCCCTCCCACTTGTCTAGATTTACTTGCAGTACATTAAATTACAAATCTTGTTAGAAATGATTTATATTTGTACAACTTTGGACAAACACAATCTACTTTGGATTTACACCCATAATAAAATGTCTAACAAATATAAAATGTCTCCTTAACCTGCATGAACACATTAAGGTCAACTCCAAACTTGTCTCAGCCCTGTGAGGCATGAGTGGGAAAAGAGAAATATTCTAGTGGGAAAACAAAAGAGAACAAACAGCGATCCAACTGTCCAGCGTCCAGTGACAAGGGCAAACACGCCGAGAGCCTTAAGTGTGGGCTGCCACAGATAAACATCCCACCGTTGTTTGTTTGGGAAAATGGCCCCCCATCACCATGGGAACGGCACTTATCACAGGAATTAGAGGCCCATGCCGTTCCCAGAAGGAGACCCCGCCACAGTACCCTTGTTAAGACAGGGCCAACCTCGGGCACTCTCCAGAATAATAAGACACACCAGCAGCACCTGTAGTGGCTGTGTGTCGTCTGGGGTTAGCAAACGTGTAATCGGCCTGATGCAAGGACATGAGAGCTGAGACACTACCCTGAGAATGACTTTGAGACAGTTACATGACTAGTCAGACGGCTCAAAATGTGCAAAAAGGAAGTGTTTTTGTTACTTGTTTATTTGGTGTACATGTAAATAAACATCTGTTTTAACTAACACATAGTTGCGCGTTTGATTGGTAGTTTATCTCTCTCTGTCTCTCTCTTTCTCTATATATATTTTCTTTTTCTACAGCATATTATTATGTTTTTTTACAACAATACTTCTCCCAGTGGCTAATGTCCATCAGTCATGCCTATCTGAACTCCCAGTTACATAGTAAGCTAAGTCTTAATGTTGACAAAGTGCTTCTTTCTATACAATCTACTTTATCTTATGTTGCTTAATTTTTGTAAGAATACAAAATTGTAAGAACACCACTGCTAAACCCAATATCCCTCAATTGTTGCTCTGCCAATGAGCAATAAATAATTGATCACAGGTTCAAACATCCTTTGTTAAAAATCTGTTGTGCAGAAAGATCTTTACTCACTTTAGGAATGAGTGGAAATCATCAAAGACCGCCTCACAGCCTGGCCACTTGCAGACGCCGTGACCGTACAGAGGGTGACTGTGACAAGTAGGCTCTTCTAGTGTGGAACTGTAAGACAAAAATGCATTGACAGAATTAGATATCAATAGGGGACATTGCGTGATATGTCAACTCATGAGACAGGCTTCTAGTCACACAACATGACAACTGCTTAGCCTGCACTGTGATCTAACCTTGATCTTTGACCATGCAGCTACAAGACGCACTCGTGTTGAGACAGTGAGCACAAATCAATACGTAATTATTTAGTAGCAACGTGGCATGGTGCGCTTCCCTTTGATCAAGGCAGCTAGGGGGCTCCCTCAAGCTGCTATTTACTGCAAACTATCCCAAATCCCACCTGGAGATCTGTGTACCACAACATCCCCCCACCCCTCACCATTCCCAAACGCATCAACCGCTTTCCACATTGTTCACTTTAAACATCCGCCGTCTGGAATCAATTTATCTACTGACCAATTCATGTCACCAAGGGGCCAGTCGACAAGCACAACTGTGTGGAGCGTATGTCTGTGTACAATCAGTCTCTAAATAGTAGGAGCATCCCCTTGAAAAACAAACTTTACAACATCTTCCATATGGCAAGAGGTGTGCGACTATGGCTAACCGCGGCGAATGCTAAGAGAGCGAGACAGGCTGCCATATGGACGCAAATACTGTACAAGACACACAACTTTGAGCTACAAGAGCCTAGGGGACTGGCCTACATCGCTACCACCTGTGCTTGTGGTGGTTGGTGCTTTTCCGAAGAAGTAGCCGCCCAACAGCCCAAATGGGGAGATTCATTACACCACAAACTGAGGTGGGAATAAGTGTTGCGTGGGAATTGTTCAGAACAATTGAGGCCCATGTATGCTAATATTATAGTAGTTACAAGGAAAAGAGAATTCACAATAAACAACAACGACATGGTACAATTTGCACTCAACAGTAACTAGTCAAAATAGGTTGCTATGACATTCTAGAATTTGATTGTTTGAAGGCCAGATGGTGGACACGATAAAATATTTAAAAAGTAGGGATTATGAACTTTTTCCCCTCATATTGACAACTTACAATTTTGACTTGATTTTATTTAGTCTACAAAATTAAAATAAAATTCTTGTCTGTTGTGTCAAGGCTGGGGCCACATTGTGTTTTTGCTCAATTTTGTTTCACTCCAGAGATGAAACAGAACCAGCCAGAGTTGAGATAACAAATTGTATATGTTCTCCTCCTTTGATCGTGTCAAATAATAACATGAAATATGTTTTTGTACCTTTTAATTTTCAAGTTAACTGCACAGAAATGGCAACAATCGCTGACACATCCATTTACTACACTGTCCTTCCTGTGTTTGGGCGAGACCAAAAAGCAGTGATTTAGGAACTGTAAGACAAAAATACCGTACCCCAATGGTGCAATGTCAATGGTTTAGACCAAGTAAAATGAAACAGGCTGATGCATGAGGCTAGCAATTTATATTAGTTACTAGACTTTTTGTATTACAACAAACCTCCACTTAACATTGACTTTAGCTGCCCCCATCTGTATTCAGTATTAGATATAATTTAAGATAATACAAAATAAATGGACAAAACTCAAAGTGGCACAGTTTGAGAAATAATACATTATTTCCTATTTTAGGGTTTATAATGGATGCTTGAGACATTTCATTTTACTAGGGCAAGGTCTTATCACTCAATTGTAATGAGACATAGTGACTATTTCAATCACATTTAGCTGAATTAAATACAACTGATACATTGATTAAAATCTCACTTGTATCAGTGTTTACAAAGCTGCACCTCAAGGCTGAAAATTTAAAGGCCATCTCCTGTTTTTTATGTTTTAATTACTTGTTTAAGAGTTCACATTGTTCATAACATGTGATAATTGCATTGCAATTAGGAAGCAGTCAAGCATTTATGAATATGTTTAGCAGCTTTTTCCCATCTCTGAAAAGAGAAGATTTTTTTTAATTCAATTATGAATTATGCATTCACATTTAGACCTCTGTTTTGATACAGCTAATAAATAGATGGCACAATATAATGAGTTTTTTTTTATATAAAGGCAATGTGCAGACAGGGTGAAGGTAAGTCTGGTTTTTAATTTAAAAAAGATCTCTTTTTATTCTTGTGAGCTGCCTTGTTGGTTAATTCTGTATTAATGAGATAATGAAATGTGGAGTGTGCAGGGAATCGGTGAGCAGAAAAACTGGCTGCACGAGAGTCATTTAGTAACTCTAGCCCGGCTAAACAGTTGTAACTACAAATGTGAAATAGGACAATTCTTGGACTGATAACATTCTAACCATATGAAAAGAGCACAAGAAAAAGCTGGTAAAAATCTTTTTGCAAGTTGCCTGCACTGCATTAAATTTGACTTACACCCATAACAGGTCTGTCAGGATGTTGTTATTGTCAGGCAGCCCAGGGGGAGAACACTCAATGATCTTGTAGCAGAAATGAGGAAAAGCATGTCATCAGCTTCCTTTTGGAGACGAAGTGAACATTACAGTGCCTGGAGAGCCGGGCCGAGTACCGGGACGGCAGCATCCAGGTGTTGCGCAGTGTTTATGTGTAGACAGACGTCAGGAGATGCCTTCCACAGCTGCGCGCCAGTTGTTTTCTACTTGACTTCTTTTGATGAGATGCTCTGGGCCATAAACAAGTCATGATGTATAGCGTGGCGCGCTGATGGGCTCGATCCATCAGAGAAAATGGGACGATTGATGTCCATGGTGCTGGGTCAGTGTCTCACCACAGAGCAGTGAGCCTGATTAGGTTACATTAAGCACTATTACCCACAGAACTCAATGCATCTGTTGGTATTTGTGAATAAATGTGGGGTTTTAAAAGAGATGTATATGTTTGATTAGCTAAACTGCCAGCTGCCAACTACCTTTTCTTTAAAATGTAACGTCATTGAAGCTGGTGGGAAGTTATGAAGCAAAAAGTCAGTGTAGAGTCTCTCTTTAAGTCCACCTTAAAGTCATGTGGCAAACATCAATATGCTGTATATTTACATTTTAATCGGATATAGCACCTTTCCAATATTAGGAAAAAAATATCCTAGGACCTTTTAGCTACATCATCATGTTGTTACTTCACTGAATAAACCTGCAACTGTGTTTTGCTTTATACACAAATGTTCAGCTACTTGCCTTTCAACATCTCATAAGCTCAACATGTTCTGTTCTACCTTGTGATGTCATTTAGTGATACACTTATTGTATTCAGGAAGTGACATCACAAGGCAGAACAGTGCATTCAGAGTTTGATTTGTGAGCAAAAAATATGAATAAAATAAAAATACAATTGTGTACGTGTACTTTTCATAAGAAAACACGTTCAAAAACCATGGATTAAAAAGTGTAATATGGGCTCTTTACAGTATAACTAACCACATGTTTACTCACCACTCTTCTCAAAGGGTGGAACAATGTACCATAAATGATTTAATTATCTCATTTTTTTCCCTTTGCGAGATGAATGAAAGACTAGAGAGATGGGAGAGCTGCGCTAAATCTGATTATTTATCTTTTTAACAGATTGCCATGTTCCAGTCCCTGAGCTGCGGTTACTGATGGTTGTTGGGAAGTAAAGTGGGCCAAGTGCCTTGTGACGATGCTCCCCCCAACAAAAGCTGATATGCCACTGGAAAGGGAATTCATGTCAGACACAGATCAAGGATATTTTATTTAAGTAAGCAAATCAGTGAGTAAAGATGAGTTCATTAAGTGTTGCTATCGAATGGTTTACAAATTCTTTTGTAACTGTGACATAGAAGACTGGACATTATATCGAATTTTAGATAATATGTAGATGTTGTCTTGAAGAAATGCAAAATTAAATATTGAGTATCTTATTTTTTAAAAATAGAGGAGAAAAAGGTACAAAAAGAGCTGATTAAAACAAATTATGTTGCGGATTGTCAAATAAAGATTTCGGAATTAGACATTTTTAATTTGTGCCAGCACAATGGGATCAGCAATGTCACAAATGTATTGGTTTTACACATTTTTTTAAAAGAAAAAGTTGGACTGCTACACATTTAATTTGAACAATAACCTTGTCATTCAATTGTGGCTATAGCATTTTGTTGTAATTAAAAAAAATAATTATAATTTGATTGGTTATTGTGTGGCAAATATAGCAGTATAAAAATTAGTTTAACTCAATTTCCATTCAACATACAGAGTTAACACAGTTGAAATCAGAGACCTGAGATGACCTGAGACGCTATAGTGTATTTATTTTGCAAACATAGATGATTTATATTAAATGAGAAACACACAGATCATTCAGTCATAATAATTACCTGAGGTCCCCATGTAAAACTAATCATGAGCAGCAAAAAGTGGTATCTCCATATTTGTGATACATTTTAGGGACATAACAAATTCGTTTCATATATAAAGTATATTAATGTTTTAAAATATTTATGTTGGACTGACCTAATCTTGTCTGAATATTACGATTAAGACACACAAAAAATATTGAGATAGTCATATTAGTCAATATCACTCAGTCCTACTGTGGCACAAACAAAATACTTGTGAGCCAAATGTGCAAGGAGACAACTAAAAGCAGCTAAACACATTCCTTGTCTTCCTTGGCCGTGTCAATCCGGCAGTGATTGAATTTCTCTCCCTCTTCCTTAAGACGGAAGTGCAAAGCCGGTGAGTGATTCCTGTGGATGCACTTAAGGTTTTAGTTGCAGGCGTCGCTGTGCCTGGCCAGATTTTATATGACACATGAAACTAACTACATGGTACTTAGGCCCCGCTGTAAACCAATCTGAAACCGGTCGGGAAAATGTGCCCATCAGCACTGGGCCTTGTTTCTGTTGCATGACAAAAGGACTTGCAAAACCGCATCAATTAAAAGTTCATTAAGTTCAGCGCTGGGAGGATGAGTGGATGCTCTCTATTTACACCCGGGCCGGCCCAGCCCATTATCTCCAACCTGATTATTCAAATCCCTGGATTATAACAGCCGTTTTTCTGAGCCCTTGCTTTGAATAGTCACACTTGTGTTTCATGTTTCTTCCCATAGAGATAATTAGAATTAGTGTAAGTCTGCATCATCAAACAAGGAGAAATAATGCTCTTGATAGTAAAGTGTTCTGAAATTAACACCACAACAGTTAATTGGTTTCATGATAATTATTCAGCTCAAAACTCAAAGGGCAAAAAGTACAAAGTTTGTCAAAACAGAGAAACAATCCACAGAAGTATTTTTGACTCCTTTAGGAGTCACTGTTGCAGATGATTAGACTGCAAGCCTCTGGAGCTTAGGGTTAGGGCTTTACCATTGGGACCTGGTGTGTTCCAGCTAATGCAGGACAGATATCTACAGTGTCTGTTCTTTCAAATTATGTATAAAAACAGCAATGGTTATTTGTGACCAAAAGATGCATTTAGTCCAATTGACAACTGATCATTAAAGTTGGGATACTCAGCTTTCTTTTCTTCTTCTTCTCGTAATTAGTATATTTTCCATTTTCCATTTGCAAAAGTAGAATTTTGTGAGTAAACAAAAATTGTTTCAAACTTACTTTCGCGAAAAACAAAACAAAACATGCATGTCAAAACGTGTGAATCTAAAGGTTTTCAGAGATCGAGAGATGAGACAAAAATGTTTTAATACCTACTTCCCCTTTCTATAGTCTGAAGAATATAAAACAGCTTTAAAATGTTCAATACAGTTCCATCGCCATGTTTGCAGCTTACTTACAGCAACATACAATTTAAAACTGAAGAGTAAGCACACAACATTTAAGCATATAATTCCACTATCCTCCTTTGCTATGTCTTTCACTTCCTTCTCAGCGCCACATATTGCATGGACAGGGTATAATCCAGATGGGTGCATGCGAATCACCTGCTCCCTTTTTGACAGATCTAAGATACGTGGAGAATATTCAGTTGAAGCGTGCCTTCTTCACTTAAGCTCGTGTTAAACTGGTGTTGACATCTTCTTTAATCTCCGACAGCCAGTGCACGGAGCAGCTCTCTGCCAGCTTGCGCATTCTGTCTGCCGTCCTCGACTGAGACCGCTTCGTCTTGCCATTAATGCTCACCTTTCTGCTGGCTGGCGACAGAGTGTGATGAAGTGAGCCAGTCTGGATCACTCCCCTGTGATTTAGCCTGAACGCCTCAAAAAAGTACAGTAGACGTTCAGTCAAACAGTGGCTCAAAAGCACATAGGTTCTTTCAGACAAGGCTTGTTTCTGCGTATGGTTTAACACATTTGTCAATAACTGTGAGTGTAATTAGATGAAGGACTATAGGATGTCAGTCTGTAACCTTTACTTTGTCACATTGCTGTTTATGAGCAAGTGTGCCTTGGGTGTCTGAATTCATGACTTTTTTGGTTGTATTGTAAATTAGTTTACTTGGTGTTTTCAACCAAAAAGTATGTTGTAAATGCAGCAAAGTCTAAATAAAAATTACATAATTTTTTTCTAGTAAATAGCTCTGATTGACTGTGTTGGATGGTCCAGTCCAGTTTCACTTTGCTGTGAAACTGAAAATATGATCCTAAATCGTATTCATCCATGTGGGCATTATTACTAAAACAGATGATTTGCGAGAGCTAGGAACGAAGGCTCAAACTGCAATTTTCCAATATTATTGTGATAGTGTGAACAGCACAATTTACTTTTTAAATCATTCCAATCCAAACCAGGCCTTTTTCATTTGTGGACATAAATCCTATCTTTTACATTGCAACTTCAGCCTGAACTCTCATGACGCATTAATCTGACCTATGTGTCACCAACCAACAAGATAAAGCAGAAAGAGTGGACAAATGAATAGAATGTCAGTGGAGGAACTTGCTCATATGATCAGAGCAGTCAGAATTTGAGATTTCCAGAATTTACATTTTCCTTTCCACAGATGCCACATCGACAAAATACAGGCTCTTTTCCTTACTAATCTTCTTCGCCAAATAATTTGGTCAAGACCAGGATGCACAAATGCCTGAGAATTGCACACAAACACATCTTGGCTGATATCTACTTGAGTTGGATCCATGTTTACTTCCATAAACACAATGCTTCGTCTGACATTTTGTTCTATTGTACACTTACACACAAATAGCTGTTTTCAAAGTTAGCCTGCATAACATTTGCACTACACTACCTGATGATAAAAGTTGATAGAAACGGCTTTCTTTTATGCATAATCTTTAACAGAAATAAGGAAATGAATACCAGCATTTGAATAGAACAAAATATAAACAGAATATCAAAATAATGGCCCATGAGCCATGTTACCTATTTCATTTTGTTTTGTAACACCACACTGTGATTTATTACTCATATCCCTGAGTTGTGAGCCTGCGTGTCCGGCCCTCCAGCTACTCTTCTTCACCTCCACAAGCTTGTTGGTTTGGTGTGCTAAACATGTTTCCACTGACAAGGCTTTTTAATATGACGTCTAGGTTTTGATCACTAAAACACAAGTCAGATGTTAGGCACTGAGCTCACGGCGCCTTGAGGCTCCACACCAGCAGTTCAAAAGATCAGCCTTTGGTGCAAGAAAACAAGCAAACGTGTAAGATGCCAAATTAATTCCTTCCTCCGAGTCGCAGAAACAGCTCGAGGAGACGATCAAATGCCTTTTCACACATGATTCACCCTGCTTTACTGAGTATCATACGCCCTGAGTCTGTTTGTTTTTGGCATTTACTGTAAGAACGTGTTGGTCTTGTTTAACTCAAAGTGGCACGTTCATTTTAAAAGCCAGCAAGTTTGTCGAAGCAAGTTTTTGATCAAGAATTTGTTTTCAATCCAATCCACTTTATTTATATAGCAAATTTCATACAGTGTTTCCAAAGCAGTGCACTGGCACAAAGGACAATCATAGTACAAAATAGTACATGCCAGTTAATACTAATCACAATAAAACCGTATAAGATAAAAGAAAACATACTAGCAATAAATACGTAGTGTATATGTGTTTAGAAAATAATAATTAAATGGCACAGAGGACTATATAGAACTAAGGCCTCCATTGTGGAAGGACATGCAATTTAAAAAAGTGATTTTCCTTAAAACTGATAATGCCACAACTAAAAATATATAAAAAGCAAATTGCTTTTATTTTATCGACCTCAACTATTCCCTTATTGATCCCCTTTAAATCACTTCTACACTGACTTGGAGCAGCGTAAAAGTTCAAGTCCAGTTGTGAGTGGCTTGAGCAGCCAATAACCCAACAATTCTTGCTGGGTTATTGGCTGTTAATTGAGAAAGTCATGCCTACAGATAGAGGTCTACCGTTTTCACCCCAAAATACTCATTCACATTAGACATGATTAACAAGAGCAACTACTGATAAATGTAGATGATGTCAGCAGAAAACATCCATTTCTCCTCCTTTTTCTTATGAAGCTGGAAATAGAGCTTAGACCACAGAACATGTGCTAATGTGTACATTTAGATGAGATACAAAATGAAATGCGTTGACATTCAAAGCTTTAAAAACAAAAGTGAAATATTAAAATAATTTCAAAAATTTGCAAAAAGCAATAGCAAAGATGCAAAAAATATTCATTTCAAGCGTGATACCATAAAAGCATGCACACTTTTTCAAAAAGTTTTAAAGATTCAAAAAAAGGGTTCACTCATGCGATGATTGTGTTATTTCGTTTTTTTTCTAATTCGCTTCAATCCAGAAATACGCGCAGGCAAATGTGGCTTATGTTACAACTGCCATTTCCGAATTGAAACAATAGCAAAGCGGATCGATATCTCGTCCTATTAACTGAGCGTTGATCCCATTTCAGTGAACATAATTCTCTAAATCCCTGAAATCCTTCCAGGTGTTCCTCTTAAATTCCCATCTGCAACCAGAAAAAGTGTTGACCTTAATGGAAATAATACTATAAATTAGAACTAATCTGTGTGCAAACTCTACGGGGACATGTCAGTCAAGCGAGCTCCGGTGAGAAATGGCTATTTTAAATGGGATTAGGTGGCACACAGACGGCTGTTTGCTTTAGATACAGATGACACTGAAGGCTGCTCCACATCGAATTACTAATGTTGTTGTGAAAAGATGTTGACATTTAGTCCTCATCGCCTCATGGACTCATTCAAAGAGCGTGCAGCATTATGTTGAACATTTATTACGGCGCAGTTTGGGCTTATTTATTTTCATGCCTTGGTATGTGAAGTGGGAGTCTGATAAAATACACCATGCATAATTTGGAACATTAAAAGAAACGCTTGGATAAAAGCTAGTCTGGCAACCCATTTTGTCCATTCTTTTCTTTATAATTACTCTGGAACCTGCTACAATGGTTTTGATATGGGGGCAGAACAAATGGAAGCAATTGGATAGACATGTCGTCCCCTTGGAATTAGGAAGTTCGAGATGATATTTTTGTGAAATTGAGGTATTTATTATGTTCTTGTTCCTGGGTCATTTCAATACACAATACCAAAATGTATTAAGTTTGAGTTTTTATTTGCACAAAAACATGCCTGAGCCATTTTTCACCAAATACAGAGAAAAAAATTTAAATAACCAATTACAATTAACTGCTTTAGAATGTTGATGTTCCACCTTTGATCTGCCACAGAAGACAGATAGGGCGACTAAACCAACTGAATGATTGGCATTGGAAAGTGAATCCAATTGTCAATGATATGGCTCGATTTTTTTTACTTTTAAGAAGAGTAAAGAATGATAATATTATTTAAAAAAATCATTGCATAGATAGGCTCAGTAAATGGAAGCACCCATATGAAGCAGTGAAAACTCTAAGATACAGTCTCTCCTAATTACATTGAAAGTAGGTAGACTTCTCATTCTAAGAGGATGACATTGTGCCACAAATATGAGGTAGCATTAACTATAACAACACCCAAATGGGCGCTCAACTTACCTTTCCCTCTTGTGACTCAGGTACTGTCCGTTGGAGGGGGGGTGCTGGTTGAGCAGGGGGTTCTTTGGGGGAGTCGGGGAGGACAGGTCCAGCCCCCTGTGGCCGTTGTTGTTGCCGTTGTTGTGCTCCTCTTTCACATGAGCGTTCGTCACCTCCTTCCACAGCTGCTGCAGCTCGGCCGGAATCATGCCTGAGACAAACAAATTGGATAATTAAATCAATTAACAGCTAATCCAACTTTGCTCTTCATCACTTAATTAAATCAAAGCATCTGTAAACAAAGCCCAGTATTAATTAGAAAATATTCCACTACAGGGTACAGCAGTGACAGCGAGCCCCTCCTCTGTCTCCGCCCGTGATGTGAAGCGTATTTGTACACTCAAATCCCTGGCATTCACACCCATTACATGCCCAGAGTAAATAATTAACATCCAGACATGGCATGAAATCTGAATAATCACCGTCATTTTCTTTCAGTGGCAGAGAGAACACACACACAACAAAAAGTTTACAATAGCAGCACTAGAAAACATGGCAGCCCTCTTTGAGCACGGACCCTGGGGTAATATTTTCACAAGCGCCGCATTAATGTGCAAAATACTTAACGCTCTGTTCCGCCTCCAATTGACACACAAGACTTAAAGCTCATTTACAGAGTCAAGCATGCGGGAGCTCATTCAAGCCTTTGGAAAAAAAAAGAAGAAGAAGAAAAAGAATAACATCCCTAGAAAACATTTTCTAAGCGCTACAAACACATCAAGTGTGCATAGTTATTGTGTAGTTTATGAGTAGTTGTCATCTAAGGTTTTGTCATGTGGTATAGTGAGAGCAGAAATATTCAGAAATAAAGTAATAAATACTGATTTGAGATGAGGCGCATTAAAAGGAAATACAATTGTCCTTTGCCTTTTCTTATACCACTTCAAACAATTTTGAAAAGACAAAAATAAGTAGGTAAATCTTTCAGTACATCAGAGGAGTTTTGACCTGATATGAAGCCTTATATGCCTTTGCACAAGTTTGGTGAGAGTGACCCGAGTAGCGACCCCTTCGTCTTATTACCTACAGTGTCTGGGGGTCAGTACAACTTTGTTACAACTATTTGTCAAAAAGTAAAATGACGTAAAATGTTAGCAAGAAACAGTCAATCAGAGCAGCCAGATAGACAGTACATTGTTTATACATACAAATTGTCATTTCAATCTCTTCTACACTCTGCAAGTGTGTTGTCTCTCTATATAACATGATGCAATGAATGTGAGAGAAATATGCAAAATATTGTATATGTCTGGCCTGGACTTTTTTTTTTGACATGTTTAAAAATCAGAGTAGATTTTAAACTCCTCTAATGTGGAAGCAGTTTCAAAGTTAAAACTAATATTCTCATGTGTCATGTTGGCCTATGCACCATTTTGATTGTCAATGTACAGTGTAATAAGGATGACAATATTACAAGGTTAATCAAGTAGATTTGAATGAAAACTCGACTTTCCATTATTCACATTCTGAGAAAACATTTTGTTAGTGCACTCTGCTTTTTCTTACTTCACACGGGCCTTACAGAGATATTTTTATTGGCAAGATAAATTACCTAAACATCCATGAAAGAAGCTTAAAAAAGAAGCTGTGTTATTTGCCTATAACTGACAGCAAACCCAACACTCCGGGCCAAAGTGCGGATGAAGTGGGATAATAATATGTTTGTGCATCTCAAAATGAACCCTTTGAAGCCACAAAAAATATATATATTTTTGTACAGCTTGTGTTTGACACAAATAAGGCTAAAGCCGACACGCAAAATAAGATTAACCCTCTTGGGCGAAGAAAATAGTGATTTTAAAATTCAGTCAAAATACACAGACTGGTGAAAGAGTTAATAGGGTCTGGGGATTTGTAATGACTATTCAAATGTGTGCTTAAAGAAGCCACATGTGTAAAGCCTGGTGAGAGAGGAGGGCTGTGTGGTGAATGGAGCCGCAGAGCAAATGGCCAACACCACTCGTTTAACATTACAATTAATTAAATCCATTCTCAAAATGAGCAGTGGTAAATGAAAGATGATTTGCACGTACGCTTATCTTCTTACATTCTACAGACCAACCCCCTCCACCCATTTCTCATCAGCACTATAGATACCAGAAGTGCCCCATTTCAAATGGCTGATTGTAACACAATGTGCGAAATGCTTAGTCTTAATTTATTCCTGTTGTGGAAAATAACTGAGAGGTGAAGATCTCAATACGATCAGCAAAATATTTTTAATTTGATAAGCTACTAAAGATTTTAATTATGCTGGTAATGGAGAACATTGGCCTAATGAGGCGGAGGACTCCAGAGAGCGCAAGGGCTAAGAACTGTGAAATGAGTCTGATAGGATTGCTGTAAATTCACACGAGATGGTTTGCATATCAAAGAGCAGGAAATGATTGCAGGACAAATCAATAACCTTTGCACGTTCCAAGGAGCGTCTTTCCTCGTTGGGATATTTCAACATACTGCCTTTTTTTTTGCCCATGTGTATTTGCGCGTATTCTGCCTGATGATTCGGCTTTGAGCTAATCTAAGAGCATTTCGAATAAACATGCGTGATATCACACTTTAGTTAGAACAGGCTAATCCTTTAGTCTCAGACTCACATTATTCAGGGCATTGTTCATTTGGTCAATTATATGATGCACTATTAAGAAGAATTCAACATTTTAAGACTATTTAAATTTTGTGTATTTTTGATTAGTTCTTTCAACATATAGACTTTCAAACCAAAATTTCAAATTGATATATCTAATAATTATTTGTTTTATTTATTTACATTTTTCCTTATTTTGTCTTTAAAAAAACTGTACGATTGTCAAAGGCATTATGTTTAGAAACTATACTTTTATCAAATGTGTGTTTTTTGTGTATAATGGCTGGCCAGGAGAGAGAAGGTCATGTCTGATGCATGTGTCCTGTGCTTGGACAGTGGGAACAATCATTTTCCCCCACTTGGTGCCCGGTGACAGTGGGCGATGTATTTTTAGCCGATGCGCTTGACAGGGCGGCCCACGCTGGCTCAATTACCCGGCAGTCCTGGTGACCCCGGCACCACTGTTTACTCAGACAAAACCACAGCGAATAGAGCTCTGTGATGAGCGGGCTAACGGACTGGGACCGAGCTGTCTCCTTCTGGATACATCGTTTTTTACAGCTCACAGCATCACCTCTTCAACTTCAGCAACAGATATGATTCCACGTATATGACCGTAAAATAGCATTACACAAATGTCTCGGAAGTCAAGCACATTTTGGTCTTCGGAAGTCTACATTTGACTACAATGGCACACACAATTACTAACATGCACCTTTTATGAACATCAACAGTACTATGCCATCATTTGGTAGTAAATGTTACCAAAACTTTGATTATTTAAGCAACAATAAGCTAGAACAATAAACAAATTCAATTCAGTTTTTTAGCTCAGTGACACCCAAACGCAGTTATATGATTTTGAAATATAATGTTTAATTGATGCCTATGCATTTACTTCTAGATTTTAAATAAAAAAAGTTAAATCTTATCAAACGGTACAGTGTTATCTTCAAATATTGATTTAACACGTTTTGGCACTTCAAGTTATTACTGCTGTCAGAGTTGGCTGCCTAGTTATTTTGGGGGTCCCAAACAGAAGCTAAATTACATTGATTATTAAAAATATATGGTAGAATTAATTTGACAATCTTGGCACAATCGCAATATTTATTATTTTAACTTTAGCAACAGCCTTTGCACATAGCACATTGATGACTTTGGAGAAACTCAACATTCACCGGAACTTTCTCTGTCTGTTTCAGTCCGATTTTTTAAATACTGGACCATTTATCTTTCATGTTTACATTTTTCAACACAATACTGCTTTGAAGACTTGTGCTAAATCTGTTATAAAGAAATACATAAATCATGAATTACATTTTTTGTGGGAAATTTTTAATGTTGA
The DNA here is from genome assembly GCA_038363315.1 of Mugilogobius chulae. Classification (NCBI taxonomy): domain Eukaryota; kingdom Metazoa; phylum Chordata; class Actinopteri; order Gobiiformes; family Gobiidae; genus Mugilogobius; species Mugilogobius chulae. The sequence goes on along the minus strand of CM076402.1, from coordinate 31,715,392 downwards.
CAAATAGGGTAAGTGGTTACTTCCATTCCAGATAATGTAGAGATCTGAAACTTAGTTGGTATCTCTCTGCATTTTATGTATTGTTTGTTTCACACAACCGCCATGAAGCTAAGATAAATATTTTTCAAGCGCTTGAAATGATAAAATGAAGAACCTGGTGTCTGGAGACAGAGAGCCTAGAATAATTTCGTGCAGAATTGCTACTTTGGTGCATAAAGAAAGACTCAAACAATGTACTAATGCGCTTAAAAACCTTTTGCGCATGATTCATGGACACATACATGCTTTAAGTTTATGGTTAACTAGCATTTATAAGATAATATAAGTCATCTATGCATGCAAGTGAATGTCATTTTTACAGCTGACTCCATCACCTCTTCAACTTCTGCAATGGCTATGCTTCATGATTCTACGTAAATGACAATAAAATAGTATTACACATACCTCTCGCAGGACCTTCGGATAAACTCAACATTCGATTACTTTGGGACACGCAATGACACCGGAACTTCTCTATGTCCGAATCAGTCTGATCTTTTAAATGCTGGATTGGTTTATCTTTCATGATTCCATTTTTCAACACAAGCATTCAGCTCATTACAACTGGGGAAATACGGACAAGCACTCTAAAAAATGTATGTTGTTGGGACACTTGATTGATCACCGGCCTCCCAACTCAATTTTAGCGCGGCAGGTAGCGCTGGCACGGAGCTCTTCAACCTTTTCCCGTCCTTGTCCCCCTTGTACCCAGGTGACCATGTTCAAGCAAGCAGAAAGTTGATTTAAGGTTCATAATGACATCAGTTGCAGGCCATCACTCCCCCCCAAATAAAAAATGAACCCGTTGCCGAGGGGTTTTTAGAGCAAGCTGTTATACTTCTGGCTGTGTCTGTGCCATGGGGGGGACGCTGACATCGCTATTAGTTTATTGTTCACTTCTGGGCTGGGACCTTTACGCCACCTCTGTTTATGTTGCGGTAATCACTGGCCCGCTGATACGCTTCACCTCTCCGGTCTGAAAGATGTCCTGTCCGAATGCGGCGGGAACTATTACCCCCGGCCCGCTGCTGGATGTATCAATCACTGACAGGAGTCTACCCTCGCACGCACCGCTGTGGCTATGCACATTCTTTGCTTTCACGTTAAACACAAATTTGTCTTGTCATTGTCCCACCGGCCTCTCCCGAACGACTTAAGTGATGTTGTATACAAGCAGGAAGTTTGTTTTCTTAGTAGTTTTGGTTATGTTGCCTAAAGTATGGGGACAAGATTGTGTATGATAACAAATACAATTGTGACATTGTGAGTATTGTCAAAAATACAATTGTCACTTGCTTAGATTCATTATTTTGTTACAATAACAACTAAAACACATGGAACTAGATGATCCTTTGCTACATATTAGAGCAGAAAAGATAAGGACAGTTTTAAAACCAAATGTGTATCTAAATTGCTTGGATTATGGCCATAAAAGCGTTTGTTTTATTTATTAGTAAGTTAGGAGCAATGTAGAAACCATTGGGTGTATGTTAGCAATATTGAAAAAAGACTAGAAAAATGTGTATTAGGGATCCACCAAAAGAATTTGGTCCTACACCTCTGCTTATAAAGTACTTAATAATGGGTTGGAAAAGGAAAGGAACAATATTTTTTACACCACGCTATTTGACATACTGCAATGCAAATTTTGCAACAAAATATCAAAATAATATTTTTTTTTTAAATGTTAGCATAAGTTGAAATATATAACAATTAGCTAAAATGTAAAGTATTTTTCCTTTGATATTAAATGTAAGTTGCCAATTGTGATGTGGTCCTGAGAGCGAAAGTTTGGCTAATCATTGAATCAAAATAGCAAGTTAGATCTGAGCAATGCAAGCCTCAGTCGCCATCAGTGAGTCACTTATCGGGTCAGGAGGACACGCTGTTAGTGAGGAGGGGATGCACAAGATCAGATTTATGACACATTATATTCTCCCCAGACAATGGATGACAAATATGGGCTAGATGTTTCAATGGCATTCATGTCAAAATAATTTATGAGAAGAGATTCGATTTGTAATACAGATAAGGTGCCATTTTTTCTTTAGTGAGAACTACTTTAAACAGAAATTGTCACTTCAGTTGTTTTTGTTTTAGCACCTAATTAAATAATAATACACAATACATTTCTCTTCCTTTTAAACTCTTTAATTTCTGCTCTAAGCTGGAATTTGTAGTAGCGTTTGAACTGTATGGGATTCTTCACTTTAACTGCTACAGCTAAATATTGTAGATCATATCTGCTGAGCATAGGCTGTCGCTGAAGCATGAAAGAAGTTTAGTCATGTGGAAAACAGAAAGGTCATCAATAACTTTAAACAGTCAAGCAGAAAATGTGTAGAATAGGAAGACAAGTGTGGAGCCTAACGCGCTGGTTTAAGGGCCATATGAGTTATTATCAATGGAAATTCAAACTGGAACGGTGAATAAAGGTTAGTGGATTTACAGGAGAACATATAATAAAGTGAATAACTTTGTATTTGTGTGTTTCTTGTGTATTGCTTGAATGGAGTCTATGCTGATGTGACATATAGGAAATAATGATGGTGACTTATTGTAAAACAGATGCTGTTTAAAATGAAGTCCTGTTTATGGCTTTAAACCAAATCTAATGCTTTACTCTAGGGGTGTGTGTTTGCCCATCAGACATGTGATTCTCTGAGCAGAAGGTACACGCCTGGGCCTATGGCACTGACCTATGATTGGATGATTGCATCCCAGTCCAAACAATAACAGCACTGTACAAACTCTATTTGTGTTTGTCTATTACCTAAGCACTCAGGCCCTCCCGCCTTTATCGCCCTTATCTTGTTATTTCATAACTGTTTGCTTTTGTAGGGCATGAATAGTGCATGTCATGTTCTTGTGACGGCAGCTTTGTTACAATGGCACCACTCCTTAGCAAAATATTAAAAAGTAAATACAGCAAACAACTTCCTGGCTAAACAACAGTATTGACTTCTTATCAAGAAACAACTGGTTTCACAATGACAAGTTCACTGGCAGTTTAGGAACAAACAGCCAGAGAGTGTGTGTGTGTGTGTGTGGGGGGGGGGGGGGGGGTTGAAGGTCAGGGCTCTGAGATGCCAGTCTGATGCGAGAAGAGCTGTGTGGGAATTAAAGGCCTAAGGCTGATAACTACACTGGTCCAAATGACCTATTTACACAGTGATGGAAGTGTTGAGTGAGCATTGACAATAGGTGCGGTCTGAGTGTGAGAAACCACACAAACTTACAGTGCTTATATTAGTAAGTCTACATTTGCTCAGGTATTAGAGTATAAACCAACAAAGTGACAATGTACGTACTTAATCTAAGAAGTACAAGATAAATACAGTAATAACAAAGCAATTACTAATGAAAACAAAAGTGCAACACTGTCAAACTTAATTCAAATGTCATTATATTCTAAATGAAAGTAGCGCTATGTAGATTTGCACATACAGTAACTATACAGTAACTGGTGTTGTGTGGTGTGCTGTACTGACCCTGAGTGAGCTGGTGCAAGGGCAGGCTACCCTGGCCCGGCTGGATGCTCAGGAGCCCCTGCCTCTGGAGGTTGAGCAGGTGCTGCTGCTGGACCTGCTGCACTTGGAGAAGCTGCTGCTGGAAGGCCAACTGCTGGGCCGACACCTGCGGCTGCGGAGAAGAGAGGGAAACAGTTAGGGACAATATGGAGAGGAATGGATTAGCACAGGAATTCTGCTATATTTACAAGGTACACACAGATAGCCACACTTACAACACATGATGCAGATGTTTGGATGGTAAAAAACAAACAAAAAAAACTATTGGTCTGGTCACTAAAAGAAATTATCAGATTGAAACTTTGTGAAATTACCTTTTAGATAATTTACACCAAAGTACAATGCTAGTAATAGTAAAAACTGGCTCTACTTACTGTAAGTATATTTAATTAGTCAGCGTAAGTTTTTCATGTATGAGTTACAACGGGACAGCCCAATTTGCTTAACAAATAACGTGTACAATTGGGCATTCTAGACAGCATTTTGGGTCAATTAGCACATCCACGTGTGTCTAAGTAATTTAAACATTTATGCAATTCATAGAGAAGACCACCAGGTTTATGGCATGCTGAAACAATATTCATTACAAAAGCCAATAAACGTCCCCATAGAGCATAATTTTGTTGCCTTTTTTTGCAAGCATTTTTGCGAGCCCCCTTAAGACAGGTAGCCCATGCATCTCTGTTTGCTCTTAATTAACGAGGAGTCGCACGGCAAATGACAAACAATGAAACAACATTGTTAATCATCCATAATAAGAGCCACAGGAATTTAATTACACCCATTCATAATTCAGCAAACAATGTGTGACTAAATCAAAGTGTTTAATATCCACTCGAGCACCTCTCCCAAGTCTCCGGGCCCGCTGCAGAGTCAGGGGACTGTCTCGTAAACAGGCAGCACTACATCTGCACGCTGCATTTTCTAATACAGACGGCACAAGGCTCAACGCGCTGGAGGGGATTTCTGCGACTGTAGTGGTGTTATGAGAGGGAAAAAGCGCCAAAATCGGACAGTGTTATAACAACAAATAAAAGGAAATTATCTCATTTTTGAATCTCAGTCAAAACAAATGAGATATGCTGTTTATGTACACTGACCACAGAGGAAAGGCACAACTTCTGACCTTTTTAAACACATTTCAAAATTTGTAACCTCCGAAGATCTTTCATCATTCATTCAAAATGCAGATCTAAAAAATTATGATTCAGAAAAAATATATTTGCATGTGCATTTTTCCCAAGTTTGCATACATGTCGTCAACACTTTTACTATTGTTGTTTCCGATGACATTTGAAACTTCTATAGACCATTTCTTTCCATTTTTTATCATAATTTAATACATATGGAGGACCAGTTGTTTCAATACAGTCAAAATGCAGCTTTTTGTTGTAACAAAGAGTCTAGTCAATTATATTCCAACTTTAGTACAATAACATTTTGTGTATTTTTTGATTAATACGAAGCTAATAGGAAAAAATGTTCTGATCGCCCCCCATCTTTAATTATAACATTTAGAATCTGAAAATTAACAATGGGATACTTACCATTCCCATTCTGGAATGTGATGATCTTATATGGTGAAGAGAGATGGGCAGGAGCTACTTCTAGTTTGCTTTTAGTCTAATTCTAGATTAGTTTATTTTTTTTTAATGGCACAGAAACAGAGTACAATAGACCATAGCCTTATTAAAGTGAGGCTAAACACGCTTTCAGAGACTAACTCCGCCCACAACTGAACCTCAAACAGGCTCGCAAAAGTGGGAGATGCCCGGAGGCCTTTTAAGAGACGCCCAGTGGGTGTGAACAGACATTGATTGACAGCACCAAATATGAACAGCGAGCTTGGTAAATGTGAGTTTTGTGTCGGAGCGATCCTGGTCCTGACGTGAGATTTGCAGCGGAGAGAGCTGTACAGCAACAGCACCAAGTCTTTGCTTACTTGCACGTAAAGATTTTTTTATATTTGCTTTGCAAATCATACGTATCAAACCTTTGCTTTAGGCCGCTACATAAGCATGAGCCTATTATGTGAGTATTTTCTAAAAATGAAAATCGAAAATGAAAAACACAGGCACGAGTTTCGAACCAGCGAATCGTTGAACTAGTGGTGGCTCAACGCGCCACTCGCTCAACAAGCTGAGCCAAATGAAGGCTGATGTCATCGTGCAGCGGGTGATCTCTTTTCAACTCTCCGCAGCAGCGGTGTCAGAGGGAGGAGTTTAGATAAACTACCTGGGTGGCTCGTCTGCCTCGTCAAAACACTGTGACGTCGGAGGTACTGAAAATGCACTGACAGCGTTTGCCCTGCGTGGCACTACAGCTGCGGTTTTTGCACCCATAACTCCAAAATGAACGAGTTTGCACAAAAATGTCCTAAAAAGGCCTGGAAACAGTAGATAATTCACTTTTGACCCCATATACACAGTCTGACAGTGAAAAAAAGTTGATTCTGAGTTTAGTTTCTCTTTAAGAAAGATGCATTGTCCACCTGTAGTCTGAGGGCTAGTTGATATTACAAGTCATACAATTATATTGAATGGGAATGGTGCTGTAATAACCAGATTATTGTGAAAGTTCTGCAGCATCGTTCACACATCATAATAATATTATACTTTGTCATGGATTACCTAAAAGGCCATTTGACACAAAATCAATTTGGTGATTTCTATTAGGGACTAGATCTAAAAAATACATTTACTGCATTGAAACAATACAGGTTAAATATTATTGGCCTATAGGCTGACATGTGAACACAACATATCATACAACCAAATTTTGACAAATAATTATTGTGTTAAGTATTGATAAGTATAAGTGAAAATGATAAGATAAGTATTGTGTTGTCATATTTTAAAGGGTACATTATATGCAAATTTTTTTTTGAATTGTTAATTGTTCAGACGAACAAATCTGTCTGGAGGAAATATATTTGTTCCCCTCTGATCCACCAAAAACACTGCTCTGAATTGTCTTGATTTGTAATGTCATAGATAGATGTTCTGCACTTTCTTCAAGTCCTTCTGCAATTTCTTCAACTCGTTTTAAGTATTTCTGCAGCATTTCCATATCATCCAAGATCTATTTGATTGTTTCTCATGTGTCACTTTCTTTGCAGACAGTAACTCAATTCCAGACATGGGAAACACATGACTGTCATTTGTGCTTACTACTGTTTTGATTCATTGTGAAGCATGGTATTACAAAGTGAGGTTGCTAAGGAGCTTGTTTAAAATTATTTAAGCAAATAATGTCCCTTAAATAAGCAGGCAGCTATTAAAATGTCATTGTGTGAAAAGAGTCATATTCAAAGTATGTTTTGAATTGTGTTTAAGGAAAAGCGCTGGCCACTACCACAGAATCGTAAGAGTTTGCAACTTGCTTCCCTGGAACTTGGTTACCGAGAGCGGGACAAATAACATACCTTTGCTGGGACTGAACAGGATGCTGGCAGGATAAACTACTGTTTACGGTGTGTGTGAAGGGCCAGTTGTCACACAAGATGCAAAGAGGGGGAACTAAAAGCGGCAGTGCCAAGCTGTGTGCCGCTCCCTGTTACCAAAGACAGGATACACCACGTTGTTTACTTCTCTCACACACAAAAAAGGTCTGGGCAGCGCGTCTGTCAGGTCACCGGCTCTCTAAACGCTGAAACGGGCAGATAAAAGGCGTTCCCCGCCCACCTCCGCTAGGCTTTTCACAAAGGCCCCCCCTCCCACCGCTACTCCTGTGCGCACTCTAAAAATACAGCTCTGGAGTACGGAGTCTCTTTGTATCAGCCAGGACAAGATGGGACTTGGACAGTGAGGAATGGACTAAAGCACAATGATTTACAAGTAGAGCAGGATCTTCTTTACATCTGAATTTACAAGACAATTATATTATTTTATGTAGTTATTTTTTTCTTTTTCTCTAGACCTGGTGGATTTCTTTCCTTTTTAGCTTCTTCTAAAACAATTAAGCTTAGGGTTGGGTCATGTCTGCTTTTTTTAGACTGTGATTCATTATCAATTCTCAATTAAATGCAGCTCATTGCTCAAACGTGAACTCTTTTTTTCCAGCCATTCCTCCATTGTTTAGCTTCTGTGAGACTCTGAGTGAGTTGCAGCTGAATTTAACTAATCAAGGGGATGAGAGAACTTTCAGAAGAAGCAGATGACCTTTATATATTCAAAAATGCACATGAATTGCTATAAAAGTGAAATAGTAACCTGGATCCAAGAGAATGTTGATATACATTCGCTCAGTGCTCTGTATAGCTTAGATAAACAGAAAGACAGCATAATGGCCTAAAGGCTTTCTGTTGTCTGAAAAAGGAAAGTTTTGCTTTTTTTATGACCTGAACTCAACATTTTCAAAATACACAAACAATCAATTTCTCTCAAATACTTGTCTGTGTTAGTAAGCACTTCTTCTTTGCTGTGATAATCCATTCCACCTCACAGGTCTGGCATATCAAGATTAGACAGCATGAATAATGGCCAGATGTTTAGGTTTTTCGGTTTTCTCTTTCAGTTTTTGCACACAGCACAGTAACAAAGATTGAGCGTGCAATAGTCAGGTGACTGCAGGAATGATAATGTCAATGTTCATTTCTATACCTCTATCTAAGCTATCTCCAACTGGATTTCAGAGAATATGACACAACATACAATTGCATGTACTGTGAAGGTGCACTTTTCTAACAGTTTCAGTGAAATGAAAAATTAAAAAATGAAATCTAGTAGAGTTAAGCTGACACTTGTGGCTTGCAAGGCCTCATCTCTATCTCTCATATCAGAAAAGGCGAAGTTCTCCTGATCTCACACGTTTCCCGCACTCCAGTGACAGCCTGAGTCCAAGATAATAGTGATACGGGGGCGAGTTCACAAGAAACACTGTCTTTCATCAGAACGTTAAATAAATAGAGGGCGGCTTTGGAAGAACACAAATGAATTTAAGACTCCCTTGGCATTTTTTTTTATCTCTGTGTTCTGGTCCCATCAGCTGACAAGTGCTCCTGTGCGCTCTCAGCATGGAGACACATAAAAAAGCCCCAGACCGCATACACCAAATAAGAGGTTAACAAGAAGTGGCACGAGGGACCGACATGACAAATGATATAGAGTGGCACTGGCAGACCCTTTATTGTCAAGCTTCAAATATAAAGTTAAAGATCTTTGAAAAACTAAAATTTGATGTCTTAAAAAAAATACAGCACAAAGCCACAACAGGGGTTATTGTCTGGCAGCCACAGGGGAGTCAGTGCATAATTCTTCGTCTGTCTTTTGTGTAGAGAAAGAGAAAAAAAACACGCAGAAGGGGGAGAGTCCTCTGGAGGCTGCAGCTACTTCCTGTGATCATACATAATACGATTCAAAAGTAGATTTTTTTTCTTTTCTTCTCCATTCACTGATCAATTGAACCTCCTCGCCGCCCCTTCTCCTCCTCCTCTGCTTGTCGACTGTTTACATCAGATGCAGTTGGGTGACAGGTCCTATCTAAAGGCCCGCCGAGCTCTCCTGTCATGTTGATTTATGGGAGCATCACGCCACGACTTGTCCAAACTCAAACGCGCGGTTCATTAATTAGCGCAAGCCGACTTTGAAGTTGTGCCGCGCGGACGTGTACATGCAGACGTGTAAGAAAGAAAAAAAAAACCTCCATTCTATCCCAGAGTCTCTCTCTCTCTGGCTCTTGTTTTCCCGAATCTCAACAGGGACGTGAAAATTCCCAGATCGCCTTTGAACTCCTTTTGACCGCGTGATAATCATTTTCTTTTTCCACAAGTGATGCCTGCATCCGCCGGTTATTAACACGCGTTACAACAGTGCTGCCTTTGAGAAAAGTCCCATGGTAGAGCTTTTGGAGAGTTAAATTTGGAGATAGTGGTTGTTTAAGGCAAGACACTACAGGTTAATTTGCATGTTTTAAAGACAGCAATTTCGAACTTACTGTGATTTGATCAAAGAAATGCAGGAAAAAGTGTATTACAACTTTTTATTATGTAATGTTTGTTATGGGTTTTACAATATTTGGGACACTTAAATCTTAAAAATAGTAATTCTAAAAATTATGATTATTATTTTTCTTTTAGACTACATATTATGGGATATGACAAAAATAGCTGCTTGAAATCACTTTCATCATAATGTTTCTGACAAGAAAATATCTTAACCATAACAAAGCTATCATGTGTGTGCAAATAGTCCTAATACTACTATGTGTAGTACTACTTTAAGAGTTGATCTAAGAAAAATGCAATGCAAAAATTACATTGGATTAAAAGGGCAGATTGGCCAATTTTGTTGTCCATATGTTGTCCAGTTAGAAACGCATTCAAACCAGAGAAATATACTATATTACATAAATAACAAAATCGTATCCAGTTAAAACTCAAATCCAGATTAAAATTGTAAAGCCAAGCCATTTTTGGCAAGTCTAAATACATAGTTATAGGACAATTTTGTTGTCCACATGAAAATCTATGAGAGAGAAGAGAGAGAGCGAAAGAAGTTCACTGCAGTCTGTATCGTGTCACCTTAGGTAAAGAAATATAAATATATTAATTGTTCTGTATTATAAACATAGATTTAATTGCTTCTTTGTACTGGTGTGACTGTTTTTTAATGTACACTGATAAAAGCGTATTTAATATAGTATCCACTTTCACTTGTTTACTTTCAGAACAATGGTTTGATTTGTGCAGGGCGTTCCGGGCAGGGCAGACAGTGTACTCAACAGTGCATCCGTGTGTTGTTGTTACAATTTATCCAACTAAACAATCTGAATCACACGTGCACCTGATCCTGTCTGCTGTGTCTCAACTTTCATTAAGATTATAGAACATAGTATTCAGATATTTAAACAAAGGAAAGTTACTATTCACACATAGCTGCACTATTCCTAAGTTAAACAGGATAGATATGTAGAAAACATTACCACAAAACATATGAGTTATCTTAATTCTTCAATTTATATGAGGGGCCCCAAAAACTTGAAAGTAGCACATGGTTGACACAGTATGTGGAGCAGTATGATTAGTAACTAACCCACCTCTTTGTTGGGCTTGCTGCCTGCATGTTGCTGCTGGAGGAGCTGGAGGTGGAGTTGTTCCTGCTGCTTCTTGTAAAACTCTTGAAGTTGCTGCTGCACAAAGCACAAATAAAAACATTCAATATGAGTATTAGAAAAGTTTGAAAACAAACAAACAAACAAAGTAATGCATAGTGAAGTTGCTTGCTCCAATGTGCAATTAATTTATTAAAATTTGAGCAAAGCACTAACACTTGTTATATAACATTCTGCAAGTTTAGGAAAATACTATTTAATTATCCTGCATTAATCTTCATTCCTGAAAACAGGATTTGTACAAAATCTGCCTTAAGGTTTTCCATGATGTCTCCATAGAAATTCTCAACATTTTCAAAACCCTGTATGACTTATTCGCATAAACACATCAATAAATTATAAATTCCAAATAACTGATTGGAACTGAATCAAATAATGTTGATGATTTTTAACATAAAACAATTACAATGTTGCATTTCGCACCATGCCATTACATTTACTATTTATTTCCAGTTGTTCAAGTTTTTAGTTACAAATTCAAAAATTAAAAAGTAACAAGTAAAAAGTAAAGAGATTTCTATTATACTGTACGCACACATTTTCACAACACAAACATTTACCCAAAACGAGAAGAAGAATTTCAAAGCTTTTTGACGGTCTGTTGAATTTCCAAGTGTTATTGCACTGTAAAGTTGTTACCTGTTGTAACATGAGGGCCTGCTGCTGCTGGAGGAGAACCTGGAGCTGCTGTGGGCTCAGGATCTGCTGCTGAAGGATCTGTTGCATCTGCTGCGGAGTAATCACTTGAGGTGTCATCATAGCCACTGACACTGGAACCTGCACACACACAGAACACACATGATCAAAAATCTAATCCACTTTTTACTATGTACTATTTTTGTTTGTAATTGTATTTTGTCTGAAAAACAAAGAAAATAATGAAAGAAGTAAAACTTTTAAAACAATGTGCAGGTTGTGAAGAAAAATAAATAAATAATAAACCACAATGAGCTTATAAGATCTCAATTTCTCAAATTGTAGACCCCCCAAATCTGAAAGGTTTGCTTTCACAAATATGATAACAACAACACAGCATGCTAACAGCTCACTTCACAGCTTCAAATGGTTTTACAACATATCTGGAAAGAGACAAAACTGGTTCTAAGATATTGCTTACAGTTATCCACAAAAGTAAATGCAAATGCATTTGCCCAGCAGGCACCACGTTTTATAATACATTTAAATGTAAATGTGTAATTCTGGTTGTAGAATGTATTGAATATCAAGATGAGTTAGAAAGATTGAATGATTCAAGGATTTGAACCCTAATTTCAAACATTTTGTTGCATTTAAAATCAATTTATTTCCCTTGTTTCAAATTGTTCCTTACTAAATTCAAACCAGAGAAATTTTCTATATTACATAAATAACAAAATCTTATCTAGTTAAAACTCAAATCCAGATTAAAATTGTAAAGCTAAGTCATTTTTGACAAGTCTAAATACATAGTTTTTACAGAGTAGCAATTGATAATAGCAAATCATTTTCTATTCCCATTAAAACTTTTGAGTTTTGAAAACCTGCATGTTTATTTATACTTTCCCATATTGTAGATAAACAAATAAATACAAAATGTTCCAATTCACACACACAAAATCAAACCACACAGCATTCCCATGTCACGTGTGAACATTTCATTAGAGACACATCATCACTGACAGAAGACAGTGAGCGCCTGGAGAGAGAGAGAGAGAGAGAGAGGGCGGAGCTAAGTCGAGGAACGCGAGGCCCTTAACAGTTCCAAAGGTGTGAGAGTGTGTGACTCCTTAAAGCCAGAGATTCCTTGTGACACTCCCGAGATCCCGGCGCTCTGTTGTGGGGCTTTTTAATTGCCCTGACATTGAAGGGGACATGGAGTGTGTCTGCGTGCCGCCACTCACTGCTGCATGAGACGAAGCATAATATTAAAAGCAAAAAAAAAAAGATTGTGCCGAGCTGGACACAATGGATGCCAGTCTGTCTTCTCCAAGGTTACCCAAATTGTGCGCCCGCCTTGGAAGCTAACGGCGTGAATTTTTCATGCATCTCTGAATTAGTGGTGACTAAGGGCCTCTTGTCTTTAGTCTCTTGACACGCTTGGAGCATCACCTTATTCCCTCTCCCAATTGTAGCATAAACCGCAAACAAAGTGGCGCCATAATGAACAGTTGTGGCGCAAAGGGCAGAGGTGTCAAATAGGACAGTTTTTTTGCACGTTTAACTTTATTGAGAAGTGTCAGGATAACAGTCCCAGGAGAATGAAGAAAGCGTTGAGCCTAACCCAGGACTAATACACGCTTGGACAATTCCCATTCGCACACCATAGTGTGTGTCTATGTGTGTGTGAGAAGGCGCAAAAGAAGAATGCAATATTAATTCCCTGCTGTATTATGTCTTAATATGCAGTTCATCTTGACTTTTGCACATGACTTGTCCTGTCATTTGCATAGCCCCTGCCGCCCATTTCCTAATTTCACAGTCATTATCCAGAGAAGTCCTTTTTTCCTCCGAGCGTCGCTAATTTTGATGGACTATTTTGAAGGTCAACCGTCAGCTCTGTCTCATGTGGACTGCCACCGTATAGACTAAAAAAATTATTTTACCCAGACAACAAGCATTTGAAAGTAATTCAATTGAGCATGATATGTTTTTCACATTTAGCCGTTGTAACAGATAACATTTTCCTTTGATTCAGCGGCAGTTTTTACACGGCTATGTTTAAAAGTGGTTTTACACTCGTCTCAAGCGTCTCCAGCAGTAACTACTGCTAGAGCAGCTTGCTCTGTGCACAGCTCCGAGAGGCTATTACAGAGCCCTGTTTTATTACCCATTACTAGTGAGGTCATTAGCACCAAGAGGGATTGTACGCTTTTTAACCTATTGATCAATGTAACTACTACCATTTAATCCTGAGCTGAAGGAGTGAAAATCTGCCTAAGACTAGGCCTCCTATTAAGTAAAAGGTGCCAGGAAGGGAGAGGGAAGGGGGCTCTTTAGCTCAAAAATATTGCCCTGACCAGTGTATTATACTCATTTAGTGCAGAGCACCGCCTCCTCTTAAAGGCCTCCCATATGGTGCACAAGCTCATCTGTGAGATGAGGCCCATACAGAGATGAGATCTGAGTCTGAATAACTCTGTAACTGGAAGTATCAAAACATAATTCATTATACGACAAGATACAGACAAGAATTTGAACAGCAAGTTTTTATTTTGAATAATCTAATTGCTGAAATCTTTCACCACTCAATCTCATTGATGACAAGATATTTGCAAAGAGATGCTGCTGCTGGTTAGATTCTAAAACTCTTTTTGTATACAGAAACTAAAAAAAAAGACATTCACACAAACAAACTGGACAAACTACTAAGTGCATGAATCGTCTGTGTCTCACAGTACTGTACTGTAATCTCCTGCACTATTAACAGGCCTGTGAAAAAGAGGACATTCTGGAGATGCCTGAAATAGCTGACGAGTATGAATTTTGGTGAAGGTGTGGCCCTGGCCTCTCCAGGTGCTTCTCATACATAAACATGTAGAAGAGAAAGGAACTGTTCTCACACAGCTGTGCAGTGACTGCAGGCCATGCGCTGGAGCAGCTCGGGCCTGCACATGCAACATACACATGCTGCTCTGACACCACCAAGTGTGCACTACAACACACACATGCTGCTGTGAACACAAGTGTGCACTCAACAACACACACAGCTGCTGTGATACAGAAGGTGCACATGCACACACATACAAGCTGCTCTGACACACAACTGTGCACATGCAACACACACACTACAGTGTTTCACATAGACACTTGTTTAATCTGTGGCATCATGTCACACATCTGTTCTGACTGGGGGGTAATCTGTTGTTAGTGATATCCCTGATCACCCTTGAAAAAGAGATTTCAACCTCAATGAGTTTTACCTGGTATATAAAGGTTATGTATGTACTGTATGTGCACTACAGCTGATTTTCCTCTCAGTTGTGAGGGAGACACACTCAGGTTGTGAATAACTGCTACAGTCTCTGTCTGACCACACAGATCATAAAAGCGATTGACACACAGACTGTACAGAGGCTAAACACTTAAAATGAAATAGGACAAGTCACAACAGATACTAAACAATAGTAAGACTAGTGCATCAAAACTAGATACTCAATAATTTAAGAATGTCTTAAAGCAAACTTATACTAATGATCTTAAATTGTATGAGAACTACTACAAGACCACAAGGTTTAAACAAGAACGCACAATTATTTTGTACTAAAATTGTCTTAAACATAAACTGACAATATTTATTTTGATTATAATTTCATGACAACTATAACAAGATGTGATTTGAAGTAGGACTTACAACTATAACTTTATCATCATTTATCATCACTACTTTTCTCTTTGATCTCCTGAAACAGAAGCATAGGTTTTCTTCACCATAAAATAACAAGACCTATTGACCATTGATTGCAAACACATAACTATTAACAAAGTTACAAGTGTTTCCACTATTGCATGTACTGCACGAATTCAAAGTTTGAAACGTTTGGAGACTGTGCCAACTATACTCATTGGGCCCAAAGCCAACGGCATTATGGGAGACTGACAACCACTTCATTTATCACTTTGATTCCTTTGGGCAACAGTTCAAGTTAGTAATCCTTGTCTGTGTGAGTAAACTACAATACTCTAGATGAGATAATGCAAGGTTAATAATAGAAAACAAAAAATCAAATGCCATAACCAGTTTATTGTGTAACAAAGATGCCATTCAAATCAATAAAATGCTGCCAAATGAAACAAAGGTGTGACACAGAGACAAGTATGTTGTGATGTGTTGTGTGTAGGAAAAAATATCTGGACAAAGGTGAGATAACAATCTAGTTTAAAACATTTACTAGATTACATTTGTATGATTTAAAATGAAATATTTAAAATCTTGGACACATTTTAATGGACAAAATCTGCTAGAGCAACGTAACTCTGTCTGCAGAAGTCAGGATTTTATCAACTGAAAGAGAAAATGTCATATTCTAACCAAAGATTAGCCTGCAATTGTGTATTCATCTTTTGTACAATGTGAAAGTAAGTGTTGTTATAGAAAAGGCACTCATTTGTCATCAGTATTTCAGATTTTCTCTATATCCTCTCCTCTCTCAGTTACAATGAGTTTTAGGGTTGTCACAAAAGATTTTTATGCACTGTAAAAAGTTTGAATTAAAGACTTACGTACAAATTCTCAGTTTTTTAGGCATTTCATCTCGTTTGAAAGCTCAAGAGTGAAAAAAACAATACATGTGCTGAGTTCAACAGTTTACAAATGGTGAATAAAAAAAAAAAAAAAAGTAAGGAAACTTACAACATTATAATCACTTGAACGCATAGAAAAAGTAATATTTTAATGCTGCTGTTTAACAAATAAAAAGGTGTTTTTTTGTAGGCTAAAGCTGACATTTTACTGACATGATCTAGGAGGTTTTCACTACCTAAGTCTTAAAAAAATAATAATAATAAATAAATAAATACTACAAGATCAGTCAGTAAACACTGAGATGTGACTGCTTTTCTCTGGCAACATTTTAAGACTTTACCAATCAGGAGATACTTTACAAAAATACACTTGTGTGTTTATAAAAGGATGCGTTTGTCTAACAGTGCTAATGCTAAAACTTAGCCGTTTAAAATAAACAGTTTTCAAGTCAATCAATCAATTAACTGTTGCAGAAATAATGTTTTTATAAGCTATCTATATTGATAAGAAATTAGTATTAAAAGACAGTAGACATTAGTTTACTTTATATTTTGTGTATAAATGTGAACAAACATGTACTTGTGAAAAATGAACAGAGCTGGATTTAAATTGTTTTTTGTTGGTTTGCTGATAGTAAATAAAAGCAAACAAGAAGTGGCTAAAAATGTTACCCAAAAATCAATCTTGCCTCAGTGATGAGATGTTCACTGTTCACCGTAAGAATCTGGTCTCTATCAAGAAAAAATATACACATATATATATATATATATATAATATATATATAAAAGGATGAGAAAAGAGATAAGTGATTTTGAAATGACAATGCCACATATAAATCTATAAATGCAAGTGAATTAAATTAAGAATATATTATCTTTATGTGCTGAGAGAGCATAGCTGATAAAAACCTAAAACTGAAAAAAACTAATTATGAGCGCTGGTCACTGTGCCGCGTTGCCATCCTACTATGCCCATAAACGAGGTGAAAAACAGTAAAGAAATGTTCACTGTAAGAAACTTCTCTTTCTCTCTGAAGAAAAAATAAAGAACATATAAGGACCCAGGGTGATCAAATTTTCATCAGCACTCCCTGGGTCTTTCTTGTTTTGAACGGGCATCAAATAGGATACAGACAAAAAGAGTGATAATAAGTGTAAAAAGAAAAAATGAAGGATGTTATATGTATTTGATGCCAGTGTTTTATCTAGGCTTAACGGAAATGGTCGCCTTGTCCCTGAGCTGCTGTGTGAGAATGAGCAGCGCTGAGTGTAATTAGACGAGAGAGCAAAAGCAAAGTCTGTAGAGCAGGTGGACTAAAATCAGACGGGACTGTTTAATTTGGGTTGTAAAGATGTAAGGAATAGCCTTTTTGAAAAAATATTTCACTGAGATCTTAAATATGATGTGTGAACAAATGCTTGGGGTAAGTCTGTTTTTTTTGTTGCTGTTTTAGAATGAGATTTGACAAAGAAACAACCAGATGTTTTACAATTTCAAGATAAGCTTTTCTGGCCAAACAGTATGTTTATTGAAAAAGGTTAAAAATGTTATTTTTACTCAGAGTCTAATTTATGATCAGTCATTTTCTATGTTGCACTTGGTAAGTACATTTTGTAATACTTTGAGAATATCTTGACTAAAAAAAAAAAAAAAAAAAAAAAAAATCCATTTGCTTTTAACTGGAAATGAGAAAAAAAATATACAAAAAAGAATGTGCAGGCCACATGAAAAATAATAAATAAATACAAATTACTAAACAAAAATATTTAAAGTAAATACATGCTCAAATCAGAATAAATATTACTGAACGTTTAATCATATTCTGTATATTTTAGACTGCGTATGATGGGAGATGCTTGATTAGAATAACGTGTCTAACAAAAAGCTACATTAAATTCAAATAAAATGTAAAAAAGCACTGCCAAAAACCAAAACAAAATGTTTAAATGCTAAAACATTTGTATATACACTTGTAAATCCCTGTAACGTAACAGCAAGACTGCAGTGTGTCTAAATATGACTGTCTTCTGTGTAAAGAAAATTATGATGCACGATTGAGGAGGAGGAGGAATGCGGAGTGAACAACTGTAAAAACAAAAGTCGATTGCATTTTAATTAACTTTTCAACTGCAAACAAACAGATTTTCATCAGCCAGCCGCAGTGTCAGCTCTGTACAAATAAACTGCACAGCCAAAGTGAGCCGTGCCTTTGTCGACCCAAGCATAACATATCACACACAGTTTCCCACAGTGAACAACAGCAGGTGGACTGAAGACACATACACAGATACAATGGAATCAGAAAAACATGATGTACATTTATTATATATGTATTTATCTGGGGCAGTGTCCACAGAGATTTACAGATAAAACATTAAAATGAATTAAACATAAGAAGCTGTCAACAAATCAACAACTGATAATACTTCTACCAGCTAAAAATATATATATATATTTATAATAATATTAATAAATGAGAGCTTCCAATCATGTTTCCAAATGTTAGCAAAGAAAAAACAAAACAAAAAATGTTTATTTTATTTATTATTATTTTTTTCCTAAAAAGCATATTCTGATCTCTTTGCCAGCAGCTCACAGCAGATTAATCAAAAAAATGTTGAAAATATAAACTTAGAAAAACTTAAAGTAAGCAAGAGTCCAAATCATAATGTGAAGGTTTTATCCCTGTCACTCGTCTTGTCCTCTCAGGCCACACCTCCGACTTCATAACTCTACTCAAGACATCTGAACCTCTCCAACAAATTAAGGCAGACACGTCCCAATCCCACACTTTCCACCACATTTACCGGAAGCATGACTGCGGAGCGGAGCGGCGTGGCGGGCCACGATCCGCGCCGTTACGCAACAGCGCACGTTTTCTGATGAACTATTTGAGTCATTTGAGATTTAATTAAGATGGTAGTCTCTTAAATCCCTCACAAATAAAGGGGAAGTCAAAAGACAATGGCTGACACATCCCGTGAACATTTGTTTCTATTCTCTGCATACTAGCAAGCGCAACGCTAATCCTCGTTACCATGACGGCAGACGACAGAGCAACAAATCATCTTTTAAAAATGTTGTGCTCAATTACCTCAATAAACAATTCTTTAATAAAAAAAATATATAATAAGTAAACCCCAAAATAAATAAAATTAAAACAAAGAAAAACAGATCTAAAAAAAATATATACTTTCAAAAAATATATTAGAAAATTTACAAATTTTAATAAATTAGTTAGATTAAAAAATGGCAGTGAACAGGCACTAACATTTTTACTTGCAAGAAAAACTCAACTTTTTAAAACGAGTTTTATCTATCCTTAGATTTGAGCTGCTGCAGAAATAATTGTTAAAAAACACATCCTTAGCCATAAAGCAGTGCAGTGTGTAATCTTATCATCTAAACTCTTTCAAACACATGGCTTCTCAAGTGTAGAGTTAATCTTCCTGCGTAGCAATGACCCTTAAAAATGAATGAATGCTTTTTTTCAAGTAAAAACTTGTTTTGATTGTGGAAGGCAGGGAGCAACAGCTCCGAGCAGCTGGCGGCTCACTATATCACTGCTAAACTATTCCCCTGGTCCTCTACGATCCCAGCAGCTCCAGTCTGAGCTGGGGGCAGACACCCTCCGCCCGCTTCTTTCTGGGTACACACGGCTAATATCTGGTTGCCTATGTCATGGTTTAGAAATGACAGGTGCTGGCAGAGCCCCCGTCTTGACAGGCCACTGCACAAATAACGCCCCTGCCTGAAAGGGCTAATGCACTACTAATGAACAATAAATCAACTTTGATTACAAACTGTCAAGCCAATCAGCTCGCACTCCAGCTCTCCCAAACTGTGAGGCTCGCCACAGCTGCATGGCATTACGCCGCACGCTGCCCTATCCCGGCTCCACTGCGCTCAGCACTCTTAATGTCTGCTGTTTAGAGCTCGCATGTTTAAGCTGGACTGATGCAAGGTGCTGTAATGTTACACACTTTTGTACTTCGCCACTCCTTGGCCTGAACATAGCAATATTGCACTTTCAAAACTACAATTAAGGTAAAGACAGAAGAAAAAATGACTTTCTGTGCTTAACACACTTCCTGGGTTAACACAGAGAGTGGGCTTACACACTTTCTGTGCAGGCCGGTGAGCAATGACATTTGTAGTGACAGCATGCCTCCAACGTGCTTCAGTTGTGATGGTGTCACCAACAGAACTGTGCCAGACTCTGTCTTAATTCAGTGTGACACGATAAGGACAGGGAGGATTAGTACAGGCCAAAGGCAAAGGCTGACCAATTCACAATAGACACTCTACAAGTAAAATCATTCTGACACTCAAGTATTCCCAAAACTACTCTAAATGATGAATGCTAATTAAGTCAGTCTGATTTCTCCTCTACAGTAAAAGTATAGACACTTGTCTTTTTTCTGACTTGAGAGCAAAGATCCTGCTTAACTGGTTAGTTCACTAATCAAAGTAAACATTTCAAAAACCTACTATAGACAGGCACATGCATTTTGTAAATGTTGTGCAAAGTTCACAGCTATGCAATCACAATTGGACAGCACTGTTGTTTACTCCAAAAACTTTACTGAACTCTCATAAACAAAGTACCACAAAGCCATACAACAAGCTGTAAGTAGTGAAAGTGACAACACAAACTCCTGTCATTGTCTCAAGAGCAAAGCACAGATCACTGCTCCTTCACATGACAACAAATTAACCAATTACACTGACTGTACATCAACATAGACACAAGCCTCTGCTTCTCGTTCTCCCTGGTCAAATTAAATTGTCAAGTTTTCCTGAGACAAGAAAAGCTGGCAAAATCACAGAAATCAATCATATTGACAAACCTGACAAACTCCATTTAGCTGGCAGGGTGAAGAGAGCGGCGGGCCACGCGGTGCGGAGTGAAGCCGAGCGGAGAGCTGAGCGACGAGAGCAGCCAGACGAGGGAGGGAGAGAGGGAGAGAGAGAGGAGGAGCTGTTAGCGCCAGGACCTGCTGTGGGCTGTGTGTGAGCCTTCTGCGGGATACACACAGATTGCAAGGTTGCTAGCTGGCTGACAAGATACAAAACTATCCAATCAACCACGCCCCTTCTCCACCAATCACAAGCTGCCTTCTAAACATAATCAATTCAAATGAGGCCTGACAATAGGAGCCACAGGCCAGTCCGCAGGTGAAACTGGGGCTTTGTGTGGGGCCCCTTTAACACACACACACTCACGCACACGCACACCAGTTGACGGCTGTTAACCCTTTGACCCCTGCTAGGGCTCCGGCAGTGCCATTGAAACAATGGAAACCTAAAGAAAAAGACTTTTAATTAAACAGCAGATAAGTAAGCACAGCTATCCAGCGGAAAGAAAGAGAAGTAGCCTTTATTGTTCTGCTACATGAGATTGTTTACAGTGGTAACACAAAGCCACATTTCAAACAACAAACGTACAAACAGTCCATTTCTCTTCCTACATTTAAACTCTTTCTCTGTATTTTTTTCAAGCTTAGACAATACAGCCAGCATTAAACTTGTTTCTATTTCTGAGAACACAATGTTGTTTGTATTTTATTCAGTGAAGAACAAACAATTCCAAGTAGCGATCTGAAACAAACAGGAATGTAACCTTAGAGACTCCACAGCAGCAGCTAACTTTGACGTACTGTACTTTCAAACACACATGTCCACTGTCTGCTACGAGATGGGCTGAAGGCACTTCCATTAATAGAGAACATTACAGAGGCTACAAGGCAATCCATCCAAGTCCATCCCAATGAGAGCAATTAGCTGTCATGATATCATCCCACCCTTTAACACCCTCCTGCACTCAAGGAGACGTCAGGAGGAGGGAAACTGGAGCCCACCCCCTACTGGAGAGCTGGGGAACGCACACAACTGCACACTTCAGCTTAGGCTGAACACTCCACTTGTGTACACTATCACATTTGTAGGGTTTAATGCTACATAAGGGTTAAAAAAATAAAAATAAAAATTAAAAAAATCACAAAAAGTATGTAGTTATAACTGTAACTATACTCATTTTTACTATTACTACTGTATATACTATTTTTATTCAAGTCTACTTATACATGATACATTTTTTTTTTATTTCAAATTTGATACATGTTGCTATTTAAGACTGCAATTTCTTAGTTGTTTAGTCACTTAATTGATTGATGGTGTCTTAGTCTACAGTCCTAGTTTTTACCGCTTTTAGCATTTCAATTGTTTGTTGCTTATTTTGACTTTGATGAATGTATTGTAATATGTGAGCTTCTTGAGCTGCTTGATAATAGAAAAAAAAAAAAATCTGAGTTATTTAAACAAAAACTGAAACTATGATTTTTCAAGTTGCTTTGCTTAAAGAAATGGCAGAGCACCAGTGCACCTTAAATGCAAATGATAAAGAGATCAAATGAAAAACAAAATAGGATATTGCAAAGGTACTGTACAGGTGTAGACGCACAATGTGTGTGCAACTTACTCAATTGAGTTGATAATCAGAATTATAACTTTTTTTTTTTTTTTTTGTAATTAATTACAGCAATAAAAAAAAGTACAAAATGAAATTGAAAATGGGTTAATTGCAGAGTCTCATGAGCTAGGTATCCAAGTATTTGGAGACATAGCTCAAGCATCCCTTCTTGCTGAAAGAACTTCTAATAGATCAGATCAAACTAGGCAGATGGATAGATAGTAGTAGTTACCATTACTGGTAAAAGTGGGAAAATAACAATAGTTGTGTCAAAACCAGTGCAGGAAAGTTGCTTGTGCATATTTCTATTTTAAATTGTTCTTTCCAGTATCCACCAGCAGGAGGAGTATACAGAAACTGTATTTTCAACAATTCAAATGTATCAACAACGAGCAACATGAATAATGATAAAAAGACAGGTATTGTTTTCAAAATGCATAAAATACTATTTCATATACAGTCAAAATGCTGAATGTGTTGTGTGCTTTGTTTCTATTAATACATGACAAGTTTGAAAAAAGAAAGTCAAATTAGATGAACCGGATCAATCTATTAATTTGCCACCAAAACAAATATATTGTTTAGAATACAGATAACTACAACTATCACAACTAACACATCTAATACAATATCTTTAATGTGTCCCATGATAGGACATTACATTATTAAGATGATCAGCATTAGATTTCTATTATACACAATTAACCAGAAGCTGCATTTTCAAGTTTAAATCAAAACATTATCAACTAATGCCAATACATATAATTGCGAATAATAAAGTATAGATATATGCATGTTTTAAAATTGATAAATACATGGATAAAATACCATGTTCCAAAGTCGTGCTTGTCAAACACAAGTGGTTTGGGCCAGCCCTCTCCCCTCTCCTCCCCCTTCCCCCCGGTCGGAGCGCTCTCTCCCTGGGGTGGCATGTCGGCATATTCTCAATAAAACACCTTCTTAGCAGTAATAGGCCACTGTTCTCATTTCAACGCTCCCAAAGGCCTGATGATAAATTTAGCAGACAAACAGTTCAAGCTCTTCTTCTCACACACTGCCGCTTGGATCCACTACACTCTCAGTCTGCGCTAAGGAAAATAATTACACATATGTCCACAGTCCACATGCACTAGAGCATTATTTAGATTGAAGAAAAACATCAACTTTGAACGTGCATCTCGTGTAATAATTGTGTTCATAACAAAGTGGATGACATTATAAAATAGTTCTATTTCCATCAGAACTTACAGTGAAAGTTTGAGTAAGCACTGGTCTGGCCCACACTCCGGTCAGGATGTTCCGAAACTTAACCAAAACAATGCACATGGCCAGGACTTTCATGTTTTGCTTTTTCAAGTATTGAAAATGTAACAAAAATACACATAAAGAAAAAAAAAAATAATTTACAGCAAAAAATATATCTTGCCTGCATATTCTGAATTTATTATGGATTTGAGTTGTTTTAACGGTATAAGGTTTACAGGGAAACATATGCAATATTTTGATTTTTTATTTATTATTATAAATATTTTGCAATTTACAGCTGCAAGAAAGTGTCTGGGCCTTTCCGTGTGGAGTTTTTGTATTTTTTGTCTGCTCGTCAGTTTCTCCCACTAACTCAAAGCATGCACAATAGGTAAAAATCAACAGCTACAGTATTCCTGATCAAGCCTGGCAAGAAGATCCAGAGATGTATCCCTGAGTGTTCCACTGTGCCACTCACTGCACCTGAGAAGATGCTTTTCTCTATGGAGACAATTACACATTGTGTCCAGGGTGAGAAGAGCCTGCACAGGTCCTGCAGACACCTGTGTGAAGCTTTGTTTTTTCAGATATTGATCTATTGCTTGGGTTATGCCAAAAAGTGAAGTGATTTGAGTCATACACTGTATGAGGTTGTGACCAAATTGAGCTAAGTTTGGTCTGCATCTGCATAGACTATACAGAGAGAATCGGATCAAGATGGCAGAGATGGGCCTGAAGATACGACAGTATAGCACTTTTTTTTTTATTAATTTGTATTACAACAATCACTACAACTAAAAAAATTTTATACTTCCAGAAAAAAAGTGAAGG
This sequence comes from Mugilogobius chulae, assembly GCA_038363315.1. Taxonomy (NCBI): domain Eukaryota; kingdom Metazoa; phylum Chordata; class Actinopteri; order Gobiiformes; family Gobiidae; genus Mugilogobius; species Mugilogobius chulae. Next base: position 31,690,944 of record CM076402.1, on the reverse strand, counting down.
AAACTTCAAGAGTGCTTTTCCAGTAAGGCTGGATACTCAAACAATAGTCATGAGAAAGCAAACAATCTGCTTTTCCTTGTACGTAATCTAAATCCTTGTTTACTGACTTTACAGGAGGCACAAAGCCAGGTGTGGACTTACATTAGAGCTACTGTAAAGAATTGCATACTGCCAAATCAACAAGACTGTAAGATGTTCACTGCATCTGTCCGGAACATGCTAGCTCATTTGGTTCACCACAACGCTTATGATGCATTGGTAACGACCAAAATGTTGCTTCTTCTGTGGAATATCTGACACTGTCTTTTAAATATTTTATTCCTTTTAAGTATTTCAATTTTGACTGGTTCATTCATGTTAAAGATGCACAGTGTAACTTTTTAGGCCAGTAGCTCACCTTGTTCCTCTGACCTGTTGCTTTGCCTCTATGGCATCACAAGCTTGTATCATCCAGAAAGGTTGCAAGCATGTTTACTTACTTGTTTCAAGCCAAAATTGTCTGTAAACAGTCACTAATGTCAAGAAATACATGAAATATGATGCTATGCAATTCACTCTAACCTGCTCAAAACTAACTATTACTTATATGCATTCTGGACCTTTAAACCAGAAACCAGTATATATATATATATATATATATATATATATATATATATATATATATATATATATATATATATATATATTACTTTTTGCAAAGTGTGAATGTGGACAAGTTTGCCCGAGCTGAAAAGAAAGTGAAACCAAACACAAGTAAAGATTATGATGATAAACAGATAAATGACATTTTTATCTGATACATATTTATGCATATTGGTTTAATATTAACTTAAAAAAAGGAAAAACTGGAAAACATTTTAAGTTTGATGTTGTGAAATTGCAAATGTTATCAAACCAAGCATGAAATAAAATCAAATGAATAACAAAAAAGTAATATTTCTCTGTAGATCTTTACATACAGTTTTTGTTCATGCATTATAATTTATTTTAGATTTATTTTTTGTCTTGTTGCTTAGATTTATCAGATTTCTCGAGGCCTAGATATGTGTTCTTTTTTTGAGATTTTCTGAAAAAAGGAAAAGAAAAGGGTATGTTTTTAATGAGTCACAAAATGATTGAAATAGGTAGTTTTTAATCTTAAATTTAGCGGTCTCTTTTTACTTAAAGCTGGGGTAGTTAAAATGTTCTAGTTTTCTAGTTTCTAGTCCTGTTAAATTGATTCTAAGTTAGAAAATGCTTGTCTTTTTCTTATTTTTGTTTACTAAATATTTCAAGCCTGTTCTGTTCATTTACTAATTATTCTATTTACTAAGTATTTATTTATTTATGTATTTATTATTTTGTCCTGATCCTCCAGCTTTTTAAAGTTTCTAGTGTACCAAGATGAATAACCTAAGTCTTTGTATTACTTATTAGACTGTTTACAAGAACAAACGGTTTTGGATTGAAATTGAAATGCCAATGGGATAAATTAAAAGTCTTTTTCCAATGGCAAATGCTTTATTTTAGCTTGAAAACAAAACACAATTATTGAAGCAAGGCAAAAAGACTTGAAAACAAGATCAACGATTTATATTAGGTCCATCATCTTATTAGGTGAAAAAGGATCAAATTAAGATTATTTTCCTGACTTTTAGCTTATATAAAAACACAGTTTTTGCAGTGTATTTAGACACACATATTGTATATCTTCTGCCACATTATAAGTGTCCCTCAACAACATCAAATTACAGAGGTGACTTGCCAAGTGCAATAAACACAGCACGTCTTTGCTAACATCGTGCCATGGTGCTAAACTGGACCACAAGTAATTGGAGTCTCCTGTACCTTTGCACTATATTAGAAAGTGTCAGCAGCTCCTGCGTATCTGAAGCCTGGCTTTAGTATTTGTTAGCTGTATGATATTTAGAACAAGCCCGAGCCCATGCATTTATCACCTGCCACAAAAGAAAGCGGAGAGCGGTTCATGCCCGAGTCACTCCGTTGCTCCAGGTGTTTGGTTATTTACTTTTAATTTCACAAGAGGCGGTGTTTAGTCAGCACATGTGAAGTGAAAATATTTCCTGAGGTAATACGCCGTTCGCTGTATAATAGAGCCTGTGTTCTAGCATGTACCGTCAAGTGTGGTTTTCACATCGTCAAAACAAGAACGCTTAGGTCTGATTGGGTGGGAGGGGGAATTTCTCTTTGTCTTGTTTGGTTATTTATTCACACTGATTTGACTGGGGTGGTGTACAGAGAGTCAGCATATATATCTGTACCATAGGCGAAAAGAGTTGCCGGAAAATAAATACACAAATAAAAATAAGCATTATTCATGTTGTTTTCCCGTCATTGAAAGCTTGCTCAAATTTGTAGCTTGATTCATGCATGCTTGAGTAATCTTACATTGTCAAGCATTCAAGACTTTCACCTTTCTTTTATCTTTACCACAGATCTGTAATTGAAACTCAAACTCCGGGTCATACACAGAAGGTTAAATCATTTGGTAACATTTTATCATAACTATACCTTAACTATTCATGAACAAATGATGTAATAATGGATAACAACTACTTAAATACAGCTATGATTTGGTGTTGGGGAATTAGTTATTATGTATGGATCAACTATTTTATGATTAAATTTTTGTTTGAGTTTTATTAACCTTAAGTATCAAAGTAGTAATACAGCAACCAAGTCATTTTAATGTAATTTTGAAGTCATTCGAATTGAAATTGTTATGATAAATTTCAGCAACTTTCAAGATTCAACTCTGTAGTGATAGTATAAAAGAATACACAGATATCTCAGTTTGGATTCTACAAACTAAAGTTTACAGTCTCTATATTTATAGGATTATATTTCAAAACAAAAGAGTATATAGGACCCACATTTTTAATTATTTAGTTAAATTGTTAGTTGCTCATTAAAGACATGTGGAGATGGGTGTATTTATTTAAGTTTAGCTCGTAAATCCTTAGATCCATGATGTCCTTAAATATTATTCAATATATTTTCAATGTCAATCTCAACTTAGCAAAAGGTAAAACTCAAATACTGAAGTGTAATGCTGAAGAACAACGTACAAATGTACAGTATTGAAACAAGCCATTGTATTTAAAATGTGCAGTTGATGACACATGCACGTTGAGCTTTGGAGATGTAAACAGCCTAAAAAGTAGGGTCATGTGTGAGAACAGAACAGAACACAACTTTGGGGATGTTTTTTTTTATGAATTATTAACCTTCTAACAAGCTAAAAACTCACAGGAGAGAGAGAAAAAAAAAACATTAAATAGTTTAAGACCGTTAAAGTCTTACCAAACATTTTTTGAAGCAAAAAAAACCCAAAAACAACAACATGCAAATGAAAATGCACAGCTTGCAGAGCTACTATGAAGATTGGGGTCAGCAGCAGCACATCAGTTTTGAACAGGAAGTCAATGAATCAGAATCAGAAAAGTGTATTAGTCCCTTGAGGGGCAATTCATGGCAGCGATTCACCTGGAGAAACACATGCAAACGTAATGCATACTACATGTTTTGCCAGAGTTCAGGGAAGATTAAAAAAATGAGAGTTAAAGAATCTAGGGTCATTACAACTATGCCATCTGAAAATCCTGACCAAGTGTGTGTTACTCTTTGAGAAGATTTGGGAGGAACAATTAAAGCACATCTTTGTAGAGATCTGTGGGTGGGAAGCAACAATAGACGTGTTTCTATTCTGAATCTACTTATGATTTCTCAAGTTGCAAAAGTCAATGTTAAAATATCATTGTAAGAATTTAAAAAAGACAATAATCACAATGATTTCAAAAGCAAAGTTATATGTTTTAGCTTAAGCTGTTACAAAATATCAAGAAAATCTACAAGATTATTATGCCATTAAGAAAGTTTGACAAAGTCTACAAACTCGATGAACAGTAAAATGAAGTGATAGATTTCACAGTTGTTCAGTCATGGTGGTCATGACATTTCTATCAATAATGGCAAGTAATTGTTAAATTAAGATAATGGAATAACTGTAACACTAAAATATGATACTTTTACTTACTAACTGCCCCCCCCCCCCCCCCAAAAAAAAGAAAAAAAAAAAGTAATTCATGTGCCACCGCAAGCGCCAACATGACATCTTTTAGTATTAAACAACAACCTCAACAACAAAAACAACAAAACAGGTTCCATGTCCTCCAGTTTAAAAAGTCACACCCATACTGCCAAACTGCAAGAATATGAACACAATTATAAAAACAGTTAAACAATAATAGGTTGTGGTATTTGGTCTAATATCATTTTCCCTTCTGGTAAAAAATGTCCTTGAGAATGAGCAGAATAATAAAAACGATGCCAGAAGGTATTCTAAAATAACTTTATGTTAGCTCAAACTTTTGATTATTTTAGTATTTTGTATAATTGCACACAGTATGAGTTCATTACCATTGTTCATTGTGCTATACTATAATAGGAAATCAACAAACACTATCAGTGAAAAAAGCATGTAAATGAACTCTCCACGCTGTGCCATGCAAGTCCGCGTGAATCACTCTAAACAGCGCGCATCATCATACAGCGCCAGGGGATGACAACACTGCGAAAGGGCACATATGTGAGCACATGACATGATCACAGCTCAGAGGGAAAGCAGACAACAGATGAAATCGCGACGCAAACATGGACAACTCAAACAACATCCTGGCTTAGAAATGAGCTCCGAAAATGGCTCTCTCTCTCTTTCTTTCCCACAGTACCTCTTCCCCCGAGTGCCTGCCTGACCGCATGGAACAGGGACAGATGACTTCATTCTGACAGGATTATCCCAAACCTGGTTCTAATCTATACAGTACACATAATACATTTTCACAATATGACAAGCAAAACAGGCAGCCAAGGAGACAAGCATGATCCAGAGGCTGTTGTGTTGATCATTCCTGACGCCTTCTATCACCTCAAAGCAAAGCGGGCGTCAGAAATGCACATTTTATTACAGCGTCACCTTCAGACTTGCACACGCTCTGAGCCATTGCGCGCAACATAGCACTGGAGACACTTTCGGAGAGTGACAGAGAAGGGAAAAGGGAAGTACAACATCCGGGAGGTACAAAGTAAAACAAATACAAGCCAATTTCCTACTTTTTCTAAATGTTTTCAGAAACTTTCTTTGTTTGAGCAATGCAGTTTAAGTTGCAGTACAGTGGTCCTTCAATTATCGCAGGGGTTAGGTTCCAAAAATAACCCGTGATAGGCGAAACCCGCGAAGTAGTGATCTTAATTTTTTACCAATAATTTCCGTTGATAACCTGCCTGGTTATGATGTTTACTGTCTTTTGTACAGGTAATAATGTGCTCCACAGCCGACTGCAGAGCCACGGATCAAACGGACTCCAGAGCCACGAAACACATCCGGACTCCAGCGAAGTCACAACACGTTCCTCAAACACATCTCTGAACTACACAAATGACGCTCCAGCGTGAACAAACTTTTCATCGTAACTACGAGCTCAAAGAGTTAAATCCTCACCTGGAGAAACGTCCGAGCATCAGGTCAGCTTCCCCTGCATGATCCAAACTGTCTAAAGTTTTCTAAAAGAGTTTCTGTGCTGTTGCTTGTGAATGCTGCGATGTCACACGAACCCTAAACAGTGCGTTTGAGAGAAAAGCACGCTACAGAGCACGTCTATAGGACCAAGCACTGTAAAAAAAAAAAGCAAAATTGCACACAAAAAAATCTGCGAAAAGTGAACCGCGATAGAGCGAGGGACCACTGTACCTAAATTTTAAGCAGTGAAAAAAGAAAAAGGTAATTCTGGACAGTGGCCAAATTGCAGTGGAGCTCAGTTACTATAAAGTTAGACATTAGACAATCCAAACCATTTGTGATTGGTCATTGGTCCGTAACAGTCATTTCTTTTTTAATTTATTGTCTTTTTTTCTCCCTTTCTAACATGAACTTTTTGAGGAAAACGTATTTAAGCATGTGTGGAAAAACTAAATATGTATATATATATATATTTTTATAATTAAATGCAGCTCGTTGTTGGAATAATTTAAAAATAGGAGTGCTAATAAGAAACACCTTTCCATAGACGGCGCTTTAACCGTTTAATAGTGGGATGAGTGGATTATGTGGTTTTCTGCTCATTTGTGCTCATTTTTGTGGTGAACAACCTGTAGACGTTTTACCGTTAATAGACTGGTTAATCTTGGCATGCTTAAGGAGCTGTTAAGTGAATCAATTAGGAACTGGCATCGCTTTGATTTGGTTGGAGTGTTTTGGGAGGCTGCCACCTCTCTCTCTCTCTCTCTCTCTCTCTCTCTCTCTCTCTCTCTCTCTCTCTCTTTCGCCTCACTCATTTTCTCTCTCTTGGACTCTATCTCTCTCTCTCTTTCTCTCTCTCATCCTCTTAATATTAAAGCTCTTTCTCTCCCTTTTGCTCTTGTCAGTTCTTTTTTTCATTGTGAATTCACATAATATGCTAAATCAGCTTGAGTTTTTAACATTGTTTTAATGGTGTTTCCTAAACATTAAACATGAATCTACTCAAAGATGTATTTTGATACAAGTCTAAGAAGTCCTGCATTTGAGTATGCACCCTTGTGCATGCGCAGTGCTTCTGCATCACTCACATCCAGTCTACGCTCACAGCTTGCTTTTCACACAAACGGACGTTTGAGAAGCGGAGAAAAAGTTTCAGACACCACGCAGTGCGCGTTATCAAAGTGGTGTTGAGCTGGTCGTGTGTACAGAAGAATGTGTGAGAGGATGCAGTCATTTTATGCGCACATTTAGTGTACATATGTAGCGCGGATGTGTAGCGCGGTTGTGGGGCTGAAAAAATATTTTTCAGCATACAGTACATCTCTCAAATCTTCAATGAGGAAAAATTTTAAGCATAGTTTCACCCGTAACATCTTTTTTTATTTTTTTCTGAATCAGTTCTAGTGTTAAGGATATTTTGTGCTCCCCAAAATTTGTGATGTGTCATACACTGTAATGTACTATGCACTGCAATGTACCTAAACAAAGCATAACATGTCTCCTTGAATATATTCAGACAACTTTGGAGCAAAAGAAAAGATTTTGCTGTCCAGATGTCCTGCAGGACATGAGTGCTTATCTCGCAGCTGCTAAAGAGGGCATTAATCCAGAGCCGGCTTGCTGCTGGGGTACTACCTACATGTTCCTCTCATGTCCGCTGTTGTCTGCTGTTGTCTGCTGTCTCAGTTGGCTCTGTTTGTTTGGCCTGACTCCAGTCCACGAGCTCCGGCCTAGTGCTCTAATGAGTTACAGATTGGTTCGCTGTGGTGTACATGTGTCGAGACAATGCCACGGGCTTACTAGTGCAAAAAGAAGAGGGAAAAAAAAAGAGTTCTTCTTCCCGTTTGTCCTGTCAGGTTCAAACATGGCCCCTGGATTGTGTCACCTCACGCTTCCCCTCAGCACAGACTGCAGATGAAGGATGGGAACAGCACACTCGGGGAGGAGGTACACTCAAAAGGCAAAGGCTTTCATCCTGTAAACTGAAAAGACATTATCGTTTGACCCGGAGATGCCCTTTGTGAGCCAGAACAATGTGGTGTGAAGACAGAAGGAGGCAGAGTGGAGAGAAAAGGAAACAAATGCCAGAACTGTAAACAACTGCTGCTTTTAATTGACTAAGTGATTAGAAAAGACGTGAGTAGTAAGAATGTTCTGCATAAGCACTTGGATTAATTTTACTTATGGATTTTGTTTTGACCGAATAGTTATGTACTTTTGGTGCCATCATACTCTGTACTTCTGGTTCCATCATAGAATTAAAAAAACTGACGTAAGGAAACTGCACTGTTTGACTTCAGCCAATGAAGCCTTTTGTGGTAGATACAGCAACTAAATTGAAACACAGTTCAGAGTGCTGTGCCATGGCAAACACCGAATTTTTATAGGTTGCCTTTACATTCTAGAATCTGATGATGTCATAAGTTCAGATGGTGGGCAAGACGCCAAGAAATATAAAAAAAATATATATTATTTCGGACGTGACTAGACCCAAACCCCTTTTTCAGCAAGAGTCATTTATGAAAGTAAATGAAACAAAGAACCTAACCTGATATCATATGCATTACATCCTTCACTGCGCATATATCTGCTAAACCAACTCGATACCCTCTTTCTAACATAACCAGAAATACTGCAGATAAAAGCAACACGTCATTCAGTGTCGGGGAAACCAAGCTGGCTGCGGGCCATACCTCACACTGTAGTCGTGGCATGAATAATGGAGGCCAATCTAGTCACAAAATTGAAGAAGGGAGAAAAACAAAAGTGATGGCACAGACACCATGTAGATGCGACATGTTAACCCAGCTGAATGCCACATAATCCCCTGTAGGAGGGAGAGCGGCGCATCTTTTAACCAGCCGCGCTCCTCCAGAACGCCACCGCGAGCCCGCCTCATTTGCCCCTCCCCCTCTGCTGCTACTGCTGGACTATCAGCAAGGGTCCACCAGTGTTGTTCCTAATTACCTATTTCTCCACTCCTGATCCTACGGCTGGCATAATTAGTTACCTGGGGCTGCAATCCAATTTGAAGTGATGACAAGAAAGTGATCCATGAAAAAGTAATAAGTTAAATCCAATTTCAGCTTTCCTCTAATTAAATGCACATGGAACTAATGAGTCAAACCCGAGCATTTCACTGATAATGGTAATTAGCAGGGTGGATGCTGCCGACTCGTACTGCTGGTGCCGAGCAAGCAAGGTAAAAAGCAGCATGGATTCTTTTAATTACACATGTCACTGTGTCAATGTAATTTACTGGCTTTTTGACCAGTCAAGTATGTTTAGCTGCTAGCAAGCTAGTGTGACAGATGTTTGCGTATCCACACACATGAAAATCAACTGTGTGTTTCCAATAAACAGCTTATGTATTGTCTTTAAGGCATGCTCCAGAAAAAGTAGTGCTCACTTGACATCACAACATTTTAGTGTATAGGCCAATATTTCAATACAGATGGAGGATAGCTAAAATAATAAAAATGTATTTTTCTTGAACTTTATTTTACTAATACAATTACTTAATACAACTGGGTTTAGTCTCTCACAGAAATCATTAGATTGAACATTTGTTAAATGACCTTTTAGATAATTCATGCCAAATTAGTAGAAAAAACAGGCTCTTGCCCACCAACATTTTAACATTTGTAAATGGAAAATTCACTAACATATTTTTAAGAGAATTGGCAAACATTTGTGAAATGACCTTTTAATCTCTGGCAAATGTTATTTATAAGGAAAAACAAGTTCTTGTCCACCATCTGGTCATATGACATCATCACATTCTACAATGTGAACGCAATCCATCTAACAGCTTTACTGAACATTTTTGTGTGAAATGAGTTAATCATTATTCTTGGAATACTTCTATAAAACTATATGAATTTTTATCTTGATTTTATATTGTATTCTTGGGTTAACCAGAACATAAACTAAATTTAAAACAATCCGTCAGTTAACTGCCGTGTTTCTTTGTTTAAAATGGCATTTCAGGCGCGTGTTTATAAAAATACTTCTGTTTGGCAAAATAATACTAACAATACAACATTCTCAAAACGCTTGTGTTTTGTCTAATAATTACAAATTAATATCCAAATATCCCAGTTTCAGAGTGTGATATTGATGTACGATGCTTTTGCAAATGACCATTAAAAAAACAAAACTCATGTACAGTATCACATTTCCAAAATAATGAAAAATAATGAAGTGGTTCAAACTTTGAACCTAAATTTCTCAGATCTACCCTGTAAGCAGATACAACCTTCTCATTCTAAGGGAACCAAACCAAAGAGCCATTTAATACTGATCAAGAATTGTACAATTTCCTCTCTTCTTCTGTGTTCACTGTTTTCCACATGTTTCCGCTATAGTGTGCTTCATTATTTTTGACTTGAATCGATGTGGAAATGAAAAGTGCCTTACATCTCCAAATGAGTCAAAGTCTCTCCTTGTGCCTAATGGGAGCGCACAGATGAATGCAGGCTGGCAGGCAGATCAGGTGCTTTTATGAGGTGTCGGCTTACAACACAGCCACAGCATAATTGTGAGATCATGTCTTTTGATGACCAAGTCGGGCTCAACACAGAATCATTACCCAGGCAAGTGATGGAGATGGTGCATGTTCTGAGGTGAGGGGCTCCTCAAAACCGCTTGTGAGTGGGAAAACAATCATCGCTCAGATCCCAAGTCTTGTTTGTATAACAACATTTTAACATTTGTAAAGAGAAAATAAAGCGTAGACTGAAGTGACACTACAGCCATAAAATCTGTTCACAAACATTCCGAACGAAGTTGGCAAACTGAGCAGTGCTGGGCACCCAAGAGTTTTGGCCCAATATTGAGCACTTCCTCTCCACAAGTTGGAGGAGGTGTGATACAAGTAACGGTTCTCATAGTTCTCTGATACAGTATTTAAGTTCATTTAAGGTCAGGCAAACTTGTCATGTCTGTGTGGTGACGATTCCGTCATGTTGTGACAGGAACATTACAATAGCCATTAGGGATGGGACGAGATCTCGTGCCGCGAGATCTCGCGAGATCAAACTGTCACGATACTGTGCGCACACGTACTGAACTGTCTCGTGAGATTTTTCCATGGTCATGAACACACAGACTTGTAGCGGACTTATTCTGACAGAAAACAGTCTAAACTCTGTCTCAGTTTTTATTTCGTAAAGATAGGACCAATATTGACAGAGATAATTAGTCCTAAACATTGTAAAAGTTAGCGCGAAAAATATATAATCGTCAAATATATGCGCGGACACCGCGGGAACAGCGCGGTGTTTTTCACACTTAAACATAGTTTAAAATAGATCCACAAAGAGATATTTTGGCCTATATATCATCAATAACGGTAAAAAAGTAGGAAAGTCTCCTCATCTGTGTGTGTCTGGGCTGTCAGCAGCGGCAGTGCTGTGAAGGAAAGGGGAAAGGGGGCGGAGTCTGAGCTACACACGGGGAGCGAATCTATTTCAGTCAAACTCATATCGTTGAAATAATAAAAATCCAAGTTGATACACATAATGAAAGGTAAAGCTAAACTAAAAAATATAAACCAACAATAATAAATATTACAAAACATTTTTTTTATTTGCCTTCTTTAAATTCTAAATTGAATTAGGCTAATGCAAATTATTTAAAAATCTTGTCTCGTCTCGATCTCGTGGACCCAATCTCGTGGCTCGTCTCGTCTCGTGAAAATTCTGTCTCGTCCCATCCCTAATAGCCATACATTGCCTGACTTTTCTGCCTTGTGGCGGTGGCTCTTTCAGGCTTAACACCTGGGAAGTGGCCATTCATTTATACAATGATATTGCCACTTTCTCTCAGCTAAGTGATAAGCAAAGCACTGCACATGAAGACTTCTGTCAGTTTTTTTTGATACTTAAAAAGTCTTCTGAAATAAATTGATATACTAAACTGCTGGTCACTGCAGTGATCAATTTTAAAGCTTCTGCTATGAGTCTTGCTAGCCACTAATGTTTGTCGCTAGGCACTATTATTTGTCGCTCACTGTGTGGCGACCCCATTCAAATGTAGAAAATGGTCAACCCACTTTGTGCAAACTGAAACAGAGGACTCAACTCTGAAACGGTCAACCTGCAGAGTCTGAAGATGTGCAATGGTGCAAAATTGTACTTTTGGTAGTTAAAGACTTAATTAGTAGATAAGTCTAGGAGTTTTCCAAAATATCAAAATTAATATATACCTTAAAAATTCAACATAGGTTTGTACAAGTAGCATCTAAAAATGGTTCTTAAAAATTGTGATCACAGAAAATCATTCATATTGCTTGTGATTATCATACTGAGAGACAAGGGCTATGTATAGTGAATTGTGAGGATCTCTATGTAAGACACCCTGCAACAAATATTAAAAGCTATTTGTAGCACACTTCTTGTCAAAATCAATATTTCTTCTTTTGCCTATTGACTATGAATAAATGAATAAACTTTGATTATGCTAGTAGGACAGTGTATGTTCTCAGCTGTTTTGATTAATATAAGCTGGAATGTATTATGGTGCTTCCTGTCAAAGGCCTAAAGAATCTACTTGTCAAAATCAAGGCTTAACAATTGTGTACCAAACCACACATTGATGTTTATGCATGAACTGGCTGTGTTAAATAAGCAGAATATGTAATACTGACATAAACAAACACTTGTCCAGACCTGTGGCTGCTTTGTAATGGCACTTTGAAACTAGTAAAATGAAACATTCAACATTAGAGGACAGGCAATTTCTGGCGTTAGTTAGATACTCCAGCACCATCTCTTCACACGCGCTGGGCAGGAAAGGGGAGGGGCAGAGCAGGAGCTTGCTTCTCTTTTCAATAGCTGAGTGACAGCTTGGCCAAGCTCTCTGTATACATTAATAAATTAGAATTTTAATTTTGTCTTTGTCTGCAGGAGATGGTCTCACACTTCACTATGTACCAACAACTGGCAGTGCGCTGGAATCTGCCGTAGTGGTCCCCTCTGTTGACCTCTGCAGCACAATTCCCTGCCAGGCTGGGGAAACTGTTTAGTTTGATCCTTTCAACTTATTTGAATCCTGACAAATATGCACACAACTGAAAGGTCATCACAGTCATATTTCATCCTCTGGAGCTACTCCGAAGACATCTGCACAACAAAGAGGCTTTTTTCACAACCTGACATTAGACCTAGTTGCTACAATAGCTCATTAAAACTGGCCCCCGATGGGATGGTAGGGGTTTTAAATATTATACATACATACATACATACATACATACATAAAGAACAGGGCCTTCGTATTAATTACCAAATATGCCCTCAAGTCGTTTGCGATTTCACACCAACATAAACAAGCGCTTCTTGTTCAAACACAGATATACATCTCTTAGGCAGCTGAAATGTCTGACCTCAAATTAACTTAAATACTGTATCAGATAAGCCAGCGCTTTACATAATAAAGGCCAACCATAGCAAATCTAAACCTAGTCCTGTTTGTTTAGAAGGTCATAAAAAACTTCAATGGCAGCTTCTTTACTTCGAGCTCCACCTAGATCTTCACCTGGAAATAGAGTTTGCTCTATGGAGTCTTTTATTCCAAAGGGTGGAAACTGTTTCTTTCTGTATATGTGGACTAGTATCTTTGAAATATACAGTAATGCCTAACCCAATGAAAAGAAGCATAATAAATAGAAAGAAAATAGTATAAGCAAATATGGAAAAATAAATATCATAGCAGCAAGCAGATAACAGTTTGCAATTAATTTATATTTAGTTGAAATGAAATACATTACATGTTGTGAAATGTTAGTGTCCCTTTTACTGTACGTACAAGTACAAAACATACTATAAGACAGCTTTTCTTTCAGCTTCTTTCCATTTTTCTTTTTACAGTTATTTACCTAATGCATTCCAAGCCTCCTTAATCGTGAGAAAGAGTTAGTAAGATCTATTTACAACGTTTCACAACAACGTTCAAGCAACAACATTATAGCCTTTTAACAGTGCTCTTTATGGTCTTGGAAAATAAAGGGTTAATAAAGGGTTCTATGGGAGGTTGTAGACAAGACAACACGACCAAAATGTCTCCTGAACTCCTGTTTTTGAATATATCTGTACTAGAGCAAAACAGATTTGACTTGGGAACAGAGCTTTTAACTGTATGTCAAAGATTATACATTTTTCATGTTGCAAATAATTAAATTCAAATGATGTCATGCTTTTTAAGGTCAAAACTACAGAAGCATATTTCTTAGTATTCGAGAAAAATATTATGAGATGCATCAGTTATTAAATGTCCTATGTTATCCACAGTCGACTCTTGTGAGTTTCGAGTCATTAAATTATTATTACCCAATCAAAAACTTATGTAATTACAGTATTTGTGTGTTGCATTATTTACTTACAAACTGTGATGCCATGAACAGAATCTCTTGGCTACAAATGAGATCTTAGCGCAACAATACAGCACAATATTTTGTGTTTTATATTTTGTCCAGTTGAAACTGTCATAGACTTCAGTGTATGTATGTATATATATGTACATATGCAAGATTTTGATGTTAAACATGAATTAATAAAAAAAATAAATACATAAAAAACACAACTCCAGATATTACTTTGATGAGAAAACAACAGTTTAACATAATCAACAATTTGTGTGAAATTACATGTTTTCACCAGATGACAAAAAAATAAAATAGTAATAAAAATATGCACAAACACTTATTCTGCAAGTAAGTACACAAAACATCAGAGGATGCAACAATTTCACTTCCTGTTTTGAACTTTGTAAAGTAGACTGTTTGTTCAGACTTGATTTTGTAAGACTCAAAAGAACCACAGCGGGCTTTGAGATCAGAGTGCACTCACAAGCTAAGATGCACATGCAGCTGTACATACCTGTAGACTGGGCTGAGAATCGTTGGTCTTGGGGATTTACGGCCTGGGTTTGCTTGAATCTGAGGCTGCTGTTGTTGCTGCTGCTGTTGCTGCTGCTGGAGGAGGATCTGTCTAGCCACTTGGAGGGCCTGAAATTAAAAAGTTCAGATTTTTTAAATGAATTGTATATAGAAGAATAATAGCCATTTGTATTATTGCTTTAGTTTTCATAGTCAACATTTCAAAGATTTTCTATTTAAGTGGTTAAGTTGACGTCAATTTTCATTTATTCAACCATTAACTTTATTTCAATAATAATTAGATTTTTACGCTTTAAAATTAAACAAATAAACAAACAAATAAATAAATATTGCATTGTGGTTCATGAGCATAGCCTGATATTAAGACATTTTTGGAGAAGAAATATAGTTCTACACAGGATTTTTTTTTCCAAAACTAAACTTAAATCTAGAAAATGTTAAATCACATTTACTTTGTTAAAAAAATCTATAAAATTACTAGTGACTGTGTTTTAAAATTTTGGAATATTATTAAAACATTTGTTGAAGGTGTTTTTGTTTGTTTTTATGTAGAGTAATCCTAATTTAGGTGTTTGAAGAATATAATCAGCAATAAATAGCTTACTGACCATAAATGTCTAAATAGCATCAAAACAAGAATAATTGTACATTCATCAAATCAACATCACATTAACCATTTACATATTTATGCAAATAAGGCTTTAATTATCAGATATTAAAGGCATCCTAGTGCTAACCAATAAAATAACCTTTTGAAAAAAGTTTAGATTACCAATCCAAAAGATACCATTTCAAAAATTAGGCCAACAGAATCACCAGTTAAGGAAATACTGAAAACACTACCAAACATACATTTGAAACCGATCTTTCTCAGCAAATAAATTTTATTTTTTTTACTTTAACCTAACAAATTATAACAAGAAGTTGTATTTGCTATTGGTTAACTGACTTCACATATGTGCTAAAAAGACACAGCCTTCACAGTGGAAAACAAAATACAGTGCAGTCACATGTTTATTGCTCCAGCTACTCCTTTTCTCTTACAATAAATAATCAAACATGCCATCCAGAGCAAACAACAGTGAAGAGAGCTTGTGGTCTCTGAAAAAGCCCAGCCATACAAAGAAAGTGATGGGTTCCCACACCTTCCACCAGTAAACCATCTGGGTAAATAACTGGCCTCATTCTTTCCCCTTTCCTCAGACGATAGCTCCCACAATTAAACAAACAGTTCGGGGGCCGTGCAGCTCATCTCACATAAGGACAATATATACGTCAAGGAGAGCACAAAGTGTAACAACAAATGGAATGTGTTATGTGTAGACCGAAGGCTGTAAGCGAAACCTGTGTGAAAGAGACAGCAGTTATAAAGCCCCAGAATTCACACTGTACACACTTCCTGGCACTTGTTGTAGTTCCACTCACCATTTGAAGAGGGTTCACAGAGTAGGAACGAGGTGTCATACTTTGGGGACATTTTTAGCTCCTGCTCTGGTGAAGGTTTTTTTAAGGTAGACCATGCAGCAAAAATGACATATTGAGCGAATTTTTATTATTATTATTATTTTTAATGGTGTGTTTTCCTAAGCCCACTCACTTACATTTTACACACTATGCACTCAAGTTAGTTAGACCCACTTTCAGTTACAATGGATGTGTAAACACAAACAGGAGAGGTGGTTACTGTGACTAAACAATGGCTGGAAAAATATGAGAACTTAGTTCTTGATACTTTCTTGCACGGAAAAGTGTAAATATATACTGTATATATACTCTTCCCTCTATGGGTATATTTAGAGGAAAAAAAAACATGATGACAATATGAAATGATTCAAACTGTTAAGCTTGATTGTGTGTTCTTTGATGAGACATGATTCATTAGAATTATAATGCTCAACTTATCAGCATATAGAGGGATTATCGGTTGATGTCACTGGGCCGGACAGCTAGCTGTTTCGATCAGGTATAAACCGGTCTGACAGACATCTGTCACCTGAGAAGCTTGAGACTGTTTTTCTCTCAGTTTTTTTACTCACCTGAAAGTAACTTTTAAGGGTCGTAGGGTTGAATTTGATTCACAATTGTTGACTTAGCAGCATAACTTGTTTTCGCACAGTGATAAACTCTTGTAGTTAGCTGACAACAGAGCTTTTTCAACTTGTTCCCACTGTTTGTGTCTATGAGCAGCGGCTCTTTCTACAGGCGGGGTGCACGCTCGCCCGTGTTCATAAAAAAAAAAAAAAAAAATCTTCTATGCCTTTATAAAGATGCTGTATCTGTTTTTTATACAGTGAAAATATTATATTGCTTTTTACAGGAGTTTTGTTCGCTTACATAATGTTTTGTCAATTATTTGTCACAATGAGAATATAAGTGATTTTACAACTTTCCGAAGTCAGTGTGAATGAGCCATGCAAATAAATCCAACACCAACTAGCGCATGCTAAAAACAAAAACAAGCACACTGTGTTTTAGGGAACAAAGTCATTTTCATCTGACTAGATACTTTAACATATTGTTGCGAAACTGCTTTATATAAAATAACAACGGCATAAAATGCTCACCTCAATCATAAAGCACAGAGTGTATGATTGTAAACTTAAAGCTGGGCTACTAAATTGGACTCTATCAAAAATTATGACGTTAGTCATATATAGTCATATGGGATGATAAAAAATATGATATAATATAGGAATAGGAAAATAAGTAGGAAATTAACATTGTCAGATAATTATAGATTGTCACGTAATTATACATTATCTGACTGGAGCTGTGTTTGTTATTCTGCATTTGTAATTGTCTCCTCCTTTGAAATTTGTAGAGGGGAACCCCAGAGACACTATGTCAACTCATACAGAAAGTGAATAAATTGTAGTGAGAAACGATGTGAACAAGATTCACTCCCACATGAAAAGGCAATATCAAGATGATCTTCCTCTGCTCATAGTGATAACACAGACACGTACAAATATGAAAAGATACATCTCTCTTGAGTGTAGAATACATATAAAAATAGAATCTGAGTCAAACGATTACAACCACAACATGCAAAAATCTACCTTTGCGCATGCACCTACAGTAAACAACTTTTCCATTTTAGTATTCCTGAGTAAATGTAATATAACAAAACAAACTGACGAAATTGATGACTCTGAGGGTGTGGTGTTCCAGGAACACACAAGAATAAACAAAGATGTGCATTTGAGTTTTCTCTGGAGCCAGTGACACATGCAGTGAATTGTGTGTGTCAGGGTTCACAATCCAAGACATTGAGTCAACAGGATATGAGATATACCTTTGGAACAGGCTTTTCTGTGTAGTCAACGTCAGGGGTCAGCAATATATCACCCTATGCAATGTATTGTGAAGCTTGTTTTAAAGATATACAACAACTCATTAAGTATATTGTTTAATTAAAAATGGCACAAAAGAACACATTATAAACTTTCACAAAAGAAAAAAAAAAGAGATTAACTTTTGCCAATATCGCACAGGCCGAGTCAGCATTTTATAAATACCTAATTGTACACAACTTTTTGTTAACCACATGCTGGTCTTCTGAATGTAATCAACAAACTAGATCAAAATTACTGAGTCATGGCTGGAGATGCAGCAATTGGTTTAGAGGAACAAGAGCAGAGAAGAAAGCACACAGCCTTAAGGAGTATCTGTGCTGATAGTCCAAATGTCCGAGACATTCTTCCCCAGCACACACGGCCTCAAGTCTGTAAAGAAGTCAGTGATTCACTTGCAGGTATAGTTGGGCACAAAGTAAGAACTTGTTCTGGAGCAGTCTAGGAGCTGCAGAATGAAGTGGGGGTCAGTTGATGATGTAAAGCTACGGTCACAATGACCCGTACGACCTGCTACGACCTCTCTGCGAACGATTTTTTTCTCATTTCTTACGTCATTCTTGAGGCGTTGTTACGAAAAAACAGCGCTCGCAGCCCGTTCGTAAGTTCGTAGACAGGTCTATGGTCTTGTTAAAGATTTTCTACGACCAGTCTACGAACGCAGAGACTAAAACCTGTGTAATATGCCTGAGCGGGAGAGTGAAAGTGGAGAGAGACACGCTCTGGAGACTGCGCATCTCTTGAGGCGCAGTTTAGCCTGTACAGGGATCTGTATGAAAGCCCACGGGCCTGGAGCACGCGACGGAAACGCAGCTAGCTTTAAACACGGAAAGGAACGGACAAGGAGCGCACGGGGAGGACAGGACAAGGAGCGCACGGAGGGGACCGGACAAGGCGCACGGAGACAGGACGGAGCGCGCAGGGGGCCCGGACCCAGAGCGCGGGGACCAGACCCGGAGCCTGAAGGGATTAGATCGCTTGAAACACGGCCGGACCGGACCAGGAGCGCACGGAGAGGAACGGACCAGGAGCGTGAAGGGATGAGATCGCTTGAAACACGGCCGGACCGGACCAGGAGCCCACGGAGAGGAACGGACCCGGAGCGTGCAGGAATATCGCTTGAAACACGGCCAGACTGGACCAGGAGCGCGTGGGGAAAACGCAAATCGCCTGGAGATGGACACAACCACGGGGAGACAGCTGTAACAGACGTAGACATTTGGACAACTTCTGCTCGCTGATGGTTTGGGAAGTGCTTCAAACTTTTTTTATATGAACACAATGATGTCAGTGGATTAGTCTTCAGCATCTGTCTTCGCTTTGGAAGTTTTGGCGTCTCCTCTGCAATACTCAGGTAAGAAACAAAGCGGTTTTGATGTTTTTACAGAGGTTTGACTTTGTGAGTTTGTTGTGTTTCGGGTGAGAGAGACAAAAGATCAGAACAGATTTCAGACAAAGCCTACACAGAATATACATAGCTATTCATAAGCATATTTGTGTTTTGCTGGTGTGCAATTAGGTTATTGCTATTCTGGTACGGTTTACGAAAGGTTTAATAGCTAAAAACGCCTTGATAAAGGCTTGAGTTGGACGTAGGGACATCGCGCAGCTCCCGTGCGATACACAATATATGTAGGATTACCGTAAAGACGCATTAAGCAAGCTTTAGGGCACACGCAAGGATGCCGTACGGCTTCATTTCCCCAAGAATGTCGTGAGTTGTTGGTGAGAGCAGAAAGTCTGCCGTAAGAAGACTGTAGGAAAACAGTTTCCACTCCACGAGCCACGTACGAACCCCAGATTTCGTACGACCTGTAAGATTCGTACGACCATTTTATTCGTACGGGTCATTGTGACCGTAGCTTTATCTACAAACCTTTCGATTCTGTAGGTGAACTGCTAAAGGTCCATGGAGGGGAGATGCAACATTTAATTGAGTTGTACCTAATTTTTACCATCTTAAAAACAGAAATAAGCATTTTCTTTAAATCAGCCTACATGTTTTGACCCGTGAGGCTCCATACAATCTGCAATAAGTCTACTTCTTGCTTGTTTTTGTGAACACGTAATGCCCTATTGTAAAACATTACATGAAGATAGCAGGTAATAGAGACTTCATCAGTAAAGTTACACAGTGAAGCTTAAAATCCTTGAGTTGATTCACAGACTAAACAACACAACACATGTGAAAGAAACAGGCTGAGTTTAGTGTGTCTGGAGCTGTGGAATGTTGCTGTTGTGTTTATGCGTGGCAGGCCTCGGACAGGCTTAATGCTAGGATAAAATAACCCATAGTGAGCTGTCACTGCATGTTTACACAGCACCCACTCACCCTCCTCCTCCTCCTCTGGAATTTATCTCCTTTTGATCCCTAATTCAAAGGTGCAGGACACATGACAGGCATGCAAACAGCAAAGCAGACTGTGATATTAAAATGCAATACTGACCCAAGTCTTTAAAAAGCACTGTAACTGGACAAAAAAAAGGATTATCTTACATAGAGAATGTGAAAAGTAGTAACTTAAGAGTATAACAAATAAATATATTACGATTCGCCTAAACACCGGGCGCCTCCACCTCCGACCAACATCAAGTGTTCGCTAACCTGGGGTGGGGAAACTGGAGTGCCTGGAGCAAAACACCCAGACACGGGGAGGAACATGTGAACTCCACACAGAAAGGCCTGGGCCATGCGGGAGTCGAACCCGGGACCCTCTTGCCATGCTTGCTATCCGCACTGCCACCGTGCATATACACTTACTGCAACGAATAGTCTCTAATTATTATGACCCCCAAAGACACAGCAATAATGTCACAATAAATGTACACAATGGTTAGTGTGTAAATACACTTGTAGTTATAATGTTAACAAAGTTAATAAAAAAAATCTTGCTTTGGCCATTTTGAATCTTTGGAAATCCCAAACTTGTAATGCATTTTCTTTTATTACATTTGTAACCCAAGAAGTATCAAATATACATTCTTGAAGCTAAGAATGTTTCCTATTTAGTTATAGTTTTTCATCTTAATAATATGATATCGTTTATGTTTCAACAACTATTGTAGAAATGTTCTTCGTTATAAGTAAAAATCAAGAGATTGATTTGGATTTTTTTTTTAAATAAATAAAACACCATTAATTGCCTCATGATTATTTCTCACCTTTATAACACAGTAAATAAATACATTGTTTGCTGTCTCATCTCTGCTAATAATACTATTACAACAAATATATATGATGCATATGTTTTCTGTATTGAATTAGATTACAGGCAATTATTTCCAAACAACTCCAAACCCCATTGACTGGCCGGTTGCTAGAGTCTGTTACTGTGTGCAGCTGCTCTTGTAAACAAGGCTGACGGCAATCTGGGGGGACCATATAAGTAGCTGAGTGAGTAATAATTGAACTGATGAATTATTAATTATTCATTTAAATGCAGCGGAGCGGGCCTTTGTAATGCACTGCGCATTGATAAAGAGAGTGACTTGTGTAATTACGTCATGCAGCGCGGCGCGACACAACAATAGTCCTGTTACGGGCATCCACTAAAGCTTGTTACAGTGTGAGAAAACAAGATAAACGCCTACATGTGCATATGTGTCCTATAAAAGAGCCTCCAGGTGCTTTTGATTAGAAAACAGCCTCCTGCCCATGTGGCTGTGGAGGCTTTATCTGCTAAAACCAATGAGCAATTTGGTATCCTTGTCATTTGCAATCCTCTTTTATTTTCCCTATTTAAAACGCGTTCAAAGTTCACCGCCTCTTTCGTCTGTGAACATAACTTCCTCAATAAACAAGCGGCCTGTTATCTGCATCTACTTTCACACCATATTAGTGAATGGAGACAGGAGCGTTTCTCTTATGCCCCGGGCTTTCATGCTGCGATAAGGGAACTGCTTAAGCACTGGATGTCTTTATGTGCATTGGGCGCATGTGGATTATTTACAGGCTTTGGGGTTTCCTGCTGCTAAAGCCAGCTCAGAGTGACTTCCAAATCCCAGCTCAGAGCAGCACCACAGTTAGGTCCCGCTCTCAGCAGAATCCGTCGCTGCACCTTCTCCTCTAAGAGAGAAAAAGAGAAAGAGAGAGACGAGAGAGAGAGAGAGAAGCACCCCATATGGCTTTTCTTTGTCCTTTTCATGCAGCATACATTTTCTACATCTAATCACAAGGGCTAAACAATGACTCAACATCAGTACAAATGAAATTTGCATGAACAAGGCAAAAAGGAAAATGCATATTAAAAAATTTGCAGTATTATTACGTAATTTGCAGAAATATTCTATAATATTTAAAAATCCTAAGAGCATATCTAGAAAACAAAACAAAAAACTTCTTGTGTATTAAGACTAGAAAATGGACAGAAAATTTCTTGGATAATTAATAATAAGGATGTGGCATAACTTTGGTATTTGGTACGTTTCCATGGGGGTGCAGAGCAGGGAGAAGCTGAGCCGTACAGTGTTGTTTGTTCAGGCCTATCAATACAGAGACCTGTGTACTCCTCTGAGCGTCTGGCCGCTCTCTACAGCTGGGGAAGACCTTGAACGTGAAATAGTTTCAAGCAGATTGCTCCTAATTGCTGGAAGATGTGCGAGCAGGTGTAACCGGATCCCTGCGGCCACTTGGAGAGACGGAGGCGGAAGGAGGTCTGTGGGTTTGTGTGTAAGTGTGCACGGCATATTTACTCAGCAGCCATCTTTATTAGGCAGCAGGCACAGAGAGCAACAACACCACTAATAGGTTAGGTCTTAATGTAGTCCCACTCAGACGACACAGACCCTCTGGCTTTACCCTCCGCCTCTGTGGGCAGCCACGCTCATGGCCTAAATGTCAAGGTTATCTGCTTGACTTTGTGACTGATGGCACGCCTCAACCTTCCTGACATTTATCACCATTGCTGTTCTTTTTGCTAACACAAGGTCCTTTGCTCCTTGGTGGGAACAATTCACTTTAGTTCAGCCAGCAGTGAAGCAGTTGTAAGACAAGAAATCAACACATTATAATTGAAGGGCTAATGTCTGAGAGATAAATTAATCTTCAAAAAGCAGTTCTTTTGTTTAGTAAGTAAGTTCCTTTTTTGTTTGTGAATTTTGCCTTCTGATTCTGATTTCTAATTCTAATAAGGGGTAGGGGTAGGTCTACATAGATATATACTCTTTTGTGAACATTGTCACGTTTTAACAAAGCATTTATATAAAAATTCTTAAGTATTTTGAAGTATTTGAATCAATCAGTTGAGTAAACGTATTAAATATATTATATAATAATATAATAATAAATTTCTACAAATACTGAGGGTATGGGAAGAGGTATAAGCTCAATAAAAGAAAGACAAAGAAGTATCACGCTGTTGGTTGGTGAATCCCACGCAGACCTTTGTAAGAACATCTCTCAGAAGAAAGATTTGGGAAGCATCATACTGGTGAACAAGCCAGGCTTATTGTCTTTTTAACCTTTGAAAAAGTACTGTGTAAAAAGTTGAAAGAATCACATAAAAGCTCTGGCTTGTGCCAATAACTGCTTTATGTTTGTTTAAAAAAGGACAGAATGTGCAAACTGGCAGATAGTGGCCTCCAACTGAAAGGATCTACATACATACATTACAATGACACAGATTGTCCAAATGATATACCGTACAAGGGCTATGCAAACATATAATAATGAGATTTGAATACTTGCCATTTAATTGAAATGCATATCATTTTATGTATTTTTATGAAGGCTTATTTTTAAACATAAGCTTCAGAGTCATGTCTATTTATATTAATTGCCTTTTGTTCCCCTTCCGTCAGTGGTGTTATCTGCAATGCAAAGTAGGAGAAGTCTGCTATCCCTGTAAGTATATAATTAATGCCATTTCCAAAAAGCCACTCCATATGGAAAACAGGCCGTGACGCTCAAACCTTGCACATTTCAGGTCCTCACCACAACACACTCATGTCTGTGTTTAGGTTTTCAAACTCATTTAGGTGGAATACATAAATAAATCAGTGTTTTATACATACTTCCAACCATTAAAATTCTCTCCCTTCACTGTATATTTCAACTTATCCATTAATATTTATGACAACACTAAACACTTGTAATGTCCACAATAGTAACAATCCAAGACAATGCAATCTAACTTTTTCTCTTAGTTTGTTCAAATACATCTTTATTCATGACTAGATTGAGAGTTACAATAGTTCTCTCATCATTAATTTACTCAAAGTTGCATTGTGCTGCAACTAAAGTTTAAGTGCTCAGAAAATTCCTGTTTTCACTTACAACCTATCACCAACCACTTCTGTTATTACTTGTGATTAGTAATAAAAAAAATCTGAAACATGTAGCGTTCAAAATTGTCATGCAGCCAATTCCAACAACAACAAAGATTTAAAATAAGCACAATTTTTTTCATGATCAGTTTTGCAGTTTTGAAGAGTTAAAGGACCCGCTTATATTTCCAAGTCATTTTAGGTAATATACCATAATTTATTATTAATAACTTAATATTATTATTTTTAATGCATAAGTAAAAACATTTTGTTCAAGAGACGATGTAAAACAACTGACTTTCTGTAGAATGTTCTTTACAAGTCTGCTCTTTTGCCTGTCCAGTAAAGCTCTCCTCTTTTCCTCTTTGGCCATAACAGGTAATGCAGCACTGATGGATGTCTTTAATGTGTCGAAGAAAAACAAGAGCAAAGTTATTAAGTGTGAGTGGAGATAGAGGAGAGGAGGCTGAGCAAACGAGTGCAGACAGATGGAAAGAATGAGCAGACGAGTGAGAGAGAGGAGAGAGTAAACTTGTAGTGCCGGGGCGCTCTGTGCCTGGTACCGAGACCCCCCTCCACCCTCTGCGGCCCCCTCAGAGGTCAGCTCAGCTATGCAGGCCTGACAGCTTCCGTTTGCTGTGTGCAGTGCGTTTGTTTGGATTCCCTGCCATTGCTTAGTTAGCAGCTTAACAACAGATGGCTAAAGAAGGCCTTTATTCACACTGGTTCAGAATACATAATCTCAGCCAGGGATGTACACAAGAAGCAAACAGAGACACAGCACACATGCAAATGACAGGGACACTCAGACTTGCAGATGCAGCAAGTGGAAACAGAGCAAATTGGTTTTAGCTAACAGCAAACATTTAATATCTTGCTTTTAAAATGCATGCAAACATTCTAAGTGTGTTTTCACGCACAGTCGAAGAGGCAGCTTAATTTTGACTGCAATCTTCCTCACTGCTCCAGACAGGGATAGATTTATAGGCCAAGTGTGTTTGTTTAGCTGGCAAATGTCCCTTTAAGAAAACAACTTTAGCTTTTGGGGTGTTATTTACTAGTCCGATAAAGTTTTGTGTGACCTTGTAACCTTGTGACACAAGTGCACACCTGCTCTCAAACAAAGAGGTTGTTGCTTCTACCTCCTTAAAAGCTGACGCAAAATCTTGTGTGGTTGACATTTCTCCCATTGTCATTCTGTGAGTGAACGCAATGTACCCCATCCAAGGCCCATAGTGCTGAGACAAATCCCAACAAATTCATTTGTTTCCTGAATCAGTGTGTTGTTCTATCGAAGGTCCCTGAAGCCTTAAACACAGGCCCAATAATAATCTATGAATCTTGTGAATCTCCACAAGTTTGGGGAGGTAGTGTGGCCCCTGTAATGATTCTCTTAATAGATGACTTTGGGCTCAGTGCAACTCTGCTACAACTTTTTGTCAGATTTCAAGGTTCTCACCACATCACATCGCCATCACATCATATACACAATAGACCAGATTTACCAAGTATTAGTTCATGTGCAAAATAAGCTAGAGGGGACAAAAATGTTTTTTTCTCACACAGAAATTTAAAAAAAATTGAAGTGGTGCATATTTGTTTGGTGCAGTATATTAAATGTACATGCTCCAATAATAATTGGCTGGCAAAACGCTCACATTTTTTATTTTATTTTGTTGTAGTTTGAACCTGCAATTTAGCACCTGTCTTGATAAATCAGACCCAATGAGTCAGTGCAAACCATAACCTCAATGAATATCAGCTCTCCTCTGGGCTATACAAGTGAGTTTAATTAACACCTATGTACAAATCATTGTTTTGTTTTATAAATAAGAGCACACATGAAGGCAACTCAAAAAAGTGGATGTCCTGACACCGAAACTGTCAGGTAAAGCATTCTGTTTATTACAAGAAAGAAAGAAAGTTATTTTTCCAAATATTGCGTGATTCCATTTGATCACATGACATGCTCTTCTCCGCAGTCTGTAATGACCTCGGCATGTAGTTTCTGTCTTTTATGTGACATAATGCAAATGTGACAGAAAGCAATGCTAAATATCTTTATGTCTGCAGGCTGCTTTTTAAACACATTTAACATTTTGAAAACAATTTGAATTCTTCTATTGCATGGCCGTCCTAAAAAATCTTATGTTGAAATCTTACGTTACAAAATTTAAGCATTTGATTTTAAACTGCATCACTCAGCCCAAACCATTTGTGCATTTCCGAATCTTATTGTACTCAAGCTAACACAATAAATCCTATTTTCTTGTAAACTCAGCGTGGAGATGCATGAGGAAACACAAGCAACAGCAAATGGGCTGCATACACAGATGTCTTATTATGCCCAACAACTTCCTGAGATGATTCAATAAGCACGGCATTCCCAGCTCAGGCATTTCCGCCCCCTGCCATTCTAAAATGAAGACGGTGTTTATTACAGCTTTAGTGTGGTGTAAACTCATAAACAGCCTCCCGGACTACAAGAGGAGCTGTCAGCTAAATATTGTCTCTCTCACAAGCCGCTCTTCCGCCTCAATTACGCCTTTCAACTTCGCCGGCTCAGTATGATAAAGTGGCCGTAAAAATCATTCACATTAATACACCATTGTGCATCTGCTGCTAAAGGTAATTAAAGAAGTAAATGACTCATAAGAATAGACATATTAGGCGCAAACTGAAAAGGCAACTGGGCTGTCTGCTGAAAATATGTACCATTAAGATACTGCGTTTTCATACCGAGAGTAATCAGCTTCACTAGCCTGATGCTGATTTTATTCACTCCGCTGGAAAGTCTATCAGGGCACCGCCGCATGTCACTGTCCCCTGTGTGGACACTGCATTGTTCACGAATGGCAGTGCTTAAGGCGAGACACTACAGATGGGGAAATACTTATTTTCTAGTTTTTTGATGTGTTTGATTTCTTAACACAATTGCTTTTAACGGAGAAGCAACAAAAGTGACCAATCCGCTCATAAAGATGTTTTGTTTTCTATATTCTCTAATTTCTCTGGTATATGTATTGTTTCCAAATGGATAAAGATCAACCCTTAAAGAGACTTCTGGTGGGTGGTAAGTCTCCATAGAGATTTTGTTTTGTGTGAATTGTTCTCTATTATGAAAAGAGGCTGATTTATTGTCAATAAGAAATCAGTGATCACATGCATTCTTACTAGAGCTGGGCAATATATCGAATTTTAGATAATAACGCGAATGTTGTTTTGAAGATATGTACAAATTGAATATCGAGTGTATCGTGCAGTAAAAACAGGATACAAAAGAGCTCATTTACAAAAAAAAAAAAAAAGTGATAATGTACTCTTAAAAACAAGGCAAGTTTAAATATAAACTGTATCAGAATCTGTGCATTAAGCAATTAAACATAAAAATTAGTTTAGAATGGGAGATTGCTGCTCTTTTGTGATAAGTTTGACTAATTTGTCAGATAATTAAACACACTAGAAAAAACAACCATCTTAAATGAGAAAACAAGCGAACTATATGTTTCTCTAGATTTTGTATTTTACATTTTTTGAGTAGATTTTTTATTGGTTTGAACGCGATTGCCAACAGAACAAGTCTAAAATGTCTAATTGTTCGCATCTTGTGTTCTTGACATAAAACTAAATGTACTTGTTCGACTTTATTGTCAAACTTGCTCAAATCATGTTAAACAAGACGTCATTCAATCAGTTTTAATCTCATCAGACAAAAAATTGTCCAAATATTGTGATCGAGATTCGCCAAAACATTATCGAGTTAATCCTTTTTGTCAATATCGCCCAGCTCTACTGTGAGTAGGTTGACGCTCCACAGATTTTAGACTTAGCTGGAACTGATGGGATCCCCTGCTTATTTCCACGGAGATAAACATTTAATATTATACTGTGGAACATTTTAGGCATATCAAGAACACCTCTGACAAGGTAAACTGGTGGTGGAATTTCCATTTTAAATTAGTTAAGTTTGTAAAGTATGGAGAATTCATGACTGTAAAATGACTATCAATTTTGTAAACCAACCACTTGATTGGACCTTTTAAAAGAAGGATTTGTTGATATTTAATTCCAATCCTGATTCATCCAAAAAGTAATCTTGGGTTAAAATTTTCAGTAAGACACAGTAAACAAAAAAGTTTGCAAATTTGATAAAGAGATATTAACTTATTGTTATGTTTTTTGACTGTTTTATCATCAAACACCATTTCTACAAATCTTGCAACAAGAAATTTTGTAATATTTTAAATTTTAGAGCGTAAATAAGACAAATGTAAATTGTATATTGTTTTCTTCTCCCAAATGTGCAATATTGGTTGTTTTCACACATAAAAAACTTTATTTCTACATAAAAAATACTACAAACTTGTAGAATTTGTAATACAGTGTTTGTCAATGAGTAGCTATGGTGGCAGTTAATGCACATCGTGTTAATGGTAGCTAGTAGTACTTTTGGTGGTAGTGATAACTAATGTAGTGATTCATTTGATGATGTCCCAAAAACAAGAAGCAAACAGAGACGAGATCCAGCCTTTTCAGTAGCCGGCTCTGGAACAACTTATCTTTGCATGTAGGGCAGGCCAAGTCACTGAATGTTTTTAAGGTTCTTTTAAAAAATCTATACATTATATTTTGTTTGTTTTTTCACTGTTTTATGCAACTTGTACTTTTGGCCATTGTTGTAAGCGCTTTATAAATAAAGTTTGATCGGTTGATTGATTGATACTAGCACATTTATTCATATTTAACAGTGCTCACGGTCAGCAGCAAAAGTATCATGAACTCACTATATAAATACCAAATACACAGGTAACTTTGTATTTAGTTATCACGTTATGTACCCCTTTAAGTGCCAGTATAATTACCATTAAGTACCACTGATAATCTCGCAAAAAGTACCTATAAGTGCCACCATGACTACCTATTGACTGGCTGTATAAAGTTCCATCCAAACATTTATATTTTTTACATATATTTGTGTCTGTAAACTGTAGAAAAAGTGTTGAATTGATATAGCATCTTTAGAAATATGTTTTTTTCTTTGCCTTAACAAAAAGCAGGAGGTCACAAACGCAAATCTAAGCAGTCAACTCCTGGGCGTCATTTTGCTGTCTGCCAGATGGAAGAATGGAAGAAGTGAACACAAAGAGGTACAGAAATGGCCCAAGTAAATGGTGTGGGAACAATGCAGTGGGCAGATCTGCGCAGCCCCTATCCTCCTGACCATAGCTTTTTGAGAGTATGATGCTTCGGGATGCCCACCACTGAATACAGCCATAATATCTGTCAAGTTGATAAAGTGGTAGGAGAGGCATGCCGACTGCGCTGGGTGCTTAAATGGACTGTTAGAAGCCACGCGCTCCTCCAGATTGCATCTTTGTTGGAAGTGTTGCATCACTTGGTAGCTGCCGAGTGTTGTGCTTGGGAAAATGGGCGCTTCCAAAAACCCCAGCTTGAGACCTTGAATACTGTGAGCGGGTTTTATCATGTGCGAATGATATTGTTTAGAATGGGAAGAGCTATCCGGCCGGGTCTCATAGACAGAGGACTCAACATTAGTGAGACGCCGGAGACTCGGGATAGGACCAGTAAAACCTTTAAATCCTATTTAGTTGTGGTGAATGCAGATGAATATAGACCTTAAACAACTATAGAAGAGAGTAAAAGAGTACTCCGGGGCTATGAGTGGAAATGAATGGTGCGTTTGCTCTAAACTGAGACTATGTAAAAATAAGGTAATGGTTCAAGATTAGCAAAGAATTTAAGGTGAGAAGGAAACGTCTTACTTACTTGCAGATATTAATTTGGTTTCTAATGTAAAAATGCACATATTTGGGCCACTGAAATTACATAATGGACAGATTAGAACATTTGCTAAATAGGCTAATGTGTATGATTTTAGATTTTAAATCTGAATCTTTGTCTTCAAATTAGCCATCAACAAATGTTCTGTACCTCCCTCAGAATTTTGCAAAAGTGTAACTTTCTGGGGGTGAAAAATTACAGGATGGGTTTTAAGGCTAAACAAAGTCAGCAATGGTAAATTAAAACCATACTTTGGAACATTGTTAATAGTGATAATTGTGTGTTCAGCCATATGAAGCATTTAACTTAAAGTTTGGGTAACTAACTTCAACTACAAGCTTTGCATTAAAAGAATATGGCATTTGAAGAACTAAGTGAAAAAAATTAGATCACTGAGTACTGTCTGAATTAAATCATAAAGAACTGAATGCAGCGCTTTGATTGGCTGAGCTTAGGTGGTCTTGCCTGCGATCCAGAACCTAGTCTACATTGTAACGAGCAATCAGATTAGTTAATTTGCGTGATGCAAATGAAACAAAGAAGCTGATTGGTCGTCTGTCATTTACACCAAAATCTAACTTCACTAACCTCACATTAAAATCGTCAGTTCCGCGTGATATTTTTTTCAAGTATTTTTTTCATCGGAAGCAGCCATGTTAGTTTTCAGATGGCAGAAGATGCGTGTCTCTGATTGGCTAATTAATCTGTCAATCACGGCTACAGAAATCCGAAAGAGGGACACAGTGGCCAGACGATATATTTTATATATATCGTCTGGATTTTCGAGGCAATTGGTGATCCTCTCCACTTTAACTTGGTTGTTTGTAAGAAGTGTTTTTCATACCATAATTGCAAACAAAACTAAATGCTTGTTGACATTAACCATGTGTTGAATTTAAGAGAGGAAGTTGTCAGAATTGTGTTTGCGCTGAGAAAATCAGCTACCCCACCTTTAAGTAACATTATTCTATGGAAGCAAACAGCAGGAAGCCCCCCTCAAAGAAAAGTAATATTCAGTTTGGTGGCCAGGCAAGCTCACAGTAAAAACACAGATTTACTTAGTGCATCATAGATATCAAAATTTGGGGTGTCAAATGAGTGCATTAATTGTGATTAATTAATTAATTACAGACATATTAATCTAGTTAAATTTTTTTTTATCACATTAATCTATTTTGAAATCTTCAACTTCATTGTTTCCATCTGTGAGTTGCAAAGTGGACATAAGGCTTGTTCAACTTGACTTGAGGAAAGTCTGCACATGCCAGTCGACCTGAGGGACGGGGGGCAAAGGTCACGAGTAGCAACGAGCAGACGAGTTATTGGACTGATGAACCGGAATTTTATGATCAAAAACTCCATGACGACACCATCGATAAACGTAGATGTGCCGTTTTTGTAAGAGAGAATTCGCAGCTCAAGCTTAATATACCACAGCAATGTAAAGCACCCAGTCATGAGCGCAGCCACAGCTAATGCTAAGCTAAGAAGAGAGCAACAAAAGACTTCCTAAAGTCTTCATTTTCACCCAGTCATGAGCACAGCCACAGCTAATGCTAAGCTAAGAAGAGAGCAACAAAAGACTTCCTAAAGTCTTCATTTTCACCCAGTCATGAGCGCAGCCACAGCTAATGCTAAGCTAAGAAGAGAGCAACAAAAGACTTCCTAAAGTTTTCATTTTCACCAAGTCATGAGCATAGCCACAGCTAATGCTAAGCTAAGAAGAGAGCAACAAAAAATCCCACTTCAGCTAACAGTCTTCTAGTCTTCATTTTCACCCAGTCATGAGCGCAGCCACAGCTAATGCTAAGCTAAGAAGAGAGCAACAAAAGACTTCCTAGTCTTTTTTTTTTTTTTTTTGCAATATATTAATATTTCCCTTCTGCAACAATAAAGTAATTAATTAAATTGGATAAAAAATAAACAAAAACACTTAAGCTGAGTGTTTTTCTCAGCAATTTTAGGTAAGATTAAAAATACATTAATTAGATTAATTCATTACAGACCATAATTAAATAATCTCTCAATTTTTTAATCGCTTGACGGCACTAATCAAAATTATAAAACCATATTTTTTATTGAAGTCTATTTTTGGCCAATAAGTTACACAGTGCATCTTTAAATAGGACTTTCCTGTAGCCTACAGTTTGTTCACTAATCTTTCAACATATTAGCAAGTGCTTTCAATATGGCAGAAAATGAAAGAAAATTTTGTTTGAGTCTAATGGAAAGTAATCTGACAACCGTTAGCTCTTAACCTCTGACCGTCTTCACAGTTGTATAGTTAATATTATATTAAAATAAAATTCAGTACATTCCGAGGGGGGCTGTTAGATCAAATGCACAATAATAATCTAATTAACATAACAGTAAAATTGCTAAATAGCACTGTTTATGATTGTATAAATGAAGAGAGTCTTTACTGTGTGTAGAAATGCTACAAAATAGAGAAGAGATGAAAAGAGTTATCATGAAGTCATAAAGCGTCACAGAGCTGGAGGGCCCAAACTGATGGTCTGTTGTGAGCTAACCCCTGTCCAGCCTCCACACCACAGGGCGTTATTTAACTCAGAGCTGATGCAAAACCAACTCAGCTAGATGAATAATCCGTGTAATAATGAGGAAAGCAGACAACAAGCGTGACACCGCCTGCAGCTACTCCAGACTGTTGGTCAAGAGGAGATGGATAAGTAATGACATCTGCCCAAAGAGCACATGAGAAGCTGAGGATCAAGCATCTTGTTGTTTTTATTTAAGAAGCAGCAAGAAAATTTTGTATTTTGCTGCTTTTGTTTTATGTAGTCCACATTAACCCTTAGCACTCGGTCAAAACATTCTCTGCAAGCTTACTGAATTGTAAAATCTATCAAAATACAAATATTTTCAGCAAATACAAAGTGCTGCACTTTTCCAATTTGTGTTTGTGTATAGCAACTTAGCAAACAAATCTACAAAAAGAACCTTTCAAGAGTCAAAATAATTATACTGCAGGTTGTATTATCCATAATGCTCATCTAGGCAAGCTAAATCTTTGGAATTAAGAACTACACCTTATGTATTACTTCATATTAATTGAACAAAAAAGTAAAGACAACACTCACAGTAAGTTGGAGACGGATTATGATAGATATAAGAACATTCAATACAGGGCAACAACTCTGGCTACCATTAAATGTTCTCTCAAAACTTGAAACATTTGTGTCAAAGATTTTACATTGCAGGGCATACAAACAAACTCAAAGCAGGAAATGAGAGAGGTTTTGTACATTTTTGCTTGTGTAAAAGTCTAATGACATGATTGCAGCAGACACTAGTAAGGGTAGAAAAACTGCTGGAAGCTTCACAATGTGTTGATTTAAAAAAATGTGTTTATACTTCAGCGTTCAAAATGAAGAGTGTATGTTTATTGTGGTCAGTCTAAGTCACACTTGCAGCATTCAGGTTGTCTAATAAGCATTTTGATTGGCCACATTTATGAGGTGGGATAAATTATCTTGACCAAGGAGAAGTGTTCACTAACACAGATTTAGATTGGCTTGAGACCAATATTTGAAAGAAATGTGTTGATAAATTTGTTGATAAATAAAAATGGGAACAAAATAAAAAGTGTTGCTTTTATTATTTAGCGTAGTGTAAGAAAAATACCTGAATCTGCTCATATAAAATGTTCCTAATTCACTAACCTAGAATGTGCATGTATTTGAACATTATGTGTATTTGCATTTGTGTCATTACTAGCCAGGGTTAAAGCAGCATTAGTACTCGCTTTCCACTAAGGCAGTCTGAGGTTTACAACTGTGCATCATTTCACGCTGCCTCCGCTGCCTTGAACTGTCCTGACCTCGGCCCTAACACATGATGATCTGTCCGCGGAGAATTCCCAGTGTGAATGTGTACAGAGAGAGTTCCTCTGAAGGAGAGGATTTTCTATAAATCACTAGCCGCTCCAATTGGCTATGGATTGAGTTGCAGTAGGGAGAGAGACAGCTCCCTGGGAATAGCAGTGTCTCTGTTGAAGTCATTCCAAGATGGGTAATATGATCCTATGCCGCCAGGAATAAAAAAAGGGATGAGAAAAAGAAGGAGAAAAAAATCTGATTGTTTCGACCATAAAGTGGTATATCCAGCAGGGTCTAGACACAGCCCTTGTCACATCAGACAGTAAAATATTTCAGGACTCTTTTCTGTAGACAAATGATATAAGACAATGTTTTCTCTATTTTGACAGATGAACTTATTCGTTTATATAAATCCTAAACCAATTTGGACTGAATCTGAAAGTCTTTTATTAAAGTAAACAACATAACTACACTTTGACTGCTTTACTTTTCTATGGTGGTATTTTGCCTGCCATTTTATTCATTCTGTGGTAACACTTAAAAAAGGAGTTCCCTAAACTCGTTGCATACTATAATCTACTACAAATTTCAAAACGTGCACAAGTGCTAGCTATTAAAAAGTACACTGACATGATGTATCTTATTAAGGAACCTTACTTTAAAATGTACTGACGAATTTCAAAGCACCTTTCAAGTCAAAACAAACAACAAAAAAACTAAACTTGTACTCATTAAACTGAACATTTCATATACTGTACTTTCTATATAAATCTACATTGTGACAAACACAAGCATAGAGAACTAAAGATAGCACAACCCCCCCAAAGTATATGAACGTATTTTTTTCCCAACCTCAGCACAAAATGCACAAATTTTGTGTAACATAAAAGGAAGTTTGCAGTTAGGATCATTTGCATTGAAATACCCACAATATGTCACCAGCCTATTACACACACGGGAATTACTTCTCACAATAACCCAATGAACTGCCAAATAAGGCTCATTTTTCAACAATGGCCTCTTTTGGGGTGAGGCAGACATTCATTTTTACTGTGAACTGTGAAAGGTTAGACAAAGTAAAGTTGCCTCCATTGTAGCAGGTTTTATCTCTATTGAACAAAAGTATGTACAACAGTTTCTAATGTACAGTATCTAAAAGTTTAGTTCAGACAATGTGCAAAATGTAAATATCACAGGATGAAAGATGGCATGTTTTGGAAGTCCAAAAACCAACCCTGAGGACGAGGAATACCCTAGGAGTATTCCTGCGTATGTCAATTACCGTAAAACACTTAAGTAAGCTCATTTTAAGCACACGCTTGCACTTTATGAACGCTTTTTACAACATTAGTTATGCGTAAAGCTAACTACAACATAGCATGCTAAAAACACACTACTGGCTCTATAAGTAGATGAAGACGGGGCAATGTGAACACAATTTCTCCCAAAGGTATGTTTACAATGTACCCAGTGTTTCCCGTACCATTCTACAGGGTGGCCACCCTGCTAACAGCACCTACCACTCTGCTCATCACAGTAATTTAACATTTATGCCAATAAACCTAAGGTAAACACTGGTATCTGTACGTTACTCACTTTAAGTTTT
This sequence comes from Mugilogobius chulae, assembly GCA_038363315.1. NCBI lineage: Eukaryota > Metazoa > Chordata > Actinopteri > Gobiiformes > Gobiidae > Mugilogobius > Mugilogobius chulae. The sequence goes on along the minus strand of CM076402.1, from coordinate 31,655,666 downwards.
GCTAGTAAAAAGTTTAAGCACACTATCAAAACGTGCTACATAATTTACTTTGTTTGTTTGTAAACTTTTTGTGAATGCTTAGTAAATATAAATAAGTGGGTGAGAGTGGCAAATGAAAACAACTATTTTATGAGTACCTGAGCACCAGCTACAGAACAATATACAAGCACAAGTATGTATATGTACATGCATGAATCGAAGTGCAACTCTGAGTAAATGTATAAAATAGAACATTATTAAAATATGGTAAAGAAAAAAAAAAGGAAAAGGAAAAAAAAAATTGCACAACCAATCAGCTTTTATCGGAAAGAGTCATATAGTTATTGAAGATTTTGAAGAATATAGATTGAAGATAACATTAAGACAGCATACTTGATTTCTCACAATGTTTTGTTTTTACAAAGCTCTAAGGTGGGTGCTTCAGCTTTAAAACAAACAACTAAAAAGCATACTTAACTATATTCTACCTTTTTGTTTTCTGTGTGAAATGCCTTTAATACACCAAACCCACTAAATATGTGCCATTAATAAACATCTCAATATGTTGCTGATTTGGATGTGAACAGTCTGAAAAGTATGTGTGACAGAAGTGGCCCAAACAACAAGCACTGCAGGAACCAAGGGCATGCGGGCTATAGAGCTGCTGGGATGGTGGGTGAGAAGGGAGGAGGGGGGCAATGTGGTGCTGGTGGGGGGTGGAGGGGGGGCGTGACAGACTGCTGTTCAACTCCATTAGCCGCTATGTGAGAGGGGTGCATCTAGCAGCACACGACCTGTGAAGAATCTTAGATCTCGCTCTATCTCAGAATGGGGATTGCCGCATTAATTCTAGGAAACTGTAATCTCTCAAGCAAATCAAATTACTCTCATTAAGCGCAAGAAGAAAACTGCCTCTGTAATAAGTATGTATAAAAAGTATTTATTACCATTAACCACCCCTTTAATATGAGCTAGCTTACAATGGCTTATATTTTTTTGCTGATTAGGTTTAAAAATTGCGAAACAAGGAAGGGCACTCACGCCGCGGATGTGCGCAAAAATACAGGCACAGTGTACAGCTCATGGAGTTTATGAGAGCGCTTGATACAGTGATTAAAGGGGAAGGGCTGAGGGATACTGTGCTCGGGGGGCCTTGGAGAGGACGTGCCTCACCTAGTCATAAAAACACACCTCTGTCTTTAAGCCAGCACCAAAATGGCTCTCGCTGGGTTCACTCGGAGGTGAATCACTAAAGAATTTACATGCAAAGTAGAACGTGTCATCACCCAGACACTGCCATGTACACGGTAGTGTTGCGATGGAAGTTGGCTCACACTCAAAGTCCAGTTGGTGAAGCTGACCCGGGACATGCACTATTAAAACAAGGCTATTTTTGACACACATCCACACACCCACACACCAAAATGTTTTCCACATCTATGTTTACTGAATATGAGTCATATAATATAGAAACTTTCAGCCAAAGAAACAAAAACTATTCTGATTGGCTGCAACAAGTCTCTATTTTCCACTCAAATCAAAGGATCCATAGTTGACAATTATTGAAATAATGTCAATTAACTTTAAATAAAGCTGCCGCACCTGAAAGTATGAAGTATTAAACTATACAGATGGAAAGTCTGATTTCTTCTCAGCTGTCACATAGCCAATCAGAGCGCTGCTTTCAGCTCTTGATGAGAATTTAATTATACTATAATAATTCAGACAGTACAAAGAAGTCACTGTTTTTAGTTTTGATAATCACCAAACTAATCGACTAACAAAAAGGTTGTAAAAATGTGTTGTGTGAGATTTTATTTATTTATTTATTCTTAGCACAAGTGTTTTTAGATTTACTGTCAAAGATTACATTTTATTGCCTTTAAAACAATGGTTCCCAAAGTGGGGTTCGGGACGCACAATCTGGATGGCACGAAATGGTTTCATGATGTAATTTTACTCTTTTGAGTTGGTTTTGAAACAGTTTTTTAACTGGAAGAATAATATTTAACAAAATTTGTATCATATAAAGCAATAATATACTAGAATAAATGCATTTGAACCCAATTTTAATGGTTTTCCGACATCAAATCTGTTTTATTTTGCTGCGGAGGTCGCAAGTTGGTTACATGGTTATTTTGGGGGTCCCGGTCTGAGAAGTTTGAGAATCCCTGTTTTAGAGAATGCAATTTTGACTTCTTTTTTTAATGTATTCACCTTATTCTGCCCTGCACACTTTTCAGCAAGTGTACTGCCAAGAAAAGTGGGCGGGGAGAATAAGGTGAATACAAGCTTCTGAAAAACAAATCTAACTTTGACAAACAGATTTGGCCACAAGTGCAAGATCTAATTACAATCTTTGTATCAGTGTTATTTGTTCAAGCCATTTTAAAACAACACAGGATATTTTACTGATGATGATACTTCAAAAATACATTTTGCTAATAGTGTCTTTTATTGTAATACTGTTCACACAAACACACAACAAGTGATGGGCTCTGAACGAATTATTTCTATAAGTCAGAATGCAGAAAATTCAACCACCAAAATTAATTGAAATCAGCTGGAAAGCACCACTATGAACCCCATTTATTAATTATTCAGCTAAGATTTAAGTTGAGTCATTAATTGATTAAGAGATTTCTCTTAGAACTATACCATGCTTGCTATACCTCTGAAGGAGGAGATAAGTTTAATATTGGAGATACATTTCTAACTTAAAATCCATTTCCTCCCAGCAGAATCATCTTGTTACTGCATTCATTCACGTGAAAAATAGTCCGCAATGTCCTGTCTCCATCTGACAATGTCCCGGTTGTTCACCCTTCGCTGCTAAGTTTGTCTGTTGTTGTTGTTAGATTCTGACGAACACCGGCACATTCCCCTCCTAACAGCCATGAAAAAAGCTTAAAACACATTGTGATGAACAATTCAGAGGCTCAGAATACAGTAGGTAAATGAGCAAAACATGTAGACTGATGTAGGAATTTTGAAATCAATTATTTGGATTGCTTTCATTTTTACGGACGCAAAAATCGGGTACTTCTGAAATTGTGCATTATACACAGACACCGATGCAATTTCTCATGCCATTGTCTTTTGTAGTATTTGTTAACTGCTTAATTGTACACAAGCATGGTGACTCCTGTCAAAGGTAAATGCTTGTTCTGATGCCAGGATATGACATCACTCCAGGTGTTGAACTGCTCTGCCGGTAAATGAATTAGACACAGATTATTACAACCTTCCAGTATTTCATTTTTTTTTTTATTTACACAAATTAATTACATCTGGGAAAAAGAGAAAGAAATCTAGCACAAAGACACTTAGCAACACATGGCAACAGTGGGAGAAAAATAGGAATATTCTTGTCGACAAAATCAATTAAAATTAGAGATCAGTAGGTCATTCATTTGCCACTTCAGCGTAATTACCTGTTTTCCTTCTCCTCATTTACTTCTTTATTCATCTGGGACACTATTGTCACGCCAAACCCAAAAGAATACACTTTTTGTGATTATTCAAATTAAACAACCATCCCTGGGAGACAATGCGGCGGGGCTAATGTGGTCTAAAAACAAACTTCCCCGGAGCGAAATGAAGCTATTCCATTAGTGATCAGCCTACATAAGGATTCTTTTCAATTTGACTTGTCTCATCAGTAAATAAATAATAAAGCCATGCAGTTAGCAGTGTGAATTATGATTTTGTCATACGACCTCAATCAGGTAGGAGCATTTGGCAGCAGGACAGGTTAGAACAGCACAGTTACCCCGTGGCTACAAATTACTGCTGCTTCTAAGACTGTCGATCAAAGAAGAGCTTCCACTTAAAATGATTCATTGGAGGGGATGGGAAGAGGAGGCACCACCACTTACTGTACGTTTTCTTTTCTAACTTTTCTGGAAGTCGTGGGCACTTTTTTTTCCCCCCTCTGTCTTTCTGATGGTGGTGGTGAGAGTCAGTTTGCCCCTGAACACAAGCTTTAATGTGGAATCAATAACTATTTCAAAAATATGCTTTTAAATAAATGTCATCAATAGATTTATGGAACTTTTTTACTTCAAATGTTTTCTTATGCAGTGATAAACGTGTAATATACAGTAGTTTTTCTTATAATATGGGAGTGAACTAAGTTTAAGTTTCAAATAGAGCTGGGCAATACATCAAATTTTAGATAATATAGTGACAGTTGTGGGTGCAAGGTAGCCAAGTGGTTAGAGCTCTGGCTGGTTGGTTGATATGTCTTAAGTCGACCAAAAATATTATATTAAATGTGTCTGAACATTTTCCAGTGGGCTTGAAATAATATTGTTTGAATATCACAATGGAGATAGTCCAAAAAATTATCGAGATATTAATTTCTTTCAGTATCGCCCAGCTCTAGTTTCAAAATATAAATTTAAGATGTGATTCTATTCACCTGCAGTGTCTCGCTTTCCATACTCGTGTGTGGTTTTGAGGAAGTGTGTAACAGACAGAAGAATTTCTCAGCTGTAACACATAAAGTGAGAATGGTTAGCATGTCTGCACTATATCCCATTAACACTTTGTAAACAACCACTCATAAAGATAATTATTTTGATTGCTAGACTCTTGCAAGGCGTTCCTTCCTTTTGCTCTCCTCAACATCTGTTTAAAATATGGGGCAACGTGGAATCTTGGCAGCTAGTGGTAAAAAAGAAAAAAAGTGACACACACTTGAATGTATAAATATAGTGTGTAACTTATTTTCCCTTCCTTCAGAGTTGGTGAAAAGGCGAGATTTTGGGCTTCCCACATCGCACCTGCCGGGAAGTGATCTGTTTCTCTCCAGCCGTGCATGAACACTCCTGGGATAGGCTAGGACATGTAGTAGCAGTGATGTGTGATACTAGAGCGCAGGGCTTCAATATGCTAAAGATGCAAATGTAAAGTTAAAATCAGATGTCCAAATATTCATAAATATAAAGAATGCATTAAGATCGTTCTCATTTTAGGTAAATTGTAATCAAAAGGAAGTGTGTATCTTAACCTGCCTGTTACATGTAGGAAGCTGGCAGAAGATATGGTGCAGTCTTGACCGACATAGTTATGTTTTGCAGAAGTTAATTAATGTGTAATCGGCAGTGGACATCTTGTCAAAGATGAGGAAAATAGATTTGTAGCAAAATGCATTAATGTCCTCATTAAGATGTCCAGTTATTTTCTATTTATTTTAGGCACAACTTATTAAAGGGGCACTGTGTAAGATTGAGAGGAATTTTAATTATCACATATAGTCCACAAATATTTAAATCATATTTATTCTTCTTTACAACATGAATACTTAAGAGAGCACTGTTAACCAATCCACATCAATTGTGATACATTTATACGTATTTGAAATGTTTTATTACGGGCCGGAATGTGGATCATTAACGCTAGATGGCAGCATGCTTAATAGGCAAAATGCATGTGAAAGGCTCCCTCTGGTGTTCAAAAGTGGAAATCACTTTGTTTGTTTGTTTTTCTTACACAGGTCAAGTCTCAGCAGTCTTAACAAACAATGTTGACAGCTATGTTAGAATACAACAGCCTTTTGAACTTTTGGCTAAGGGCTTGCTCTTGCCCTTGATGAAATGTGTTGATAATTATGCTCAAATTAAGTCATTCGTTTTTGTTGGTGGCATTCACCTAAAGTTATTTATAAAAGAAAATTGTTTTAAGGTAGTCTCTGAAAAAAGTCAATCTTCTAAAACTTTTCTAAAGCCTTTTCTCCTATTGTCTTCTGAAAATAAGAAATTTGATCTGAAATTGTACATTACATCAGATTTCATATTATTTCCAAAACCTCACTGCCTGCTTCTGCACTTAGATGCACTATAGTTTTTAGTTGTGCGGCAGACTGAGAGGAGACACATGATCGTGTACAGGAGATTGTGATAATTGCCCAAGATGTGCCTTGTGCTGAGTCCCCGGTCCTTTCGCTCATCAAATCCCTGCGGCCCCGTTTTCAATTTAACACGAGGTTTGACCAAATTCTCTCAGAGCTCTGGACAAAGCCACATCTCTGACACTTTCACATTACAGCCATTGCATTGGTCTGATTACACCTCCTCTCCTCTGCTTTCCCCCCACTGTACGGTAGCAAGAGAGCAGTGTCCATATCCTGTCTCTGTCCTTCCATTCTAAATCAACCACAAATAACTCAGCTTTCTGCCGCCTATCTTGATTTCACTCCGCCAGATAAGGGCACCATTTATTGTTTTCATTGAGCTTGAGTGCTAAGACCGAGAGCGGCGTGTTACTCCCAGATCGAGATAAATACACCACAAATGGCTAATTCAATCCGTCTTCCGTGCCGGTTGATGTTTTGAAGAGCGGGTGAGTATCAAAAGATTGCATGGTGAAACTGGAGTCCTCGTCTCTGATACCGACCAGAGACCTCATCAAATTGAGGAGGAAAAGCGGAGTGTAACTCGAGTCATGGATCCCTGTGGAGGAACACTAAACCCATAGTTTTAAATATGAAATATGATGGGATTCTTTGGAGATGGTGTGGCAGTGGAATGTTTGAGTCTGCGGACATCGTCGCATTTTATGCATATAGGTATACATTTAACTAGAACAAGGAAATAAGCACTGTTTTAGAGAACCATAATTTTGGGTTTGAGTTGAAAAGCTGAATAAGGCGCCTCTTGATTTGGGAGTGGATTGGATGGTACTGCCAGATGAATTTGTACAATACTTGTGAATTCAAAAACCCTTGGGAATCCACCTGGCCACACTCCTGGGGTAAGGTTTAAACCAATCGATGTGTGGTAAACCAAATATAGATTTGGCAGAGGCTAAAGCTGCAGCATCTAAGCAAACTGATTCAAAGATGGCGGCACCAACCGATGTTGGTCTATTTTAACAGAAATATGGATCAATTTCTTTTTTGAAAAACGAACACAAAGAGGCGCCTTGCACATTTGTAGGAAAAAAAAAATCTTTCAACTGGTTTTCACAAAATTTTGACCTCTAGGTATTCTTTTGCCAGATTACTGTTGTAAGTGAACTGTATCAGCCTGTTTGAGAAGACCGAAGTGAGTCAGAGTACTGTTTTTTCAAGCAAGATGATTGGACAAACAGAACACAGCAGAAGCATTTAAAAGTAAACAATGACTCTGAACTGACTTGATGACTTTTCCACTAATAACTTATGTTGAGCTAAAAGACTTATTACTCAGATTTGCATATGTGTTGTTCTTAATCATACACATTGGGTTAATATAGTGCTAAGTAAACTTTAGTCAGAAATAAAACAAATGAATTAACAGCTTACTTTGGTGAAATGCAATGCTTGAATTTTATACGAGAAGTAAACTAACCTTTTAAAATTACTAAGCCATCTTGGACAAACATTGTATTTTACAATGAACGATGCAATTTTGTTATAATTAACAACATGTGCTGGAACCTTTTTAATAGTGCTTTCAACAGCAATTTAAACACAACACATTGTTTCATAGCTCATTTGTATTGTTCAGACATGACAATAACTCCCATAGCACAGAATGCATGGCGGCTGTGTGGAGGTCGGCCCTGTGAGTGCAAGAGCAGAGTATTTACTGATGTGGTTATCTTGTCCTATGACAGGCAGAATCACTCAATCAGCTCCACCATGGCCACGCTCGGACAGGCATTACACGCACATGCTTCTGAGGTAGGACGCTTCAGACAAGCCAAATCTGATCAACAAATGTAGTTTCCCTGAGCAGCAGCAGCTATCGGAGATGAAGATGATATTATGTCGTAGTGAGTAAGTGAGTGAGACAGCAGTGCAGGAAGAAACAGGGAAACCTCCTGGATGACTTAGTGTCTGCCAACTGTAACACAAACGGATCACACACAGATAGTTTGTTCACATGGAATGTCAAGATTGTCTTCTTGTTTCTCGGATGCCTAAAGTTTTCACGATATCAAATTTTAGAATCACGATTATAGCAAAAGGAAAAATCACGATTTTGCGATTATTCACGATTATCGGCATTAAGAAAAATACTATACACATATATATTTAAAATCTAAATTATTGGTATTTGATTTGCTGACAGTGACAATACACTGATTGTATTACATAACTATGATGTAGCCTAGAATAAAAATAATAAATGCAATTATTTAAAATAATTACCCTTTGAAAAAAAATATAATAATTTTATGTTTTAGACAAAATTTTAATCAAGCTTTTTTTTTTTTACATTATTGTCCCTTTAATGACTGCTTTAATATTCTCAATATACTTACAAGAAGAGATGAATTACTAACTAATAATATTATTATGTGCGATATCTGTCACGTGACTCACGAAGGTGAGTCACGTCACCTGCATCTAAGTGCAGACAGAGCGTGTCGTCACGTGATGCCTGCACGCGTCTCTGCTTTCGTTTTACTTTCAGATCGGAGTTTATGTCAAACGAAGCATAAATACTCGTTTATTTTTGCCGTGAGCTGCGTGACACTTTCTGGAGCGCTTCGTTTCTTTACCTTTACTTGGACAAACAGCGAGGGATGATCGTATCGAAGATGCTAGATCATGTAGGATGTGTTAGCGCTTTTAGCGGCAGCTTTTCAATGACACGTTTTGCGTATTGGACACTCTTCAGCCCACACAATGCACTGATCATCTTTAAAACATCTTCTGACTTGATTATTTGGATGGATACAACTCCTGAAGCGCTAACTTCAGCAGCCTTAGCGCCGTTCTCCACTGGTGCTGCCCACGCACGTCACAGAAGACGTAAAAGACGTGTTTGCGGTATACCATGAGTTGTAAAAAGTCTACGAATAACCTACCGTGGGGGAAAATATTCACGATTATTGAAAAAACCGCTTAATCTTGACATCCCTATTCACAAATACATATTTTGTTCTGGGAGAAAAGTAATACCTGATTATGATATAAAGATTAGATGGGCAAATGGACAACCACAAGTCTCTAGACTGCACTCTTAGAAAAGAAATGTTGGATTTAATTAAAAATCTTAAGGCAACAAATTCCACATAAACTTGTTGCTTTCAAATAAAGAGACTTTGGCAGTTAAATGCCACAATAGCTTATTACTAATATCAAAGCAACATTGTTAATTAAATCCAAAATAAAAATGTTGCTTAGCGATTACTCAAGATTAACTTTTGCTGATTAATAATGTTGGTTTGATTTTAGCAACATTTTTATGTTCATTTTACTAAAACACATTATATTGTGACCAAGTTATATTTCTAATTTCTATTAAACTGACAATGTTAGGTTACTTCTAATTACATTTTATTAAGTTATTACATTAAGTTACAATTCTCAACTCAACAAAACCCCAACCAATTTCTAACAAACATTGAACGTTTTAAAAAGACAACGGAGATAAAAAGTGTTGACTTGAAAACTTTATTCTAAATATATTTTAACATCTTTAGCAGTTCAATGAGAAACATTTGTGCATAACATTTAGCATTAAATAAGACTTTAAAATAAGAGTACAGTTTGTTTTCAGATACCTTGTGCTTTACCAAATGAATTTAAAAGAATAACGTCACTAACAAACACATTCTCAAACAGACCAAAACCTTTCAGGTGTCTATGAGCAAATTTAGTGACAGGTGAATTTTACAGAGTAAACATGAAGTGTCATCAACAGTGTGAGATGCAGAAGTAAACGATACTTACAAATTGTTTTCAGAACTTGTACCTTATTGTCCATCCAAACCCATCAAGACTTTGATTAACCAAAGGTGTGGCAGAGTTTCTTTGTGTAGCTCAGAGTCAAACAGGAGTCCAAACAAAAAGGCACATGATGTCCAAGGTCCAGGAGAACAGTCCAACAGTCACTGATGATGCCATGATGATGCTGTTGTCCTCTGGCCTTTCCTTCTCATGGCTGATTGTCGACTTCCATTTCAATCTGCTCCAGGTCTCCTGCTTCCATCACATTGTCCTCCTGCAAGTAAAGCAAAGGATAAGTTACTGAAGATCAATATCATGACATCTTTATTCTTAAGCCACTTTTCATAGTTTGAAAGTTTAAGAGAAGCCAATAGTTTTCACAGCATGCACCACCAAAAACATTTGTTTTCTTACAAACAGAGCAAAAACTTCTTGATCGGAGTTGCAGTTTAAGTAAACTTAAAACTTTAGTACAGTAGAACTAACTGTGGACAAACCCCACGGACAAAACTGGATACAAAATAACTCAAAAAAGGAATATGCCAATTATGGTGCATTTTAGCTATATACTTTTAAACATGAAACATTCTTGAGTATTGTTAGTTGTTGTCATTGATGGAACACAAAATACAAACTAAAACTTGTCATCTGTAATAGTAAATGGAAGATATAAAGGGACAACTCATACATAATGTTATATTGGGGAATATTTTTGGTCACATAAAAAGTGAAGCTCATACTGTAGACTCATATAACATATGACAAACTTGAAGGATTGACGTTCTGATTATGGTTCACAAAAAATAAACAAAATGCAGTGCATCAAAAATGTGCAGGCGCAACAATGGTACATGGTTTTGAGAAACACTGTTAAAGAAAATCTATTAACGAAACGTATACCTAATGCAATTCAACTTACCAAGATCTCTGCAGTTTTCATTTAAGTGGAGCATCAGTGGACGAACTCTCTCTTCACATCTACAGGACGACTGGTTGGGTCAGGAGGCACTGGAGAGGGAGTGAAGAAACAAAAACATGCATGTTAAGTCAGTTTGAGCCGTTCCTAGTTTAGAAACCTGAAACAATCTAGTTTACACGTTGCCATTAAGTCTGGACTGAAGGTGATATTAATATTCTTTACACATTGGGGTAGACAATTTGATAAAAAAAATAATTTCACAATTTGAATTTGATCAGGATTCTTGTAGATTGATTGTAGATTGTCTTTGGAATGAAGAAAATCATCTGCTTTTTCAGAGATGAATTTAAACAACTGTGATTGTTTAGCTTCAGCTCCCACTCAGAGCAGGACAACAGCTGACCAACAGAAGTAGGTATGATATAATAGTCTGTGTTTGAACAGACAGATGTATTAAACAGAAGTAGGACATTATGATGACAAAAGCTGACTGTCACAGAGCTGAGCTCACAATTTAATGTGTCACAATTTTGTCCAGCCCTAGTATTAAGTTGATATTTCTATTATTTTGTGATTCATTTGACTAAAGTTTAACTTTAGTTTGATAAGTAAAGCTCAAGCGTAAGATGCAAAAACGAACATATTTCCTTTGGAATGACTCTATATTGTTGTTAACATCACGTTTTGAAGTTGCAAAGACAATTATTGTAAAAGCAGTGTGTGTTTGACCAAAATGAAAGTGCTTCAGTCTAATGTATAATGTTTAAGAATGTAGTACCTTGTAGAGAAGTCTCTGAGCAGAGCTGGCACCTCCACAATCACAAAAGCTGAAAAAAGAAAACAAATATTACAAAAACTGCAAACATTCAAGTTAAACCTGCTAAAACAATCATTTACAAGTTCAATATTTCCACTGTTAAATCACTAATATAGACAGTACTGAAAAACACACATTAGTTTCATTACTCAAGGATGTATGAGTACAATAATTTTTTAAAAAAGTGAATCTGCAGCTGAAACTCAAGTGATAATCAAAAAGTTCACAATTGAAAACATATAACAATGGAGAGGAAGTTGATGGACAGATGCTAAAATGTATCCATTTAATTGCAGGCAGTGTGATGAAATAATTACAATAAGCTCAACTTTTGTAAACACAATGTAAATTCAAAATTGAGTGAAACAAATCTAAATATGAAAATCGTTTTGGAAACTGAAATTCTATGATATTAGAGATTATTCTTATTAACAATGAGCCTATTATGCAAACTTTACCGTTGTGATCAAAGCAAAAACCTGATTAAGTTATAATGATCCAATATAGAAATGGTGACAAAGGAATTAATACTGCAAACTAACGGACATTTCATAACTGAAGATGTAGTTTTGGTAACTATTTAGAAGAAGCATCGATGTGAAACATGATATCTGTTTGACTCAGAACAGCAGCGTCCGTCGTCCCCTCGAGCACGCGCACGACACGTCTCCCCCCCGCTCGCTTCTCTCAGTCCCTTCACGTCTCTGCCACGGTGATGGGTCAGATAGACTTATCTCCCCCACGGACCCGTCTGTGAATCCGCGCCGTTCACGTTTATATGTGACCACTATGTGACAGTGAAGCTACGCTACCTGGGTAAATGCGGCGGGTGCACGAGGCGGCGCGGCCACGCGCGGCATAGAAAAGGAGCCGGGGAAAAACTAAATAAAACTTTCAAACCAGTAAGGTTAGTTAGCGAACCCATTCTCAAGTAAAGCACACACGCCTGCTGAATAATCTACGTATATGGGATGATTACACACTTTCTGCATTTAAGTGAGAACCGTCCTCGTGACCACCGCAGGCCTGGGATAACGTGATAAAAAAAGCCGAACCAAGACACGGCTGAAGCGCGGTGCTAAACATGTCCAGGTCATATAAATATCACAAAAACAGCCTTCTACGTTAGAACTTTACAACATATTAGTAATTGAACCGCATACTTACCAATATTTGTGTAGATTAGACCAGAATAATCCGACAACACGGAGACGACCAGGCAGATTCAAACGACTGAGACGTCGCACGTGACGTTGACGTACGGAGATGCGCATGCGCAAAGACTGTACGTGCCGTGCGTCAGATTTCTTCTTTGGATTAAACCAAAACTGTTAATTGCATGCACATTATAGCGTTATCTAGTTTAAAACTTTATACTTTTACTTATATAAAACTAAACATTCTTACCTAAATATGAGAAATAACAATTCTTCATAAATACAATGTAAAAGTGTAATCTAATTTGAACAACCTCACTGTTTTATTTCTTAGAGTGTGTCGTACTTCCACAAAATGTGTTAAAGCTGACTAAAAACTATATTTTAATGAGGCTTTCCATATGTAGTTTCCATGTATGTTCTCAACAAGTCTGCGGAAAGCTTCCCATGGATGCCCTGGCTTCACAACACTAAAAACATATACAATAGTTTCATCCCTTCAAGGACTAGGACTCCCCTGAAAAAAAAAAAACTTCAATCTTTGTTAAATACAAGTCATTTAATTACTTTAAATTCATAAAACTATATTTGATTTTATTTATTTACTATATTCACTAATAGTTTGTCAATTCTGGTCTTTTATATGAGTGAAGAATGTATGCATTCTGAATTGTTTTTGCTCATTAAATCTTGAAATTTACAGCAAACTTTACACAATTTGGATATAGTGAACTGTGAAAAGCCTTGGCGATGAGTTTAGACTAAGACACACATTTCTTAACGCTTCCCTGGAAGATAAAAGCACTCACATTTAAATTCAGCTTACATTCTCACATTAATAATCAAAAACTCGCAAAATAAAATTAAAAATAAAAATTACTCTGTCCGGTGTAGTTACAAACCAATTAAAAACACAAATGTGGACAAGTCCAACTGCATATCTAATGACGCCTTTTTAAAAATTAGTGACACGAACATGTTATTAAAAGGTTAAAGAAATTTGCATTTGGTGAAAATAAATATAGTGTTGAGTGTGCAGATAAGAGCACAGTAATTAGGAGCGAGTATGGCACTGCTGGAAAACATTTGAAGAATAAACCTGGATTCGTTTGCTTCTTTCCCTGTTGCCCTACAGATATTTTACATTATTCAATCCAAAATACCATCTTTCTGATTCGAACTTTTCTTTTGCATTTTAATGTTTAATAGGCGCCCCTGGCTATCTTTGGGCACAATTATTAGATATCTGCAGAGAGAAATTGAAAAATTAATCATACTCTCAATTTGGCTCCTCTCTGATCTATTGGAAGTGACTATTTAAGCTCTGGTTTGTCTCTGCTGTCACAAACGCCATCAAAACACTATCATGTGCCTGGAATAGCCTGTTTGTGGCGCTTACGAGTGCATCGGTGTGCTAATTAACTGATTATTTATGTTTTGGCAGCTGTCCAGAGAACAACAACACAGATAAGCTTGTTCCAAAGTTACTTGAGACAAATGAGTTAATAATAGTGATTTAGTAAAGGAATGTACAAGCACAAGTGGGGAATGACATTTCACATTCACGAACATCAAAATTTGCACTTGACTTAACAAGTTTGAAAGTGGGTTGTTTCTGCTTCATAGTGGCATCTGGTGGGGAAAGCACAGAGTACAACTTAGAACTGTTTTACATGAGAGATACAATTAAGATAGCGCAGTTTTTAGAAGTTCCAAAATGCATAAAATATAAATGACAGATAATGGATGCAAATTAGGCAAACTTTTGAATCTTTATTCCAGTCATAACATTGCCTTCTTATCAAAAGAATTGATTATATTCTTTCTCATCTGAGCATGAGAAAACGCTCCTTATATTAACTTAACTGTTATATTTATATAATTATGTCAACATCTTGTCTTGTTTCATTCTTCTGGGTCTAACCTCAGCAAATTTGGATATTATCATACATCTTTCTTGTATTCACTGAGGTACAGTAGCATAAACAGCTGTTGACCATATCTTCTACTAGGACATTTAACATACCATATCTCAATAGAGACAATAAATAGCTGTCATTTGTAGGGAGGCAAACTTGTGTGAATGCCCTTTTCTCCCAGATATTTTTGAGCAATAATTTCACCACAGTAAAATATGAAAAAATGTATGTATTAATTCCATAGTGTGAAACAGTCTAAAAAAGCAATAGCCTCTTTACCGTGAGAAGTTAGGAGATAACCTTTATCTAAAAAGCTACAGAGAACCTTTAATGAGTGGTATGTTAGAATGTGTCTACAGCAGGACCCCACATGAGCCTGCTACCTCCTCCCAGAACAACAGTGTCTGTAACATCTGCCCAGCAGCCCTTTGTCCACTCTCTGTCTCCTAAGGCATGTCATCCCGCTTTAATCAACCAGAAAATGGTCATAAATATTTCTTTCTGCTAGATTTCACATCCACATTTCACAGGGGGCATGATATTTTCCCTCCTACCTCCAGGGAGCACCTAATACAAAAAACACTTACTTTTATTCAAGGTTCATGTTCCTTCAGTCAAAAGCACAACATATTCTGGGGAAAAAACACAGTTGTGGGGGGAGGAGGAAGCCCCCATAAAGGACTGTCTTATTTCCTGTGCCATTTGTGAGCTAGATGCTCTCAGCGCCATCCCATTACATCATGTCAGAGATTGTAAACAAGCAAATAACAACAGTGCATCAGAGCCCACACTGAGCGAAGGCCTGTGGAGCTTTGAGCATCCTACCACCAACACACAACTGCTGTTTTATTGTCCATTTGAACAATATCTTCTTCATTGTACACCAGAAAAGGTTAGCCTAGGATTTATCTGAAATATTATCTGTGGACAGGCTAAGTATTTATGGCACATGTCACTCACAGGATGTGGAGGTACCATCAGAGTTATTTATGACGCCACATCCCATCATGGCATATCATTCTCTAAATGGTACACAGCAATTCACCAGTGAGTACTGACCTGGGCCATTTTTCTCTCAAATAGAGGCCATGTCAGCCCTGAACGCACAGGGAGGAGTTATTAATCACTCACACACTTTGATGGGTGAAGACATGTCAAACAATCAAATTCACTGTAAGAGACATATACGTACACTGTGCCTGTCAGTGTGCATTTACTTTAATGAAGGTTCATTTGATCACCAGACACTGGTTATTTATTACATGCTCACTGCACTGGCAAAAACGACCATACAATTTTATTTTCTATCACAAAGATGCCAAAATGTAGATATGTGATGTAAATAACACAACTGTTACCACAATACAGATAGAGTAGCATTCTTCATTTTACCATAGGTTTTCAGATTTGCTTTTTTTTTTTTTGTTTTTAATGTTTTGACCCAGGTAGGCAATATATTGAAATAGACCATATAATGCAAATTCTCAATTGAAAATATGCAAAAAATAAATGTATTGTTTAATACAAAAATAAATGCTACAAAAAGGTAGCCTCAACTAATAAGGTTAAAGACATGTTGTTTAGTAGTGTTTTTAAGTCCACAAATGACATGAATCATTGTAAAACACAATAACATAATAACTACTTGGGACTGAATGATGGCACTGACCAATTATAATAATGTATAATTTAATGTGGGATCCCTGTAAGCTCTTTGTCATGCACAAAAACCCGCACTGGTGTATTTATTAAACTTTGTGGGCTGCTTCCATAGAGCTGTCTCAGAGGAACAAATGTCTATTTACTTAACTGTAAAAAAACAGCAGCAGGTGGAAATCAAGCATTTAGCGTCTCTAACCCATCAGCCTTTACAGCTGCTTGTTCCATGTCAACCAGTCTGGCCCCAGCCTCCAAACTGACACCAAGAATGAACACTCATGTCTATTACCCACACTACGCCAAGCCATTATGAATAAGATATAACAGGCTGAGCTACGACAGGGTTTTCACATTAGATTGGCTGCGCTTGGGATGCCTCCTTGCTGTATACTCCTGAATGCCACTTGGTATATACAATATTACAAAAAAGGGGGAAGAAAAACACTACCAAATAAATAAATAAACATCTGCAATGATAGTGTAATCTGCAACATGCATTTCAGAAACAAATAAGAGTTTTAAGAAGCGACAGGCCTGGTTTCAATTTCAATAGCTCATTTAACCCTTATCTGGCCAAATCCTTAGGGTCCATTCTCTGTTAATTGGATCTACATTGCTCCAGCATTGGGGGTGTTAACAAGCACAGCCTATGAATATTAATTACCCTGAAGTTTTGCTGCACAGGAAAGACTTACTGATACATATTAATTCAATGAAGTTTTTTAAAGTAGTGCTCTCATTAAAATGAATGGATCCAGCGCTTGAATGTTTCCCCAAGAGAAATTGTGCATCCTAAGTCTATTCCTAATAATTTGGGTCAAAATGAAGGATAGCTTATGCTTAAGATGGCATTATCATTATTCACAAAAAAGTAAACATCCCAATGGCATGAGGAAAGCCTTGTTATTCAAACACTGTTTTGACAATGGACATTAAAGCCAGTTCTGTACTTTCCCGGTCCTAATCTCCTGAGGCTCTGTTAAAATGGTTACTTATTTACAACGCTAAACACACAACTTGCGCAGCTAAACAGTGCAAAATGACTCACAGTTAGCCCTGTGTCTAAGTCATTGCGTGGGGCCTTAAAATGTTATTTATTTAGTTTGAAAGCTCCGATGTTTAAAAATATTGTGTTTAAAACTGTGCAACTACATTCAGCAGTGTGTGTATATATATATATTATTTTTTATTTATATATATATATATACACATTAGGGCTGTCAAGCGATTAAAAATTTTAATCGCGATTAATCGCATGATTGTCTTGAGTTAACTCGCGATTAATCGCATATAATTAAAAGTTTTTATTTTATATATTTTAATGTATTTTACATTCTAATAATATATTTAGCTTTAATTCCTGTTTATTATGTCTTTATTTGTAGAATCTGTTACATTCTGGAAGTGTAAAATAATGTTTATATATAATTTTTTAATATATATTTTATTATTTTATATTGATGCATTCCCATAACAGGCCAAATCGTGGGAGTGAGATGTCTCACTCATTCTAAGCATTTATTACACTGCCCTTTCACAATAAAGCGCTTTCTGCAGTTGGAGATTATGAAGCTTTTATTTTGAAAGATTTAAAGGAAGTGTTAGTTAAAACGAGCGAAGCTTTACCGCTAAGCTAGCAGAGCCAAAAGTAGAACAACGAACGTTTTTACCGGAGTTTTGAAAGCCTATTCTGGACATTGGATCGTTTCAACAACCTGAGTGGACAAACATCGCATTTAGTGATCACGGACCGCGACTTTATCAAGACACGGGAAGGTGGAAACATGTACGGAGCCTCCTCATCAGCTGATCGAGCTGCACATGGACGGAGCCGAGGTAAACAAACACACTCACGCTCAGACAGTCGTGGGATAGAGTGGAAACGTTACCAAAGTCCACAAAAGTGAGCCAGCAGAGCTTTGTCTTGGTCTCTTTCTGCTTGTGCACTGTGTTTTTCAATGAACCTCACGTCATTGGAGCGTTTTAATGGTGAAAAATAAATATGCGATTAATTTGGGTCAAAAAAATTGTCGCCGTTAAAATAGTTTTGCGTTAACGTGATAAAAACGCGATAAAACTGACAGCCCTAATATACATACATACATACATACATACTTGTTTTTCTATCTTAGTGAGGACCTTCATAGGCATAATGTATTACCCAGCCTCTACCCTAACCTTAACCATCCAAACTAACCCCTAGCCCTAACCCTAGCCCTAATCCTAACCTTAACCCAGTGCTTCTCAATTATTTTTGCCGCGCCCCCCCTGGGAAAGAGAAAATGTTTCGCGCCCCCCTACTCACCGCGGTGACTACAAATCAGATTATTATCTATAAAAAGTGTATAAGTATATCTAAAAGTGTATCCTTTTAAACATTAACAAAAGAAAAAAATCAATATCAACTTGAAACAAAGTTCAACAAATATTAACTTTATTTTGTACGTTTACACTTTGCAAGTTTATATATATATATTTTTATTCATATTTTTTGCAGTGTTATTTTTACAGTGTAGTCAGCTTCACAGGCTGAATAGAAAAGGCTTTGAAAGCGGCGCTGGGCGCTGTTTATTCCACAAGTGATCAGAGCCGTACCGTCTGTGTGGAGTAAAGTTGGTGAAATGATGTGGCAGATCAGGCGTTTTACCGCGGACACGCGACCTCGGGCTTGTTGACGCTGCTCTGTCCCGGTTGAGCGAGCGCGCGGTGCCGGGGCCGTTCTTTCCACCTGTGTGTGTCTGGCGCGGTGCGCGAGAAGCCCGGACCGCTGCACACAAACACCAGCGGAGAGAGCAAACGCGGAAATGTACCGACACCAGCACCACGATTAAAGCAGGCAGACAAGGCGCGTGAACGGGACAGATTTTATGAAACGCGCTGATTCAGGACCGATAGGGCTGGAGCTTATTGATCTAGTGGACTGTTACGCGCCCCCCTGGCATCGCATCACGCCCCCCCAGGGGGCGCGCCCCACTATTTGAGAAGTACTGCCTTAACCCAATTCTAACCCTAACTCTAAAACCACATCTTGACCCTCAAACAGGCCAAAACAGGCCCTTCAAGAAAGTGAGGACCGGCCAAAATGTCCTCACTTCCCAAAAATGTCCTCATTCTGTTGGTTAAAAACTCCTCCTCCAACAGTCCTCACTAAGATAGAAAAACAAGTACATACATACATATATACGTATATATACACATACATACATACATACATACATACATACATACATACATATACATATATATACATATATATATATATATATATATATATATATATACATATATATATATACATATACATATATATAATATATATATATATATATATATATATATATATATATATATATATATATATATATTATATATATATATATATATATATATATATATATATATATAATATATATATATATATATATATATATATATATATATATATGTATACAGACAAATCTATGCTAATTTACCTGCAATTTATGCATGCCATGATAACACCTATACTTGAAATGATAACTCACTCCAAATGTAGTTAATGGCCCTGATAGTGGAAATTGGATCCAGGTCTATTTATAGTGACTTAAAATCTATTGGTCACTCACCCTGTCCAAGTTCATGATGCATTAAAGGCTCTGTGGACACAAATGGTACCAGATTTATTGTCAAAATATAACACAGGAAGTTTGGGTTATTGTTTTTAGCATAGTGCTAGCAGCTAGGCCTGCACAATTTTGGAACCTCCGCTTCTGAAAGTTGTAAAAGGGATCGAACTTCGAAGTACAAAATGGTGAAGAAATATGAGGATCAGAATACACAGAGCAAAACATGTGACTGTTTGTTTGCATTTTTGAGACTAGAAATTGGGAAAGTACCTTTAAGAGTGTGATCACTTCATTTAATCGGAATCAAAGCAGAAGTAAACCTGGGTGCAATTGGACACACGTTAAGTGTTTTTGTTCACTAAAGACAACTGCTCCAAATTTGAAGTACTCCAAAACCAGCAAGTGTGCACACATTTTAGATGGCATTAATTTTTTGTATTGTAGTACTTTTTGTGTAGATATCTGATTTTGAGAACAGTTAAGGTATATATATATATATTATATCATTAAATATATATATATATATATATATAAGAAACAATCAGAAAAACCTGTGGTTAACAAAGGAAGCCAGACGTATTCAAAATGACAGTGTAGATAAATTCCTTAATGCACTGTAATTTACATAGGTTGAAAATCAACTACTGACCCAGCAATTTCACAATGACAAATGTTGGATAAGAACTACTTTTCACTTAAATTATTAATTCCCCAATGTAAATGCAAGACAACATAGAGATGTATTAGTATTGAACAGAACTACAGTCTGCACACTTATTAATACCTTGGTATACATAATATCATGTATCTTCTCTAGGTTTTGGGCATGGTGCCCTCCAGAGCAGTTGTTGTTCTGTTTTAAATCTAACATACAGATCACTTTAGTCCTGTGGCTTCTTCCTAAGCTGTTTAATACAGACCCAAAGCAGACTGGTCCCGTCTGCCTCCCAGCTGCTCCGGGTGCACACCTGCTCCTGAGTTTAGAGTCACCCACAAAAACATACACAGCCCATCAAAGTCCACCCAGGAGATCCACAATGAGAGCGCTTCACTGCTAATAATGATACCAGCATGTACAGTACGTGCATCATTTACATTCCACACTAGGGGCTATAGGGTGTGTCTAAATACATACATTTACTGTCATAGTAAAGAGTAAATAATCAAAGAATCTGAAAGTTCAATACTTTATACAGACTTTTTGACCACAATATAATTAACAATCTTTATGACCTGCTCTGCAACAAGTCCACTTATGAATTGTTTACATTTTTAGAACTAGAGCAGTGTTTCTCAAACTGTAGTATGTGGGCTGTGCCTTGTGGTACTATAGGTCCTCTGTCATTTGAAGAAACAAATCTATGGATACATTATACTTGCCCTTACTGGGATAAATCACTATTAGCAAACTCATCCACAATTTAATTTCATTTCAGAACTGGTGTAAGTCTCATTTTAGAGCACGCTTAGCTGAAAGTCAGACTTGATAAAAGTATCTCAAACTAATAGCATTTGAATTTATCTAAGATTAAAAATACTGAAAACTACAACAGTAAACATGTTTTAATAGAATTTATGAAATATTATAAATGGTACTTTTTATTTATTTATCGTTAAAATATATATATAGATAAGAGGCTACTTATTTAATTATGTTGCTATAGCTGAGTAGTGTACAAACAAACCCAGAGTGCATAAGTAGATATTTTTCATCATAACAGTAGCAGAGCTGTAGTTTCTGTATTCATATTCTTCAGCCCTATATGTACTTGTCATTCCGTGTGTGTGCTGTGAAACGACTCGACGCGTTGGGTGTCTGTATGTTTCCATGTGTTGTCTCTGGTCACCACCCTGTCAAACAGCTGGGGAACCCCTCCTGCTGCCCACATCAGCTCAGCGTGTAAACAGGATGTGGAGCCGAGCAACAGTCAACTATTTTAAACTCCAGCGCACAACCTGTGGCTCATCTCCGCCCAGTCGAGTGGAGGAGCAGCAGCTGGAGGTAGACTCAACAAAATGGATGACTTCATGGGGCCGACTGTCCTAGAAGTGTCTACAAGACAAAGGAGAGGTGCTGGGTGGTTTACTTGCTAAAAGCCCACTAACAAAACACTGGTGACAAAGGCATATGAGAAGTTGCACCTAGACTAAACAGATAGGAAAGATACAAAAATAAATGAAATCGTAGGAAAAAGAAACACTCCTACAGTTACAATGTATTTTAGGTCTTTTGTACCAAAAATAGACAAACCATAACTACTGTAAATGCAGTATGTGTGTTTTATAGTCCCTTTGAGTGTGAAAAGTTTAGTCATGCCACCCAAAAAGAAGCACAAATGTGAGGAAATAAAATGAAAAGACTGGCCTAAAAACAACTTTGTACTTTGTTAGACTGGCACAATTATTACTGGGGTTTTATTCATGCAACAATATTTCACACCAATATAGTGGAAGGCTAAGATAGACAAATGCAGTTTTTTTTGTTATGGGGAATGTTTGTGTGCTTAAGTCTCTCTATGGCCTGGCATTAAAGTACTGAACCATCTCAGACTCTAAGGACCTCTACTGTCAGAATAGCAGTTCATTTTAATGCTGTTTTATGCCATTTATTTAATTAATTTCATTGTTATTTTGCAGCTTTTTTTTTGCATTTTGGTTTTAATGTTTCTTTTTCTGTTATGTAAAGTGCTTTTAATTATTCTGTGTTCAAATTAGGCGATGTGAATAAACGTGAACTGCCTTGTAGTCACAAATAGAAATCACGGATTAAAAATGTCTGAAGTTACATGTTTCACAGCCAAAGACAATGTTTTTTAATAGGAAAAAGGGGCTCTTGCTTCATTTGGACTTATGACTCCATTTCATTTTAGAAATTAAATGCACCATTTTGTAGGGCTGGGCAATATTGTGATAAAAACTGGATTGTGAGCTCATCTCTAACAATATGTTTTTTCTGCTTCTCTATTTAATACAGCTTCTAGTCTAGTCTAAGTCTCTGGCACATTTTGAAGGTTGTGGGTTTTTTGGGCTGCACTTTCAAGTCATAAAAAAATTACATTGAGCAATTTTCAGGTTTGATTTACAAAAATATTTATGACTGAAGCATAGATTTGTAGTTGACTATAATGTTAGAAATTGCTAGAAATTTGTATCTGTGTATTGTATAGACAGACAATGTATTACTTTAGTAACTTTTTATTGAAAGGTTGAGGTCACTAAATTTGGGATTTTTTTTCAAAGGCCTGGTCGCTTTTTTCCCTCTAAAAATCTGGCAACACTGGTCCTTTGACAGCTAGGTTTATTGAATATATTGTCAGTGAAAAGGGAACTTTTTCTGTTTACCTCCATGGCAATAAGTCTACAAGAATCAAGATGAAATTGTGATCTGGCTCCAAGAACATTAGATTTTTTGCCATATCGCCCAGCCATAATGCATTGTATGTAAAAATAATCAACATGTTCTCGAGGCTTGTGCGTATATACCATGTCATGACAAATTTAGTGTATTGGCTTCTCCCTTTATTTGCATGCTTATTACACACCCATTTTTTTGGCGTCGTACAGACACGCAATTCGGTTGAGGACAAACAGGAAGTTTATTTGGGGTTAACAGCTAAGTTTAGGTCTGAAGTTACAAAAATGGGAAAGTTTAGGTCTGCATTTTGAAATTGATTATGGTTAGGATTTTGTGTTAGTATTTATGAATAAAAACACATCTTTACATTCACCATACAAATTAACTGGGACAGCAACGGGTGAAATACACACGCAAAAACTAGAAATTGTGTTCATACGACATGCTGTTTCAAAATGTGAGGTATAGACACACATATCTCTGAGAACAGGCTGAAATATTCTACTAACCTTCCAAAACAAAAAAGATTTCCGCATCACAAACTACAAATCGGCTTTAGGATTCTATATTGGCGGTGTTATTTTCTCTTTTAATAATTATTTTTCCTTCTTTTTCACATAGCAGCACATTTCTGTTCAATTTTCACCTCCATCTGTGTGATTATTAATCAGATCACACATCAATTGCCAGAAACAGAGCAGAAATCCAGCCTGTAATAAAACTGTCATGTGCTGTGGTATAAAGACAGATGTTGCCAGTTGTGTGATAACATAATTAAACTGTTCTGTGAGGGATTCCATAAAATTATTCAAATTGGACGAGCACTATCATTTTACCAATAAAGCAATTTAGGGCAATATGCAGTGTCATAACACTGATGTTATCCTCTCCGCAAGATTTCCAATAAGTTGCCATGTGAGTGGCCTCTTGTGACAATATGAACAGCAGACAGGAGGATACCTGAGAGCTGCTGTGATAAAGCTCTGTGGAAGACAAAGTGCCTCTACAATGTAAAGAATATGAGTGTACACACACAATCATCATTCCTTCGATTTCAATAATAAATACAGAAACAAAAACAGATTCTCTGAGCTTTACAAATCTTAGATTTATTTTGTTACCACACAAAACATTAGTCGTCTACAAAAATTTGTAAATAGCACGTCCCATTCATTGCTATTTGCAAATGGTCCCTCTGAAACTATGTTTATTTCAGTAAAACTTTAGTATACAAACTAATATTTTGTAGAGATTGGTGCAATTTTGAGGAATATATGAGCAAAAACATTAATTTTCTTTCTTGCTATTGCTTGTTTTTATTAACCTGGCTCACGCCAGATGGATATGTGTTGAACTCCTATCTGAGTTCTCACTATTTCCATCTGGGACTTTACTAGCTGAAAGCGTTCAGGAAAAGGCGGGGCGTTTAGTGAAATACTTCGAGCTGATTGGGTGTGGGGCCTACCTTACAAGTATGCGTCACACATACGGTTCTTCTTTCAAAAAGAAATTACTCCGTATTTCTGCTAAAACCGCATCAAAAGCAGCAGAAACACGTACATCCACGAGAGTCGCCATCTTTGTTTAGCTTGAATGTAGGTAGGGTTAACACCGAGGTGCTAACAGCTGTCTTAACACCTCCGAAACACCGCTGGTTCGGACTCCCAAACCAATTGGGCGACTGGAAGGCCAGATTGTTTATCTCATGTTTGTGAATTCACAAATATCGTGAGATAAACCATCTGGCTGGCCAGGTTATGTTTTATCGGAGTCAATCAAAACATAGAATACTGTACATTCAAGTTAACATATCACATTTAACCGCTTTGAAAAGACGTTCCATCTTTGTTTTGTTATTAAAATGTGAAATTCAGATGATTTCAGGTGAATTTATTACTATATGTTAGTAAATGCAATTGAGACATATTACGTTTTTTGCAAGTAAAACTAGCTTGGTACAAAGAAATTTCCAAACCAGACGATTAGATACTGAGTGTTGTCTAAAACAGTAGTTGGATTAAACTAAATGGACAATTATAGAAGAAAAGGCCAGGGACATTCTCTTTTACTTTTGAATGTGTGTTGTCTGTTTCATGTTGTTTTCAAGGAAAAACATATCATAGCAAAAAGATACAACAGAGAACAGGTGCTTATACAAAATAATTATTTTGTCATTACCTACACTTAAAGTGACATTACAACGTGAACTGTAATCTAAAGTGTTACCAAAAATCTGGTGGAAAAAAAGTTCTCTTATAAAGCCTCTCATCAGCACAACGTCCAGTTACAGAAAACATATTATTGCAAAACATCCGTCTGCCCAACTATTGTTTGTTTCTTTACTTCCTCTTATGGGAGGAAAAAAGTAAAAGCCACAGCTTCCGCATACAAACAGGGAGAAATTCTGAATAAAATTAGTAATATTAATATGTATATTTTTAACCCTATAAAAATATTTCATACAGTCATTACAAGAAGACATAATACAATTTTCCGTCATTTTAACCACGTTATAACCATCTTCTCTTATCACTAGTTTACTCAAAACTGTATTTAGATTGACTCAGGTATGTTTAAGTAATCTTGTATTGTTCTGCAGCTCATGCTCGAGTGCTGTTTTCTTGTTTGTATTGCAATTACTCATGTAGCAACTTTGGACAACAACAAAAAATAACTTAGTAGTACTTATTAGAGGCATATGTTACATTTCTTATCAGTTCTGCCATTTTGAACAACAAGCCAATGGATCTGGCATTTTTGACAAATTTTGTGTTTTACAATGAACAAAATGCCCATTTACTTTACATACAGTATATCATATTTTATTATGACTAAAAACACAAGCACTCAAATCCCATTGAACTACACTTATAAATAAATTCACCTGGCTAGAGAATGTGTTTTTTTTTTTTTTTCACTGTTTTACCTCCTTCACTTGGCACCTGGATAAATGCCGTAAAAAGAGCCTTTTTCTCCTCCTATGTGTCTTACTAATTGAGATACTTAAATTGAGCTTATGGTCCACTTCCCTCAAATCTAACTGGCACACAAGATGAATTCCCCTGTCAGAATCAAGATGATCAAACACATTACAATTATTTCATCCCCCATCTTTATTAATGAGCACTGTCTTTCATACTTATGTTCGGTAATAAGAATAAATGGTATGTCAGTGCTAGGTTTGTTGTTCGCGCTCACTCAGGGCTCTCCCTTGAGGATTTATCAATTGATTTTTGCATCACCTGAAGGAGCAGCTCAGATCTATTGAGTAGAACAAAGAAATAGTAAAAAACACTAGAGCGCTAGTTAGGCGTGTGTTTTCGTATGCCACAAATAAAACTGGAAATGCAACAAAAGTAAAAAGTTATTGAGTAATTGAGGGAAGATTGTAATACCCCTGAGACAATTAACATGATTCATGATGCATGTGTGAAAATCCTGGTTTAGCCTAATGGGAGAATAAAAGACTACTGAGAAAAGCAGCCAATCAGAGGCCAGTGTTAGAGAGTGAGATGCACCGTTTGCCATTCATCAAATGCAACAATTTATATGTCGCTGTCAATGCCAAGTCCACAACAAAGAAACTGAACAGAACACAAAAAAAGCAAGGAAAGCAATGCATGCAACAAATGGCATTAGCATTATTTTTCTAATTCGACCAACTGCAGACCATGGACTTGACAAAACAGTATTCAGTGGCAGATATCACTCATGTATTCCACATCAATAAAAATACTCAAATCTAGTAAGGATAGGATTGGGTTAAAGTGTATGATTTACTGTCATTTGCTATCGAGGCAAAATTAAATTTGGAATATTGCAATATAATTCCACATAAACAGCAACAGATACAGAAGGTTTTGGGAAATTTCAGCGATATTTGCAAAGACTGACTGGAAAAGGTTTTGAGAACTGGAAACAAAGTTTAAAATAATTACCTAAACACCGTTAAAAATGCTACAAATATTATCCATGCCACTGAAAAGTATTTTGTCTTGTATCAGTTGGCCATCAGAAATCTTCATCTTGATATCATGTAGTAAAATGTAGGCACTCACAATGTCCTTTAGGAGAAGTAAAAATGTTAATGCTACCCCTTCTTAAAATAATGAATTTGTTGTGATAATGCTTCATCATTATTAATGTGGGGTATGTGAATGTGACTATTTGGGTGTATAAACCCTGACCAAGCCTAACTGACAAGAGGTAATATTCAGTATATTACTTAAGTCAAGTAACACTGTTTCACTTGTGTTTTTTTCTGCTTGACTAAAAACAGAGGCCATGCCTGGATGGCTGTCTGCGTGTGAGCATTACAGTTACCCTTCTTAATGTCATGTGTACATCCATGACACCCCCTCCCCATGTCCCGCTGACTCACATTCATCTCTGTTGTAACGCTGTTGTCTTTGCAGAGCTGATCCGAATGTGCCCCTGGCCAAGAATGAAGGAAAAGTCAACAGGAATTAAGTTTCAGTGCAACTGTTTACTCAACTGTGGCCTGCAGTTATTGAAATTTTATCCATGGTTTTGTGTGACTACTGCAGTAATGAATTCAGTATGGCTGTGATTTTCTCACTGACGACATGCTTCTCCTGAGCAGAAAAAAGACGGTTTGGAGGTGGGGTTTTTGGACTGGGCTGTGTGAAGAAAGGATTTTGGAGCACCTAAAGGCTGTACGATGAAGCTAGGTGTTACTGCCTAAGACCAAGTGATGGAGATGTTGTCGGTGCAAAGACTGCATCATAAAATAAGTCGCCGATGTATGAAGCTGAGGGACTAATGTCAACATGTTTATTTAGATCTCTAATAGTACACACTAAATGTGCGTTTTTAATGTGTCCTTTGTTCTAGGCAGTGGCACTGTGGTTGAGCCAGGCTCAGACTGATGGATATGCTGTGACAACAGACAGCAGCAAAGAGCCTGTGCATCATCAGTGAACAGCTCGTGACAACAGCCCAGCCATCCTGTCGGATTGGCCCAGATAGCACCAGACACACTGATCTTTTCAATGGTGCTTCCTTAAACACACTGTTGTGTGCTACACATAACGCTGACACTAACAAGAAAAGCTTGTCTGTTTGCTTCAAGTTGAAGATGCTCAAAGTGTTAAGGGCATGTGCACAATAATGCATCTCCACAACACATTAGTTATTATGGTCGTGCATGGCAGGACTGTGAGGTGTGTTTACAACAGGTCTGAGACAATACTATCTTCCCATTGGTCGTTCCACTTTCTTCCGTGTCCACAACATCTTGTGGCACCTAGACTTTTAACACTCATCCGAACAGAATAATGAATATTTTACAGGAATGCAGATGCAGCGTGCTGTGATAAACACATCCACAACTAAGACAATCAGAGAAAGAGCACTTCCCAGTGTTTAAATATTAAAATAGCGCCCCAATATACATAAATAATAATAATGATAATGTGTTTATGTACTCGGTGTACCGGACTAGTGATAAAATATTAAGAGGCACTTTCAAAGTGCCTGGGCGTGTAGTTGACGTGCTTTAATGAACCGCAGACAGGTGTGAAGGGCCTACCTGGTGGTGCTGGAGATGGAGGAGGTCAGCTGTAGTCACCTCCGCTGATGGTGGAGAGCTGTCAGGGCACCCTTCTCCGGACCCGCCTTCTGTACTCGCCGCTCCATTTTGATTGGGCTGTCCATTGCTTGTCGCCTCTGTTCTAGATTCTTGCATCATGACTTAAAAGCCTGGGAGAAGACGCAGAGAGAGAGAGAAAGAGAGAGAGAGAGAGAGAAAGACAAGAAGAAAGGTGAAACAGCTGTTAAAACACACAACTATGAGGTCGCATTTCCACTGTGGGCCAAACCGTAAACATCTGTCATACACTTTCCCCAAAATTTCACTTTTATTGTAGGTTTGGGCTCTGGTTTGTATTTGTTTGCTTATGTGCAATGAGGCAAGCTAATCAACTGCTTTTTCTGTTTCCCTTTTTACCGTGCGGTTCTCTGACAAATAGAGTTTGCATTTGTTTGTGTTGTTCATTACAGGAGGAACATGTGGAATGGGTGGGGGAATGACACGCACCAGGAGAGGAACCTAACTTGGAGAGAGCGAGTGCAGAAAAGCCCAAGAAAACAGTGGACCTCCAAAACAAAACACTTTCTATGGAAATGGATATATTTACTCTCACATGCTCCCAGAAGAATCTCGAAAGAATGGATTTTTAATGGGAAACAGAATGACTGTGTGAGGCCTGCCAAAAGATCTCCATGAGAAACATCCAGGATAAAAACAGGCAAGGCCTTCATAGATGCTCAATTAACACCAAAACACAGGTTTCAATACAAACAAGCCCACTGAGTCCAAAAAAAAGTGTCTTCCATGAATACATCCAACTTCTAAAGAAAATATACAAATCCAGTAGTGAAGACTTGCTATACTATTTCTGCATTGTGTAACCAGGATTAAGGCCTTCTTTTTAAAATCATAGGGATGTCATTTAAGTCATAAACAAACATGTGATTTCAACAATACCATATAATCTGGCAATAAAATGTATTCTTTAAAAAGTATGACGTTCTCTGTTGATAGTGTTTAGTCTAAACTTTGACTTCCACATGAATGCCAGAAAATGCCCTAAAACTGCTGTTAAGGAAGATTATCAAGAACAATATGCTTCTGTGCCAAATTATTATTTTTTGTCAACAATGGGAGGGCAGTTTTTTTAGTTCATAAGTTAGAGTCTACACATTTTTATATATTGCTTACTAAAAAAAAAATAACACACACAGACAAAAAAAACCTGTAAATTGAAAACATTTTGCTTCACCATCTGCAACTGAATGTAGAGAAAGTATAAAACAGATTTATATATTGTGGTTTGTCATTTCTGTTATATCTAGTATACTTTAAATCATTTAAATCATTTAAACATAGGATTGTTACAAAATAATTTTCACTTTACTCATCTTATCTGTACTTAAATATTATCCATCTGCCTTAATCCTGTAATTTATTTTCAAAAAAATTCCTTGAGGAATGTTCTGTTTAAATGTTATAATATCAACTAGCATTAAAACACAGAAAGGCATTGTCACCCACTCCTCTCTTCAAGAAAGGCTGTTGGTGACCCACCACAGCATAACTGTGGCTTTACCTCTCAAATCAAATGGATGATTTACAGCTATTGTGCTGGGATGCCAGCCTCTTCAGTGCATGTCGTCTAGCCTCCCAATTCCAGGGTGCTTAATGAATCTGACCAAGTCGGGCAGAAGCAAATTAACTTGGCTGATTAATTATTTATATGATGCAGAATAAATGCCTTTAAAAAACAGGGCCTCATCATGAAAGTAGTTGAAAAAGGAACTAAATGCAGATTTATGGGGTGGGCTTTTAGCCTTGTAATGGGAGGGCCAGAGCCAGTTAATAGTGCTCAAATACATAGGCAGAGTCCCCAGAGACCCAGCTCTAAACAAGATGCAGACACCACAGGGACACACACTCACAATGACAGATAGGAAATTGAGGTTGACAACTTGTCATTTAAGGATATTTACAGACCGTAGGTGAGATAATATTCAAGAAATGGCTTTATTAAAAAAATAAAAAAATACCACATCAACAGCACAGTATAATATCCAGCACCTTGTGTCCTTGGTGGGACAGGAATGAAAATAAATGTGTCAGCGATGCTATACTGATATTGGATATTTTTTGTGCACACTGTATATGTCTTAGATTCAAACATTTATTATGTTTTTTTTATAACTTCCATGAAGCAAGATATCTGGTATACAAGAAAATGTTTGGAGTCTGTAAATATAACAGGAAAAAAAGCCAAAGAAAATTCTTTTATATAAAAATGCACTTCTGCAGAGCTTCCACAGGAGTGCTCAATAGTCACATTAGACCCCACATGGTCTGTATCTCCTCTGGTGTAGAGTGAGTCATCTGAGGGTTCAGTGGTGTGTCAGAACGCCCCCACACTCAGGGGCCTGTCTGAGCTGAATGGGCCGGTCCTGTAGCAGTTCCCTGGACTAGCGCAGGAGCCTCCCCCTCCCTCCAGACACATGTTGACCCAGCTCACCCCTGCAGTCTGGCACAGCCTCTCTCCATAATGGGATTTTATAAACAAGAACCAAGTAAGCAAAGCTGTTGGATCTAGCCAGCCAAAGCTCCATCTAGAGGCTGAATCCTAATTAGAACCACGCTAAATTAAATGCCATTTGAAATACACCATGCACTGATGTTATCCAGCTCGTTTATTCTTCAAATAAAAGGCATTTTTCCACAGCCTTATTTCCAATGTGGCATAAAAGCACTAGAGTAATGGCTATTATACATGCACTGCCATCCCATGCAAAATTTTCATAATTATTTCGGAAGGGCGTAAATTTCCTGAATGCATAGCATCTCCAAAAGTAATCAAGAGAATGAGCTGCAGGGCTATTTTAATGTATGCAAAACTAGTGACCCACAATAAAGAAGCAAAAAGGGTACAATATATGCAAAGTAATGCATGCACGCTTAGGACCGGCACTGATGAGGGGATGGCTAAAATTAACACCCAATTAATTTTCAAATTGACAAACAAATGAAAGCCATAAATCTACTTTCTCATTAATTTCGCTACGGAATAATTCAAAGCAGCAATATCATGAGAGAAAAAACTGGAGGAAAAACGAAAATGGAAAATGGGCATTATCCATCATAAATATCAAGTAGATAGGAAAGAGCCTTATTAGAGGGCGCCGCTGATAACAATGTTAATCTGGGAGGCACTGAGGCAGGGACCACATCATCATCAGCTCAGAGCTCAGCACAGTAAGTGCAGCCTGTGTTTGTGCAACTGTTTATTCCCAAATATACACACATATATACAGTATGAGGGTATTTTCATTCAAATATGTGAAAAAAAAAAATACAAAACTAACAAGTTAATTGTTGTTATCACTTCATACAGGATGCTGTGTAGTCATTGTTTACTGCAGAAATTCTCCAATGTTTGAAGACCAGGGTTCCCTTATCGGTACAAAAACCTGATTGTTTTTCACAAAGGCATCACAATAAATTTGACATTTAAACCTAGTTTTATCGAAATTTTAACAAAGATGAATTTCTCAATTTTTAGTCCTATCAAAACTATGTCTCTATCATTAAAAACACCAAATAAAAAAAATATATTCAAAGACAATTTTTAAAGACTGGACAATTGCTTTAACTAAAATGCTATTAGGATCACTACATTTAAGATTTTGTTGTTGCTATAGGTTATCATGGTGACCTATAGCAACAAATGTCCCGTTCAGGCAGCCATCTTGTGTAGAGAGAGTCGACTAAAGATTTATTTATGCTTCTGTTCAACCAAACTAAGGAGAAAAAAATTACTTTTAAGTTTAGCTATTAAAATCTTCTTTTATAGTAACAGCAGTGAAGTAAACAATGAATGTATTGCTCATATAATGTAATGATACACACAAATACTTTAATACTCCAGCAAATCCATGTTTTACAATAAAATTAATATTCACACAGACAGAAAAGTTCTGTCATTGTATATGTATATATAATTATATGTTCAATTACCATAAATTGTCTACCTTTGTTATTTTTTAATTAAATGTTGCTGCTATCCCTTGCAAAATGATCGCACAACTGCCATGCAACAGGCCATGTGCTCTCTCAACAATATAATAATCACTGGAAAACGGTTCAGTCAAAACAGATAAATAATGAAATGTTCTGAACACAAAAATTGTGTATTTTTTTTTTGAGTACAGAGTGTTTTTTTTTTTTACATTTTGCTATGCGTTTCTAGGTTAACATATTTTTTACTCCTGCACACCTGATTTGTGCAAATTATTATTTGTGTTATAACAAGCATAAAACTACCAAATAAAGTCAAAACTTATATGACATGCTTACATTACATGAAAGCACGCATAAGCACCAGTGAACAGAGAATGAGTTGTCAGCTTGTACTTTGGGAATCAGAGAGCTACAAACAAGTGTTTGGAGCAAACAGCGGATAATAAAAGAGGTCAGAGTTCCTATTTGTTTACAGTGTGTTGCGTCTTCCCTGTCTGGAATATAAGGGAACAGTACAAACAAGAGTCACGTGTCTCCCACCTGAGCAGGCAGGTTGAAGGTTAAGCAGAGCCTGCGGCCACAGCTCATCAGCCTGCCGCTCACTGGAAACACAGACTTGTCCCCTGTCATGGCGGCTGGAATCCACTCGCTCACACAGGTCTGCAGAGGACTCGAGATGGGCTGGTCCGCGCAGCTGTGCCTTGACCTCTCTACTTGTTGTGTTTTTCTTTAATGCTCATGACAGTAGAACCTCGGCGGCCACCTGCTTCCATTTGCCAAGTTCTCACACAGCAATGTTTACACAAGCACAACAAAAGCACAACATTTCTTGGGTGTGAGATAAAGACACACAAAGGAGGAGACAATAGGCAGAGGTTGACTTCAGAGTGCTCTGGGTTTGGCGTGGTTGCCAGACTAGACAACACATCAATGCACACTAAAGGTACAACACTATTTTTCTCAAGGTTTTGAAGGCTGCTATGTTTTGCTGTATTTTGGCTGCTGCTTCTAGGGAAAAGTCCAAAGACAAACACAAGCTGCATGGTAAATAATCCATTATCGCAGCTCTCATCACTGATAAAGCACTCTGGGAACCTGCCTCTTGGAACGTAGCTTGACAACAGACACACAAAATGGACTGCATCCCAATAACTTTTCCAAACAGTGGTCCCACACCCAGTTCTGTCTTCAAAAACAAATTAGCACAAGTCTTAGCAGAGATGTTGCAAACTGTGCACTGTAGTATCAGTCGAGCTAAGGTTCTAATTGATCTATTTAAAAATACAACAGTTTATAATAGCAAAGTTTTATTCTCTTTATTTTAACTATAAAAAACAGATGGCTAGTGTAATGTAAGGACTGTTTAATTTTGAATGTGGCACGTGATGTGTAGACATTTTTAAATATAACTTCTTTCTTAGGTTCTGCTTACACTGGAAGTATGGCCATGGAATTTATTTATTTTTGCTAATTTCAAAATGCAAATTCTGAGGTGTGATTGACGGATACAATTCTTAGTATGAAAATCTGCAGTACACGCATATGCCCAGCACACAGTGCTATAAATCTGTCCTGCATTACAGAACAGACGTAATCTCACGTTCTATTTTCAACTTGAACATAATGAAAATAATTATCAAGCTATTAGTTTTTCCCGAGTGTTCATAGAGAATTGGGCATTTCAGTCCTAAAAGCACTGTCTTTCAATCAAGGGTCATTTGCATGATGCCTGCAGACAATCAGTGACCGCAAAGTTTGAGATTCTGCAAAAGCAATACCATTTTGTTTAGTATTTATGAACTCAGATGCCCTTCCATGTCCAATTAAACTACCTATGCCACAGTAAGACACCAATCTTATGAACGCCATGTGCATTGATGAAAACCCAATGCCAAGCTAACTAGGCCTAAACCAATATCTTGGCTACCTTTTCATAACATTTATTACATTGAATTGGGTTACATATTTTCTCTATGAGCTGCAAGAGGATTCTCGGCACACCATATGATCCTGTGTGCCAACATGCATCGACCACAAACACCACCAATATTTTTAAAAATTAATTCCTGTTATCTCACTCTCTTTCAGTAACACCAAGAAAACCACAACTTCTCTCAAGCTTGTCGAGACACTAAGCACATAACTCACACAGGCAAACAAAAGCATCTATTTGTTTAATGAGTGATTGTTGCTATAGGGACGGTAAACAGAGGCAGCCATTTCATATTAACCAGGTGGAATGATGAGTCCATTTCCTAGGTGACACTCGGGGCAGGCGCAGTGTAAACAAGTGCAGGGAGCAGGCCAAACTTTGATGCAAATGCACTAGAATAAACAAGCAAGCATAAACAAAAAGCTATTCTTCTGACATTTGACATTAAGTCAGCGGATTGCAGCTGCTAGCAACCGTCCGTGAATGTGAACAAGACAACGTGCTCCTATGGAAACGCATTTTAGCCAGAAAGAGCGATTTCTTATGAGACCAACAAACATTGGGTCCTCACAAGGACAGCAGCATGGAACTTGTAAAAACATGTTAAACATTTACTCAGTTCAATTATTCAGTAACTGGCTTTGTGGAAACAACAACAGGCTCTGGCGTTCTGGTGTTTACAACAGAGAAGCAAACAATAAAAGCAGTTAAATTGTAGAAAAAAAAGTATGTGTGTGGTATAGAGTAAATGTATCTATCTCTATGTATACGAACGATAGATAGATAGATAGATAGATAGATAGATAGATAGATAGATAGATAGATAGATAGATAGATAGATAGATAGATAGATAGATAGATAGATAGATAGATAGATAGATAGATAGATATAGATAGATAGATAGATAGATAGAAATAGATAGATAGATAGATAGATAGATAGATAGATAGATAATAGATAGATAGATAGATAGATAGATAGATAGATAGATAGATAGATAGATAGATAGATAGATAGATAGATAGATAGATAGATAGATAGATGCAGATTTAAGTGGTTGAAAAAAACAGGATTAATTTGCAAAAGAAAACAGGGTTACTCAAGTGATCTTCTGTGGATACATGAAGATTTTTGGCTGAATGCATTTTCTGCACGAAAATACATTCTGGCCAATGCATTTATTTTATATTTTGGGGTGAGTCAAAAAAGTATATTTGCCACTAGATGTCATCCTAAATCACAAACCTGATCACAAGTTGTGTTCTCTTGTGAGTGGGGTGTGTCCTCCACAGTTCTGAGAAGTGCTGTGTCCAGGTCCCTCCCCCTATATAATAATGCTGCACCTTCATACATGTAGCTCTGAACAGTCTCAAACAAACTAACCGTAACTGTAAACTAACTACTGTAGAAGAGGATATGCTCTTTTGGTCGTAAGTTATGCAGGACACACAAGATAATAAACATGTAAAAATATAAAAGTCATAAGGTACACATTTGGTGATTTTTGTGTGCTTCATAAATGCACACATGAGGAGGTTAATCTATGCATCCAGCTCAGGTCTTGTCCACACGAAGCCAGCTCAGGCGTTTCAGAACAAATATTTGGAGATTTCAAAACTCCTGTTTAGCGTCTCCGCAGTTACGCTGTATCCGCAACTTTTTTTTTTCCATGATAACATCACTGCCCTAGAGTCGGGTCTCATCTGCAGAATGTACTGACCTTTATATGATGTCCATTGTTAAAATCTGCTGTCTCATTGCTCCATAAACCATAGAAGACAGGAACATTTTAATAAATCCTCAGACATCAGAAGTATAAATCCACTTTCTTTGTCTCTTCTCTAAGTTTTACATCCACGTTGTTCATTCAGAATGCTTGCTAAGTTTAAAAGAATTCTCCTCTAAGTTTCTGTTCACATTCAACAATTTTCTGTGCATGTTCAATGTCAAGCCTTCCTCTGGTTTGACACACTATTCTACACTATTCATGTGGACGCTCACAAATCCTAAAACAGCTCCATATTTATGCAATTTGTTTTTAAAATGATCATTGTTTTGTCTTCGTGTGGACAAAGCCTCAGTGAGCTCACTGGTGCAATCAGCTCAGTGTTAACCTTAGGTGTGCTGCTCACACACCAACTGCCTCTGTTTGATCCTCTTCTAATAATCAATATAAACAAACTGAATAATGTAACAATAATTTAAAAACTCTAGTTGACACATATTTGTATTGAGTGTAGCAACTGCCTTCTGTGAGGTTTGAACCTGTGATATACTGATTGCATGACCAACACACTCCCACCAGCTAGTGAGGTTGTAGGCAGAGCTCATGGGGAGAATGACTTCAGAAGTGTCACACATTTAGATCAAGTGCTGATCATTTGCATATCCCTACCTCATCATCATGTGCAATATTTCATGTATTATCAGTGATCTTGTTTTAAGTTACATGTCAACCTGTTTTAGGTATGTCTATTTGTATGTTTACAGTTTTGTTTTTACTAAGTGTTTATTCAAGTTAACACATGATGAAGTCAATGAAGAGAAGCTCTAATGGTGCTTACACACCGGAGAGTCGCCTGTCCTGACTGAGACATATTCAACTTCCAACATCCAAGCATTAACTGCAGCTACAGTATCTGTTACACTCATGTAGAATACCAGGCGTCGCCAGCTGATCAATTGGTCAAGTGAATAACGTGCAGGACTATGGTGTAACCAGCTGCTGAAGAAATTGTTAATGCAGCAAAGGCACTAAAATGTATTACTTTATAATTCCTTGCTTTCTTTAAAAAAATATTATTGTTTGACAATGCAAAACAAACACAGGGCCTGATTTATAAAGCCAGGTGCTAAATTGCGGGTGCAAAGTAAAAAAAAAAAAAAAAAAAAAAAAACCATGTTATTTGCGAGCAATTTATGCAAACTTTAATATTGAATGACATAACATCTTACACAAAAACAGATATGCACCACCTCAAATTCTGCATTTTTAGTGTCTATGTGAAAGAAAAATGTCAGCTGCAACGCCAAGTTTTTGCTCCCCCTAACTTGTTTGCCCATGTGCAAATGCTTGATAAAACTGGCCTACAATGTCTTTATTTAAATTGTCAGTATATACATAATGTCAATGTGAGGTTGTCAGAATGATTCTATATGATTCTGCTTCGTGTCAAGAAGCTATTTTCATCACAGAATCAGAGTTTGTTTTGCTGTGAACACAAAATTAATTTGTTGTATTTTATGGTCAAAATAGCCTCCTGTTTATGTCAGAATCGAGAAATGATATGAACTATTGACACTGACAGGACGCGCAAACAGGCTCTGCCCCTTGATTAGTCCTCTAAAAAGGTGTGACAACAGTTCTTGAACTATAAAGTATCCTTTTGATCTGACCGTGTATCTGAACCAAACTCAGAAAGACATGC
The DNA here is from genome assembly GCA_038363315.1 of Mugilogobius chulae. NCBI lineage: Eukaryota > Metazoa > Chordata > Actinopteri > Gobiiformes > Gobiidae > Mugilogobius > Mugilogobius chulae. The sequence goes on along the minus strand of CM076402.1, from coordinate 31,617,665 downwards.
AGAAAGAACTGGTTCGGCAGGAGATTGTATTTATCTAGTATTTAGCTTCTCACATTTTGAGATAACTATTTTTTGTTAGTGTTCCAAGTAAATCCTTACAATGTAAATAAAATAATCAGTCAACTAAAGCACCATCGACTGATTAATACACTAAAGGAATACAGCCCTATTGTGTAAGTTTCAACAGTTTTTTATTGGTGAGAAGCAAAACGTCTGCTTACTCCATGTGGGCTAGCGGTAAATTTAGGAAAAGGTGTCAAACACATATTTATGACACATTGGAATGACTGTGATGGGATTCTCAAGCATGAAATTAACATTGTGTGAGTGTATTCCAACAGCATGAGCCGAGCAAAACCTCAACACGGGAGCAGAGGTGAGCTGATTATATTATCCGCTACAAGCTCAGATGAATTAAAAATCAGGAAGAGTTGCAGAAGGCAAAGTCAATCCGTTATTGCAGAAAATACACAAAGCTGCTTGTCTCCTTTGCGCGGAGCGATGTGCGGAACACCTCGGAGTTACGGCCCGCTGTGCACAGACAATGACAGAATGTGCCAAAGTAAGGCAGGCCACGGTATTTTTAGTACAAGTCGGGCCGATTGAGACTGAGTAAATAGAGAAGTCTAATGAGTTGAAATGCGCTAGTACATGAATGGAATAGTAATTCTGGGATGTGGGGCCTCGTCACACATTTTCTCAGCACTTGTCCTTGGTTTGACTTTGATAATCCTGTTCACATGTGGCTTATACCCATTAACAGTGGAGCGCCAGGACAGACTTTGGGTCGGGGGGCCTCTTCTCCAGACCACGGCCTCACCAGCAAATGGCTCTGTGTTTCCCTCAAGCTCATCTTACCAATTAGGGCTGTCAAACACGCAGAGCTCAGGAAAAACATAACTTCAGTCTGTCAGCGCCCAGTGGGATGTGGAGGCCAGTTTATTGTTTTACTTAAGAGTAGGCCATAATGGGCTAAAACACAAATGCCTGTATAGTTAAGGTTCGCTGAGGAGAAAGCACCGAGTCAGGGTCACAATGCATGTCTTATGGCCCTGACTTGAGTCCGTTCACACTCTTTCTTTAATATGCACATTCAGGAGAAACTATCTCTCTTGTATTGCCTATGTGGTCACCATTTTTTTGTTTGTAGCTTTTTACAGTTATGAAGAGGCGGGGCTTATTAGTTAGGCAGTAAAATACAGGGAAGGGGGCATCTCGCAAAATATGTGTTGTCATGTTATAATTTCTTAATAACGTAATTTTTAAATAAAATTGCTACCTGTTTTACTTTTCCAAAATGTGAATTCAGTTGATCAATTAAGATAATAATTGTTGCATAATCACCTAAAAAAACAACATCATCCCTGCCCGTGGTGTAATTTTAGATCAGTGTGGGTGTTTTTTGTGCTAAATGTTATTCCCATAAAAATGCAAGTGAAGGGATATACAACTAAAAGGAAATCAAGTCAGATGCATTTCCAACGAGACTGCTATTGCTTTCAATGAACTTGTATAATTAATACTGTCCGCAAAAGAGAGAGAGCAAGTACAAAAGAGCAGCTGCTTTCTAAGGGTATGTCATCTGTGGGGAGTGAAAAAACATTTTTGGCCATGTGTTTGGGATCTGTTGAATCAATAAGGCAGCCCACAAATCACAGTTGAGAAAGTCATCAAATTTTGGTGCATTATATTGGTTAGTCATAATTACTTGGCCCGTAACTGAATCAATATGGCCAATAGATTTAACATAAAGCTTAGTTATGCATTTATTTCCAGTGATGGAAAGTAACAAAGCATACAATTAACTGTTCTTACGTAAAATCTTTGAGTACTTACAAGTACTATTTTATTTTCACTCCAGAGTATTCCATACTTGCTGAAAAGGCTATTAACTAGTTTATGAAGCCATCTTGCCAACCACATTTGTTTGGAGTTACACATTTTGTTCACTTACCTATTGAATCTAAACATTTAAATTATTTATCACAATGTGTTGTGAAATACTTTGAGACAGAAGTTGCTAATAGGAGTTAGTCAAGTGCTAACAACAATAACAGATTATACTAACAAATGATCAATTATTGCAAAGGAAATTGTAACTCATTTTGACCCAATATATACTTTGACAATATCTGATCTGTGCAGTTGAAAAACTCATTTTAGGTTCTTTTATTTTAATTTTTTGAAGGTAGAGTGTCTTTATTAGTTCTCAAAATGTGTGTAAGTAACTTTTTAAGTCACACTTACTGGGCATTTTTAAATATGTATTTCAATAAAAGTAGATTTTCTTTCTGTTTCTAAAGTAGCCAAATCATCCACCACTTATGGCATATTAGGTTGTGTGACTTGTAATAAAAAAAAACTATTCTTTCACCTTTACCACGTTAAAGGCACCTGTTTTCTGTAATCAATAAACACTACATAAATAAAAAAATTTTCAACAAACCACATATAAGAACTTCATCTAGAACATGAGATTTTTTTGTTGAGCAATGCTTGCTTGATGCTGGATTAGTAGGGTCATTTAAGCCCACCAGGCATGTCATTATTTTAAAAGCCTCGGGATCCAAGAGAAAGGGTTAAAATGAAGGAGAGTTTGTGTCTTCCATTAAGCAGTTAAAGTGGAGACAAAGGGCAGAAGGCTAAATACCAAAAAGACCTTCGGCGAATGTGTGCCTTTTAGCAGAATCTTCCTTTTGTTAAATACAGCCGGTGTCAGAAGGATGCGCCGCGCCCATAAAGCAGCACAATGACGATGTACAGTGGCACTAATACAAGGACATAGTTCATCATGACATTTTGTGCAATTCCCAACTGATTAGGGTCATTACGGTGGAGGCCTGATTTATGCTGTCATTTCCTCTCACCGATCCCGCATCAATGAATCTTAATGAATTGGTAAATAAGGGTGACGATTACACTGGGCGACACTGCAACATTTCTCACCCGCAACGGCTGCGATTTATGTGGCCAATTAGAGACAGAGAAAATTAGCAAAAATGGACAAGTAGGAGGGAAAAAACATCTTTGTAGTACAAAACAGAGGAATGGGCATACAGTATGTAGCAACTGCTCAATGGCTAAGCAACGCTTAAAAGCTGCAGAAAATGTTACCCTGAATTGAAAAGATTAGATTATTTACTCTGATGTCAGAAAAGCTACAGGCTGTCCTTTCGGAAAAACATTGCATGGTAGCATACATTTCATAATAAAATAAAAAGACATGCAAACATAGAATAGTTTTACTTATCTCTGTAACTCTCAAGTCAAAAATAGAAAAAAAAAATTGAAAGGTGGATTAGCTTGAGATGTGAACTGATATAGAGATCAATGCTTTGATTTATGATTACTTGTTTATTTTATTCATTTATTTTTTTTAGAGCCAATAGGTTGAATTCAGACTGTAGAATGTGACGATGGTACTTTTTCATGAAGTATTGGCATTGATCATAAAATGTAATTTCAGTCACATATTTCTCAACGACTGATCTCTTAAGTGACCCATTCACTTAAAAATAATATTGCTTTTAAACAGCTGTATAACAGTTTCTTGGTCTATACTACAGAAAGATGATATGCAGCTGTAACCGGTGTAGACCCACACGAGGGACCAGGTCGGTGAAGTGTGTGGTGGTATGGGATAAACTCACCCCCTCAGGTATAAAAGCAGGACCGGCAGACTGGGCTAACGGGAGCGTTCCCTTTAGCTCAACGTGTTTGTCGGTCGCCTGCGGAACGAAAGATTCCTGGTTCGACTCCCGCTCAGGACGGTACTGACCACTATCGTCACACAGCTATAACAGCAACTTATAGTAAATAAGAGGTCAGTTTGCTGAAACATTAATTTTTGCTTTACCTGAATAGTGTGCTAAATAAGTATTTTAAAATGATGTTTTATTGCATGTTTCTATTCCTATACTAATCTTGAACTGTGCAAAGCTGGAATTTCCCAATTCTGATACAAAAACGGATATCTTATCTGATGTTATCTTAAACTGTACCAACTGTTAAGAAAACATATTGAGATATTTTCAGTCAAATATGTTTGTGCATCTTGACAATTTTCTCTAGAACACATTTAATTCAACTAAATCCTCACAGTCTGATTTTTTTTTTCCTAACAAGACAGAAATGACAAAATTGTTTCATTTCATGTTAAACAAATGGCGAATGATTACCGTTATAGCACTTTTCTACCTTCAAGGCCGCTCAAATCTTTACATCAAGGAACCACTCACCCATTCATACACACACAAATCATACGCTATGAAGTGTCTTGCCCAAGGACACAATAGTATTCACCTGTATATCCAACTTCATCATTTTAACAGCCAACTTTTTTCAAATCTGTTCAAATTGTTAACCCTTATCTAAAACTTAAAAAGAAGTTGACGTTGAGGAGTGAAGAGAGTAACTGGCCTCTGTGCGCCGTGAAGCCAAAAAGTGCTTAAGATTCAGCACGGGCCTCTCTGCTGTTTGATCAGCATAAATACAGCCCGTATGACAAACATGTTTACCTTCTCACTGCAAACATCACACAATCGGACGCCACAAGGTGCTGCTTCACTAATGAACACGCAGGAGCTTTTATCCAAGCTGCCCGTGTCCTGCCGATGCTTTTATGAAGACTTCAAAACACATCTGTACAAAGAAGAGCAGCTAAATTATTTGCTCTAAACATACAATGGGGCAATATTTTTCAATTACCTTCTTGTCTGAGGGGGAAACATCTTGGTTAAAAACACATCGTAATGCCCTTCATCTCTCTCTCTTTTTTTTTTTTTTCAAAGGAGGAATATCAAAATACAATCGTCACTTTGAAGATCAACACATAGTTGTATACAATCTGATGAGGCGCTCTTTAACTATTGGCAGCTACATCATCATTACTTTTTATTTCCTGTGTAGATTAAGAAGCTCTGCGTTATTACAGCGAGGAATAGACCTGTATTTGCATCACTACAAAGCATGCTGGCTTATTAATACCAACTTCTTAAAAGAGCACTTAGACTTCTAATGAGAGCCTTTATGTGTTACATATTGTGACTAGATTTAGTGAGAGGAAGCAGCTCTCCACATCAAACAAGCCGAGCTGCTATTAGGCACAGGGCTGAGGCATGCTCTGTGAAAAGGAGTGGAAAATCAAAGCTGAAGCGAGGCAGGAAAAGGCTTAATTTACTGGCATGTACAGTATGCAAATGAGATTACTCTCAGCTTAACTGCATCATTTATGTCCATAATAACGGCATCATCATTACAGAGCTCAAATTAAATTACTTTGTAATTAGCATATCAAAGTGATTGGTTAAAGTTTAAAACAAATATCCAGTTGTGTTAATGAACATCTGTAATCATCATGTAGACTTTTAGCAAAAACATACTAAACAAATATGTGTTTTGGGAAAGGGGCGGAGGGTCTGTCCTCAGTGACGGGCTCAGAGTGTAGCTGTTGCATGGGCCTGTTTAGCCTGGCACTGACTCTATGCAGTGTGTATTGGCCTAATGCTGCCGACGGGAGGAGTGTGTTACCTGCAGAGCTCCACACTGAGCTCCACATTCTCAGAAAAGGATTCCCAAACTCCAGGAGATCAAAGATCCAATTTCCCACACTTGCCACTTGAGGAGCTCATCAATAAAATACTAATCACTTCACGCCTGATTTTGAGAATAGAGTGGCAGCCAGAGGCTTAGGAAGACTTCTATATCACACAAAATACTCCACAGCTCTGACGGCTCTGTCGGCTGTTTTATGTGCAAACATCAGAGTGTGATTAGCAGTCAGAGCTGCTACACTTTTAAATTGGCTACTGCATGCCCCCAGCATCAAGTGCCCACAATAGGTGAGGTAAAAGACATGGTCAGTGGAAAAGATATTGGCTGCAGATCTACAGAGGCCGTAGATGTCATGATACCTCGAGGTGGCGCTATGGGTCTTATATGATGGTGCCCAGTTTCCTATTAAATGATCCAAAATTGTGGTCCAGCAGCTTTTGCTGCTAGGTAAAACGGTGCTATACATTTAACAACGTCAATTGTGGATTATTGTTGTGGATATATAAACGGTCATATGAGCAAATAACAGCTGAAGTCTATTGGACTGTTTTGTGGAGACACTCTCTTAAGTACCATGGCAGATCCTAGCAGGGACAATAGTTCAGTGTTTTACGGTACTGTCCCTAATAAATAAACAACTGCAGTAAAATACATTTGGCATCCTCCAAGAAATTCTTTCAATCAGACTGTTGATGCACTGAGATTGCAAGGGTGGTTTACTGACCATACTCTTTTTAGTGAAATTACTTTAACAATGCTGGAAAAAAAAAAAAAAATATATTTATATTGCATTATTTTCAACGTGTATTTGTCACATGGTACTGAAGAAGCATCTTATTTTATTCATTAAGAAATCCATTTAGAGGCCTTCTTCTGTGAAAGTATGTAAAATGAAGGTAGAGCCAGGGCAAATCCACTCCATCAGCTAACGAGGGCACTCATTACACAGAAGCGGCTAATGAAGGCGCAGTGGCTGGCCGATCCCCTCACCCAGCATAAAGCCCTATGAAATGCTAATATCTCACTTCTAATTAAAGCATACTCAGTCCAAATGCACCTTCACGGCTAGTAGCTGGCAACATAAATTTTATTTTTCAACACTACACTACACCCAAAGATGAGCAACAGTAACATTCCATTAATTCATTTTAATGCCCCCATTGGTCCCTCGCTTGATTTCGCTGTCTGTGGCTGCATTTTCTCCTCTTAGTGCAAAATGTTTTGTGCATATTCCTTGGGATTTCTTCCAGTAAGTGTGATTCAAAAAGGTCATTCACAATTCACAAAAGTTTAACGTGTGAGTTATTCAAACTAGGGATTAACAATAACTGAAAAATGGTATTGTAATAAGCTCCACATTAACCGTGAGCTGCTGTATGTTATGTTATGAAATCAGCCGTTGATGGGATGGTGGGATAGTGTGACCTCAGCGGCAAGAGCTCTATAAACCCATAGTATACAGTAATATTCAATCAATATATTAAAAAAGAAAACTACCAATTGTCATATTTGGACACATGTGACCCATACTTTTTATGTGTTTTAACTGCTTTTGAAATCAATTTAAAGTTTAACTTCAAAGTCCAGAGTATTTGTATTTTATGTTTCACATGTATGCACTTAAAATATGGTTCCTCTTTCTATTGAGTGCATAACCGGTGTTTATTTACCGTGCCACATATCTTAAAAAATGCCTGCTCTCTGTCACAGAAATGACCTTGGAGTCAGTAAACAAGCAACTCAAAAAGTTCATTAACATCAACAAAGAGACTTTAGTCAGTGCCTAGACTGGAACAACACAAAGGTCAGTGCCATTAACTTATCAGCCAAACAAACTAACGTCCAAGTGGAAAACACATTTATGAGTATTGTGTGGATTGTGAAAAAAAAAAAAAAATGTAACTGTAGCTGCCAATAAAAACAGAACAATGTGAAAAAGAACCTGTACATGAGCAGTGTATAATGATTGGGCCATAACAAAATCCTTACTCAACTTTCAATCCCATGACACAGCTACATTTTATAAAACAAGACGAGACAACAGGCATTTCCATCTCTGTTTTCTGTTATTTGGTCAGTTTTCCCTCTCTTTCAAATGGAAACAACAGTTGGCCAGTCTGCTTCTAAAGATGTAAATTTGGTTCTGACCATTTTTTGAGATTTGGCTACTCTCAAAAATGAGCAATTTCGGCTATTTTTGTTGCATGTCTGTATAAAAAAAACATGACCTAATGAAAACTTGTAATACATTCACTTAATATAACATAGCAAATCATAAGATAGCAAATAATTTCATCAGAATATATAGCATCCTTATCAAATTCATAGGCCTGTAATGTTGATGGTGACAAAAAAGGAAAAGGTCTGAATCTAAAGGTCACTGTTAAGAGCATATCACATGACGCATGTTTGATCCTTTTCCCAAGTATTTTCCCAAGGATTCTCCGGCTCTGTATTGTGTAAATCAGCCAGTCTGACCTTCTACATTCCACATGCGCGGCCCTCCCATTCATCTAGCGCTGCAGATAATACTGGGCAAATATCATAAACGTGAGGATTTTAGGATTGGAGTGAGGCTGCCATCATCCAACCCCAACTGGGGAAAAGTGATCCATGCATCAGAAACAGCCTTATTTTCAGCTCAGGCCAAAAGAACTGACCAAGGAGACTGACACCCTTAAACTCTTACTGGCAATAAGCTGTGCATGGATTCTTTAATGCCTGGCTTTTGAGTAGTTGCAATTTTACTTTGTGTTAGTTAAAAACAACAAATTAAAGGACACATATTTAATTAAATTTTTTTGTTGTTTTTAAATCTTGTTCTGACATTGCTTCTTCATCAAAAAACAACTGTGAAGGTTCCGGATTTGTGACGTCATACAAGAAAAATATCTTTGGACTGGCTCGCTCTTATTGTATTGATTTTAAAATCATCTGATTGATTTTTAAATGCTTTCATGGTCTTTCTTTGACCTGCTTCAGCACTATGCTCCTGCTGGTTCGCAAACCATTGTTTGTTGCTCGTCCCAAAAGCTGGGAGAAAATTTAGGAGGAGTCCGAGTCTTGTCTATTGTGGTACAAAACTATGGAACATGTTGCCTCTGCAACTAGACAGTCAGAGTCAATTTCTCTTTTTAAGGCAGCTCTTAAAACACATTTTTTTCTTTATATTTAGGTCAAATTTATGTTTAATTTTGTTTTATCTTGTGTTTGTGATTTGAATTGATTGCTTGGGTGCTGCATTCTGTTTTTACGTTAGATTAGAAATAAAGTTGGATTTGATTAAATCTAGAGAACTTCTGCACTGTTTTAGTCTACTCGTTTTTTAGCATTTTTGCAGCAATAGCATATTACACAAGACCTAAATCCTCGATGAAAAATTTAGTTAGAACACCACAACATTAAGAAAAGCAGATTAATGTTTGAAAATTGAAAAAAAAAAAAAAAAAAGGAAAAAAAAAAGATTCCACAGAAAAAGGTCAAAAAGGTTGCATAAATTTACATAGGGGAGTGCTTAACTTCCATGTTTTTACCTTTGAGTTTGGAATATTGCTTGTTTTGCATAACAAACATGCACTAATGCAAAAGTTTTATACATTAAGAAATCGAACTGCAAATGACTTCATCTTAAAGAGTACCAAGCCACATCTTTGTGTTCAATGCAGCTTTGTATCTCAAAGCCACAACTCTCAAAGTTCCTTCTGGACCACATCTCCACAGTGCTCTCTGAATTACTGTAGAAGATGACCTCATAGGGACGCCAAGATGTTTAGGTTAATCCATTACCATGATTATCCATTTTACTACATATTCATAAGAACATTGTAAGAGGTGCTGGTAGCAGAGTGGTTTAAGCTCTGGCTTCCAAGTAATGAGATTGTGGGTTCAAATCCCAGATCAGACCTAATCTAATCTAATCTAATCTAATCAAAATCTCACATCTTTTTGGGTGAGGTTTGCATGGTCTTCCCATGTTACTGTGGATTCTCTCCTGGTCCTTCCTCCCACCTCCAAACTACAAACTAAAAGCACTATTCAGGTCTAACTTGACCCAAACTGACTGCTGGAGCATTTGACTGTGCTCTACAGCTGCAAGTTTCCCAAACAAAGCGCACTGAAGAAATTAAGAAACAACAGGTCCATACTTAATTAAAAACACAGTCCCCAGTGCGAGTTTACGCTTAAGAATGTCGCCAAATACATAATATAATCCAAACATTGAGTGTCAAAAATAAATGTGTCACATTGTGTTACAGTGTTGCATGTGACGAGAAAATTAACCTTAAAGCGCTCCATTTTAGAGTCCACTTGAGGAACAGCTGAGTTATTTGCATGCACTTTGTTTTGAGTCGTAACTGAACATACTACATGTGTGTATAAAAATATAGTTAGATTTGTGTAACATTGCCTAAGGTTGAAAAAAAATTTTTGGGCTTAATTAACATTTGAAAAGAAATCAAGAACCAAAAAAGTCTTTGTGTAAACCCTGCAATGTGTTTGGCCACTGTTCCCCTATCTAAGGCCCAAAGTCAGTGGGATAGGCTCCAGTTAGCTGAACCACTAACAGTAACAAGCAGTAGAAAATGAAAGAGCAAAAATAATCTGAGAAGATAAAAAACAAAAAAGATTTCTCTGTTGTGTGAACTCAATATTTATTCATGTTTATGAATGATTGTAATGCATTCTAATACAGAGAAAAAACAAACTTTGAGACAATGTTCACTATCCTTACACAGTTTCAGCTTGTGACCAAAGGCTGAACTGAGGAGGCATGTCAATCTTGCCACCCCTCGATACATAACAGCAAACAGCGAATCCATCAGTCACAGTGAACAGCTAACACCCGACAGAGATCGATGAGGCAGACGGACAAACAAAGAAAGACAGAGACCAGACAGGAAAAAACGAGACAATACATGCAAGAAGGGGGTACACTGGGAGGTTGATGCATTTCAAATATTAACTCATGTGCACCCGTTGTGCAGAAAGAGTCGTTGCTCATTAACCAAGCTGGAGCAACAACTTACTGTTCTGTACTCGAGTCGTTTGTTTTTGTTTCAGTACTAAAACTGACTTTTAGCTTATATTTCTTGATTTTTTTGACAAACATCTGTACTGTCTCCTCCCATAGATATCATAATTCTTAGTCTCAAAAACAAATGCTGAGTTGTGATATTGCAGCAGAAAAAGGAAAACACAGCATGTGTGAGAGTGATGCCTCCAACTCTTAAACTTTCTCATATTGTTAAGACTTAAAACTATGGCGTTTGTTTCTTCTTATGCAAGTGGCAGCTGAAAGAGTCTCCCTGCTCAGGCTCCTCCACTCGGCCCAGGCTGCTTTGACGGGGAGGTAACCATATAGGACGCGCATGGTAAAGTAAACAATAACATAGTTGCAACGAGATGGAAATTTTTCAGCTAATGGTGTTTGTCATTCCTTTTTTTTTTTTTTTTTTTAAGAGTTCAGAATAGGAAAGCATTTTTTTCAAAAAGTTTTCCGCCGGGAGACTTGTTTTGAAAAAACAAGCAGCTTGCCAAGGTTAAAACTGGTGTATGAAATGTAAAGAATTTACATTTTTAACTGAAATCATATCCTTTGTTTCCCTTTCAGAACACATAAACAAAAGTTTTTATCACTTTTGTCAAAGTCAAGAGTTTACATCCCAGAGGAATATCTCATCTCATTATAAAATTCTGATTGGTTTATTGACAGCATTTGAGTTCATTAGAAAACCCACCAGTGGATGTATTTGAGTATTTTATATTTGAAACACACTGCTTCTTTGTGAAACATCATGGGAAAATGAAAAGTCAGTCAAGATCTGAGGAAGATAATTGTGGATTTGGTCTGTCTGGTTCATCCTTGGGTACAATTTCCAGATGTCTGAAGATGCCATGTTCATCTGTCTTATACGCAAGTATAGAGATCATGGGGACGTCCAGCCATCGTATCACTCAGGAAGAAGACGGGTTCTGAGTCCCAAAGATGAACTTACATTGGTGCGAAATGTTCAGAACAACCCAAGGACAAAAGCAAGAGTCCTTGTTAAGATTCTGGCAGAAAATGGTCAGACATGGACTGAAATACTGTAAACATTTGGTTTCAACTGTATTTATTTGAAGAACAAAGTCCTGCTTACTCATTTGGTCCAGTAATATGTGACAATATTTGCAACATTATGCAAATTATTATTTGAAAACTGTGTTATTTGTTTGGTGTACCAGAGACAATTTTAGGCTGAATCTCAAATTTGGTCAAAAACATTGAAGGTAAACACCAAAGGTAAGATGTATAACAGTATGACAATTTTTCAACATCAATGATTAATAACTGAGATGTCAGATTGCACTCTTGCACACAGTGAGTAGCCTATATGTTACTTTGAATGTGAAAATAATAGAAGAAAGTGTGTGTAAACTGTATTTGTTTGCCTTTACTCAGATTGTTCCAGCGTTTCAACCTTCTCTATAATCTTAGACCAAAAATTCAAGCTGTTTATTTGTGTGGGGCTAAACATTCCATTAAATAACCGCACCAGGTGCTTTATCCCTAAAAGGGATTTGTTTTCTAAAATAAACAGAGTGGAAAAGACTGCCAAGGAAATATATTTACCATGACGTGGAGCAACTCTTAAAAGTCAGCCTTGCCTTACTCATGTTTCTTCTTGAAAAGGTTTTTGTCTCTTGTTATTGCAAACTAAATTACAGATATGCGCACTTACATGTATTCATTCATACATAATCTTTTGAAACGAAAAAGTTTAAAAAAAGTTACTTTATTTTTGAAAGCATATGAAGCATATGATTGCTTCTTAACCTAGCTTCACCTTGACCTGCTGCAGGTCAGAGCTGAACCAGGGCCAAAAATATAGAGAAAATAGAAGCTTTGACACTTTTATCACTTGTTATTTCTTTTCATCTGGCTGTAAGAACAACTCATCTGCAGATAGAACTTGCTTACTGTGCCTCCCTCAGTCAATCTCACACAAAGAGTGTGTCACAGCAGTGACATTATCAAAGCTGCTCTCAGTCTGAGACACACCTCAGTTTGTACCTCTGTCAATACAGCACCAGAAGACATGTCTGTTTGATGCTGATAGAAAAATAGATTGAAACTTGCCAAACGCCTTTTCCTCCAAAAGGATATTTTAAGTAGCAGGAGATGACACATCTGTGATAACATTATCTGCACAATTGACTGGAGATAATAAACGTGAAGAAGATGCCGCGTGGCTCTATTGTGTGACACTGTGTTAGTGATGTTTAGCATGTGAGGCTACAGAAGCAGGCACTGTGCCAGGTGCATTGTGCTCTCTGATAGGACGACAGGATCAGAGCATCAGATAGGCCCAAGAGGTGAGCCTGTTTACAAGCCTTTCACACATCCTGACATTCAATCAAAAGGGAAAACCTGTCACTACTTCTCATTATGACATCTTTCTAGGAGATGATAATTTTTCATTTTCCTAGTGCCTTGTATCTATTCTGCCTGTCAGTGTTTTTAACCACAGCAGCGGAGCTTACAGAGTAGATTATGCTACTTTCAGTGCATGAAAAACACTGGCACAAGACGGCGAGTGACAGGAGCGTTTAAGTTTGCTTAGAGAAATCTCCCCCATGTGGCACTTGCACTGCAAACGCTTGTTTATTATGTTCAGAGCTAAGCATAAGCGATTAAAAGAGTTCTTAAGAATCAAAGTATTCTAAATGCATGGAAACACAGCCGCCTGTAAATGCCACAGAATTAGAGGCTTACCAGGCCTAATACTAACTCAGGGCAATTTTCAGCTTGATGCTGATATAAAGAAATTACTTTTTTAAAGTAAGCAATAAATGCAGTCAAGGGAACTATTACAGAGCCCTATTTTCACTCACGGCGTAAATCTGCAGAGACCTCTCCAACTCATGAATCCACTTGTTTATTCCTAACACTTCCATAAAAAGGGGATTAAACAAAGCAACTGCTACTGCTCAATCCAAGGCAACACTCGCTCAGCTAGAAAAAAAGCGTTTACAAATCATCAAAACCAGTCAAACTGTATGTGTGCTTTGTGTCTTAACATGGCCACATAGAATTTAAATGAAGTTTAACAGATTATTACACTGAAATTCAACAATGCTTTTTGTGTAATATTTGTCTGAAACTGAAGATCTCTCTACAGCAGTCTATAAATCCAGTCTAATAAAAAACAAAGAAGGAAAAAATATATAAATTACAAAATAAATATAAATGCACAAAGAAAAGAGATATTTTTTCACCTTCTAATATTCTTTTTCTTTTTTTTTTTTTTGCTTTGTTCGACAAAAATTATGGTATTACACAGTTACAGGTGTGGCTTAGCTAAATAAATAGCTGATTTCATACACACGTGCTCTTTTCTGTCTAAACTAAGACATGTTAATCCCGTTAATTACCGCGGGGATTTTGCTCAAGCAATCAAAATCACATTTGAAAGTCCTGATCAATAATTAGCCAGATTTTTGCCACAATAACATTAATTACAGAAGCATATAAAATATTTCAAAGGTGAGAAAAAGGTTTGGTATCAGCTGTGTGGAAAAAATGAAATTAAAGCAGACTTCTTGCATGTACGTAATAATACAGGTTCTGTGTAAGTTTAGCCCTGAGAATTGAGTTTGTGTTACAACTGCATTCATCAAGAAAACTAGTTCAGACTGCCTGTTATTAAAAGTTAAAAATATTTGCCTGTACATGCCACATTAAAACAATACAGCCTTTTACAAGAACAAAATTAGGTGATCTGTACAGGCAATGTGACGGCAGAAATTGAAGTTGTAATCAGATTTTAACAATGTTTTTATCTGTTTTAATGTTATATCTGTATGACATGATCTCACCTACAAAACTGAGATGAAAAGTTACAGACTACACAAGCATTTAATAAATCGTACTTTACTATGCACATTTGCATCAATACAAGGCCCTATACAATAATGAAAACATCAATGAATTAATAAATATGATCCATGTGCACATGGAAGAAGGAGCGCCTCCAACAGTGCACAGCCTACAGAGGTTGAGTGAAGGCTGCATTACTGAGATGCCAGAGATAAGAATGCTGTTTAGTCAATATTAAATTATGGCATCTACAGTGAGGAAAACAAAAGCTAGTCAGGGTGCCTATGTTTTAAGACTTTTTTTTTTATTTAAGACTGCATCGCAACCAAATTGCAAAAAAAATTGAAGTAAATAATTAAAACAACTATTTATGTAGTATGGGGTCCACAGATCTCAGGTTTCCCAATAAGGAGATCGTGGGTTCAAATCTGGGATCTGACCAAATGAACATCTTTCTGGGTCAAGTTTGCACGTTCTCTTCGTGTTACCGTGGGTTTTCTCCAGGTACTCAGACTTCCTCTCACTTCCAAAAACATGCATGTATAGGTCAATTGGCAACACAATAAAATTCTCCTTGTGAATGAATGAGAGAGTGTATGATTGAAGTCACTGGAAGTCACAATCCAAACAGGAACAAGCGAAAGAAAAGGCAAGTGAAATTAAATTATGGATAATATAGGCTTAAAAACATGAAGGCATTTGCATCTAAATTAAACATATATTCAAACTGGAACTAACGCTTTATGTACTAACGAAGAGGAAACCTGTAGCATTTACTGTGAGAGCCTAATGGGGCTTTTTTAAGTTGTGGGAAGCACTTATCATGGCTAATAATTAAGAAAAGCTGGCAAAAGTATGTTTATTTTCTATGTCTTTAGGGCAAGACAATAATCAGGCATCAGGTAAAAAGAAATTATAATAATAAACAAAACTTATGTCGCCAGAGTCTAAAACAGTGCACAAACTGGACAACCACAGTGCATCCAGTTTATGACTAAGCCAAGTCGCTACAGCATTCCCACAGCCACACTGACTGGAGTCATCTTTACCTTGTACAAGGACGTCCTCATTTACAGCTGTCTTCAGCTCCAGCCACAGGGCAACAGCCTCCACTCCCTGCGGAAACAACACGGTAAACACAATTATTAGAGTGCAGACAATAAGCATTGTCAGCACAACTCTTAAGAAGCATCTATGCAAGTCAGTTTGATCATAAATAACATACAAAAATTTAGAGAGAGGTAGTCCACTGCATGCAATCCTGGGCTTGCTTCCCTTTTGTTCAAAGCTTTGCACCTTTGATACACAGCAGCATGGAGCGCTCAGTGATGTACTGAGGTGCGCTTTTGTGACTACAACTACTCCCACTGATAACAGCCAACAACGGGCCTGTTAAGTGAGTGGAAGCTTATTTGCAATACAAAAACTTTTCAGATCCCATACAGTTAAAATCCATGTTAGTGCCCTCTGGTGGTAACAACAGACTTTGTTTAGAAATAAAAATATCATACTGTCTATCAAATATTGTGACATGTGGACATTTTTTACTTTAGAATATCTTGATATTACTAGGAATATTGCAGCTGAATATTGTCTCTATTGTTACCTTTGCCCTTTCAAAGATTGTGGCAAATTTCTACTATTTTTTTCTCCAACTGCTCTAAAGTCATTAACACAGACCTAAACACAGATTGTAGAGATTTTGCAGAGGCTAAAGGAACTTAAAACAATATATTAAATATCCTAAAGCAAGACCAAATATTTTATAAGACACCTTTAAGCTCCCTTGGGCTTATTGGCAATTACACTGTTATTGCATAACTGTGACTACATACAATGAATCAGAGAGAATTATTAAAAATGAGAGATGCACCAATAAACTTCATTGCACACTTTTGATAAATCTTCACTTGTCTTAGCAGCTACTGTTCTGTGTTAGTGCGATTAACAAAGATCAAAGTCATTTTTTACTAATGGCTTTCATTTGAACATAAATCTTCAACAGTTCAATTTTGTTTATAGCAATGATACCATCTTTTTAACAGACCATTTGTCAATAGTTTCTATCTATTATACATTGAATTGTGACACAGAACAGTAACTTACTGGACTTCTATTTCTCTTGGCCCTGGTCCATCAGCATATCTCTAAACTGGGCACTTGAAGCAGTCACACAGACAAGAAAGAAACCAAACTGTATTTTTATGGTAAACTGAGAAGTGGCTGAGGGACAATATCTGAGGGACATTTGAATAAAAGCATTAAAGCATAGCCAAATATGAGACCAGAAAAAAAAAACTCTCTCTCTACTTTTCACCATTCACATTTGGCAGTCAAATTTGTGACCAGCCGTTTGCTCTGTTTGCCTAGAGCAGCTCAGATAGAAAGTCTGCATTTTCAGGACATTAATTATGTGCTAAATGCTCTTGTTGAAAATGCAAGTCAACATTCAGCGCGCTCTAAACTCTACCCACACAATCAGCTAAAACAGAGCGTTCCCACACACGATTGGCCTATTAGTGTGATTCATTACTCTTCAATTAGCAAGTCATCAATGGAATCGTAAATCAATGGTGAGTGGTGACATTTGACAGATATTTTCAGTTTCAAACTACTAAACATCATTAATTCCCATCACCTGAAAGAGCCCCAGGAGCTAAATGAGTTTACCCAATGCATAACATCCATTTAGATAAATGTTCTATCATTTTAATGATGGAAAATTTGTAAAGTGAAAAAAAAAAAGGAGACAACGGGATTGAGATAGCAGCTGTGTGCCTTTTCTCCTTGTATTATAAAGCCCATCTCGTAATACCTAAACAGATAATTGTCTCCATTTCAAACAGCACCGAGGCTGTAATGTTGCCATTTAGAGCAGTGGGGGGCTCCGAACGCGAGGTGAGGATAAACAAGCGCATGCTGCTTCACCCAGGTGGGGGAGCCGAGCCCATCACACACTCCCACGTGGAGATTTTAGGGAAGAGAACATCTCCCGGTTGTGATAATTACCCACCTAGGAGGGTTATGTGCATGCTCAGTGAGAGGCCCAAGCAGAGAATATGAATCAAAATGCAACAATTTCCACAGGCAGCAACAGCAAAAGGAGTTTCACAAGATTTTCATAAAATGGAAAGAAGAAAAGGTGCACAGTTATAGAAGGATGCAAAGTTAGGAGCAAACTTTGCAATTCAACATTACTGTATCTAGGAGTGGGTTAAAAAAATCACTGTTTTCTTGGAGCCAGATCACATTTTTATTTATTTTTTTAATATTAGCATTTTAAACTTCTATCGCTTTGAGGTAAGGGAACTACCGTAACCAGTTTGTTCTGAAAATTCACCCCACATGGCAAACTGTCATTCAGTTCATATATAGCATGTATGTGAAAGTCCCTGCTTGGACACAGATCTTGATTTAAGAAAACAATGTGTTTATCACAAGGCGCTTGATCACAAGAAATAGATCATCACTCAATTTTAACACATTGCCAGGTCTTAAAAATGATCCAATTTATATTTGTACAGCAGCTTTCAATGCACTCAACGTAGTTTGCATCAAATTAACACTCACCCAGAGTAAACAAACACTGGAGAGAGGTAAGTTCAGTGTCTTGCCCAAGGACACATTGAAAATTCACTCTAATCATCCCACTGTGGCACCCAGAGGTTTCAATATATGATTTAACCAAATCCGCTCTTATAGTTTGTGAGATTTGCTGGATCAATATCTTACTGACATACTCAAATATTTTATACATAAACAACAGCTAAAGATAGACTGATATATCGGCTGGACGATATTTTGGGCTTGATATTTAGATTTTTTATGCATATTGTCCATATCGGCAATCGACCGTACATTTGGCTGATATTTTGGGCAGTTGTTTTGGAACCATTAGCCGCAGCAATGATCAGCTTAACTCCCAGTTTTGGAGAGAAACAGTAAGACTTTTTTTTACCTCTCTCCATTCATTAGTACTACTGTTTTGAGTTGATCATTAACATGTCTTTAAGTAAAGTTTTATTCTTGTTCTATGACTTTGGCTGCAGCACAAACTTTGATAAGTGCTAGTTTGTTTGTCAATATAAACTGATATACAGAGAAAGCTTTCAGTGTGTATATAATGTGATGATAAAAACACTGTATGCTGAAAACGGTCTCAAATTGATCTTTAAAAATGTTCTGTGATGTGCATAAATATGTTTTAATCATTAAACAATAAGACAAAATAATAGCTGAGATTGATTTTTTTTTAAGTTTGTTTGTACTATCTCCTCCAAGCTTTTTAAATATAAAAATAACAAAAGTGACCTCAGAAATTGGCCACTGATACTGGCGTCAGTTGACAGATTTTTTTTTTTTTTTTTTTTTTTAATCCTAACAGCAAAATGTACTAGCTGGTCATTGCATCTACTTTGTCAACAGTGTACAGAAGCAGAACTAGTCAAGAATTGTACATAATCTGATTAGGTTTGTTACTTGAGGTTGCTTCAACCAAGAAAGTAATTTGCAAGGTTTATAATAAAGATGTCTTTTGAATTTATGAAAGGTAGATGGAGTGCAAGTTCATGGCTGAAGTTTGAACCACAAACCCAAATACACAAGGCTGAACAGCTAACAGGCTTTAGTTATTACAAAAAGCCAGTCTGCCAGGTACCTGTGATGCTTTTTGGATGCTTATGAGGAGGCTGTAATTGTGAACTCTCAGCAAGCTGTCCATAGATATTATGAACAGTTTTATCCGCAGAGTAAAAATAAAATCCTGCTGTCAAATACAAATGTATACAATTCAGGAGACTAGGATGTGTTGAAGTAAATATTTTTCCAGTTCATAAAGCTTGCACAAAATACTGAACAAAACATAAATCATCAAAACGACACTGTGGAATATTTGACAAGCCATTTTTTCATGACAAAAGAACTATATTTAATACAAAAGAAAAGCTTTGGGGACTAACATTAGCCATGTGTCATTTTACAACCTAAAATGTGTTTGCCTTTGTACATGAGATAACATGACAGTTAGACAACCACCTCCAAATCAGATGATACAAATAAATGTTTCCATTCTCTATGCAAATACTAAAGGCTTCATTGTAATGCAGGGTAAAAACACATGCAAACAGGCTGTTTTCAGGGGGAAATGGACAATCACAAGGGTTTTTCACTATGGTAATCACCTTCTAAGCGTCGACAAAGACTCATTTCATTCCATCCACAGACCTGTGAAGTGGACTTCCTATTTTGGAGGAGGGCACGGCTTCACAATGCGCTCTCTGCCTGGTCCCGGGTATGTTATCAGTGGCTTTGGCTTTGTTAGAAGATTGCACCTTCCAAATATGAATTAATACCCCTCCAATGAATGCACCCAATCGCAACAAAAGGCGACACTGAACGCGGAGCGGCTCTTCAGCTCCTCTAATGGACAGGCTCTTGTGTCTCTTCATTCTCCGCAACACAAAAAGACCAGAGCCCCATGAATATTTACCACTAAGTAAAGTTATTCCATTAATTACTCCAAGCACACTTAATACTGTACCTACAGCTACTCCTAAGCCAGCCTGCTAATGAACCCTCACACAGCATTACCATTTAATTAATGCTTAACTCAATGGCTGTCAATAACAGGCTGCCACGCTACTCAATCCCAGTGCTCTGTTTAGAAGTAAATATGGCTTATCTGGTAATATGCGTTGTAATAGTGATCCATTTACATGCTGTTAATATTAATGTGTGCTTGTTTGTAGCATAAGCACTGTGAATTGATCCTTTAACATGGTATGCCATGAGAAATGCAGGAGTTAAAAATTATGGAATAACAATGAAATGAACCTGAAGATCTTAAAGCAGAACTGAGCAATGTTAGTGGTAGTGCTGCCCCTACAGTTCTCTTGTGTAATTAAAACAAGCCAGCTGAATCTTTTTTTTCCCCTCTCATTTTTGCATAACTTTAGGATTGAAATAAGGCAACAAAAACACATCTACACACATTTTACACTGCTAAATACAACTCAGGAATGAGTTGAGAAAGCAGCAGGAAGGTTACAGTTGTTGTAGTTTCTGTTGGTAAAAGAGAGATGACACATGTTTCAAATGCCCAAAAATACAGTACATACGCAACTATCTTCACGGAGACATATGGAGACATTTAACAGGGTAAAAATGTTACTTAGTTCTGCTTTAATACTCTAATTACAATTACCTGACATTTTGAAAAAAACGTTTAAGTCATTTGGACACAAAAGCAACAAATGTTTATTTTATTTTTGGAAAAAAAAAGGAATGTAATACTTCTAGCATAGTAAAAAAATATATATACCGGTATATAAGAGATTATTTCTTTCTAGTTCATTAAGAAATTGCCCTTTTTCATATGATTGTTGTCTACTTTCTAAAATATTAATAAGTTTTGCTTCACATTTTTAAGTTCAAACAACTACTGAATACTGAAAATTTTACAATTGTGGCCATCAGCCCTTCTGACAACCACCAGCAATCAGACATCAATCTATACCAGGCAACGTGGATGAAGTGCCTTGCCTAAGGACACAACACTCACTAGATGCTCCATTGCGGCACCTGGGTTTCCAGCAAACTCCCATCCACGTACTGCAGACAACAAACCTGCTTAGCTTCTGAAACTTGGCTTGAGCACTGACATGGCCTCTTGTGATGTATGTGACAAATGATGAGCTTTTGTCTGTAATTTATCCTCTGTAACCTTGCCCTTGTGACCTTTCTAGTAAACAAAGTTCTTCAAACAAACAAAAAACTCTCAGACATGGCATTAAATTCTTAAAAATGCTGTTTGAGGCATCTGAATTGGGTCGTTCTGTTGGTTTGCAGTGATGGAGTATATATAAGTATGTAGGCTGGGCGATTAATCGAATAATCGATTAATTCGAAACTTTGAAAATCGACGATGTGAAAAATACCAAATCGTAAAATCGAGCTCAGTCCGCTGTGAGCTGCGCCTGGACACCTCAACGGCTTTACAAAGCTCTCCCTCGACTCTCTCAAAGAACAGACGAACAGAAACCTAGCGCCTGTTTAGCGGACCTTTTAATCACTTAATAACAGCCACGAGTAACCTTCCGGAGGTGGTGTATATAGCTTAATCTCTACAAGTCTCTACGGGTGAGTCGGCCACTTTCCGCGCTTCAGACTCGCGGTAAATTTCTAGAAAAGTCCTGCGGTAAATCTAGCGTCTTTTTGATTTGTCTTGCTGTTCCACGAGCTGCCGCGTGTGCTTTTGGTGAGGTTTTCTCTGATAAAGTTAAAAGCAGGCTATAGCGTCTCTCTCCCATGCTCTCCCCAAAGCAGCAGCCAGCAGGCCCCGCCCCTTTCCCCTCCGTGTGTGAGTAACCATGGCAACCAGTTTGAGTGACAGGAGTGAGAGACGAACACTCGCAAACTTAAACTTTTAGATATGAAACAAAAAAATCATAATGATGATCTTAACAGGACCTAATAGATGCAAATGCTAACAGTAGGCCAGGCCTATGCATTAGATGCAGCAGCAAACACTTATTATTATTTTAATATGACTTAAAACAAGTTAATCTCATTGGCTCATTCTTTATAGATGCTTTAAAATATTATGAGCTCATAATAAAAGCCGCAGTCATCGATGACGTCGAATAAAATCGATTAAATCGAAATCGTCCAAAGTGTCCAAAAAATCGAGATTTTATTTTTGGCCATATCGCCCAGCCTATAAGTATGCACAATAGAAGAATGGGAGTTTTAGTGGGATTTGCTTGTGTTTAGTCAGTCATATCAGCAGCCGGGGTCACTGCTGTTTGCTTTAAGGGCGTGTGGAGCATTGGGCGCTATCTGTGTACAAAAACACATGGAAAAAAACCCAAGCATGAGTCACTCCTTTACAAATGCTTCATACATAATAATCCAAAGCTTTTCTTAACCACTCTCACTTTCTTTTACTCAATGAAGAATACAGCAAAACTCTGGTAAAATAGAAAAAAAAAGTGACAAAACATGTTCTTTTTGATGTGATTGGCAGCGTGCGGGCATTACATTGTAACACCCACACAGACAGTAAACAACAGCACTTTCTGACACGCAAACAGGCTGAAAACCAACCAATTAAAGTAGACTTCAATCCAGCCAGCCATTATTCTGGGTGCGATCCGGTGTTGTTGTTTTCCTAAGCTTAAAAGACAACAGAGTCTGGTGAATGTCAGTCTGCCTGTCTGATCCCCCAGATTCTTCGGAACTGCTCTCACGTTTTGCTGAGCTGTAGAAACAAAGTAAATACAGAGCACGCACAGCTTTGCGGCCTTAATATAGAGAAAGTGGAATTTCACTCAGGACCTAAAACAAACATAAGCAAATAATTCACACTGTTAAATCAAAACACTGTTGAGTTTTTAGAAGTGAGTCAACAGGCTTATAAGGGAATAAACTTTCAGGAAAGAAACAAAATATTTGCCAAATTTGGTGTCAAATGCAGGGGACCTATGACCAGAATTAACATTGTAGCTAGAAATGGGACGATATGAAATTTCCACAGAGCTGCATAGTTTATAATATATAACTAAAACAAAGAACTTCTCAACTAAAACATGTTTGTAATATCCTTCAAAAAAACAATGAGCTCTATTATAGTCTGACTCTATCAGCTGGATTCTCAGAATATTTGTGATTTACACCAAATCTGAAGAATCCATCTGGAGTGACCCTTGCTGTATGGTTAGAGACGGACATGGTTAGCCGTACCAATCAAAACACACCAGCACACCAATCACAGCGCACCACTGTGATATGGGTGAAAGCGCACATTCGAACAAAAGATGTATTTCAACCTATTTTATCAAAAACAGATTTTTTGAAAACTTGCACATTTTGAGGATGGAAAATATGCTGACTTTTCAGATACTTCAGATCAGATGGTTTGACTATGCAGATACAAATATCGCTTTGACGTTTTTCCCGACAGCTTTCAGAGGAATTCATTCAGGATTGATAAATTGTAGATCTCAGTTCAGAGTTACAGTATACACATTTCAATCTGCCGTAAGCCAAGGTTACTTCCAATACCATCAGAAGCCCATCTTTAGGATATTGATTTTAGGACTTCTTAATAGTGTATTTACACATTAATAGTGGTTATTGTCCCATTCTCATCCTACATGCCATACGTAAGAGTCTAAAACATTTTAATAATATACAATCTTCTAATGGACTAAGTTAAGTTTTTCGAAGCAGCCTACCTGCTGCTTAGAAAAACTTCTATCCAAGCTAATGATAGCACTTACACTATTCAACCACTATGCTCCAGAATCATCTATCCCTACTTTATTTTGGTTTTCTCTGTCAAATTCTGCAGTTGTTATGTAATAAGCATTCATGTTTCCACTGACTTCTGACTATTGCTTAATTTGGTTTAATCTGAAAGTAAACTGGATATTGTGTAAACTTCAATATGGCAAAACATGCAGACTTTAGACATGGATCAATATCCAAAATTTTTCTGTTTCCTCAAATAGTAGCCCTAATGTTTCTCTATTAAAGACAAATAAGGTAGGCCATACAAGCCTGTAAATGCCCGTCAGTATAGTGCAGTATATAAACTGAAGGCAATAATATGACAAAAATGGCAAGATCCCATAGAAAGCAATCAAAATATAGTGTCTTATAGATACAGTGAAGAGCAGGACTAAAATCAATCAGGCTAACTTGTGAGATTCCTTATAGCAACTACTATGACCAAGTAATATTTAATTATACACAACTTCTCTATCGGTTTCTAAAGACAAATTAATGTGTGATACCAAAGTGAATTCAAAGACACTGGAGGTATGAGGTTTAAATTCAAACAGAAGGGTTAGAGCCTGGTTCAAAATTAAATATGCTGAAAAGGGCTTGTTTGGACAAATGCCAACGCTGAGCAAATGAGGAGGTGAAGCACTGAGCGGTCACCTGCTGAGAGCACTACCTGTCGTGGCTTCCTTTAATTAGACCCAACATGCACAACAAATGCACAATCAACATCACAGCACAACAAAGACACAACACAACCCCCCAAAATGCTCCTAACGAGACACACACAGAAGGAAGATTCAAATAAATACGTCTAGATTATGATTTAGTGTAAGAAGTGTTGAAATGAATCAGGATTTAAGTGTGGAAATGTGTGATAATTACAAGCTAAAACAGTAATTAATAGCATTAATATAGCATTTAATTAATTTAACTAGGACATTTTTGGTGCGGGTAACCATTAGACTCTGGGCCAACATTAAACATTACTTCCTTAATCTGGTAATTTGACTTGTGCATTTTTATTGCTGGAGTGATATGAAATTATATATTCCACAGAATTGTATATATGTTAATGAAAATTAATTTGGAAGGACATGTCAAAAGTTATAAGTATTAAGCAATAAAATATACATACATTTGGACTTCAATTTTAAAGGTTTCACATACTTTTAAACAATTAGTGTCTTACAAACTTACTGTAAGCCTGAATACGCATACAGAGAGGTTGCTTCTGTACGCAAAATACAGGACCAAAACACCTGATGATGCCAATAAGAAATGATAAAAAGACAAAGTGGTGAAGTTCAATGAGTGAACAAGGTCTAGGGGCAGTAAAAGTAAGAACCAGGAGGGAGGCACAGACAGAGAAAGGGACCTTTGGAAAATAAACAGGGTGTAGAGTTTCAAAGGCGCGGGGGACACAGACATTCCATTGTTCAGGCCAATTATTGGTGGAAAATAATAACAACAGATGGATCCAGAGCGGCCAACTTGTGGCGGAGCACCCTGGCGCTGGAGAGCAGATGATGAAATGTGAGAGTGCTGTTGTAAGGGCGGGAGCAGCAGGAAGGAGGGGCCGCTGCCCTCACTCACACACCAGATGTGAACTTCCACAAGGACACTTCAGACGCGCTCGGCCCGGGCACCAGTGGGCACAGGCGGACAAAGCTGTGGTCAACACCTCAACGCCACACAGATGGCTTTGTGTTGTAGTGTGATCAACTAGAATCTGTGTATTCTCACATGTTTCATGAAGAGGGTCACTTGTTCTGCACATGCCTCTGTCAACATTGCACAGATTAATGTGACAATGAATGGGCAACAGGACTTTGTATGAATGAACTGAACCACGTGCAGGCACTCCATGTCACAACACTGCACAATAGCTGTCTGATCCAAAATACACTTTAATGTACTTAATTACAGAACAGTGACATTTTGTGCTGTCTACTTTGGTAATACATTTGACAAAAATAGTAAGAGTAGTTAATCGAATTACTATTATTGTTGGTTTATGAACATGCAATAAAAGAATTAGCCCTAGGTCCAGTGTATTTGAACTTGAGGCAATGTGGGGATGTGTCTAGCTCAAAGACACATGTGTCTTTGGGTTATACTTAATCTTAAACTAAGGTTAAGATTAAGACTGACACACATTAGGGCAGTTAATTTGGTCTGATATTAGGGCAAGACAGAGACGGTGGAGCCAAGGAGAATTGAACCGAAACTGTTGAAATATTTATGTGTTATGGATGGGTGATAAAATTATGATATCGTCTATCACGAAATTGAAAGTTTTGACGATATCACTTCAGTGATAAAAATTGCCCTAGAACATGCAACGTTTTTAATCAATTTTGCAGCCTTATGTTACTAAAAGGTGTGTATCCAAACAACCATGCAGGGAGTGAGCTCTAATAAAGAGATGAAAAAATGACGTGGACTTGGAAAAAAGTGTGCAGGACGTGTGGAGCGATGTTTGTGGGCCGTGAACCTGAGATAACACTTTGGATGCACTATTTCTGTTTGGATGTTTTCTTTTCTTCATGTCCACGATGGACAAAAGAGGAATCAATTGAACGAGACAGTGGTGAGCGAGCTAATTTTATATACAGTATTTCCAATATGCAGAAAAGTGTCATGCCTTCCTTTTATTAAACACACCACTCACCAAGACGAGTCCATGCGTAACTGCTGCTCATGAATAGAGGCTTATTTAGCACATATTCTTTTGTATATCTGATACAACTTTATTGTCAAAGAACTGACCGAAATCACTCGTTATCGTAGATGCTTAAGTAATTTTTTTTCTATATTCAGTTTGGCCTATTTAATTGCAGTTCTTGTCCTGCATATCAGCCATTATAACTTATAATGAGAGCCTCATTAATAGGTTTGTGTTTGTATGTGTCAAGACGCCTTATCTAGCTGTGGTTGGTTGTCTTGTTTGTGTGGCTGTGACGTACGCAGACGTGATGCCGCTGTGCGTCTCGTGACAATCGCTTTCTAAATGTCCAGCACTTTTACTGTCAAAAGTATACACATTTACGCAGTGTTGTTTATTTTAAAAGTGAAAATAAAGCGAAAGAAGGCACCATTGACAGGGGAGAGCAAGCGGGGGAAAGAAAAGTGTGAGGCTTGATTAAAATACACAAAACTAATAATCTTCTCTAGGTAAATTAGCATTATTATATCTATATTACACACTCCATGTGTGAAATTATCAGAAAATTTTATTATTTATTTAGCAGGCAGAGGCAGATGAGATGATCGATACTGATCTATACAACAATTGTAAATGTATGTACCATTATGTGACAATATAATAGGAAAAAATCGGATATCGTCGCAACTCATATATTAATGTGTGGAAAAGGCCGCCATTGTGAATGTTTACGAGTCCCTAAACCAAGTCTGTTATAAAAAACAGGAACTGTAGTTACGGTAGTTTGACTTTCTCCGAGAAAGTTTGTGTCTCGAGTCTCCATATTTGGTTTACGTGAACCCTTGTCAACATGTGATGCTAGCGTGTGTGATATTTAGAAAAAATAAAAAGGGGGGAAAAGGCATTCCCTTTCCTCAATAGTCCCAGATGACCTGTTAATGTTTCTGTGGATTGCTTCTGTTCACATTTGGCCTATGCAACACAGTGACAGAGCTAGAACCAATGTCTGCATTCTCAGATCCTCATTTCATCCACAGACTGACAGCAAACACAGGGGGCTCCCAACCTTAAAACAAAACCAATTCTCTGTGTGCCTTGTCAAGGCTGAGAGATGTCTGCAGATAGCAGTACAAAAGATCTGCCCTTCTTTTTCTCAACAAGAGAGAAGTTTTCGTTTCATTAACTCCAGACTAAGGCGTAATTATCTCCCCATAGACCTTAATCACCAGCAAAAGGATAATAGAACAAAAAGCAGTTTCACTCATTAAAGTTTGTGTTGTTCTCTCGTCTCTGCTCTTTAGATGAGTCCATCAAGCAATGCAAAGGAATCACAGGGGCACAAGTGTCCTCTTTTCACATACTGTAGAAACATCCTGCTGGCTTCATCACAAATTTCTCCTTTTATTTTTTAAGAGTCAGTTTGGCCAGTTGCAGATGGTAGACACAAGGATAGTAGTTATACTGGTCAGTGGGTCAGATATTGTGTGAGTGAAACCTTATGAATGGTTTCAGATCACAAAAGAAAAATTCAGTAACAGCAAAAATGTTGATACTCTAATATAAGGTAATGTCTTAATTTAGGCAATGACTGGAAAATAGAAATAATGAAACTGAAAAGAAAAAAAAAGTTTGTCAAAAAGGCATAGAAAAGGGACATGACTACTGTTTAAATGAAAGGTCAACCAATATGGCTGTAATTAACAAGATAATATCCAAATCAGGATTGGATAAAACACCTCAATCTCAAATGTATTTAAATGACAACACTTTATGCCAAAGCCAAGTTGCATAGAAAATGCATAAACAAAAAAGAACAACAACCAAACAACAGAAAACTAAACCAGAAAAAGAGCACGTAGATTTAAATCTATCTTCACTAAAGCCAAAAAAACTCATGTTTATGTTTTTAAATAGCAAGATATACAAACATACATACAGTACATTGTAACTAAAAGGTAACTAAAAGGCAACAAAAAGACGCATGCCTTTTTTTGTCCAACATTCTTGTTGAAACAAACAGCTATAGGTGAAAAGAAGTCAACTGCTAATGAAATAAAAAAATAAATGCACATAGTAGTCTGAAATGTTAACATTGCTTGAAGGTGCTTGTGATATGATACCAACATGACAAATCCCTCTAGGATTGGCACAAGTGTTTCTAAGGGAGGAAAACCAGGGATAACATTGCCTAGATTTAATTAGCTTATGAGAAATAATTGCCATTAGCAAATCTTGTCAAATGGGGTTGAGGCGTTTTTACATGGAGAAAAGTCATTTTTGGATGATGGGGAGACAAAGGCTTTTCAAACAGTCACTGGCAGGCCATCCGCCGTTTTAGCTGCTGACACTGAGGTCGAGTTAATTAGACTATTGTCATTTTAATCAGGACAGCGCGGCGGCCATGGCTTCTGAAAGAAGGACTCTAATGTTGTGTCTATGTGCTCTACTTGTGTGTGTTGGGCCTGAGGTGTCACCATGCCATGGGTTAAGGCTCTGGCTTGGTGCTTTCACATGCTTGGAACATTAATGAGCTGGAGACAGCCTGGAAACAAAGAAGCCTGGAGGATCACCAGGAGACTGCTCCACTCGGCTCCATGTGCGTCTCTGTTCATTTGAAAATAATTTAAATATCAAATATTTGAAATCATTTGCTTCTCCCCAGCTATCAGATACTGAGTACTGCTTCTTTGATGTCTTTGTTAGAATATTCTTTAGCAGCATTAGCATTTAAAATATAATTACTGGAGCCTTATTTTGATGTTCTCACCAATCTGTTGCAATAATGGTATATGTTATACAATTTGCATAATTTACAGATAGAATGGAACAGCTTCAAAAAAGCAGAGAAATAAGACTATATGTGTTGAGAATTATACATCTATGATGCCACCATGCACAGTCATCAACAATATGCGTTATTACCTAATGCAACAACACACTATTCAGTACTTGTATGCTTTATGTGTTACTAAACATTTTATAGAGGGATTATTTGCTTATCAACACGGGCGATGCGTGCACCCTCGGTATGCAGAAGGAGCCGCTGCTCATTGACACAAGCCGTGGAAACAGGTCGAGCCAGCGCCAGCTAACTACAAAGTTTACTCTATGATCCATAAAGTGAGTAAAAAAATTGTGAGAAAAATACTGTCTTAAGCTTCAGGAGCCAGATGTCTGTCATACCAGTTTATACCTGATCAAAACAGCTAGTCCCGTTTTGTTGTTTTAAAAAATTTTAAGAAGTTTCCTCAGCCAACCAGATGGACAGCAGCTCTCTCTACTTAGAGCATGTGGAGTAGAGTGGAAAGCAACGTTGACCAATAATCCCTCTATGTTATGTAAGAAACAATTTACTTTACTGAGATTTTACCAAGCTATAGCAGTATTCTCTCATCCTCAGTTTGATTGTGGTTTGATTTGTGCATGTTTGAGTAATCTTGTGTTGTGCTGGAGCTGATGCCTGACTGCTCAGAAAAGTCTTGAGCACTTCCTTTACTTGCTAACAAAACAGCAACAAGAAAAATCAGGGTATGAGTAAAATGTGTAGGGTTCAAAACGGTCATGTAGCCAATTTCCAACAACAACAAAAGAGTTATTTGAAACATGCTACATGTTAAAGTTGCAATGTCTACCTTTGTCTGTAAGCATTTTAATGTGATCCCTCTACTGCCAAATGTAGTTTCAGTTATTGGGACGGTTGGGCATCATTATACTATAAATTCAAAAGACAGACTTAAGAATCCCTGCCATGTGACATTCAACTGTGAAAGTAAAAAAAAAAAAAAAAAACGCCATTGGCCACTGGGCTTTGGAGGCAAGTGAGGCGAGTGAGGGAGGGTTGAGGTGGGTCTCTGCCAATCAGCGGGGGTGATGAAGAGGCCAGTCCAGTATTAAGAGCCAAACATCTTTGTAAGATTTCCCGTGGCCGCAGTCAGGGTCACTTGTGGACAAGGTGACAAATGTAACCCCCTCCTCCTGACACCGCTGTCAGCCTCGGGGCAGGACTGGCCAATGACATTAGCCAAGCGTCGCAGTACAAAGTCAACCAGAGCAATAATTCATATTGGGCCACCTCCAGGGAAGGCGCATTCAAAAAGCCTCACAACTGCATTTGGCTCCTTGCTCACACTTTGTCTGTTTGTGATTATATTAATACTTTTGTACTCATCGTTTGAACATTTCCCATTAATATTTCAACTGGACTTAATATTAATCTGATCAGAAATTATCTTACTTAAATTATTTAATGCACACATAAAAAATTCAACAAACAGAATGATCTGCATATCCGAGTAAGATCTCCAACTAAGAAAGTAAGCAGCTGGGCTAAAAACAGTGCAAAATGTGTCACTAAAAACTGATTATTTATCTTTAAAATCTTTTAAAAATTTAAAAACAAGAGACTTAAGGCTGCTGGTCCTTCATTGCTGTGAGATAAAGAAATCCAACAAGCGGAGTTCTCTTTTTCACAGCCTTACTGCCCAAGATGTTTCAACAGAAATTTCACGAGGGTCTGGCTGCAGACCTCCATGAGGAGGACCATGCCTTGCAGAACTCCATGAGGAGGTTCCTCCACCGTGAGGACCGGAAGTAAAGCGAAACAAACCTAATTTTTGACATGCTTCAAACTGCAGCCAGACAAGACTTTGTCTAAGTATAGTTTTTATGATAGCCAATAACTTTCACGAGACATGAATGTGATGAAGTATTTATTTACAGAACATAAAATCTTTGTTAACAGGCATTGGGGAGGTCTAAGTAAATGCTAATTGTCAGGCCGGAGGGACGGTGATAAGTTAAGGAGAACGGGTAAGTTTAGGAAAAGGGTAATGGGTAGGGTTAGGAAAAAGGTTTGGGTAAAGGTTAAGATTAAAAATATGAACGTTAGGCCCATTTGGCAACAGTAAAATACTAATTATTGCCATGGCAACCAGTTTACTTGTTTTGTTGCGCTCTCACATTGTAGACTTGAGGGATGTGGGAATCGAACCTGAGATCTTTGAATAGGCTGTGCACGGAATTTCAGTGGCTGCATTGTTCAAAATGCTAACTTCTGTACTTACGACCGTTCCTGTTAGCGTTAGCATTCAGACACATCATGTTCTTTTTAAACAACAAGTGTCCTCTGGTAAAATATTCCTCTAATATGTGAAGTCTTTAACATGTTTTCTGTAACATTCACCACAACTGTCTGATCTAAAGAGGATTATTAGTTTTAAACTGATGCAGTGAAAACCTCATTGAAAGCATTGGACAGGAAGTGTTTGTATGTACAGATGTAGTATTTTAAACAAAACAGACAATGCACTGAGTAATTGAGATCACCACACTACCCACTCAGCCACTGATCCAACCAGCTCACCTATCCCTCTGGCATCTTGTACCATGTTGTTACATGGAAGTATAACAGTTATGATTTGTTTGCACAGCGACAAAATCACATGGGCTCCTCTTTGATTTCTTCAACCTTAGTGGCGGGCCGCTAATAATCTTTCAAGCGCAATATAGCGCCACTTAAAGGGGCACTATGTAAGAAAAACAAACAAACAAAGTGATTTCCACTTTTGAACACCAGAGGGAGCCTTTCACATGCATTTTGCCTATTAAGCATAATGCCATCTAGCGTCAATAATCCACATTCCGGCCCGTAATAAAACATTTCAAATACGTATAAATGTATCACAATTGATGTGGATTGGTTAACAGTGCTCTCTTAAGTACTCATGTTGTAAAGAATAAATATGATTTAAATGTTTGTGGACTAAATGTGATAATTAAAATTCCTCTCAATCTTACACAGTGCCCCTTTAATGTACCACATCGTAAACATAATATGGGTGAACATCTGGGCTTTAGGGTCCTCTGGATGGAGGTAAGTCACGTGAGGGTCCTCCTCATGGAGGTCTGCGAGGCAGGGTCCCCTCATGGAGGTCTGCAGCCAGATGCCTCTCAGAATGTACAAGAATTAGATAGTAAATAGAGACCTAATCTTGATTTGACAGAAAAATCATCTCTGACTCACTGGTCAACCCTTTGTCTGTTAAAAGCATTTAAACTACCATCAATATGCTATTTTTGAGACTTAAAAGTAGATTCAACGTTGTCAAGACATATTTCAAATTAAAGTGACACTGTGTAACTTTTCAAGGTGGTAAGTCAAGTGCATTGAAAAAGAGAGTTGAAACCATACTTTTGGAATATGAGTTTTCCATACAGTGAAAATTTGTCTTAACATTTTCATGGAAACAAGCAGGAGAAGGCCCTCCTCCAAGTCTGTTTTGGGGAGATGCAAGCTAACATTGAAAATAGACATATTTTTATACAGCTACTCATAGCTCAAGAAAATATCCAATCAAAAAGAGGCATGACTTGGTGCAAGTCTATGACATGCATTTAAAGGAGAATGCATAATTGACTTTATAGAAGCTTTTAGCCATGTCATTGTTGTTTTTCCTAATTTTAGGCCTAATTTAATTGTACATTGTCCTAAAAAAAAAAACGATTCTATAAAGGGCAATGTTCCGTAAAGAGGCATCGAAGGCACCTGTTCTACAGGTTTAATAATAACAAAGAATCAGAAGTACTGTATCACAGATGACAACAATACTGTAGAGAAGACAGACGCTTCTTTAAAGCTCCAACTTTATACAAAATATTTGATTTATGACTTTTCACCAGTTGCTAATCAGATCAGAATTCAGCAAGTGGTGAAAAGGAAATAGATATTTGGATCACTGTGTATGTAAATGACATGATAGCAATGCTAAAACAAAGAATAACTCTAATTAATCACACTTCTAGACCTTAACAGCAGCTAAATATAAACAGAGTCAAACACAGGCTCTTTTTGTCAGGGGGCTCGTTATTCTACTTTGTAAACAGAATAAATAATGAAACATGATCATAATTACTGTGGCTACAGATGTCTGGCTTTGTCCTGTTCATCCTTCACTGGGGCTGACCCTGTCGGGATTGTTTCGGCCTCAATCTTTGTCCATACCGGGTCTAAGTGACAAACTCATCACACACAGCACACACAAGGTTAACAAAATACGGTGTATTATTTAACGGACGTGAACATCTAAATAAAAATAAACTTTGAAGGGGTGTAGCGCTACACATTGATTGGTCAAGTATGACATGGATTTCTAATCGAACATCTCAAAATATGGCAGTAAAAGAAACAATTTAGACTCTATACTCATCAAACAGCATAGTTCCAGAAGCTCAGAGAAATTAGAAGGTGTGAAAGAAAGAGGGCGTGTTTTAAAGATAGAATTTTACTGATATTGTTTTAGAGACAGCATTTAGGCAATAAAACATGATTGGATTCAATCTGCAAAAAAAGTATTGTTTTTCTGATGCCTTACCAGAATAGTGCAGGGCATCCTAGTTAATTTGTTGCAAACGAAGGGCAGCAGCGATATACCTTTCAAAAAATAGTTGAAGAATATTTATGACCAAAGAAACAAACATTTCTGACTCAAACTGCACTCAGATTAGAAGTGCTATGCAGTTTATTAAAAGAAAAACATATTTAAAAAGTAATATTAAAACAAATGTAAAAAGGCAGCATAAAAACCCAGTGATTCAGTCAAAAATATTCATAAAACGCAATCCTTTTTTTGTTGAGGTTCAATAAATCTTTATTGTCTAGGCAAAAAAAATGAGTTTAGTCAACTAAGATGCCATCAACAGTTTAATTGACTAAGCAAATATCTGTTAAATAATAGTTTGATAAAGAAAGGATTGGATAAACTAATACTTCTATGCAGCATTCCAAAACAGGAGCAGGGTAACTACAACAACTAGGGCAATAAAAAAATGTTGCAGGTCTCATGTAATTCTTTTTGTCCAACTTCTAATCTGTGTTTAGTTATCAGGAAGCATATTTAAACAACTCCCAGACAAAGGCTGTTTGTGTTTTATCCTGTTTTTCCCTCTATCTCATTCTCTCCTTCCTTGTATCATCCCTTGCTCACAGCAAACAAAGTTGTATGCAAATCCCCAAAGCCATAGCACATTACATTGTTTGGTGTAAAATTTGAATAATATAATAGACCACTTTAGATCTAGATATTGCATTTATTTCCATGTGCCTGTGCGGTCAGTTAGCTTGCACACATTAAATGTTCAAGTTAGCTATTTGCATGTTACAAAACAACTCCGTTGTCTGAATTGTGTCCTTTACATATGTTGCTCTAAAATCTATATGGTGTGTGTCAGAGGCTGGTGAATCACCCACGTTGTGTATGCCACTTAAAACAAATTGGCAACACTGATACGCCTTATTTACATAGCGGTGATGCTGCCAGTGATTACTATCTAGCAAACTTCCCCCAGAGCTTCAATGGAAAGTTGGGGATGTATGCTGTCAATGCTGCCCATGTGAAAATAGCTACATTTTATCCAGAGCTACAAACACTTGTGTGGCTATGGGGCTGTGCACACGTGGGTGACAGTAACTCCTTTCAATTATCTGTAATGGCTATTTTTTAGATGTCACTATCAAATCAAAGAAAAGAAATCCACTTCTGGTGTCTAACACGTTACATTTCCTGAAGCTTTTGACCAACTTTATACATCAAAATTTCAGAATGACAAAACAAAAGACAGTAGTTCTATTTAGATGTTATGTATTTAATTGAAAAGGTTTTTTGATTTATTCTCACTTTTCTACAGATTAAAAGGGGCTTAATTTTGCAATATAGAGTTTCATTTTTTTATACACTGAACTAATAACAATAATTTCTGCTCCTAAAACAATCACAATCATTTGTTTTGTGCCACAGCCTTTAGGTAGGAGAACATGCTGTCATAGATTGCATGTCTATACCACACCTTGACAAATAGCACATCATGACAATGTTTTTTCCATTTTCTAGCATTTTGGTTTAGGCCACACAGGAGGTTTTCAGGAGGAATCCAGAGCCCACGCAAATTGCAAAGAGTGGGTCTGGTCACCACATCCCCGTCTGTATAGTGTGTATTATTGTTATATGGGCAGAACATCAGTTCATTCATCTTACATAAGGGGGGCCTCTTAAAGCACCTACTAGACTTAAAAAAAATAAACAATTAGCTTACAATATTTGCTTTTATGTGAAACTATTGAATCTAATACCTGTCGTTTACATTAGAGTATTCATGGTTTCAAACTCCAAAGTAGATGAACAAATCCTGGGTCACTTTATATTCCTAATCTGTCTCTGATTTTGTTTGTCAAATGTGGAACTATAAATAAATAATCCACAATAAAAATGTGTACATACATATCAGAAACCCATAATGGTGTGCTTAAAGACTTATTGACATGCACAACAAGTTGACAACACTGAAGTAGCTTGCACCATGAGCTCTTGTCTCATGCAATTCCCTGCGCTCTGACACTTAGCAGCACTGAAAAACAGCCTATGATGTTAACCACTTTTCAGAGTAAAGACAGACAACATAAGAGCATTCCGAATGATGCCATCTGATGTTATTTTGTCTTGGCGCAGTGAGCGTTTGTCCTCACGCTGTGTATTGAAAAGGACACCCCCTCAGGCGCTCGTGTCATTTGCGGTCTACCTGTCACACCGCTGATCTGACGCTCTTTGAATGCGGCGCGTACATGTGACGGCAGCTCGCATGACAAAGTGCCTTTAGTGTCAGCGGCGTGGCCTGTCCTCGCGCAGACACAGAGCTGGGAGCAGCAGAGGCGATGCTTGTCTGATATGTGTTAGCGCCTGTTTAGACGGGCTTGTCCTGACACATGTGCTGCCTGTCAGACACTGTTGTGTTTGTCTGCGCGTGCCAGGGACCAGAGTATGTGAGCTGCTCTTCAGACCGATGTCTGTGTTGACAAATAAGGCTCATGTTTATGGTGAATATTAAGATTGAATTAGCAAAGCAATGTGAAACAGTAAACAAAAAAGCTGTAAATGTCAATAATCTTACAGATCACAGCAGGTAAATGCACCTTCTAAAATACTACACCTATACTTTTTTTTTTCTTCTCCAGATTAACCATTATTTTTAGCTTTATAATCTGACTTCATTCACAGTGCTTGATAATTTCAATGTGATTTACAATGGGTCATAACTCATAACCTTACAGTCACAAGTTATTGGATTAATTGCAACAAAACAATTATTTAGATTATATTCAACTAATGAAATAATTGGTTTCTGAACTACATTAGAACAGTAGGGGTCAATATTTTTTCTGCAAAGGCCATATTCAAACACAGACAAGAAGCCGAAGAAAAGGTATTTAAAAAAGTCTCATTATTACAAAAACATTTCCGTAAAACATTTAATCTATTATACTGTCCATTAGGAACATGTGCAGGTTCATGCTGAATTGCTAAGTCAGTCATAAAAAGAAAAGAGTAACACTTGTTCTCAAAAATCAGTTGGAGGGCATCAGGGTGCGTCCGGCCCTCTTTTCATAACAAAGGCATGCCTTTGCTATGAAAATGTTTTATAGCTCAGATAAAGTAAGGATTACATCAAAATGCTATTATGAGCTGCCAATAAATTTCTATATTTATTGGTTGGCATTTTGTAAAAACAAGTTCAAATATCCAAAATATAATCTCAAATATATATAGTTGTATGTGGTCGATTTAAAATCAATGAATCATCTCCTTTGTCTAATTGAGAAAATTTGCTTGAGCATAAATCAAAAGTCCATCAGTGCTTTATTCTTCACAATGTGGTCTTTATGGGCTTTTAAAGGCCTAGGTTAAAGCATTCTGCAAAACCACTGAAATCAAGGAGATTCTTTGCAAGACTCTTACTGTCAGCTTATATCTTTGAGCGATGACCATAGCTAATTGGATCCATCCAATCCATCCATCTATGAAGTACACATGCCCCATCAGCAAAAAGCAAATGACATTGTTCCGCTCAGTCCAGAGCAAGCGCAGCACTAAAGAGCCAGAATGGTACGTATTAATGAGATGTTGCACAAGCTTAACGGACACATATTTACAACTACATACTTTATTACTTTGTGCTTGTCTTTACAAGTCTATAACAAATGACAAGAAAGGTGTATAAATTGCATTATTGTCATTTTTTAAACATGCTATTGAAAAATGTTGACTTTGAAATTATACTAAAAAAAAACAACAAAGCACACATGACAGGTTTTTTTTGGACATCAGGAATTGAGCTCCATCTAATGACAGCAAAGAAAATGACACAGTCAAAACAATCAAACTGACATCTGATATGTTAATGCAGCAGAAATGCTCAAAACAAGTTTGAAAAATGTATGGACTTATAAACAGTGAAGAAAATGATCTTCCTATGATGTCACAAATCTGTGACATTCAGAAAGAAAGCAATGCTATGGCTAAACAACAAACAAAAAAAAAAATTTGTTTTGTCCTTTAAAGGTGACCTAATTTGTAAAATAAAAATGTCTGACTTTTTAACAAAGTTCTTCTAACAATGTTCTCTTATCAATTCAAAGTTGTATTTGGATTGATTAATTCATGTATGTTTGAGTAATCTTGTATTGCCCAGTTGCTGATGAGTAATCTGTATTGTCCAGTTGCTGATGCTGGAATGCTCAGAAAATTTTTGATGTACCACCTATCCTTGTCTACATGTCTGTATTGACTTGTTTTTAGTCACAAAATAATGATTTCAAGCAGAACATGACATGTTCCAACAACAACAAAAAACAGTAATTCAAAAGTTGCTGCATGTTACAGACAATGCTTATCAGTTCTGCAGTTTTCAAAAGAAGTAAAAGAACTGTTTTTTTTTACTTCTAAGACAACAAAAAAGGAATTATTGATCTGCATGCATCATAGGATAATACTAAATACATAAAAACATGAGCTAAACATTTTTCTGTAAAAGTACTAAGAGTGCTTTTTCATTTTCAAAAGTCATGCAATAATTACACAACTACATTATTCTTCATACAAAGTGCAAAAGGTGTGAAATTTGCATGAGCATCAATTCCCAGACTGTTATGTAAATATCTTCTCTTTTCAAGAGGGCGGGGAAAAGTGAGATCGCTTCATTTACATCAACACTCAGATTTTCCATTTACTATCAAACTGGCACAAACAAAGTCACCAGGAAATTATCCAGATACACAAGGCTCAGTAGGCCTATAGATGTCTAAGGCAGGAGTTCCCAAACTGTTCAGGGCCGGACCCTCAAAATAACCACAAAACCGGTGTGGGACCCTGAGAGCTAAATTAAACATATAATCATTTTGAGTTGTAATATTGGTTAAGTAAGGAATATATTATTTTAGTGGTTTCTTTTTTAGTTATCTGATCCTAGTTCACCTACTGTTTTAAACAACAACAATAATAATGATAAAGTTTAAATACAATGTCACCATTACATCTTGATATCATCTTGCCAATCTAATCTTTTGCCTACCGACATTGGGATCCCGGGCATTAAAGTGTGTATAGACCTATTGTGAAGGGAAAAAACAGACCCAGACAAAAACAAGATATGAAAAAGTTATGAAGAGAAGATAATCATTTCTCACCAAACGCTGGCATGATCTTGTGTAACAAAACAAAGTTAGTGCACATTACTGACAGCTGTTTCCTGTTTATTAATGATTGGGTTATGAGTCGAGCTGAAAATATTATTTTCTAATGCAGGACCAATAACATTAGACAAAAATCAGTGTTACGTAAAGAGAAGGATATAATATAGTATTTGCTTTGTTCTAATTTTTTAATCATACCATCATTGACATCATATGTATTAGAACTTTTAAAAAGTGTAATTAAGCTTACATATGCTACTGCTGCCCATGAAGACAGTTCAATTAGAGTTCCATCTACTGCCAGTAAAGTAAATGATACAAGTGAAATAATCAAACTAATCTTGTATGATATGCTAATTCATCAAAAATGCTCAAAACGAGTGTGGATGATTTATGTAATTAACAGCAGTGCAGACAATATCAGAAATTTAGCTATGACATCCCAAATCCGGGTCATTCAGATGTGCTTTCTGAGGCTCAGAGGAGAGAAAACATGATCTCATTATCAACTCCAGGTGTGTTTTTGTTGAGGAAACAATAGAGCAGAATTAAAATCTAGCACAATATGGGCTTTAAAAAAATGTGGAGGATATGCATAGGTGTGAAATATGTGCAGAAAATGCTGACAATATGTGTCTTGTGTGTTTTTTATGTTTGATTTATCTTTAGTCAATCTGACAGCAGCATAAACATGGAATTAACAAAAATATTTCTGTGATCCGCTGAGAAATGTATTATGACTAAAAAGCATAACTCAGGCACCAATAAGTGTTCAGAGATTTGAGGCAAAAGAGCCAGAGTCAAAAAGTGCACATTTGAGGAATTACCAGCAAGTAAAGTCAATAAGAAAGAAAGACAATGAGTAATGAAATGAAAATTCACTGTTCTCCAAATCAGTTGCCACATCTGTAACAGTAATCACAGTGATAGAAAAGGTGTACCCACAGCATGCCTTCTGTTTTGCCAGTGCAGCCCTGTCAGTTTGAGAGCAGGACCACGTACTACAGCAGGCCTGGCTCTGCGGGGAAGCACAGCGCTGCTCCACAACTCTAATGTATTCAAAGAGGGATCATTTACTTAAGGCTCGCATCCAAGGATCAGCCTGGCCTTGATTAGCCTCAATCTGACACGGATGTGAACAACATGTTGCCTTGCCCCTCCTCTCTCACCCTCTCTTCTTCTGTCTATTCCATTGAAGCCTGCACACAAGAAAATCCACTGGAAATATCACAGGTTGTTAGCATTCCGCAGAAAACTTTGCATGGCTGTACGCTGAGGCTTTAATTAGACACTATTTGATAATTCAGCAGCTGGGTTTTATCACGTGCACCAGAGTGGAGCGACCTACTGCCAGGCGCCTCAGTGTGAAGGAGCTCACAAGACTAGAAGGGTCAAAATACAAATAACCAGCATTCACAAATTCATCAGATAATAGTAACAGTGGT
This sequence comes from Mugilogobius chulae, assembly GCA_038363315.1. Lineage (NCBI taxonomy): Eukaryota > Metazoa > Chordata > Actinopteri > Gobiiformes > Gobiidae > Mugilogobius > Mugilogobius chulae. The sequence continues at coordinate 31,577,340 of CM076402.1, read as the reverse complement.
ACATGTACACAACACAAGAGACCTAAATATTTCTTAAATACTGTTCACACGCGTCAAAATCTGTGTTAGAGAACTTCTCCTTTGCCAAGGTAATCTATCCCACTTCACAGCTATGCCATATCAAGTTGTTAATTTGACAGTATGAATATTGTGCATTTGTTTCTTTGGATGGTTGCAACAAAACAACACTGACATGTTCAGTTTTAGTATGCAGATATCAGACACAAGAAGAAAAACTAAGAACTGAGCGAAAAATTTAGAATCAGAATTGATTGTGGCAAAAGTATGTTTGGTTTAGCAGAAGACAACTTGGCCACTAAAACTTCTGTATTTAAATCTGCATGAATCTATCGACCTGTCAGAACCAGAAAGATATGCCCTCATCAGAGCGAGGTCGACAGAGGCTGTGAGACTATCCGCCCGATCTTGCCCCTTTAAGACTTCCCGCTTAGACCGGTTAAGACAGTTATTCCTCTGTTGGCCTCTAGTGCGCTCTCTCCAAGAGCTACGCCGTGAGTGAAGCAGGTGTGGTGCCCGCCAGATGTGTGGGGTACAATTTCATTCAGTGAACGGCCTGTGAGTGCGGTCATGTCTGTGACACAGTGCATTAATATCACAGCAAAAGTTACTACAAGAGCTTCAGTTTGGGAAAAAGTGTAATAATAGAAATGTATTTGGTAAAAGTCTATTCAAATGACAAACTTTAACAACTTTGTCTAAAAAAAATGTATTTTCTTTTACATAAAGCCTGTTGACTTGATATAAAAAAGACTTAGATTATAGAGTGAACATGAGACAGTGTTAAGTGTGAATGCAGCTCTGCCCACGACAGAGCAGAGAGATAAAGCCAGGAGAGCACGGTGCTGCGTGAGGTCCGGCCCCTTCAGCGCTTTTTGGGTCAGCGCGGGTCGCGGCCACGCACACCAGGCCGCTGGACGTTTCTGACCAGAGGCCGTCAATTTTACGGCGGTGACCACTGTGAGTGAGCACGAGGAAGAGCGCGGAACCGTTTGGCACAGTCTGGACCAGAGCCCCGCGCTGTGCTTTACCTGGACCACGGCGCGCATCCAGAGAACCGACCCGAGGTGGACACAACCCTGCGCTCGTCTGTACAGGGCTGCAGACGCGGTCACACACGAAAGACCCTCCGCTCGCATCACACCGGGACCGGGAGCCTGCTTACCGGCAGTTGTCTCATTCAAAAGGATTATAACGAGGACACGCCGCTGCTTTATCATAAACTTTTCACGCACGGATCAAGATTCTCAGGTAAGTCTTACCACGAGCATTGGATCATTTTTATTATAAGTTTAGGTCGACACAACATTGTATTGTTAAAACATATAGAACAAACTTATTGAAGCAAGTCTGACTAAAAAGTGAATCCATTTTATTTACAAATATATTGCCTAATTCAATAACTGCATTTAACGTGGCTTGTTCTAACTACATAACTGACAAAATTAGAATTGATGGCAAAATATGATTATTATTATTATTTCTTATTTCCAGTGAACTTCTTGCACTGCTCCACGGTTATGTTGTGCAGGTTCACTGATTGAACTGGCATCAGACTAGGCAGAGCAGCCGTGCCACGAGCTGGAGCTGCTCTCTGGAGCTCATAGCGGCCAACACAGAGAACTCTTTGCGCTTTGCGCTTAAGTATAAGACCGGCAGGGGCAAAATCGCCCGGAAAGTGTGGCTTAAGTCAGGAGCTGGGCTGCATGAAGGTGAGCCATGTTTTGTGTTTACACTACACAACAGTGCCTTTGAAATTGTTTTTCTGTGAGCTGTCTGCCAGGGTCATTGTTTGTTTTTGACATGTTTGTACTCCACACAAAGAGTAATGACTTCTAGGATAGTCAGGGGATGCATACAGGCTAACTGCTTAACTCTTCAGCTCAAAGTGGCAATAGATTAGATAAAAACTAGAAAACTTAATTTGCAGTATCTAATAGCGATATAAATTGGAAATGTTATCTGTTTTTTATTGCATCTTGTCATAGCATTTTAATTGCATTTTCTTGAATTGGAACACTGGAATTTTCCCATTGTGAAACAAATGCAGGCTATCTAATCTTAAATAAAAAGTCACAAACATACCAAGAAATGATGGTAACATTTGAATTTACTCTGTATTATAAATACAGTATACCGTAGAAACATTACACTGCAATTAGTTGATCAAGAATTTAGTGAGTGACTTACAGTGATGTGTGGCTCCACAGGATGGCACCGCTGCTGTCTCCTGGCCACACACACAAGAGACAAAAAATTAGTGTTAGGTTTGAGAAGTCTGATATATGTACACAACTAGGAACAAATCATTGTAACCATGAGGCAATTTGAATAGCTGCCCTAGAAAGGTCAAACACACTAAAATAATACTAGACTTTATAATGGCTTATCAAATCACACATGGAGCTGTTCTCTTGACACTGTCATTCAGTCATTGCCCTATTGACCTGTGCCTTAGCGTCTTCCCTCCTTTTGGCAACTGAGAGGAAAGAGCCAGCGAAATGTGTTTCCTGAACAGGACGAGAGGTGGAAAAAGCCCATCCTGCCGAGAGCTTGAAGCCATGTCCACTGGCCTTTCTGCAGAGGCAGCAAAGGTTCCCCCAGAGGGGAACAAGTGCCAACTCAAACAGGGCAGGCTCTGCTCTCTCATGTGGGCCTGTCCGGGCTTCCGGAGGGCTCACTGCAGCTGGAGCTCTTTGAATAAAGGTAACAGCAATGTCACAGCTACTGTAAACTTGCTGTACCACTCCTGTCAGCAGGACGTTCCCAATCAAAGCAGAAACAACCCCACCTAAAACACAACACATTGTTGTTTTTTCCACCGGCCAAGTTCAAACATCCCACAAAGCACAAAGAGAGGGCAGCCACTGTTCCCTCCGCATGCCAAACAAAATGCCAAGAGACCAACTAACATTCAGGCTTGCACTTTGAAAATGTGAGCAATTTGAAAATGATTAGAGCCTTATTTTATTGTTGCACTACATGACAGAGGAAACCAGAACAATCACGCCAACTGTCTTTTTCTGCTGAATTTAGAAACACTAATTAGTTTTGCTCTCATAAAGCCAACCTGAAAACGACCAATTAGAAAGTGAAAATGAGATGTACTGACGAAACAGGAGCATGTCATATCCACTGCTGAAGTCCCATATGGACCACTTTACAGCAGTGACTTTGACATACACACTCATGATTGGCAGGGAGCCTGCTGCACACAGTTCTACATCAGATGAAGGAAACTATGAGAGAGAATGACCACATCACCCCTGGACACAGACATAGCAGACTAACTTCTAAGAAGAGGCCTGTATACTTCACACCATGAATTAGGCGTGCACAATAAATCACAATCAAATTGAAATTGCAATAATGGAGACAATTAGCAAATTGTAAAGCAGCAATAAATAGCATTAGATGATTTAAAAAACAAACAAAAAAAACACTCGAAGGAAAGATAATTCAAATACTTAATTCTACTCTACTAAAACTTGTTGTTTTCAGTCTATTTCTCATGTTTGAAATGTGAACATAATCAGATTTTTAAAACATAAATTGAAATTGCAAATGGAATTGTACTAGCAAAACATCTGAAAAAAGATTCCTATAAGCATCTTTTTTACGCAATCATTTCACAGAGAATTTGATGGTGTAAGGCCAGTCACACCAAACTGTACGTAAAAGAAGAAAATCGGTCGCTAATCCCAGTGCAAACAGTGGCTGGTGTTTCATCACTGTCGGCATGAAGACAGATGAGCTGTCAGTGCCTTCTCTGTTCAGATCCAGCTCCTGGGCTGAGGAGCGGCTCACAAAGGCCAGACTCGTGCTTCTAGGCCTGCTCCTTTTGCTGGGAGGAAGTCTCCGATGCCAGACTGCTGCCAACGTCCTTGCAGCCAATGGCAGAGAGGCCAGTAAGTTCACATTAACTGCAGAGTGTAAGTGCGCTGAACATCTGCTCATGAATGAGAGCACTGCCCACTAACTCAGCGAGTTGAGGCCCACTGATGAAAAATTCAACCTTCTCCTCGCTGGCACGCTTGTTTTGCACTATTCTCCTGAGCCCCCAGAATTATATTAAGAGAATTTCAGCACGGCCTGGTGTATCTGAGAGAACAGCTGGCGTTGAACAGGGATATGCCACTCGCTGAGAGCTCTGGGACTTCACATGGGATCTGTCTTTCGTGCACCATTTGTCCTTGAAGAAAAATATCAACGTTAAACAGCAGGTAATAGGAAGAACACAGAGGCTATACAGCATGAGTGCCAAAAGGGAGTGAGCTTAACCGATCGATATGGGAAAGAAAAGACACAGGGCCAATGGTCACAATAAGTAGCCTTCTCTGGAGACTCATTCACTAAAGCTGTCCTTTGTCGGGCTTGTTTAGCTCATTAGATGATTAAGGGTGAAGGAGCTGCCCTCAGACCCACAATATGGAATCAGACTAATCAAGAACAGACGACTTGGTTAAGTGTCAGGGAAAAACACTCTGATGGCTTTCATTGGTTGCAATTATGAAGTCCATATAGGCTATTTGTCAAATTAGTTTGGACAATATGTGTATGTTTTTGCAGTTTTAGAAACAATATGACCTTCACTCTAAACTACGATTGTGTAAAGTAATGACGATCCGATACTAATTAATACCAAAACTAATACAAAAAACTAGATATTCATTAGAGCAAGTATAAATACTAAAAATAATCACATTAAGTAAAGGAGTGGTATTTTGGTTATAACTGACAGCATTATCAGTGGGGTTTCTCAGATATTGGTATTGGTACAGCATTAAAATCGTTGCTCGTATTTGGCACTGACCTTTTTCTGTCCTGTGTCAGTCTGTGTCCCATGTGTCCTTCCTTCTGTGAAACTGTCAGTTGTCTAAAACCTTGATTTAAAAAACACTTTACAATGACCGTGTTACTGTAACAAGTATCAAGAAAGAATATTTAACAAACAATCTTTAACGTCAAATTAAGGGTTTCAAATCCTAGTATTGTGACAAAAAATTGCAAGTACAATAAAAATATATAATAACAATTTTGCAGAGCATTGAACAGCTATTAATCTAAGGACGCAGAAATAAATTTCCCTGTTAAAAGTACTTTTGGGGAAGTGATGAGTCCTCAGAAAACCTAAGAATAACAGATTACCAAACCTTAATTTCACTTCTGTCTTTTGTGAAATACAGTTAACACATTTCTTGTTGTCAGCAAACAACAAACACAACAAAAACCTTGGTGACATGATGAAACACAGCCCTCCCACTCGCCTTTGCCAAAATCTGTAAAGTTTTTTTTTTTCACGTTTCATATTTTTGTTCCACGTACAAAGACGACAAAGCTGCTGAACAGAATAATGACGCTGAATCAGACGTGTGAATATTGTATCTCGGCTGCGACCCAAAAGGATGTGGGAGAAGAGCTCATTTAGCCAGTGACAAATGACGGCACTTTGTCTTCCTGACGAGACTCCTCCTTCATCAAATATCCAACTTCACATGGAAATAGGAAATCGCACATTAACGCCCTGACAAACAATTACAAGCATGTCATTAACAGCAACCCTGGGCCTGGAACCATTAAAACACAATGTAGCGCTCTGTGTGACGATTGGGAGAGCAACAGATGAAACCACATTTAAGAGAATCTATAACAGACAAAAAAGAAAGAAACAACAGAATATTTCAGATATTTAGGAATCAACAATCAATACAGCACCTTTCACAATGAAAATTTTTTTTTGGTATACCACTATCTTAAGGTACACAATTAATATATTATATTACTGTGAGAAAAAAGAACCAACACACACAAAACTATAACAACACAATAACAAACAATAGGAAGTACTCATGTGAGACAAGAAGACATACCGACATCTTGCCCCTCTGTCTTAACGGGCAGTCTTAGTTATTCCTCTGTTGGCCTCTAGTGCGCTCTCTCCAAGAGCTACGCTGTGAGTGCAGCAGGTGTGGTGCCCGCCAGATATGTGGGGTACAATTTCATTCAGTGAACCATAGGCCTAGACGTGTCATGTCCGTGACACGTAAGCAGTGCATTAATATCACAGCAAAAGTTACTACAAGAGCTTCAGTTTGGGAAAAAGTGTAATAATAGAAATGTATTTGGTAAAAGTCTATTCAAATGACAGACCTTAACAACTTTGTCTAAATAATTTATTTTATTTTACATAAAGCCTGTTGACTTAATATAAAAAAGAATCAGATTATAGAGTGAACATGAGACAGTGTCAGTGTGAATGCAGCTCTGCCCACGACAGAGCAGAGAGATAAAGCCAGGAGAGCACGGTGCTGCATGAGGTGCCGGCCCCTTCAGCGCTCAAAAAAAAGGATTATAACGAGGACACTGCTTTTTTCATAAACTTTTCACGCACGGATCAAGATTCTCAGGTAAGTCTTACCACGAGCATCGGATAATTTTTATTATAAGTTTAGGTCGACACAACATTGTATTGTTAAGGGAAAAACATATAAAACAAACTTATTGAAGCCAAGTCTGACTAAAAAGTGAATCCATTTTATTTTACAAATATATTGCCTAATTCAATAACTGCATTTAACCTGTTTTTTTCTAACTACATAACTGACAAAATTAGAATTGATGGCAAAATATGATTATTATTATTATTTCTTATTTCCAGTGAACTTCTTGCACTGCTCCACTTATGTTGTGCAGGTTCACTGATTGAACTGGCATCAGACAAAGCAGAGCAGCCGTGCCTTGTCCTGGAGATGCTCTCTGGAGCTCATGGCGGCCAACACAGAGAACTGTTTGCGCCTTCCGCTAAGATAATAGACCGGCGGGGCAAAATCGGGCCCATAGTCATAGAAGATAGGATTATGTAAGTGTATGGGTGTGACAGAGAGGGGGGGAGTGGGTGTCTGTGTATTTAACTAGTTAAATCCTACCATTTTTTTTTTTTAATAACTAGCTGATAATTTAAGTGGTTTGCTCATTAGTAATAAGTATTCGCCAAGCCCTTCTTAGTGTCTTATTGCCGTAAGAGTAAGATTTAATTAGTAAATAAAATAAAATAAAGTCTAAATAAAAATCAGGTGGTTCCACCAAAATTACACTATTAAGTGGTAATTAAGCAGTAACTAAGAGTATAAAAAAAGTAAAGTTTGAACATGTCTGATTAGAAACAGAACAAGACACTGACACCCAGATTTACTAAATCTGGGTGTCAGTGTTTGTATATAAAGCCAATCAAATTGCATGCCCAGTTTATATTTGTGTCTCTCTCAGGTATCTTTTGAGAAGGAAATAATCAAAACCTCGCAATCCTCTGCATTGACCATTTTTCAGACAAACGTTACACATTCTCCATCACACATCCGTCCATGGGCCTAAGTTCTGCCTATAGACTTAAAATGAGCCCGGTATAGGCTTAATTCTTTAAGCAGAAAGACACAGCAAGCAGTGTTTCCCAAAAACAAATTAAGACCTATATCTATTTTATTTAAAAATGTGATTTATCACATTATTCTTCTTCTATAACTCTGATGTTTTATATTGTTAATTTAAATATTACACTTAAATATTGATTGCTAGGTTATGGCAAAGTTGTTTGTAAGAGCTTGTGTTTTTTTCTATTCAGCTTGACAGACAGGCTAAACAATCAGCTTGCATTCACTTAAATACACGCAGTCATTTTTCCGAGACCTGGTTAAATACATAAATTTTTCACTCTGAAAATTGGGAACTACCGCTTTAAAAAAATGAACTTGAACTTGAACACAAAACACAATGCCATTTCCAGAGATAAAGAGAACCACTGTTACTGCACAATTAAAGATGAACCTTGTCAAAGGCTTTGTGCAAGTGATTTAATCAAAGCATTAGTATATTTTTAATACATCTCCCGTCGTCATGTTGCAAATGAAAAAGCTAGCCCCAGTAAATACAACTTATAACACAAACATTGTTGACACCTGATGTAATTTGAGCAGGACACCAATGTGAAGGCACACTGGGCGAATTCTCTGTGAGATAGCCATAATGCACGGCTTCTCTCTTTTTAATAAAATAATTGTTACAGTTATTAAAGATGAATCTCATCACAGCGAGATGACAAAATAATTCATTAGCAAAAGCATGGCTTTATATAGCTGTAAATGATGAATGCCTACCTCCTGCTTGGAGCAAATACATGCACAATAAGAGCTAGGTGACTTTATATTAATGTTAGAAGGAAAAAACAGAACTGTTGTTGGGAAGTAAACACTATGTGCAAATCTAGAATGTAATTTGTGTACAGAACATTAGAGGTGAGAATCATTTTATAATTGCTGTTGTGTTAATTAAAAATGCACTCTATAACCTTTTGACCAAAAACAGACAAATCAAAGTTTTTACTTTTTAAATTTCTTTGTTACACTAAATAAATAATACAAATCTACATTTTTACTTTGAGCGGTTACTTGGTCAAGAGGGCCTCCTATTTTCAACCAAAACAATTTTCAAAACATTCCCAGTTCACAGTTTGTGCTCAGTTTTTCTAATCTGATTTTGTTTTCTTGTTTTTTTTTTTTTTTTTACATCGACTCGTTACTTAGATAAATGTAAAACTTAAGTAACCCTAGAATAACTATCTCTACTGCCTAAAATGTAACTTATCCATATGTTGTCTGCGCATATGAACCAATCAGATGGGTGTGAATGCGAGTGTGAGAATGAGAATGGCCCGGCCACATGTGTACACTAACCACCCCCTTCCCGTTGGCGGCTCTTGTCTGACTTTATTTATGTATTCAAAAGAGATCATTTACAGTGATGGCATGGAAACTTCCCAGCATGCCTTTTAACCTGTCGTTTTTCACTCTCTCCGCAGCAGGATGTCCAGAGGAAATGCTTTATTAAGATCCTGCCGACATGAAGAGCCGCTGTGACTTACTAGTGCATTACTGTCTAAAAGCCAAAGTTATTTAGACCAATAAAAGGCTAATATATTGTTGGAGTGGAATTACACAGAAGTTATCTCTGCCTTAATAACATCACCGCAACCCCTGATGTTGTTTAGATCAATAAAGCCCATTAAAGTACAGACCTCAAGCTCTGATAAGGGTGCACTGCCACAGCAAAATAGTGTTTCAGAGAGAGCAGAGGTCTTTCTCTGGCAAGAAAAAGGGCTCACTACAAGACTGACACTTTATACCCCACTACTTTAAATCTAGTCAAGTCTATAGGCCGCATCCAAGAGTCTCCTCAGGGCACATAAACAAGTGGAAAGATGCTAATGGCTTTGAGATACAAGTTGGCTTGTGTAAAAGTGTAGGAGTGTGAGAGAAGCTGATGTCATGGCAAATTTGCAACTATTTATCTTTGATTGTAAAAACATGTAAAGGTGAGAGTATGGTTTCGATACAAACAAAGATAACTGAGTTAACGTAAATAATTACTTTTTTTATTTTTACAAAAGAAAATTTTTGCTGCACTTTAGAAGAAATGTAAGGTATTATTGGATTGTTTTTTGTCTTTCATGCATTTTCTTGAGAAACTTTACGGTGTTATTTATTTATAAATTAAATGCAATAGGTCATATATGACATAATGTGTTTCTCACACATCAGGAATTGAGCTGCAATCTGATCTTGCCAGATAAGCTAACGCTGCAGAAATACTCAAAACAAGTCTGAATTGTTTATGGACTTAAAACAGTACAGAATATCTCAGAGACTTACAACCTGGCAACTTCACAACAGTTTTCTGAGCCTCAGAGAGGACAGACTAGTAAGCACAGACAGAACTTTTGTGTTTTTGATAAGGGAACATTTTTAGAGCAGAAATTAAAACTCAAAAAAGTAAACTTTACAAAATACGTGTCCTTCATGTAATATGTGTACATATTTAACTACAATTTAATATAATTTGGACTCACCATGAGTGAAAACAGCTTACAATGTTTTTCAAAAGCATTCTATATAAAGTATGCTATATAAGGTGCACTCTCTGCTTTCCAAGTTATTCTCACTCTTACTGCTGGTGTCCTCCTAGTATTATACTAAATCATCCCATATAACTGTCCAACAGCTGCACTGACCACCGGCCCTCCTGCTGCACCAAGTGCTGGAAGAATACGTTCACATTGTAGTTAGTTACAGAATAAGTACATTGTCATGCAGAGACACATGAAAATGTATTTTGTATTATTCAGTACACTGTCTTACTTACACATTGAATAGCATTTTACTGTAAGTGTAAAACTATGACTTTTTTGTGTTTCGTTAACCTTTCCAATACAATAAGAGAACACACTATCACACTATCACAATATAAGATCTTTTTTCACTAATTCAATGCAGTTCAAAGCCTAAATTGTATGTTGAAATACTGTAATGTGGTTATCTGATTTTAGGAGAGAAGTTTGTATACTGAACACAATTGTAACAGAACAGAGTCACTCTAAATGAGTATTCTGAATGTGTATTTCCGGTACAAAGATTCAGATACTTCCTAACATAATATACACAATGCAACCTCTTAGACACATGCTTAAATCAGCTTGTAAATGTTATATTTCATACATACAAAAAGGGGAATGTAGTGTTTACATTAAGAAAGATCACTTTAATACACTGCAAGAGCATTGTGTATGTCTGTGTCTATGTAATGTAATCAACCTTCAAAAGATTTTAATTGAAAAACAAAAAATATGCTAAAATTGAGCACATTTGTAAAACAAAATTATGATGCGATTTATTAATTTAGTATTTATTTTTTGTTCTTCAGCCCATCGCCCACCTCCAGCACTTATGCCTGTAAATTGCGACATAAAGAAACAACACAGTCCTCAACAGGAAACCACACAAAGCTGAGTATTGACGCTATCAATATAAACATGCGAGAAACAAACAAGCCGTTTTTAAGTACACTCTGTGCCCAATGCTTCAGATGCTGTCAATAGGAAGTTTACTACACTGTGTGGCAACAGACCCTGAGCAGGAAACTATTTTATTCAATCATGGCAACAATTATATTTGGTTCTGAAATCATGATTATTTCCGTCAAAATTAACTGACTGTTTCTTAATCAAAAATATACTTGGAGTTAGAGGTGGGCTATTTATCAAGTTTGAGATAATATTGTGATTGTTGTTTGGAAGATATTCAAAAGGTGAATATCGTTTGTATCATAAAAATAAAAAAATATATACAAAAAGAACTGTTTAAAAATGCAAATGTAAAAAGTTACATTGTGAACTTTCAAATGAGGGTAGAAATGTGATATTTTGGTCAATTAATTACTCCTTTGGGTCTTTATTTGTATGAATTTTGGTTAGAAATCTTGTTTAGCTGTATTTAGAATTATGTAATCGAGTTATGTAAACAAGATTGTGTAAACTTTAGAGTGAAGCTAACCACCTTAACCCATAAAATACATTTCAAACTAAATTTTATGTTGGAAAAGCATTAGGAGAAGGTGAAAAGAGGGGCTGAGGGTGGAGAGCAGAAGCGTGATTGGTTTGACAGCAGGTATTTAGTGCTGAGCAGATTCACTCATTGTTAAGTATTGAAGAAGGACGCATTCTAGATCCCAGGGAAATTTCAAAATTGCTTTGGTTCAGCTTTTGTGAGACTGTTTTATAATTGAAATCACAATTTTTAGTTTGATTAATTGCACAGCCCAAATTGAGATTTGTTTTGTGTATATGGAACAGCTTTAAAATGCCTTTTCAAAGTAACACAAAACCAATAACTCTGACAGTCTAATATTAACCAACAATAACTGTCTCATAGTCAAATATTGTGTTAAAAGAAGAGAAGCAGATAGGAGAGGGAGGCGCTCGGAGCGAAAGCATAAATAAAACGTGGCACATCTTTTACCTTCTTCAATTATGTGCCTTTTGACATGCAAGCTGAGCACAGTGTAATTAACATCTCAGGAGATAATGGGGTCGCTACTCACTGATCAATCACGCACATATATTTTCTTCTTTTTCACCCAATCCGGCGTCCTGTTTTTCTACTCACAGAAAGTAGCCGACAACATACTTTTTTCATCAGTTTGAGGTGGGGACATTTAATAAAAGTCTCTTAATAAGCCTAATGACTCATCCAATTGAGCTCATCTTCCAAAACATCAATTAGTCTAAGGCGCTGGGTGCAGCATTAGCACACTCCATGCTGGGCAGTGTGCTGATGTGAAATACAGGTTTGATTAAACTAGCAGAGCTGATGTAATCCACCATGTCATGTTTCAGAGGGAAGACGACACTATGTGAAAGGGCCATTGTTGTGATGCCATTGACAAAAATGTGATTTTAATGTGTATGTTAATCACTTTAATATACGTAAATGTACAGATTACAAACACATCAACAAGAATTACTCAACTTATGCTTGCTGCACACTAGAGGATTAAATAATGTCAAAACATGTCAAACAAGAGCAAACTGCAGAATGCAGACCAGAAGGACATTTTGCAACAATTATTTGTGTAATGCTGTGGAAGGACATTTGAATAATAAATCTGTTTGCAAGCTCTTGTATTTTCATCAACTACATTGTAAATTTTAGGAGGTGTCACTATCATAAAATAATCACTGCACCTACTGCTCCATTGTGAAACAAAATATATGTGTTATGTAAAAACAAAACAAAAAACTGTTTGGTAAATAGCTTAGTTCACAAAAAACATTCAGGAAATGGGTAAAAAAAATCCTGCATGTCTTTTCTCCTTTCCTCATCACTAACCTGCCACATTAATGCAACAGGACAACGAGGAAGTAATTGTTCATTTACACTTGGGTGGTGCACAGTCATATCTCACTAAGGAAGACTGTGTGCAGAGCGTGATGACTGCTTTGCACTCAAAGAAAGTACAATGTAATTACAAGGATTTGCACACCTTGGACTCCCCACAACCATTGCTTTACAAGATGGATTCCTGCCAATAAAGACAATTGCTTAGAAAGAGAGAACGGCACAAGTTTTAGCAAGTTTCTGTCTGTCTCGTTTTTGACTGAGCATGAGTTTATGTCAGGGCCACTTTAAAAATACAGTAAGTTCGTCTTATAGACTTATACATAGGGGCGGCTTTGAGAATAGGCAAACTAGACGGTTGCCTACAATGCCAGGGTGCCAAATTGCAGCCTTAAAAGCTATTAACATAAGCTATCAGCCTTTTATTTTTAAATAAGACACATATTCATTGAGTCACAACAACAAATACTGCAATATAAATATATATTGCAGTCTATGCGCAAACAACAAAAACAATGGTTTTATTCTGCATACAAACCGGTAACTCTGAAGCTTAGACATTTAAAATACTGAGAATATTTAGGAAATTATTTTTTATTTATTCATGTATTTATTTTTTGCAATGTAAATGTTTTTAATAAATGTAAATGGTATATTATTTATAGCAACAAATGCTACAAAAAGACATTTAAAATTATCTTCAAAAAGTGATGCTGAAAATGTTTTAATGAAGGTGCAAAAAAGGTATGCGATTTGTGATAATTGTATCGAAATTTCACATTTGTCTAAAATCTAAATCTAATATGTGACACTGTAACTTTTGGGAGGCAAAAAAAACAATCTACAGTATATGCTTTCATGGAAATAGAAAGCAATAGCTAAAGGAACAGCTTTTTTATGAAACCAAGCAGGACACCCTCCTCTCAACCAGCAATGAGTCAATTGTGTGGAGAGGTTTTTTGTTTTTTTTTTTGTCAATCTTGCCCAGCACTACTTTGTGCAGATTTATTAGCAACTTAAAAGAGTTTTTACCATTCCAACTACCTTCCACAGAATATTTGAATACTGAATATTTCTGAATAGTTGTTGTATGCCTGTTTCACTCTCTGATGCATTCTCCAGTTAGACATTTACAAGTGTATTATAATAATACACTTGATTTTACAAATGAGCTTTTTTCATACTCTCCGTGATTAAATGAACTTGCTTCGCTGCCTAGCCCTACTTGCCAGTGATCTCACATGACTCAGGCAGGGTTCGACAGGAAGACGTGCTGAGTGAAGTCTGTATTGCGGCCTCCAGACCTCCAGACCCAGCCACTTACACAATGCAGTAGACGGCCCCTCCCTGTAGGCCCACTTCCCATTCCTGATCAAACCTGAGGAGAGGAATGGACTGCAGGGTGGAGATGAGAAAGATGGCAGGAGGTGTTGGGGGAGGAGGGAACAGCACATCCGGCGTGAAACCGCATCCTGAACAAGCATGGCTGCCTCTGACTGTAAATAAATACTCTCTCCTGTACGCCACTTCCGTCAACTGTCACCGCCTTGGCTCCAATCACCTTCAAGTCCAAACAGGAAAGTGCACAGAGGCCGGGGAGATGGCAGATATGAGCTTTCATTTGCTTCTTACTGCACTTTAGTCCAGGCACACATTGCTTCCTATCCTTTGCTCTGACCAGTGTCCTGGCCCGCTCCAGAGCCTGAGTCCTTCCTGTCACCTTTCATTAGCACATTATCCAAGAGGAGGTTCCTTTAAGCTCCCTTTATGGACTATTGTGTCACTTTCAGCCACGAGTCGTATCCTCAAAGGAGCCGTTCTGCTGTGTTACCTGTAAATCCCTCGTGCATTATCAGACATGCAACGGGACAACAGAGCATGACCAAGGCAACACCTGAAACACGAGGCAAGCTTTTACTGAACAGACAGTACAATATCCATCACAAGAAACAGCCAGAATAAAGAAACTTTTTCAGATCCCAAGTGTTATCAAAAAGAACCAGTATTTGGAGAATAAAACCTGAATGAAGAACACCAAGTCTCTTGGGATGCTTTGTTGTACAATTTGACTACACGTATTTGACTAAAGTCACAGTTTCAGTTTCTGAACTTTTACTCACACGCAAAGAAATTTATGAAAATGCCAATGTATTGCTGTATTGACTTAGACAGTAAACATATTACAAAAGTCAGTAATGCTAGTTAACCCAGTACCAGAGCTGTAAACTTGATCCTGGAGAATCCAAAGTGATATCTCTTAGAATTATTTTATCCAACTAAAGATGATCCTTAAATTGTCCAAGCTTAGAAATTAAACTGAATTCTCAACAGGAGAGCCTGGAGTGACCTGGAGTGCAGATTTGCTACTTTGGTGGTCAAAAAAAAAATAGGTAAATTACTATTTTGATATTATAAGTGTGATTTGTGTATTGCTGCTACACCACAACATTCTGTTTAAGCAGCATCTAATTACTGCGGTGTGAAAACATTTGTATACTATGGCCTAAATAACAGAACTGTCACCAGTACTGAAGAACAAACTAAACTAACAGACTAAACTTCTTGAAAAGTGACATCGCACACAGCACAGTGCTCTCAGTGCTTCTGTCACCTCACTTGCATTGTTTTATTCCACTTGAGTGGCTAGAGCTGAAAATGGCATGCAGCTGCTGACTGTAGCGCATCAGCATTTGGTCCAACTCAGAAATTGGCCACCAGACTGAAAAATCAAACAGGCTTTGATTCTGACAAACAGATCTAAGAATATCCAAATTACACAGGAAGTTTTAACCACATGGCACAATATTTCCACTCATCACAAACCCATCTAAATAGTGTACATTGTTGTGTGAACACAATTTGATTTTGAAGAGATAATATTTTTTGCAATCAAAAACATACAAGAAAAGAATGAAAATACTGGTATGCTCCCTGCACACAGTAATTACTTAACTTTTAGCATCTAACAATTATTTTGTTAACCAATTCGTCAAGCAGTTATTCTTATAACTGTTGCATGCTGCCTGTGTCTTTTTGAAGTACTTCTAGTTATGTCATAAATTATAAAACATTTCTTATGAGCAGTACGCATGTTAGAAAGCACTGGTGCCCAAACCGTCGATCGCTATCGACTGGCTGCGTCTGTTTATAGGAACTTTAACCACGAGCTACAACTACAACCTACAAGCTCAAGCGGCAAGCACAAACTACAACCACGGGCTAAAACTGCAATTTACAAGCACGGCAGCAAGACTGCTTCACTGTCGCTCCCTGGAGCGCACAGCGGCCGCAGCGCGCAAGCTGACAGCGTGGCTTCTAAACGCAAAAGAGTGATGAGACCGAGTGGAGGAGAGAGGAGCAGACAGCTTGTGCCGCAGAATCCTAACTGCTCACGCTTTTTGTCCAACCTACAGCAGTTTGTTTGTTGTTGATGCGAGGTAGGAAAGCTGACTTTCTCAAGCCCCTCCCCTCAGTATTACCATGGTAATGACAATCACTCCTAATGTAGTAGCCTTAAGCGCTACAAGTGAGGTGAAGATAGCTTAAAATCTTAAATAACTTTTTGTTGGAGCAAAAATAATTTTGTTTTTAATATTGTGTTAGATTGTAGCAGGTGTATAATTTACATTTTAATGAAATATTATTACAATATATAGCCCTATAGACTCGCCGAAAAATTTAACTTTTTGACATCGCTAATTAAATAAAATAATGAAAATCTAGAGGTAGATCTTCGGGCTGTGCTCAGTCTAAAAGTAGCTTGCGAGGTTGGGCACTTTTGAGTCTGTCTGTAGTGCAGAAAATTATTATTAGATTTCTAATTTTGTTGTCAATTTTCTAAACAATCTGTTAGTTATGATTAACCAATGAAATTGTTTCAATTATTCATCTTGTACAAGTCTATAATCTTGTGTCCAAGTGCAGAGGAAAAGTCTGGATAGGAGCACACACAGTGGCTGAACACATCTCTCCACAGGGCATAGTCTGCAGCACACACCCAGACCTGCCCGCGGCTCACTCATGTATTTACGCTTTATCCTCCGGACCCCCGATTGTTGTTCATTTCCTGAGTCAAGACAAAATAAGCACATAAAGGCCAAAATGTGCTCCCTGGCCTTCAACCACATCATAGTGCTTTTCCGCACAAGTGGCTAACCACAGATAATTATACAATTAAAACAATTTTCCGCATCTATCTGTCAGACTGATCTAATTCAACATTTGAATGGCACTAATGGAGTAGGCCTCTCTCTCTTCTTAGAGCTAGTCTGCTTCAGGATCACATTGTGGTGCAAAAAGGTGAACTATAGGGAGAGTATTCTGTGTTTAGTATGAGATAGCACACACTGTTTGAATACAGTACTTCTTAAAATTACACAAGGTAAGCCTATTAACTTGCAATAGCAAAAATACAGTATATATATTAAACCTTCAAATGAGTATTCCACATCCAAAAAGACTAGGTAGAAAAAAAAAGCAATGATTCCAAATCTCAGTGGGACTTTGATGGTTAAATAAAGGTCAGTAAAAAAGTTATAAATACTTTGAAATGCTAGAGGCAGGACAATCTATCTTTTGCATTTGTACTTAATAAGATGCACATATATCAGTTAAAAAACATTTACTCTGTCAAAGGCTAATCTGAAAAGATCTTAAACAGGACCAAATATATTTTTTGAGTTATTAACATTATAACAAAATTCAGCCACTAGTTTACTAAAAAAGTCGTATTTGGATTGATTCATGAACCTGCTGTTGGAAGTGCTCAGAGAATTCCTGGTTACACGTACCACCTATCACCATCCACTTGCCTGTGTTTAGTTGTGATTACTCAAAAAAATCAGATTCCAAGAAAAACATGTCACTCAAAAAAAACATGTCACTCAAAATCTGCAGCTCCTTAAAGTGAAATTTTATAATGAAAAGGCGGGGCTTATCTGTTCTGCAATTTTGAACAGTAAGTCAATGGACTGATTTGCATATTATGTCCTTACTTGTAGATACTTGAAAAAAGACAGTAGGTGTCCTTTACTACAATCCTCTCTCTCTGAATCTTTCTGAATCATTATTTGAAAGCATGATAGCTCTTAATAACATACTGTATTCTGATTCTAAAATTGCAATATATACTTTATCGTGACAAAAGTTTATAATCCCAGTTCTCATTAATGCTACTTAAAAGATTTTTTGCTAAATGCAAAAGATTAAATTGCATAGGTTTACATAATGAAACATTAGAATTTGGGTGATGGTTAAATCTCATATATTTCAGATTTTCAAAAGTGAAAACTACACAGACAGGGTGTAGAAGAGAATTGTAGTCAGCCAGACCTTGACCTGGAAATCCTGCGTCCTAGAGGACAAGAAACCACTGAAGGAAGCATCTGAACACAGTGGCTCCAGTTAATGTTTATGAGCTGTGTGATGAGGAACACCCATCCATTAGATATGGGCTGCCCTATCTGCTTTGGTATAAGACAAAAGCACTAACAGCAAAGAGGAAACGCTCCCTTTTATGGCCACAGTACACCGACTCAAGCCACTGACCACAAAGCCCACTGATCAGGCACTAAGTCCAAAGCAGGGCAGCAATGGATATAAGGATCTCTACTGACAGCATCATCAACACAATGGCAGAGCAAAATCACTTGGTCATCTGAATAACACTCACCACAGCACTTTATCATAATTAGAAAAAAATCCACTCTATAAAGTTTGATTAAATAAAGTATGTTATGTTTACTCAAAAGGGAAGAACAAATAAAAGTTGAAAATTACAGGAAGTAGAGCTAATTTTAAAAGTTAAAATGCCTTCAGCCTTGTCATCAACGGGCCATTTTATAAGCTACAAATTCATTTCGCACAGCACTAAACCTGATTTTTACAGTCCTAACATAAATCAACAAAACAATTTAATTTGATACTTTTTGTAGCACTTCATATTTACCTGATGCATTCTGGGCCTCTGAATTATTCACTAGGAGGAAATTAAAAGCACTTTTTAGCACCTTCTTTACAACATGGTTTATTGGTAACATTTGTGTAAACCTACTTAGTGAATGTCACATATTCTACCTTGGTTCGATGAAGAATTTTGTGAAATTGTCAAATTGGAGGAGAAAAATACCTAGATTTTGTTGACAAGTGTAGTCCAACTTGTACTTTAACCTTGTATTTCTAAAAGAGCATCATTTCATGTTATATTTAGGGAACTCCTAATGGACAGGTTGTGTAATGAATTGCCACAGTGAAACAGAGGCATTGCTGTGAAGCTAAAAACACGACCTGACATAGAGATTGTTTTTAGACAGCGGAGCCAGGAGCCTGCTGTGGCGCTTCATCACCGTACATGCCCCCCTCGCTGCTGGGGACGGCAGGCAGGAGAAGGACTCCTCTTCACAGAAACACATTTAATTGCACGCAGATTCCATTACCTCTGCACAAATGTCACATTCTCTTCTGATCAGGGGGCACGACTGGCACACAGCCAGAGCACAGCGCTGTGAGGATTGAGCCAATCAGGGCAGAGAGGGCAGGCAGAGGTGAGCACAGGGACAAGCTACAGCACACACAAGATAATCAAACTAAACTGGTCAGGAATGCAAGCAGCAAACAGCGCACAGATAACATCATCTTCATCTTAAATTCATAAAAAACATAAACATATCACGATTGACCACAAAAAGCTAACTCCTTTAAAATAGTCAAATGTTCGTATATGATGTTTTTAAAGGTCATATACATGTTTTTTAATAACATTAAATCAGGTCTGCCCCACTTTAGATGTATAGTGTAAACACATCTATTGAAAGAAATCTACACTGCAGTACTTTGTTTACATTTAATTATTGAGCCTTTTGTTCCACAAAACCAAGTGCATGAGACTCAGAATACATTAGGTAAGTGAGCGGAACATGTGAACTGTTTTAAAAAGTTTTAAATGGAGTTCTGTTATTTTAGTTAAAGCAGAACTAAGCAACTTCAGTGGTACAGCTCCCTTGCGTGAAAACTAGCCAACTGAATCAAAACTCAACATTATTTATTTTCTTATTTTTGCATAACATTAAGATCGAAAAAACACCGCACGTTTTACACTGCAAAATAAAAAATCAGGAATGTGTTTCCAAGGGGCGGGGAGCTGCTGTATTTCGTACGGGGGACAACTGAGAGCACCGACACATGCTTCAAATGCCCCAAAATACATATGTAACTATCATCACAGAGACAAATACATTTAACAGGGTAAAAATGTTACTTAGTTCTGCTGTAATACCAGAAAAAATCAGTTGCAATGCCTTTAATCTTACTCTGAGAATGTATTTAATATCAAACAATTTCAGGAAAGAAAATTACAATACAGCAATACAGTATATGATGATAGACTTGTGCGATTAATATGGGTATTGAAGCAGTTAGCTGTACTGCAATACTTAAATATATACATTTTTAACTAAAGTTAAAAACACTTGTTGGTTAAAAAAATAACCAACACTGACTACTATTGCCAGAGGGCAGTAAAAGGGTTGCCTGACCAGCCAGTCCCTACACGCTTTGACAGACACTGTCCAAAGACGTAAGGGTCTGGGATCAGAGCGCCGGGGATCAATTTCGAGGACGGGCTTTCCGAGCGCGGAATCAACCAATCACAGAAAACCCGGAAATTCCCCCGATGCAGCGACGCGCTAAACGGGTTGTTATAGTAAATATGTAGCGCAAGGATTTTTTCAATGGAGCATTGGTCTATATGAAGGCCCTGAACGCGGTTTGCTGCTACGGTTTGATTGATACGTCCCTAATTGTTTAAAACCGAAGCTATAGCCGAAAACAATGATCTATCAGCTACGTCCGCCGTCTTGGTTATTTTTAAACGGTTAGAAAAAAGTTTTGATATTGCGGAGGGAGGGGGAGGAGGGGGCGTTTGTGATTGGATCGTCCTAACTTTGGACGACGAAATCGTTGGCTATCTCTTCAGTTTCAGACCCTTCTGCATTCAAACAGAATGTAGGAGGGGCTGACTGGTCAGGCAAGTAAAAGGGTATTGTGCAACTTGTTCATTCAGTTCTTAAAAATTTAGAGTGCAAACTTACTTACGATGTGATTATCAGGTTGACAAATTTTATACATTAAAACAACTATGTTTTTATCAGTTAATTAGTCAAACAAGCATTTTAGTGCATATTGAGTCTTTTAGGGTTTCTATCAATACAAATAAAACTCATAAAATAAAAAATGCTGTTATTAATGCCGCTGTTAAATGATCAAACTATATGTATCTATGAGGCATCATGTCTATACGTGAAAGAGTGACATTTCCAATTTGAAAGACTTTAAATCTAACATTTATCTGTGCACATTTCTTTGGCTGTGTCAGTTTTATAATCAAATATATTTTAAGTTAGTTAGCACTTTATTTTGAATGCATCTTTGTTTTTCTGCAAAACAAACCAACAAAAACATAGTGCTTATCTAATAAACTTATTTTGGCATTTCAATACAAATTACTCAATATTTCAAATAATCATATTAAGCTTTTGGGGTAATTTAGGTTACCAAAATGAGTGATGAGTAATAAGAGCATTCTAAGATTCTAATTGACTGTGTTCCAGCACTAGTCAAGAGGCAGACAAATGAGTGTGTGAAAGGAGCGCCACATACCCTGATCACTGGTGCAGGACAGACTGCTGCTCCATTCCTCCAATGGGACTTCAGACTGTAGTCCAGAGGGCGGGACCAGGAGGGTTTCAGAAAGGCCACAGACCCAGCACACAAACAGCAGAGAGGGAAGGAAGGGGAAAGATATGATTACAAACCGGAAGAGAAAGGTGGGGAAAGCACCTGGTCGGTCTCCTGAGCCCACAAGTTTAAAAATGACATCAGAGTATGTTAAAACGTGAGTAAACTCATACTTAGAGTAATTCCTAACATAAATACACTCGTAGACTTCTAGATGTAAATGAGTAAGTTGTGAATACATTTTCATTCAGAAAAGGATTCCCACTTGTTTCTCACAATCGACACACTGAGACAAACCGAGTTCTGCACAGGACATCACATCAGTTGAACATTTTGCACTAAGTAATAAAAATGCATGAGTGTCAATGGAGAGCAAAATGTGTTGTTATGTATTTTTTTTAGAAAATATTAAATAGTAAAACAGTGGTAGAAAATTTTAAGGTCTTGTCCACACAAAGCCAAGCCCAATTATTTCAGAACAAATATTAGTCCTAAACCACACATCGTCCACACGAAGCAAGAGTTTTAGGACACTGAAAACGAATATTTCTGAAACCAGGGCACAATGATCCAGTTTAGCATCTCCGCAGTTACGCTGTCTCCAAAACTTTTTTATTTAGCAGATTTGTAGCTCAAATTGATTTGTACTTTTTTAGGGGGAGGATTTTTTTTGGCTCATTTCACGGGCTCTACCCCTGCAGTAAAAGACATATTGTATACACAAACAACCTGCCTGGAAAATCCAGACGATATATTAAAAATATATAATCTGGTCACCGTGTCCCTCTTTCGGAGTTCTGTAGCCGTGATTGACAGATTAATTAGTCAATCAGCATCTTCTGCCATGTAAAATCCAACATGGCTGCAGACGAAAAAAATATCACGTGGACCTGAAAAACATCGTGCATTTCTGCAGAATCAATGAGCGAAGCAAAAAACGATTTTAATGTGAGGTGAGTGAAGTAAAATTTTGGTCTAAATGACAGACAACCAATCAGCTCCTTTGTTTCATCTGCGTCACGCTAATAAGCTAACCTGATTGCCCGGTACGATGTGTATTTGGTCTGAAACGCAGGCTGAGGGCGTGGCAACCAGACCCACTCCGCTAAACAGTATGCTCAAGTGTGGGTTTTGGATCCCAGGCAAACAAACAATAGGGGTTGCACGACTACTGAATTTTTGTAGTCGACTAGTCGAGAGCGTTAGTCGAGTCGACTTCGACTAGTCGATGACGTCATTAACAAAAACAAAGATCCAAAGGCGCGATGATTTTGCCTGGGCAATTGTTAGAAACAGCTTATTTATACTGACTATATTATCAGAAAACATTGCCCTGTAATAAAGCTGAACGTAGGCTCTTTGATTTTACATAAAAGAATTAAAAAAAAAGCTAAATAAGCCTATTTCTGCGTGTGCGCGGGGCGGAGGCTCTCGCTCTGACAGTGGCTTGGATTCAGTCTGCACACACACACTGAGCTATGGGACGTTTGGTCAGTGCGTTTTGAACATTGAAGGAAACACAAATCCACCTGAAGCCCTGGTTCCACACACATCACTCATCACTCTTTTCCTCTCGTCTCCTTCTCCCACAAACCGCGCTGTAAAAAGTAAGACCAGTGTGGATCCACAGAGTCGTATCCAGGCGGATGATGTGCGCTTGGAGACGGCTGGTCAGGGCGCGTTGGCGCGAACGGTCCGAGCGCTTTGAGCCGGGGTGCAGCGTGCATCAGGTGCCTGTGTGTTTGGCTAGACGTAGACGGAGCGAAGAGTTCGAGCGCTTGAGCCGCTGGGCTATACAACGCGCTCGGATAGACAAAGCGTTTTGGGACGGACAGTTAGTGCGTTATTGGAGTGGAGCCGCGGTCGTGCTCGGTAGTGGAGGCACAGAGGGTCCGTGCGCTATGCAAGGCAGGGGTTGTCTACAGCGCGCTCCAGTGTGCCAAAGCGAAGGGACAAAGCATCCCGGGGCGGAAAAACAGCGCGGGGAGAGACGTAGAACGGACCGGGGAAAAAGACGGACGAGTTGCTGACATTTGCATGTTAGAAATACAAGTTTAAAAGAGCTTTTTCTTAAGCCATCCTCTGATTTAATTATTCTTCGACTAGTCGACTACCTCTCAAAGTAGTCGCGGGGGACCTTTATAGTCGACTAGTCGACTAGTCGGTGCAAGCCCTAACAAACAACAAGATCACAACAAAAATTCTCAAGAACTTTTGCTCAAAAAAAGTTTTTTTTTGCATCAGCTCAAATATATTGTCTTTGCCAAAGCATCTATTCAGGTAAATTAGTCTATTCAGGTAATTCCCTAAAAACAAGTTGTTGTTTTTTTTCTCCATATAGCTGAACTTGCCCAGGCTTCTGAAAGTTGTGAAAAGCTCTACTAAAGGTATTGTGTAGGGCTGTCACGATTAGTCGACGACGTCGACTATAAAAAAATCGTCGACGCAGATTTGCTATTGTCGACGCGCCGCTTCATTCCATTTTACAATAATAAACCAGGAAAAGCAAAAAAAGAGAACAGCTGCAGCAGCGAGTGGAGCTGCAACATAGACAGGATCCTGTCAAAAGAAAGGCTACTGATGCAGATAAAACAGGAGACGAACGCCCCACGTACTTGTGATTATTTGTCGGCATTAACGCAACTCGATGCACACGATGCATGAATGAAAGTGTCCCGCTCTGCCGCTGTGCCCTTTTCTCTCCCTCTCTCATGTTTATGAGAGAGTGCTATGGCAGTGGACACGAGGAAGAAAGGTCCGCTGTACAGGCAGCGGGACAGAGACGAGTCTGAGCTCCGTGTGAGTGTTTAAATCGTCCAAAAAGACCAAAGAATCACGGAGATACGTCCCGTTAAAGACTTCAAACCGCTAACATCTCATTAAATATGCGCACGGAGAATCAGCGCTCGATCAGCGGTAATGCGTGAACTTTTACACACGTGTATGGGATGTTTACTTTGAAAACGTTAAAAATGGGCTAATTTCACTTCCCACAGTGTATTTAGTGAGCAATCAGTTGGTTTTAACCAGGACTATCCCAGAACTGGACCAGGTTTTCATAAGGACTGAAAATGTTAGTTGCCAATGTAACTATAGTTCTATGAGTGGCTTAAACTTGGTTTTATAAATTTCTGTTCAGCCTAAAACAAAATGAAATAACATTCTGATCCAACAAAATATTAAAACTGATGAACACTGGTAATATTTATGTAAAATTGAGTTTATTAATTAAACTACAAATTAGCCATTTTTAAATATAATTTGGTGTTAAAATTATGCAGCTAAACCTAAATACCACAGACACAGTTTTGTACTTTTGCAGACGGGGTAGGGGCGTGGATCATTTTTTCTATTCCAAGGGGGGCATGGCAAAAAAAAGTTTGAGAAGCACTGGTTTAAAGCATGGTGTAAGCAAAAATGTGTTTAGCAGATCACGTAAAAAAAATAATCGTTGACTAGTCGACTAATCGAAAAAATAATCGCTGACTAATCGAATATTTAAATAATCGTTAGTGACAGCCCTAGTATTGTGAATAGGTAAGTGAGTAAAAATTTGGTATTCTGAAAAGATTCAGTGATTTATTTGTCAATTATTTAGTTGTGATTTCTGATTCGAGGTGTCCACAGCCATTTTTTTTGTTACAAAAATATAGTTTGGAGGTGAAAGAGTCAGACAATGGAAGAAGTAAATGCATTTTTTGCGTTAAATAAATTGAAAATGTGATGAGTTTATCCTCACCAACTCATCAACAAACATGCGGGTCAAAATTTACTCCAACACACAGTTGAGAAGTGCTCATCCAAATAAAGTAGTGTGAAGATGCTTCTTGCAGTGTGGTCACTGTCAGTGTGTTGATACATGTGCTGTCTTCAGACTGTGGCAAACATAAGCTCTGGCTTAATTGGAGTGTCTAACTTGTGTCAGTTACTAAATCTGCGGTCACAACAAAGTAAAGCCGGCCTTAAAACTGTCACAGGCCACATTTCATAAACCACATCGATGTTAGTAAATCAAGCAAGAGCATTTGAATGAGTGTTGTTCGTTTACATGTTTTTATTGTGTTTTTTGTTAAGTTCAAGTGTGTAATATAGAAAACAAAAACATCAGAGTTATGAGACAAACTAAACAGCATAATATAGCTATTACATACTGATTACACAAATAGCATGACATGGACAGAAATGTCTGGGTTCTAATTTCATGCATTTTATTGCAATTAGAGGTGGGCATACCACTGTGTAGATCATGTTAGAAAGAATTAATGTTGTTTTGAAGATATGCACAACTTTAAAATGTCACAAAGCCAGCTGATTAAAATGAAAAAGTAATGTTGTTAACGTTCAAACAACTTAAGTGGTCGCGTTTTATTTCAAGGTTTCTGCACAGCTTCTAGTACAGTGGTCCCTCGCTCTATCGCGGTTCACTTTCCACGGCTTCGCGGATTTTTTTGTGTGCAATTTTGCTTTTTTTTTTTTTTACAGTGCACGGTCCTACAGACGTGCGCTATAAGCGTGCTTTTCGCTCAAACACACTGTTTGGACCGTATCATGTCGCAGCATTCACAGGCAACAGCACAGAAGCTCTTTTCGAAAACTTTACACAGTTTGGATTATGCAGGGGAAGCTGACCTGACGCTCGGACGTTTCTCCAGGTGAGGATTTGACTCTTTGTTTATTACTAAGTTTATTCACGCTGCAACGTCATTTGTGTAGTTCAGAGATGTGTTTGAGGAACGCGTTGTGACTTTGCTAGAGTCCAGATGTGTTTCGTGGCTCTTGCCTCAGCAGCCCGTGTGATCTGTGGCTCTGCGGTCGCCTGTGGAGCACAGGCCAACGCGCACAGCACCGTCCCTCTTTAAGCGGTTACATAAACGACTCGCGCTATTGAATCTGGCGGTGAATCATGTGTTCAGCGCATTATTACCTGTACAAAAGACACTAAATATCATAACCAGGCAGGTTATCGACTGAAATTACTGGTAAAAAATGAAGAGCACTACTTCGCGGGTTTCGCCTTTCACGGGTTATTAGGGTTTGTAACCTAACCCCCGCGATAAACGATGGTCCACTGCATAAACTTTAAGACTTTATAAGAACTTGATTTCAAAATTTAAGACCTCTTCCATTTACAAAAACATTATTTTAAAGAAAACATAACATTTTAAAACAACTATATTAGACCAATGCACTAAAAATATATCTTAATCTATCTTAATCATATAACTATTTACTTCTTTAATTTACTAAACCAAAAATTACATTTTCTACAGACTTGTCCCTTTAAAACCGGTCATGTCTTGAGAACACACATGTGTCTGCTGAACCTCCTACAACTATCAGTCAGGTGCGCACCTGTCCCTTCTTCACTGCGCTCATCTGCAGGGATCTAGATGAAGCTTTAGTCACACAAAAGAGCAGAACTTCTGTAGTTCATTCAGAACCTAAATGTCAATGAAGTCTGCAGAACTTTGTTATTTCTAATTTGTACATAGAGGAGTGAGTCCGCCTGATACGGAGGGAGGAGGGGATGTGGGCTAAGCACAGCGGCTCACAACTTGAAGTTAACATGGAAATAAGTGGAAAGTTCTTCACACAGGCGACATTTTAAAATCTGATATAAGCTAAGAACAAACTAGGAAAAAGCACACAAAAGCATGTGGTGAAGCTCACGGACCGTTACAACTGTGAAGTGCTTACCATGAAACTCGTCTGTAAAAACATGTGTCTTACCAGGAGCTAACGCGCTCTAACCCACTCTGTGCTGTAGCTCCACCTGCCACTTATTTTCAAGACTAGCCTTTGCAGCAAATGCAATACACTACCACCCAAGAGATTAAACAAGATTATAAAATGCAGTTTCATCTTGACTAATTTAAGTCAATTTGAGACCTTAACTTTCTCATTTCCAATTTCCAACCTTGTATTTACTGTATTTTTATTTATTTTTGTTAGGCTAGATGTTTGTGTCTGTGCAGCACTTTGGAAACTGTTTTGTTTAATAAATGTGCAATAAAGTGAATTTGGAATTAAATTTCGGTTTGTTGGTGATTAACTTTACAGACTTTCACAGGTGCTTGATAAATAAAAGACTGTTCTGACATCATTTCGCCTTACTGATTCATATCAGGATACTGCACTTACCTGAACTCAAACACTTGTTATTATTATTATTGATGATGATAAGCTCACTATGCTTTTTTTATAATTTATGTTTTGTTTATGTCTGGACAAGTTTTGTTTATGTCTGGACAAGTCTTAACATGCTTGTGTTTGCTAGCAGACACCATTTTTTCTTTTGGGAATCAAAAAGTATTTATGTAGTAGAAAAATAGTCCGAGGCACACTGATTATCAAAAATAAAAGTCTTTATTAAAGTGCGGGACGCCTACGCGTTTCGACCAATGTATAGGTCTTCTTCAGTATTTATGTAGTAATTTGCAACATTGGCATCTTGTTGATTAAACATCTCAACAAATGTCTACATTCATTTAAATCCCTGTATACTTTCTCTTTCACTTTAGTTGTTGGAGCTGACACAACCAACCTCACTGCCAGAGTAGAATCTAGTTTGAAATTGGCACAGCCACTGGTCCCACAAACCTGTCCACATTCCTGGGCCAGCCCTCCAAACCACATGAGACCATTGTGATTACTCACATGTGGTTAAAATAGGTTGATCCCAACTGTCAACCCGGCCCATTTTGGATTTTCTTTAAGTAAACTGCAAAAGTGACAACTGTTGATATAATCCAATGGAAGAATATCATGGTAGTTTTTTTTTTTAACTAATCTAAAATACAAACTAAATTAAAAATCACAAACACTCAATAAGCCTCTTGAGTGTCTGAATGTTCCACTCAAATCAAAGTGAAAAAATTTAATTTTGCTAAACTTATCATTCAGTTATGGCAAAGTTACTGAAAAAGTAAGGTAATAAAATAATACCTGACATCTACAACAACCTTTGTCTTTTATATTTTGTACTGACGCAACTGCTATTAATGTTATAGCATTTATAGAGACAGTCGCCATCAGAGACCACACCCACTAACAGACCACCGCGGGAGAAAGTTAACACTGAGAGTGAATCAGAACAACAGCTTTATCACTCACTGCTCAACAACTACAGCAAATGTGGACTTGAGTCAAATGCAGGTACAAGTACGTGGAGATGAATAAAGTGATCCAGTGGTCCAACTAAAATATATCTAACAATGCTAACGGTAGCTGCGAGGTAAATGTAACATGATGCTAGCGCTGTCTGGGTTTTAAAATCTTTCTTTAACTTTCTGTTACCTTTTCTGACATCAACGCCACATCAGAAACCTAGCCTACATTTAAACGTGGTTGTGACTCAACTTGAATTAGTTGTGCTAAAAATACACTTAATTCGCCAGTAACAAGTTTAGCTTTCCATTCCTTACAATAATCTTTCTCCTCAGCAGGCCGGCCCCAAATACAAACCAATGCAGATTGTATCTATTGTTTTGGAAAGCGGCAAAACTAAATATCTCAATTCTTTGCCAAGATATGCAAGCAAGAAGAACTAAGGACAATATCAAGTTGTAACTACTTCAGTGGTCAGTTCTGAAGCAACACTGAATCCAGCCAGAGTTGAGAACGAGCATGTAGCGGCACCACTTACGCCCATCGGCTCAGTATTGGATCAATGGTCTGGCTCATTAGGTTGCGCTCTTCCCTCTTCCTCATCTAATCCGAGCTGCTTCTGGAGACCACCCCGTGCTGACCCATGCTACTGGGGACAATTACGAGAGAGTGGTCTTTCAGAGCCCGACCCGACGCCCACTTGACCCGGTAGTGCAAAGACGCAGAGGAGATCCGCATGATTTAAACTCGTCCCCAAGACGTGCTGACAAGGTTAGAGGGTGAGCGCAGACATTAACAGGTCAGTGTGCGGCCCACTTGGGAACAATTACTCCCAGTCACAGCTAAGTGGACACTTGATTGAACACGACGCAGGCAGGACACACTTCCCACAGATAACAATCCCCAGAGCCATTTAGGATAAAAAGCCCTTGTGATGCAGCCTTTATGGGCAAAATTCATCTTCCTTTTCCCTTTTAAAAGAATGTGAGCGTGTGATCGAGAGCCATTCTCAGGGAAAGATGAGTCTCTCCAAAGCATTACCATTTTCTAGCAATACTAATAGCTGCTTATGGCACAGAAACAATTACAAGGTGACTTGGAGAAAAAGCCAAACAATGGGACACGATTTCATATTTCATCCAGGAAAAATGTCTCACTTGCATTTGCCACAACAGCCATAACCAATACATCTCCATGGTCATATCCAATTAACTGCTTTTTTTTCTGGGCAACCTTTCACCTTTTGGCTGTTTGACCCCACTTTCATTAGAATGACTAAAAGTTCAAACATCTGGCATACTATGTAAGCCTACTGCGAAGTTAAACTCTCAACTCTACAGTAAATGTTTCGTCATGATGTGTGGAAGTACAATCACTGAGCACATACAGTCTTTGTGGATCATACTGTTTTGTACACAAATGTGGCTTATCAATACCGGGACACCTTACACACACATTTGCATAATCTGTGTTGTTTGGGCTTTGTTTTGTCTCTGCTGTTCTGGTACAACGACTAT
Organism: Mugilogobius chulae; assembly: GCA_038363315.1. Classification (NCBI taxonomy): domain Eukaryota; kingdom Metazoa; phylum Chordata; class Actinopteri; order Gobiiformes; family Gobiidae; genus Mugilogobius; species Mugilogobius chulae. The sequence continues at coordinate 31,547,243 of CM076402.1, read as the reverse complement.
GTGCTGGTGATGACACTTCTCCTCAACCAAGATGCTGAAGAGAAAGATTACAAATAGAATATGCTTTTCACATGGTGGTGAAAATCATATTAGTTGTGTATCCACCTTATTCACCATGACCAATGTATAACTTCAGTCTTCATTGACTGTAAACAATGAGGCCTAACATATTTAAAGCTGGCACACATCTTGGGGCAGAAAGCTTGGGAGAGACAAGAAAATAAAATGCATCATTGCAACATATTAGTGGTGACATTAAAGCTGGTATTTGGCATGTTAACTACATCAAATCAAATTTATCACTAAGTCCAGTCCTCAGACCATTTACATGTAAGAAGTCTCCCACTGTGTTGTGCTTCATTCAAAGTATTCATTCAAAGTAGTCAGCCAAAATGTTGTAATTATTATTAAGAGTATCATGAGGGGATGATTGAACTTGCTAATTGTCAGTTATTTAAAAGGACAGAGAGGAAAAAGAGATCAGGCCCAGGTTCTGGTGAGCAATATTTTGTGTTCTGAAAAGAAGACAAATTTCAGCTGGCATGCTTTCAATGATTAACAGCCTAAACTAGTTTCATCAGAAACAAATAAACACAGGAGTACAAGAGAAAATGAGCCAGTGTGTTGAGATGTTACATCAGAGCAAAGAAATCAAATGTGATGAACTACTATTACTGCAGTTTTGTGTGCTGTTTTATTTTCATGAGATATTCTGATTAAGACACTCAATATTTTAAATACTAATTATGAAGAACAGCTATCTATCTTATCTATCTATCTAATCTATCTATCTATCTATCTAAATCTATCTATATAAAGGATTTGTTTTGTAGTTTCCTTCTCGTCTACAGTTTAGATAAACTCATTGCCTCAGCATTCACAAACACTGTCAACAACAAGGTAATGTATGTACAGGCATTACAGAGTAAATCATTTACTTGTGTCATACAGTAGGTGTGTACTCGCATGAATCACCAGCCTAGCAGTCAAACACTATGAGCAACTGTCTGTTCAATTGTTTACATATTGCAGAGACTCCCAAATGTTCCCAAATGGCATCCTCTCATTTGCTGAAAAGTGTTGTTAATCTAGGCCTGATAGCACACTGGATTTTTTTTATAAAGGAGAACCGCCAACACAATTCTAATTGTTTGGTTCCATAAAACCACACTTCATCTCAACTGTTACAGTAAAATAGATATTGTAACAGCTACTAGTTTACCAAAATGGTTGTAACCTTTTCCATTGCCCTCAGGTTTAACTGAACACTTCAATGTGCCCTGGACCGCTATTGATAAAAGATCAGAGTCACTAAAAGAGCGCAAAAGAGTGGAAACGATACAGAATTCATCTGCCATCCATCTCCCATTCTAATGTAGCCATTAAGCTCTAAAAAGAAACAGCTCATCTATTCATTTGGGGCATTTGCAAAAAGATGACACCGCAAGAGAGCTGGTCAGACTGATTAAAATGCTCCGAATTACTCCTCAATCACAGCGCATCTGAGCGTATATCAAGTACACAGAAATGCACTAAAGCTTCGTTCTGTAAATTAAAAAGATTGATTTACTCAGTGCGAGACATTCTCACTGTGAGGAACGATTAGCCATCATATTAAAGTGTGCTCATCACAACACAAAACGTGAACAGGCTTTCAGAAAAATAAGCAATAACTCCAAACAGATGATCGTTCAAATGAGCCGTTATCGGAGGCTTTTACAACAGGTGTGCCGTATTGACTACAAAGTGCCCTCCACAGTAAACAGTCAATGGTTAACAGAAGCAGAGCAGAACGACAACAACACACACCACTAAAGACTCTTTATGGCACTAGTTTCACTTACATAACAGCAACAGCTGGCCTATGTTTACCATTTAGGAGCACAAGCAAACTTTTCCTCTGTCTCCAAACCAGATGGACACATTGTTTTAATAGTAATAATTAAGTTGTACACAGGTTATCAGAGGTCATCAAGTTCAAAGTGTTATTTGGGTGTTTTTCTTGTGCACTTTTATTTATGGGGAGTGACTACTGTGGAATCAGACAAGGGTATAATGTGGTAAGACAATAAAAACTTTACGGTCCCAGCACAATACTACAGTTCTACAAAACATAAACAAACATAAGTATTTAATTTGTAAAGTAGTCAGTCACGTTTTACTCACTTACCTTTTCAGAGTGATTATTTTTATTCACCACAATGAGTTTAGAAGTTCTTTCACAACTTTTGGTTGACAACATGAGCATTTTGGAATTCTAACAGAAATCTTGTAAAATATAAAAACAAAAAATAGGCTTACATTCTAGGTAAGCCTATTATAAGCCTCTATTATAAGACGTAGACAGGCACTACAAGCTTATTTTTACCCAAAAATATACAGCTGACAACATAAAGAATTTATTAAAGTAGTTTAAAATTTGTTTAAGGCTAAATAAATAAATAAATACAAAATTGTGAACTGCATCACTTGAAACCAATTCAAGTTATTTCATGGGGGTCAAGAACTCTTTTTTTTCCCCAACTTGAAAAGTTTTGAAACTGATTCCTCTTGGAACACCAATGCAGTTGTACGGCTAAAGCAAACCTTGTCACACAAAAGCTAGGATTTCAGTGCAAGTGTTTATCTAGTTGACACAAACGATGGTTAGCAATACTATCTTCCACAACACATAATTCCAGCCTCTGTGTTAATCTATTGACTCAAACGATCAACAGAAAACAAGTCCTGTGAAAATAATCATCTCCAAGAGAGTGGTTTGGGAGTGGGGCCCCACCCTGTTTACACGAGTCGGCAAAAAAACAAACTCCCTCCAAGGAACGCTAGGCCAGATGCAAGTCACGGCCCACACAGACAAACAACAACAAGAATCTTCTGGGAGCGCTGGTTATTTATCAGGCATGAACACACAGGTGAAAATCTGTCTACAGATACGAGAAGGAGAGAAAAAGAGATCAAGCAGTCTAACAACAGAATGTTTAAAATGTGAAATGAAAGTGGGGTACTTACATTTTAAACAGTAAAAAAGGTACTAAGCAATCAAATCTTTCTAACTCCTCCCTTGTCCTCACAAATCTTTGGCACATCATTAGCATGGATTTTATTTGTCTTTAGCAAAACTATAAAACAGGTTTTCCGGACATAAATGTGAAGCAGGCTTACCACCTCTGCGCAGCCAATCAGCGCTCATCCCTAGGAGTCTATTAGTGATACACACAGCCCTTTCTTACAGTACTGTATCTAAAGACAGTATTTGGAGGTCAGATTTTTTTCTAAAGTCTGCTTTTGCAATAAATTGGCAGGGAAACAGCTTTGAGAATAAAGATAAATGTTACAATAATGTGTGCTTATTGTGAGAAGAAACATTACAACAAACAATAATTTAGGATTATTGGTAACAAAAAAATATTAGCAAAGTTGTATTTGTATTTCTTCTTTTTTTTCTGGTTGATCAATATATTGAACTAGTTACTACCATTACTTCTACTATAAAACATCTACTAATAGTCACATAAAATGCTATGTCATCAGAATGTTCAACATTCTTGGAGGCAAAATTAAGTAGATTAGAAAATGTTTAATTATTAACTAACATCAGATCAAAATGTTGATGTTTTTTGGTGCTAGGTGTTATTGCAAAAACTTTTTAAACTGAATTTGAAGTTGCCAAGGTAAAAATTTTGGTTAACGTACCTACTTAAGTTGTGACAAAAAAGGTATTATTTGCGATTAAGAATATGACATATCTGCAGACAAAATGAAAAAATTAAAAAACAAACAAACACACAACTTCAATTTTGCCATATCGTCTAGCACAACTGTGACATCACTGTGATTGGCTAAATCCAGCTGTCAGTCATCCCTTGATCAAGGGGCGAAGTGGGCAAAAGCGTTTGGATTTGAGCAAACAATAAACAGAAAAACAGTGAATCACAATTTGACAAATACACCAAAAAAGCCAATTATCACAGGGACAAGCTCACAATTCAAGTTTGTCTGTCTGCTTCAGAATAAACCTGTAAGTAAAAGGACATGTCTACTTTCTACCACTGTCAGCAACAAACAAAGTCAAATCCTTTCCTCAGAGCCTTTAGTCTCAGGTCAAGTGAATCATCAGGAGTGGACGAATAGCTCAGCAAACCGCACCAGGATGACTTCACCGCGGCAGTAGCTTTAGAGCGCTCCCTTAATATCCAGGGGACTCTGAATGAAGAGGTAATGAATCTCAGTTAACAAGGCCATTATAGGCGACGGAGCTACATCATCGGAAGGGACTTCAGATCCACTAACCTTTTATGAACAGCTGGGGGACACTGCAGAAAAAGACAAATAAAAAGTGTGTGTTGCCTCTGCTTTCGCACACAACAAAATAACAGTCTCAATTAGCTCTTTTCTGATGCGGCGAACGTTACACTAACCTGCGTTCTTTCATCCCAGCTACGGCGGGAGCGGCGTGTTGCATCCTGGGTAATTATGGCTTTTCCAATTACCACCCGGCTGGTAAATATATATCAACTAAACAAGCAACAACCCGTCAATTAGGAGCGCACTTTTATAATGGGGATCTTGGGGGTGTTCAAATGATGTTTTTATGTACAGACTGAGGGAAAAACACAGCGTTCGACTTCAAAGTGAACTTGTAACCATTAAGTGCTTTTAAGAGAGGGTATAATAATGGAACAACGTGTTTGGGCAATTATTTTCCACCTTTAATTAAAAGTGCTTTAATTGGTGACAGGGAAAACAGTCAACAAGGGAGACGGACCTTAAATTATGTTCTTAAAGGCACGGTGGAGTATTTTGAGCTGCAATTATATCAGATTCAGTGTAGTAGAGCCTCTCCATAATGGTGGAAGCATTCTCCAAAAAGAGAAGCAATGTCACGAAGTGGATGAATTCAATAGCTTACACAATCCCAATTTAGAGAATTGACAGTTACAGAGCTGTTATTGTCTTGTCTGAAAACTGAACAATTGTTTTAGTGTAAATGTCTATATTAAGTTAAAGTGACAATGTGTAACTTTCTGGAGGTTAATATCACCTGCATGCTCCCACATGGGGTTGAGTGATGATAAAAACTGAATCGTAAACTCATCTCTGTGATTATTTCCACAGAGTAGACTATGGTGCCCCCACATTGTTTTATTTTTGCCCCTGTAGTTTAAAAACAAGCAGTCAGTGTTTCCCCAGGGTTTAGTGGATTACGAGGGCTAGTTTGACCCTGTAAGAAAAATAAAGATCTCTATAGTAATGCTGCTTTATAATCATTAGCCGTAATCAGCGACTTTTAAAGCCATTTCAAAGCAGCTAAACTGCTATGAAATGTATTTTAAGGATATTTTAGGACATTCATCATTTTAAAGTAGAGTTGAAAAAATATAAGAAATATAATGTATAAAGTTAGCTGTGTGGGCCGCCTTGCTTGCAAACAAGCCAGGATGAGGTTCCACCAGACCATATGTTTGAGGAGTTTCAAGCCCATAGTAAGGATTAGGGCTGTCAACCAGAGACATTTTTTGTGAAAATATCCAATTTTTTAGATAAGTACAAGAGAAATGCTTTTTTTTTTTTTGCATTTGGGTAGCTTGAACAGGTTGCAAGCTGGGGTTTTTTTTGAGCACTGACTACTCTGTTCTTTTTCCACAACCCTTACACAAAGTTATTGTTAACCAGCCCAAAGTGGTTAAAGATAGTTATATACATTAACAAGCTGTCAGTGCACAGCTTTAGTTCTGTCTGATTCACTAATGTCAATAGCCCATAGATAAAATAGTTTTCCAAATAACTGACCTTTATTGTGAAACTTTCTGCAGAATCACAACAGAAGAACAGAATGACTGTTATTTAAAGGCAAAAAGAACATACAGTTAAGAGTCTGTCAACAGAATTTGCATTGGCGCTCTCCTCCTCTCCCACAAGTGTCTCCTGTCTGTGCTCCAGCCTGGCTCACATCTGACTGTTGTGATGGCTTATCACAAGGGCTAAGCCTGAGCAATGTGCTGAAAAGACCTGATCAAAGCGCACCAACTTTCCACCCAACAACCATGATGGAAGAACAGACCTCAGTGGTTACGGCTCTTATTAGGTCAGAGAGCTGCCACTGGAACTGCAGGATTCACAACAAAAAGCTAGGAACACTAAAGATGACACCTAGAATCTTTCTTAATCCTTCAAGAAAATTTACATTTTACAGCATAGAATAATTTACCGTAGGGTAGTGCTGATTTAAATACAGAATATATTATATTCTATTTATTATAAATGAACAGTTAAGTACGGCTGAGCGATTGGAAGAATGTGTAACTTTTTCAGCTTGTACTGTAATTGAGATACATTGTATTATATAATTCTGTTAAGTTTAAACATGTCCAAGGAAAATTGACTAAATATTTTCATACAGATCTAAACAGGACAGCAGTTCTGCTGAAAATCACAGAAATTGTTGTAGTTTGCTAAGGAAATTGCGGTACTTTAAAAACAGCATATTGCGTTTGTTAAAACTGCGTTTTCAATTCATTTTTGATTAATTGAAAAAAACATACATAATGGTATAAGAAAGAGACCAGTTTTAAGGCACTCTACTGTGCATTATTGTAAATAACTGCCTGTGCAAGATTCAATAATAAGATTAAAATCTAAGTGCATTCTTTTGTAACTTCATGACAAATTGCATCACACCTTTGCAATGACAACCAATTTGCTCCTAAGCCAGGGTTTTAAATCTTCTGCAATTTTATTTATATTTTGTATGCATTTATTTTAATGCCAGCTGCAGACACCTAGTGCCTCAGCTCATTTTCATTTTTTCTACAGACTGCATACGTTCTGCTTCTTTAAGCTCACGTCAAATATATACTTGGAATTTGATTTTGTATTTTAAATTCCTACCTACCTTTACTGCACAGAAAGTGCTTTGATCGCTAATGCATGTTTTACACTCCTGGACGATAAAGATGTATATGGGAGCAGCAACTAGTTAAAGCAAAAAACTCAGCGACAAACCTCAATGTCAGGCAGTTTCACTTAAGTGACATGAAACCGACTGGTGCATCATGCTAGCAGACATAAGCACGTTTTGCGGAGATGTAGAAGGATATTACTTTAATAAATTGATTATAAACTCTATATTTTTAACCACTTTTTTTTTTTTTCATTTTTTAGAAGCCAATAAGTCACACTTAGCTCACAGGCATGGCATGCTACTCAGGCCATGACTTCCTGACATTGTGGAAGCAACATTATGGATTTGCAAATGGCATACTTTTGATTGAAATAGACTTGTACAAATAATCACATTTTAATCGATTGTCTGAGATTCAATTTGTTTCTAATTGTCAATGATCAGCTTGGGTCTTTGTAACAGACAGATCCCAAGTCAGTCTCTTTTGTCATTACGAACATGTAGTTAGGAACAAAGTTTAGACTATATATTGTAAAAGTCATATTGGTTCCCATATTACCTATTATATTTGTTTTTAGCAAGATTGAATAAACTTATTTTGGCTTATGACTGATAAAAACAGATAAAAGTGGATTTGTATAATATCTATTGTCCAAAATGTGGTTGAGTAGGGACTTATACATTGCGATTCAGTATGAATAAATCTTGCAAGGTTTTTCCCATAAACAAACTAATAAATATCTATATATCACCTACATTTATGAATCAATACTATATATTTAGTCAGCAAAGGCATTAAAATACATGAAATGTGAATTCATTCCAACTTTGAAGGTAATGAACCATTGGCGTTTCACTATGTCATTATGTCTTTAAAGTACAATACAATCACAACAAAATCGTGTGGCAAATTATTGTAAAACATGATGTTTTCCCAGTCCTACTAGACAACGGTGCTGAATGAAGGAAGAGTCAGAGGGATTTGATGCTGACCTTGCTAGAGAAAAGACATGGTGTAGCAGTCTAAACACAGGCACAGACAAATGACTTACAGCTGTGACGTAAGCAGCTTTCACTTGTGGCTTTAGAGTCTTCCCAGAGCTTTGCACATCACTTCCTCTTCATGATGCCCTGAAGACGACAGGACAAGAGTTATTATCAATATCATCACCTGTAAATGTGTGGGGTAAGGAAGGAAATGATCAAAATATTAAACTGCAGCGTTAATACAAAACTGTGGCAGAAAAAAAGACACCGATTGGTTTAAAGACTAAATAAAAATGTGATATTTTTCATTATACTGTCTAAAAGATTCATTGTTTCGAAATTGTTAGCAAGTTTTAAATGTTGATAAAGTAACAACAGTTGCTTGCTAATCAGCTAACATCAGCTGTGTACAAACATTAAAATAAAATAAGGCAATAACATCAAAAGCCTTGATACTCAAAACCATTTGCTATATCACACTAATGGGAAATATTTTCCGCTTTTAAAATTAAATTTAAAAATTTTTGATTGATTATTTAGTTCAGGGGAGTCACACTCAAATGGAGCTGGGGCCAAATTAATTAAAGTCAGAGTTGGTCAGAGGCCGCACTTTAAAATATAGGTCCTTCTGTGTTATTATGCAATTGGGCTATCTAAAGCAAATATAACACATTTACTGTATGTCCAGAAATATACTGCATCACATTACATTTATGCAATGAAATGCATACTGTCATTCCAAGAACATTTTGGACAAATTATTTCAGGTTTTATAGTCACATCTGGCCTATGTGGCTTCTCTCATCAGCACTCGGCTGCAGTGTATTCTGGAACCTGCAGATCAAATTATTGTGTGCTTTTATCAGGGGGCCACTATCAATAATAATCAGAAATCATCCCAGGGGCCTGAGTTTGACACCCCTGATTTAGTTGATTTAGTTTAAGTTTAGTTTAGTTTAGTTTATTTAGTTTTAGTATATCATCACGATAATAAATGTTATAAAAAAAAATTAAAAAAAAGGTGAAATATAAAAGTTGGAAATTATTTATTTCTTTAGGTTGAGACTAAGATTTTTTTATACAGTCAAGATTTGAACTTTTTACTTTTGTATAAGTGTCTTTGCATTTGACCCATCCCTCAGAGCAGCTGGAGTGTCTCTTGAGGAATAATAACAAAATAATCTGTTGCAAGATTGTTTTTCTATACTTCTATTTTCACTCATTAGACTGTGACCAGAGACCAAAGTGGAAATGACAAAAAAGGCAGACAGAGGGACAGGGTAGAAAAAGACATGAGCCAAATATCTCTGTTTTCAATACTAATATCGATATCTAGTATCTACAGTGTTAGCGTTTTACCTATTTTGTTTATAATTGAAAAGCTTCCCTCATTTTTACAGTTGAATACCATGCATCTTCAGAGGTAAATGTAAAGACAGTTATCGAATCATGTACAAAAAGGCCTAAAATAGATAACCACAACTATAAGCACAAAATATAAATAGATTCTAATCATACTGCATAAAACATGGCTATAGCTGGTGGTAGAGACACTAACATGCTTGAAATGGAAGAGCGTGGCTAGTCATTTACTGCTACAGTGCACTACGTAAACTCCGCACAAACACTTTATTTGGCAGAGCACTCCCTGACTCTGAACACAGCTGATTTGGATCTGCTGCACACAGCAGATATGACTTTGTGGCAGTCTTCTTCACACAAGCCGACTTCAGGTGAATCAGCTCGGTCCAAGTGTAAACGTTGCGCCCTGGCTGTTCTTTTACAGTAGTTTTCATTCAAGCAGCACAGCAGTAATGAGAGCCCTCGATTCATGTTCCTTTGTGCCATATGAATCAAACATGCATCATTTAGAAAATTCCCTTTTATTCAACTGTCACTTGTCGAGCTTTGAGCAAAAAAGGACGCTGCGTGGGTTTAAAAAGGCCTTATATAAGCATTCAAATGCTGGGTGAAAAATGTATGCAGACTACTTCTCACATTTAGAAAGGACTTTCCTAATAAACAACAAAGTCCCTAAAGGTTTCAAAAAACTTTCCATGTTCAGCTTCATTATTAGGCCAAAAACAATATTTTAATTATTTGGTTTAAAGAAAAAAGTGAAATATTTAACAATTTTGCAGTTTTTGGAAAAAATAAATCATTTAGTAAGAGACTATGGTAAAATAGTAGTTATTTTGCCATTTATTTTTATTATTATTTATTATGATTATTATTATTTGTTTTACTATTATTATTTATTCTTTTTTTTGTGTGCAAAAGCTGTAATAAATACTATATACAGGGGAGCACTTCATCTTCTTGGAGTCAAATAGCAGGCTAAAAGAACTTGCCTTATCACTGAATGGGAGAAGGACTCCCTGTGCATACTCTGACGACCCCTTCCCTTCTCACTAAACGCATGACTGACTTATTACTTTCATAACCCTATTTACAACGACATACGAGATACACCACAGTGAGAAGGACTATATGTAAACTAATGGTTTGCTTAAATTCTCAAATAATGCTCAGGAAAGCAATATAAAGTGCTGTTTATAAATGGTCATAAGAGATACACAGACCTATTACACAATCAGTGCAATATCAGGTTCAAAAGTTGTTGTTGTTTTCTTTCTGTAGTTTATGTGTAAAAGTGGCAAAGATGTTTAGTTTCTGTTGGTATTTTTGAAATCTGTCTGAGTATTTGTGAAAGTCCATTTGTGCATTTAGTGAGCCCAGTGCCCAGTGCCTGTTCAAATAGTGTGTAACTCATGACAACAGCCCAGCAGCAGCTTGTTTGATCTCCACTGTTTTCCTTAATCTGGGTTGTCAAGGTTCGCTTGTTGGAGGCTGTTTACTTTACTTCTCTTACAAAAAAGTGTGTTTTTTTCTCTCGCTCTCTTTCAGACAATGACTAATCCAAAGACCAAGAAGGAGGGAGCCCTGCCAGCTATGGCTGTTAAAGCTGCAGTTTTCCTTTGATAAATGTTCATGTTTTAAGTCTGGTGAATGCCAGCTACACGTTCACTGTAAAACTGTGAAGTGTCAAATTACATTGTTATATCTGCAAATAAGGCTTGTTTGTTTAGTTTCATACGCAACAATTGTTAAAGCTTCTTTGTCATACAATTATGTTTTTATCTATTAATCATCTAATAAATGAGATGTAGCTGCCTAGGCTACTTTGAGCATGAAAATGGTGTAGATTTCTTCAAAAGGAGGTTTTCATCACGTTTCCTACACTTTTGCTTGTCACCTAATTTTGGAAAAAAAAAAAGTACTTGGGGAATTCTCAAATATTTTGTTACTGAACGTAATGCTTATGCATTCTACAATTCATCCAGTAGCTACAAAAACAATTTTAAAGCTATGTATACTCACTAATTTTGAAACATGAATAGTTCTAAACTCATACAGCACTAAATGTGTTTATTTTCACCTCATACAAAAGTTTCTGCTAAAGTCTGCGGAGCACTGTACAGGCGGTGCAGCTAACACGTGGGGAAGACACCTAATTTTGCCATTGAAATCACGGCACTAAAAACTTCCACTCTTCACCGCAAATAACATAACTTTCTCTGCCCTACCCGCCAGTCACGTGCTAATAACCATAAATCTGAAGCTGCTAGCACTAATTCACTTTCATCAGAAGCTATACAAGTTTAATAAGTTTTCCCTGCGGCTAAAGAACACAAGTTGCAGGCAGAAAACAAAGCATGGCGATGCGTAAGGACGTGCGAAAAGAAGATACCAGGTGTTTTTAGGCATTTAGACACTTGTAATAATGACATAAAACTGCGCGGCTGCCTTGTGCAGAGGAGGCAGCAGGTAGCTAACTAGATACGAGGCAGCTAGCGTTGTGATCACGCCGAAACTTACCCGCTTTACAGCAGTTTAGAGACAGGCAGAGCGTGCCGATGATGTAGCGACTAAATTACGAGATAACTGCGGGGGGAACGCGTGCGTGCGTCAACAATCACAACCGTAAACGCGATGTTCCTCCGCCGCGCGCGAGGGTCAGAGGAGGAGGAGGAGGAGGGGGACTATAACTAACTTAACTTCACTACAAAGGCTACAAGAGATAAGCTTACCCCGTCGAAAAGGCAGTCCGGCGTGGAGTTCAATTCACAATCCCAAGAAAAGCTTCTGCAGCCACCGATCGCCTTCCTTTTTATTGTTTTAACACGCGGGGAACAGAAAAGGAGGCAAAAAACGGGGAAGAATCGCGGATGTTTAGATGTTTTTGTTTTGATCTTCCAAGCGTGACGTCATATCCACCTGCTCATCGCTTAGCAGTTTTTCTTTTTCTTTTTTTTTTTTTTTTAGAAAATGACACTCGCAAGCATAGGCTTCAATTGTTGTAGAAGAAGTACTTGGCGGTTCACTTTCTACGAGGGGAAATGTAATGATATGCATTAGTTTTAGCTCCAAGTGTGACAGGACAGGAGAGAGGGGGCTGCCTACAAAAGCTAAAATGTCTAAGCTGACTAATTACTTGAATCAAAGAATTTTCACGGTTTTGGGCTGGGTTGATCTCTTTTCTTTTCTCTATTTTCAAACTACAGCCCCCTCTTATAAAAAATAATTGTGCAATGATTTGTTGAGTTGTTTTTAGCACATAGCCTATTATTTTTTCTTATTAAGTCTGAAGAAGTAAAATGTAGCTTTATGCAAGGAAAGATGAGTTATCTTTGTTTTGGTTAAGGTGTTGCCTCTAAACAGAAATGAGTAACAACTTAACTGTTTGCTTGGAGAACAACTTTTTTTTGTCTTGAGTTCCTTCTAAGCACTACCCCACACCCAAAGTAAACCCTATATCTTTTATTGTATTTATGTATAATTGTTACATCGCATTTTTAAACTTTCATCTCAAACATTGTGTACAAATAAGTGTGCTGCAAAGAACATTAGTTTCACTACTTTTTTTTTTTTTTTTTTGCACTTCTCTTTTGAATCATTTCAGAACCCTAACCCTAAATAAACAAACAAACAAAAAAAATGTGTGTATAGTTTGATTGATATTATTCCAAGCTTCTGACAAATACTATAACACATCTGGTTTACAGTTGTGGCAGAGTTGTTGTGGTAAGAAAAGCAACTTCCTTTTTCTTTATTTTTCTTTTCTTTAATTTATTTTATTTATTTTTATTACTTGATTTAAATAGGAATTACTAATCTTATTTTCAAGAGAGCTCAGGCCAAGACAGAAACATTACATACAGTTAAATTACATGCCAAAATATTACAAAAATGTTACTTAAAACAATTTCTTATCATAGACTTTCACTTCCGGACTTTTCGGTATACATCTTAACTGATCTAATGAAATCAGTTCTTTTAGGTTCAAGGTTTTTGTAAAATTTTGAAGGCACAAAGTATTGAAATGCTACTTTACTCATGTATGTGCAGACGCTTGGAACAAACATTGTCAAATAAAATAAAATATATAATAATAACAATAAAAATGTGTTCAAACATATGATACACATTGAATTATTCCCAAGTAAGTGCAATTGTTGTCCAAGTAAAAAAAAAAATAGATGCAAATATGATGTCTATGCCATTTACAAATAATTAAATAAATACATAAATAAATACAACTAAAATTATTTTACAATATCTAGCTCTCAGTATGAAAAAAAGTAGTCTATAGGAAATAAATGAGTTGAACATTTAAGAAATGACACTTATGAGTTTAGTGCTGCTTACCACAACAATTAAAAACTATAGACTTAATTTAGAAATGATCTTTTCTAATGTTGCAAAAACAATTGTTACAATGTATTTTGGAAATTACTTTATTCTTTTCTGTCATGGCCCATACTGTTATTACACTACATATTATTGCTTTTATTAAAATATGTGGTTAAATAAAATGTATATTTGATGGTCCAATTTTACACACAAAGAATGTAACTTCAAATAAAGGCAAATATTTGCACTATTGGCTTGAAATAAAACTACTAAAAGTGGTCATTTCACAAGTAGCACGTAAAAGACTGATCTCCATAAGAACAAGTGCTACAATAACATTGTGTGTCATTAAAACGTGTGCTTTGTGCCCCTGAAGCTGGGAATGATCAGGGGCCTGGGCTCAACAGTCCAGTTAATGCTCATTGCAAAGCAACATTAATTTAACCTCAAGAGAAAATATTTTGAGTTCATCTCTCTGTCCTTGATCAAGGTCTAAAGCACAGGCCATTTGATTATAAATGACTCGGGCTTATCACGGTGAGGATGGAGTAGTGAGAGTGAGGTTGACACGAGCTCAAGTCAGCTTTGTTTGTTGGTAGACAGCGCCTCCCCGTGGTCACATTTGGCAATAGAAAATGCATACAGACGTCAGCCCACTTCTCCTTTTTGTACATAACATCCTCTGTAAGAAAGCAAAATGTACATTAGGATTATACAGTCCTAAATTGTATATTATAATTATTTAAAATTGGAGTGTACTGGGTCCAAAACAATAGTAACGATAGACAAGGCACAAAATAAACACTGAACGAGCAAAAGAGTTCTTGTGTTTATGTGATGTCATGATGATATGAGACAAAGGTAATTAAAAGTGTTACTGCATCAAGGACAAGCAAAGAGTTTTATATATATAATTGGACACATGTGTAGAGTCACTTTATTATCAATGTTGTTTCTATTTATCTCTCTCAACATGTGGAACAGTGAGTAAACTACAGGCATTTCAAGTTTTACAATAATTCTCACATATACTTTGTGGAATTAGTCTGGTGATGTTTTGTCTGTGTAGTGGTAGAGTGAAATAGAATTTTTATAGACACAGTTTTTCTGACGAATCAGTGATCACCTGTAAACAGACACATTTTGTCTTTCTAGTGTAAATGTTATTAATAAGTGTTAGTATTGAAAAATCTTTGTGAATGTGACGACTATGAAGAGTAATTAAGAATTTGAGGTGGTGGCTTCAGTTACAGTTTTTGTCTCTTAGAATTCAAAATGTGTGTGACATAGAAAACATGCCCTCTCATCTGCAGTTAAAAATGCACACCTAAAAACTGAATACAATATTACTATGTGCTCATCCATTGTTTAAGTTTGAAAGAGGACATAATTTCACTGCTGTAAGAGACAAAATGTGTCAGTGGAGAAAGCAAATGCTTGGTGTGTAGGTTTTGTCAGTACTAGGAAGGATGCTGAATAATTAGAAAAAGACAGCACATACCATAAAACTAGACATTTTCATTTTATTGGATTGAACCATGTTACTGCAAAAACACAATCAGAGTTTAACAAGTTAAACTATGTCCAGCTTAACTCTGTATGAGAGACTAAATAAAATGACAATTATGAGAAGAACTCTAAAACAATATCAATCGTGGTATTTAGCGAAAAACCTTACTAATATTTGTGGTTCAAAACCTAACATTGTTTGAAGCAGCAGATCAGCTTATTCGCCGTGCACTATGGTCTACACAGAAATCTGGAATAGACGTGCTCTTATCTACTTAACATAAAGTATTTTCTTGCCCTCCTAAAGGAAATGCACCCTTGGCACATTATCAATTGTTCAGTGCCACTAGAGCAAAAAGTCTGGATCCTGAGCAACCACAGTGTTCGATCTCCAGATCATTAGTCAGGGCTACCTCGCTGGAGAATTACCACATTGTTTTGTATGATGGAAAAACTCAGAAACAGAAAGGCCCAACATCATCTGAGAATCAAAGTCGGTACCTTCTTGATGTGCAGCAAAAAATGCACTGAAGTAAAAAAAATATGTCATTGGGCTGTTTCTACTACATTTATCCCTCAAGCAGGGCCCTGTGTGTCACCACTGATAACATTCATAAGTAGACGTGTACCTGCCTCACTTTCATTGTGTATATTTAACAGAAAAAAATCCCATATACAACTTCTATGTTATCCAAATCTCTTTTAGCACAAGACCATGGTTTCACCCAATGTACTGTTAACCACTGTTACTGAAAACCATTGGAAAATACTCAATAGACAGAAAAAAAGGTGTAAATGAATGAATGCTGGCAAACTGACTGGCCTGATAACAAATATGAAGATATTCTAAAATGTATTTTCTCCAAGGCAAATTCCAAGTATCTTGACAATGTATTTAATTTACTTCCCAATTCTCATCTGCCATCATTGCATGCTGATAAAAAAAATATTGATTAATGCTTGAAGAGTTAAAATTTGAATATCAGCATATTTGTAGCCAGGCCCAAAAAGAGGCACATTCTAAAATAAATCCTGTGGCTTAAGTAAAGCTCTGAAGATATAAGTGTTCATACAGAGTCTGTGCAGGGATATGGCTTTCCATTTGTGGGACTGGAATACAGTTATGTGCAAATGCATTACCCTGATTTGTTAACATTTGACAGATGAACATACTTCACAGACATTTACTGTAGCAGTTGAGATGGGCAACGATCCTCCCTTTCAAACACTGAAAGAATGCAAGGATAAAGACAAGGTGCTTTGGCACAGAGTAACAAACCATGACCTGCAGTGGAACTTCTAACACAGTCAACAGTTAGCTCTTACAGCTGCTAGCTTTAGATCAGGAGACAACTGAGTCCCATAGGGCCTGCTGAGAACTACATCAACATGTCCAACTTACAAAGAAGACACCCTCAAAATGATTTAGCTTCAACAGGACTTGTGTCTATCTAAATCGTCCTTGGTAGAACAAGGCCTCAGTAATTCAAAGTTATAAAAATATAGTTTAAACTTTTCTTTGAATGATTTAAAATAAATCCCTTGACTATGTTGTGGACAGTGTCTTTACGTCAAAGGCAGGAACAGTTTTCAAATCAAAGTGCAGAGTTGTCTAGTGTCTTGAGCGTCCTCCCTCAAAGGCATGATGTTCCATGTGAGCTGCAAATGTTAAAAAAAACAATTAAATTAGACTTATTGCAATACTATAAAAAGCCACACTGTACAAGAGAAATATGCTTACACTTATAAAAAACGGCTTTAAAAGATATGAATGGCAGGAGTTCATAGACTTTCCCCAGGACATTAGCTTCGTTAGCAAGAGTAGCATCTTTATTCCACACTTGTACAACGTCTTCACGATCCCGAACACTTACACTAACGCCAACGACCTCGTCTTCTAGAAAATATAGGAATGGACAGAAATGAGGAATTATAATACAGAGAAAAGCATAATTTTCCCATAGATCTGCCTTAGTACTGTATTTATAAGACACATTATATGTTTAAATGCTACACTGTGGAGCTAGACACATAAAGCAATAGAGACAAGCAGGTGATGAACCACCAACATTAGTCCCTTATATATATATTTCTGACTAGGGCAGGGCATTCAAGCTACTTAAAAGTGCACTGTGTAAGATTTTTAGAAGATGGACAGCACTCATTCTTTATTCATGGAGATGAGATTGTTGTACTTAGAGGATGTTACACAGTGTGGCTTTCAACACAGATACTGTATCTCCATGGAGATGTGCATGTGGTACCATCAGACCAAGTTAAAAATCAGATCTGTGGAGAGGTTCTTGCTCACTAAAAGAAAGCATGCAGTATTTCTAAACATTAAAAACACACATTGTGAAATAAATAATAGATATTTGTTTAATGCTGTTCTAGAGAATATTCTATCCAAAACACTGGCATAACCATGACAAAAGTAGTGCATCTTTAATTTGTACTAACTTATTTCAGACTACATAATGTAAGTTAGAATTGCAACTTCTGTTTCAGCTTTCACTATTAGTGTTTTTAGCCTCAGCATATTCTCCACAGTCAGGTAAACCTGATACTTGAAACTGATATTTATCTGTATTATTTTTATGGTACAGAGTTTTTCAAGCCTCTCAAACTTGTCAGAAACTGAGAATCGATGCAGAGTTATTACTTCAGTGACTAACAGGTAATATTGCTAACCGGTAGAATGATCTCAATGCAACCTATTAATTCAATGAGATGTTTGAAGAAAAAACTCTGAAAACGAACAATACTCTTTGTTGTGATTGAAGGCAGAGTAAGGAGTTAGGCAGAATTCCAGACATGACATGTGACCATATTTTAAGAAAAAAGTACTGTACGGTAATTACTATCCTAAAGACAGTAGAAGCATACCAATTGTTTCCCAGACTGACTTAAAAAGTAAATAGATGTTAACAAGAGCTCACCTGAGGCACAGTAATCTGCAAATTGTTCTCCAATCGTGGCTAGTAACAACTCTTTCCATACAATCAACTGGAACAGATCAGAGAAGAATGACTGTTTCTATAGTATCTCTGCTTGTATCACCACATACACATTTACCTTCTATGACATGGCTTAAAGTTTGACAAGATCCTAGACACCTACAGTGCTTTCTTTTGGTACTTTCATCTTCCACACGCCTCCTTTCGCGTTGCTTTCTTCCTCCCTGAAAACCAACATGGTTGTTTATAGCTGACAGTTATTGTAAAGTACGAAGCAACAAATATTGTAACCAGTTGAATTTACCAGAGCGGCCTTCGTTCTCCTCTCATTAAGTGATAACTACATCTCAAAGGCAATGCCGTCACAGGGGGATGTTGTTGTATACACTCCAAAACATCTGCAAAAAAACCAAAAACAAATAAACAAATTATCTTTTGCAAGAAGCTACGATGAGTGGATGTAAAAAAAAGAAAGCTAAATTAATGCAGCATTCAAATGTAAATTTTTTGCTTAAGTAGACATACTGTATGACACAAGGAATGCACAGATAAACCCCAACCAGACACGGGAAGGAACAGACACACTCCATACAGAAAAACTCAAGTAACCTTCACATTTTCTTCTTGCTGTGAAGCTACCCACTCTGCCACCAGGTGCTTAGTATTGCACAAATATGTTACATAGAGAATTATTTCACATTTTGTTCATTGTAAACCTGTCATATTGATCCGGAATTGCTTGTTGTGGGCATATAAACATACATAAAGTATTTACTTTGATATCTTGTTGGCAGCAAAGGGAATAACATAGGTGAGAGTAACATGTCAGCTTGCCAGTACTTGGAAATTCAAAAAAACTTCATTTCATTTCAATTCCATTTATTTAGTTTTTTTAAGTAATTTATAGTAAACATAAAAAAACAATGTTTTGATTTTTTTAACATAAAATTTCTAAATGAAACTTGACATCCAGTGAAAATGTATGGACTTTAATACAGCTAAAAAGATCTTTGAGCTTGACCTGTAATGGGATAGCTTGGTTACAGATTAAATAATAGGAACAAGTGCTTTGACTTCATGTTTAAAACAACAGATCTGATACGCCCTGCCTCTTCATAGTGACATTTCATTGACACTTATGTGTTTATTTTATTTTTATTTTTGGGAGTGTGGGGGGGTACTTGACATTTTGCAGTCTTGCTGTTAACTTTTGAATAAATGTTGATCAAACTCTTCATGTGCAATATCAATTCAACAATGAATCTAAAAATGACTTAGTATCCTATTTATTTACTAATGAACTGAAGAAGACACTTTCAGTATCAAAACACATTCGGTTAGCTGGTAGCACGAGGAAGTCTCTTAACAATGTTCAGATTGTCAACCCTATGTAAAATAATACAACTTGGTGTATATATACTGTATATCTGATGGCAGTGATGCTTCTGGAATAAGATGAGTAGAATGTTGTAATAAATGTGAAAAGAATATCTGTGACCAATAGTTTCTGCATTGTGTTGCTTATGATTTGTAGTCCTTTTAATCTGGTTGACAATTAAAGTTAATAAAGTAAAAGGACAATTTTGTGTTATCATAATGTCTGTGTATGTACTGGTAGACTAAAAGGTTATTTTACATAACCAAGTTTCCCCTCTTGACCTGACCCAGATTCAAAGCTTGCAATGCTGCAAGTACTGACAAGCCATAATACTTTTTCAGCAGTTTTAATGTAATGATATCTGACCTCATCTCACTTCACGCAGGCTATTGTGTGTATATTTCCCACTTGTCTGTGTTCAATAATAAAAGCTCAGAAGTGCTTGTCCATTCTGAGTGTGTCAAAACCTGTGATGGAAATAGCTCTAAGCCAAGTCATGCTCTTGCTCTCTGAGTGCACCCGAGCTCACCTGAACACTCTGCACTGTATAGATCTTCTTCAGATTGGACTCACATTCAGCTGCTGTTGTGCCTGGTAATGACCTATAACACAAACACAATATTTCACTTTCACTGATGCAAAACGTGCATATATATACTGTATACCAGCAGCTGCATTAGAAAAAGCATGAGCAGGCTAATGACTAAGAAAGATTTGAAATTATATGCTTGTAATGATGTCAATGACCATTAAGGTTGTCAGAAGTATTGTAACTCAAATAGAAGTAATATAGAAACAAGTCATTTGATAAAGTACTGATGATCATATTAAACCAAAACATAACCTGTTTTGGGTTAATATGATTGGGTTAATGACCATGGGTTTTCTCCGAGTACTCCGATGTCCTCCCACATCCAAAAATATGCATGTTTAGGTTAATTGGGCATCACTGTGAATTTCTCTTATGAATGAGTAAGAGAGTGAATGGTTGTCGGTCTAACTCTGCGACAAGTTGGCCAGTGTCTTGAGTGTTCCCTGTCTAAGGCCCAAAGTTATGGACAGGCTCTAGTCCCTAGCGACCCCTCACAGGAACAAGCGGTAGAAAGTGGAAGAATGAATGAATTAGCATCACAATATAATAACTATTTCTATTAGTATCGTGACAATAATAACAATAGTTACAATTCCATTACCAGTAAAAATCAGATGGATAATCACGTAGACACAAAAATAATCAGATATTATTTAAAAAAAAATACTATGATGGTGACACCCATAGTCTAATTTTTGCTATTCTAAAAACATCAAATACAACAAACTGGTGGTGTTATAATGATACTTTCTTCTGACATTGTACTAAAGACACTGACTCTTATCAGTGTCACAAGGTTATTTATCGTGTGTGTGCATATAAGTCCATCAGTCATGTAGCCTACTTTTAGTGCATTTGAAGAATTGCTGTGCAGCTGAGTTCTAGGCTACAGTAATCACAATGCTACTCTATTCTTTAGAGTAGCCTACAGATACAATAGCCAGTCCCAGCTGTCTGTATTCTGCATCTTAGGAATGCTTGTTTGTTCGTGACTTTAGGCCGGATCTACTGTGCAAAAGCCATCACTGTTATGCTATCTGTTCACCTTTGGTTTTCGCTTTGACTCTGCTGCTGCTGGTGTTCGGTTTCACTGATGCAGGCCAAGAATTACAAGGCAAGCGAAGTGATTAAGGTGTAATGACCCTATTATACAACACGGTTACGGTAAAGACTGTGTTTGCATGGTGTCAGAGAAGAGGCGGCCAAGGGAAAGTGGATGAAGGAGAGTTCTCCCGCTATGTTTGCTTTGAAGGCCTGCGTAAAAGCGGTGACCATCGGAGACATCTGGGCGATCAACTGCGCTCTTTCCAAGATCTACGCGGAAGCAGTGCAAAGGAGGAATTACCTGTCCAACCAAAATGTCCACGGTGAATGTAAAGGCAGCGCTGTGTCGTCTTCTCGGTGTTTCTTTGTGATGTTATCCAACTCTTTCTCGTCGATGTCTATGTTGCTTTCAGGGGAAGTGTCTGTCCTCTGTCCATTTGCAGCTCTGTTTCACCCGCACGAAGCGCCATTATGAAGCCCAACAAACACTTTTATTCAATCGGACTACCAGTGCTTAAAAGACGCGAGTAAAAACAGCCGGTTTGTGCGATTTGGGCACATATAGCACTACCGCTTTTCCGCCTACAGAATGATGACGTTCGAGCGTCACTGGGCAGAATCGACGCAGTTGGTCCTTTTCGGAGAGTGAAGAAAAAACAGAGGGATCACTCCGCTGGCAGTTTGGGTGCAAGTCGGAAAGAAAGCAAAAAGGGACAAAGCGCCCAATTAATGGAATATATGCTATACATTTATGCCTAAAGGTCTATCAATAACCAAGTGAACCGGCGGATGCCCTATGTAGGCTAACAGCCATATTGATTTATGTGATTTATTTGGCTGCCTGTTTATTTAGATAAGATAAAAACGATTGTTCAAACAAAAAAAATATATATATATACAACATTCTGCAAAGAAAGCATTTCTATTAGCCTATTAAAATGTTTTCCTCCAATTGCTATTAAATTTAAATTTGCAGCAGGTGGCGCTGCTGAACCGCAGTGGACTTTCTAACGTTAAGCCGTTACTGAAGGTGTTCATTTCAGAAACTGCTTTTACTTGTATGTGTGTTTATATATATATATTATTATATATATTATTTATTATATATATATATATTATTATATTATATATATATTATATATATATATATATATATAATATATATATATATATATATATATATAGCCTATGTGTGTGTGTGTGGGGGGGGGGGGGGTGCATTACAATAATTAACAATAAATGTCTGTATTAAAAATATAAAATTCCATCGTGGTATCAATTGCTTTTAAATTTATTGAAGCAAGCTTCTTTTTTTCATAAAACAGCCAACTTTACATGGCTATTCAAAAATAATTGATGTCACCTAATTGTGGTGGACTCTTCACACAGGCATATGGCTCCGTGACCCCCAATGAAAACCCCTGGTTTCATTTATAATAAACTAAACAAATTCTTGGCATTTCTGGGTCAATCTTAGGGTCAGTTAATCTCAACAGTTTACATTAAACCCAACACAGTGAGGTACAGTTTATAACCGTTTGAAATCTAGGCTACTCCTCTTCCTCACTCTGATGAACCAGGATGTCCTTGTATGAACTATCCCCTTAACTATCCGCAGACACTGGAGAGGTGCAGGATTAAACCAATAAGCCTACCTGGTTTTACTGATCCACTTATGGAGTCAGTAGGCCAGTGTGTCTAGTTCAACATATCACATTTTCTTAAAAATGAATCCTTTTTTCTCAGTGCAAACATTTGTTTGGAGCTTCTTAAAAGAATTAGGAAGATTAAATTATTTATTACTATCACATTACCAACACCACTGTTAACGTTTCGAGTTGTAGTAGCCTACAATTTAACCTCAATAATAGCCTCAGCCTGCCGTAGCCAAATCTTGTTATAAACTCTTTTGATGCTTAGCCCACATTCAGACATCAGTCAACGGAGTGTGAGAGGAGAGGCACATCTGTCTGCGGCTGGTCCCAGGCCTGCTCAGTACGAGAGGACGTGCGTCGCATATGCTGGAGACTTTAAGCTCTGCGCGCTGCCGCCTCCGCACAGCTCTAAGCAAACATGTTTGTCTTTGTGGTCTCCATCATCGCAGGACTGTCGCTTTAGGTGACACTAATCTCTGTGCGCGTGGCGGACCATCTTGAATTCATCTGGGGAGCACGGCACAGGAGGTTGAGATGTGTTTTGCTGGACCAAATGTCTGGATTGTGGCGAATACGGAAGGTTCACTGGAGGATAGGACACACAGCAGCGTGACTGCTCGGTCTCTGCGCTGGTGAGATGAAGGAGAAGAAGAAACGGAAGAAAGGCCTTATAAATCGGATTCATTTTGACTCACGAACGTGTGTTGATGGAATTATAGTAGAATGGTGTGTGTGAGCTGCCGTCGGTGTTGGACAGTGACTTGATAACAGATTTGGGAATATTCTGTGACGCTGCTTCTGTGCCATGGTAAATTCAAGCGAGTTCGCGGAGAGCGGCGCGTCTTTCCAGAGCTACGCATCAACCGTGCCCGTGGTCAAATTGGCCTCTCTGGGTCTAATCACGGCCGTGAGTCTGCTGGGCAACATGGCTGTGTGCGCACTGCTGCTGAAGGACAGCTCCCTGCACCGTGCTCCCTACTATTTCCTCCTGGACCTGTGCGTATCTGACGTGCTGCGCTCCATCATGTGCTTCCCTTTCGTCATGGCCTCTATGGGCAGCGGCGGCTCGTGGCCCTACACAGTTCTCAGCTGTAAGCTGGTGGCATTTGCCTCGGTGCTCTTCTGTTTTCACTTCGCTTTCCTCCTTTTCTGCGTCAGCGTCACACGTTACATGGCTATTGCGCACCATCGTTTTACTCTAAGCGCATGAACCTGTGCACGTGTGTGGCGGTCATCTGTATGGTGTGGACTCTGTCGTTGGCCATGGCATTTCCTCCAGTGATTGATGTGGGCACGTACAAGTTCATCCGTGAAGAGGAGCAGTGCACTTTTGAACATCGCTACCTTAAAGCCAATGATACGCTGGGGTTCATGCTGATGCTGGTTGTCATTGTGGGTAGCACTCATGTGGTGTATGTGAAGATGCTCTGCTTCGTTTATGATCACCGGAAAATGAAGCCGGCTCAGTTGGTCCCGGCCATCAGTCAGAACTGGACCTTCCATGGCCCTGGAGCCACGGGCCAGGCGGCGGCAAACTGGATAGCAGGCTTTGGTCGTGGCCCCACACCTCCCACACTGGTGGGCATTCGGCAGGCTACGCACCAGGCCAGCAGAAGGCTACTGGTGCTAGATGAGTTTAAGATGGAGAAGCGCATTGGCAGGATGTATTACATGATCACTCTGACGTTCTTGCTCATGTGGGCGCCCTACATCAGTGCCTGTTTCCTGAGGATATTTGTGAAAGGGGCGTCAGTGCCAACCCTGTACCTTACAGCAGCAGTGTGGCTGAGCTTTGCACAGGCTGGGGCCACCCCCATCATAAGTTTTATGTTCAACAGAGAGCTGAGGAGGGCCCTGCGAGCTTGCCTCCCTGCTGCCTCACCTCACAGACACCCATGGAGCCATACTATGCCATCTGAACCCCCAGACCCCCTTGGATCTATGCCATGTGAACCTCATACACCCACGTGGAGCTATATCATGTGAACCCCCCAGACCCCTATGGACCTACGCCAACCCAATAGACACCCATGGACCTCAGTCATGTGAACCCTATAGACCCACATGGAGCTATGTCATGTGAGCCTCATAGACCCCCATCGACCTGTCTAATGACACGTGAACACTGCAGATCCTATGGAGCTAACCCCACAGATCCCATGGAGCTATATGCCATGTTAACCCCACAGATCCCCATGGAGCTATTCTATGCCATGTTAACGCCACAGACCCCCACGGAGCTATCCTACAGACCCCCATGGAGCTAACCTATGCCATGTTAACCCCATAGACCCCCATGGAGCTATCCTATGGCATGTTAACCCCACAGATCCCCATGGAGCTATCCTATCCATGTAAACCCACAGATCCCATGGAGCACCTATGCATGTAACCCCACAGATCCACATGGAGCTATCCTATGCCATGTTAACCCCACAGATCCCCATGGCTTCTAGCCTGTTCCCACAGACCCCCATGGAGCTACCTATGCCATGTTAACCCACAGACCCCATGGAGCTATCCTATGCATTAACCCCACAGATCCACATGGAGCTATCCTATGGCATGTTAACCCCACAGATCCCCATGGAGCTATCCTATGCCATGTAAACCCACAGATCCACATGGAGCTATCCTATGCCATGTAAACCCCACAGATCCACATGAGCTATCCTATGCCATGTAAACCCCACAGATCCACATGGAGCTAGCCTATGCCATGTTAACCCCACAGACCCCCATGGAGCGATCCTATCCTTAACACCCCATGACCCTGGAGCCATGTGAACTTTGCTTATCTCCATGGAGCTGTCTTATGCTATCTGAACCCCACAGACCCATATGGAGCTATGCCGTATGAAGCTCAATCGATAATGCCACCCACTCTCTGATGTGTGTCATCATGTTTACAGACACAGTCATGCACTGTTCAAAGTTAGTCCATCCGCTCCCTAGTTCATAATCTCAGTGCTTAGGTATTGAGTTGGCAAAGCTTCTAAAAGTAATAAGAAAGTATTACTAAAAATCTAAATATAACATCTCAAAAGTCACTCTGCTAAAACATACTTAAAATACCAATGTGACATGACTCGAGCAGAGATTTTAAATGCCCTAATAACATTAGAGCTACAGAAGTGAAAGGCTTTATCTGATTCACTGAGACACAGACGACCAAATACTCCAGCTTCAGAATGTACTGTACACATTTATACAGTAAATACTTATAAATGAACTGACTGAGGTTTTAGGGGTTAAATCTCTTTATTCTATTTATTGTTCATCCATTCATTATATTTGAGCAACTAAGAATTCACAATTGACTGTGTCAAAGGGGATTTTGAGAGATCCGTTTTTCTGCATGCGCCTAACAGTTTGTAGGACATGACCACATAAAGTCTGGAGATAGGTAATCATCATTTAAGTTGAACAATAAATAAGCTATACTTTCAAGATACTTAACCAATTCTTTACTTTATTATTGTTTTATAGAAGGATGGATTTAAAGAAAGCTTTGTTTTATATGTTGTATCAGTAGGCTTACAGGTCATGTGTTGTGTTTTTAGAAAGAATTATTCATTCAGCCCACACATGACCCTGATTTGTACAAACGGGTTTATAAAGTTGCTCTTTTCATCTAATGACTGTCAATTGACAACAGTGCCCCACAGGTCATACCAGTGGATCATTGTTAAGTACTGTATATCTTGACACAAAATGATTCTTTCTACCCAGTATTATATTATCTACTTTGTAATTTTTCATTGTATATGTTTCTGTATTTTAACAAACACAAACTTCGTATTAAATGGCCAGCAGACTCTGAAGTTGCATGGCTAATGCAACCTTGGAAATGTAAAATGGTGCTTAAACATGTTTGCATTGTTTGTATTATGAGGAAATAAACCAAAACTGTTAAATCATGTGTGTTGTTGTTTTTTTCTCTTCTAAAAAGAGGGAAGAGAAAGAGGAGCATTTTGTCCATCATTTAGCAACCTCTTTTGGATTTGAGCCAAAGCAGACATTCTGAAAGTCTGAAACCCTTCGTTGAAAGCTAAACTTTTCATTAAGTCACAATAATTAATTTTCAAAAATAATTTGCTACATTAAAATGTATGAAGTAAACATTTTCTTCTCCCAGTTTTACATTCAAATTTCAAATTTAAAAAAAATTAAAAAAGACAGTTAACATTTTTTCCTTCATGATATGTATCATATAGCAATTATTATATAATCAAATACTAATTTATCTCTAACAATACTTAGAGATTACATTATAGCGAAATCATTGAAACTGAAGTTAATAATTTTAAAGACACAAAAATGCATAATATAACTGAAGCAAATATAAGGACATCCTCATTTATTTCCACTAATTACATACAGGTGTATCACAGCTAATGTCCATGATAAGTAGACCTCAAATGAGTATCAAAACCACAGACATTTCATCTGTGGTCACATTGATTGTTGATGATTTAGTGAGTATCATGGTGAGAGCAAAAAACAAACAAAAAAAACCTATTTTGAGCTGAGCTACAGGCTTAATGTGAAAGTGTCTTTTCTTCAAAACAGATCTCATTCAGTATCTTCAGTCAGATATAGATCTATCAACATAATTAACCCATTTATGTACAACCTGTTCCATTCATTTTTTTTTTTAGTTTTAGTTGCCACAAATAGGCCAACATGCAATTATTTTCTTCACACAAATCTTTTATTTTTCTTACATCTAAAGAGTGTTTGACAAGTTAGGCTATTTAACTGTAAAATTGTACTTGTTTTGGCCAACAAATATGACATCTACAATTAGCAACAATTGTAAATGATGTTATAAATGACACAATAACTATAATATGATAAATGTAAACATGTAAAAGGATGGCTGTAGTTTTAATTGTGCTGTTTTAGATCTTAGACACGACCTATGACCTGTGACTGCATATCCTCTGCTGACCAGAATGAAGCTGATTGATGACAAGTCCACCATTTCACATCTTATTATTGCTTTGGGCTCTGGACAAATGGCTTGAATCACACGGGCTGACAGTGACGGATGCCTTCAGTGTCCCATGTACCCTTGTGTTGTGAAGGTGAATGTGACAAAGGACCTGTTTGCCCTTGAAATTAAAAGGCAATTAAAATGCTTTCAGAGAGAGTCTATCTTCACAGCACCAACATGAGAAGGACAAGTAAGACAGAGCTGTACTCCCTGCAAAAGTAGCCTTCAGAAGTAGTTTTTCTTTTTTCTTTTCTAATGATTATTGTTAGGGTATTCTTTTATAAGTATAGAGTACAAGCATGTCCAGGAGCTACCTCTTTATCATACAGTGGACAAAAGGTACGAATTAAGAATAAGTGTGAATATTCAGGGTTTAAATAATTTGCGCAATTTGCACTAAATTTACCAAAATATGACTTGACAAAAAGCCTGACTAAAATTGTCAAAAAATTTAGACTGAAACTGTTATTGAGCCTTTGGAGCACAGACAATCGGCTAGATTTTGTGAAGCTGAGGTTTTTTTACTTTGTTGCACCATTTATTTTAATCATAAGTGGGAACAAGCTCAGCACAGAAGAAAAACAGGATTCAAATTCCACCTGAGTTTCTTAGGTAAATAATCTACAGAGTAGTACAGTTGGTCTTGCATACACTATTTTAAGTTTCATGGACCTACGATAAATTTGGGCAGAGTGCATATAAAAATCCTACAACTATTTTTTATTTTTATTTATTTGTCTGCTTAAAAACATATCGAGTTTGATTCATAAATAGAGAGTTGCAACTTTTGTTTTATCTTTTATCTTATGTTTAAGAGTTTATTTTTATTAGATGGAGGACAACACTGAAGAGTGAAAAGGCAACTGGGTTTATGTGAAGTTTAGGAGCAGAGAGAAGTTGATTTAGTGTAGTTTCACTTTAAGCTTGGCTTGGTCAGGAACTGTGGGGTTTTCTACTGTGCATGCCTTGGACTGATGGGGAAAATTGGAGTTCTACCTAGACACAAGGAAAACATGCAGAGTGCACATAATGGCTCAGGCAGTCAAACCTGTGACCTTCTTGCTGTGAGGTGAGAGTGCTAAGAGAGTGTCAAATGAAGATGTGACAAACAAGGACTTATGCGTTCACCTGTATCTAACTGACTCACTGAGTGTAAAACCAAATTTAGATTCAGTTGTCCGTTCCAAAATGAAAGATGTTTCCAATTTGTTAAAGGCCACACAGCACAATGAAACAACCTTGCTCACAGCGGAAAGCAATTTAACAGATTCAAAAAATATTTATTAAATATATCAAGGTAACATTTTGCAGAGTTTAAGGTTGTTGCCAAAAAATATCCTTTTTACAATTCTTTTAGTGCTTCAATTAACATTTTTACCACGTCTTTATTTGTAAATCACATCTGTAAAAAGGTATTAAAACAGCTTCAAAGTAATATCTGATGCATTCTTTTCAACTCTATTGACTTAATTCTTTTTGTCAGAGATAATAATCAGGGTAATTAAATGGTGACAAACATTTGGATTTCCCCTCTTCTATGGTGATGCAGGCCAGGTTGGGCAGACAGGGACATGTGTGGTGAAGCCTTTTACCCAGATATGGAACCTGCAGGACAAAATAGCAAACATATGTAAAGAGTCAAAACAAAAGGAATAGATTCTAGTGAAGGCGGGCCTGACTTTGTGGCTCATGGGGTGGCACTCCTCTCCCTCTCGACCCATCGGCGTGCACATACGGAGACTGCGGATCCACAAGCTCACAGCACAGCACATGGCCACTCCGCACTGTGTGTCTTTCTCACAGGACTGCAACACAAAAAAATTAATTATCATTGCAGGAATTTAAAGAAAAAGCATAAAGGCCTTTGGAATTTTTTCTTTCTTCAGTTATACCTCCATTTTTCTTAGGAATGTTAGAAATTCTGTAGTAATGGTAACTACTAATAGATTTAAAAAGTGGCAAAATTGCAAAAAATAAAAAGCACAATTTGCACACAAAGTAATGCAATATGTAACATGCATTTAAAGCACAGTACAAACATATGCTTTAAAAACAACAATGTGACTTGTTCAAGTGGCAGTGTATTAATGAGCTTTAGTGTCAGAAAAAAGTGATAAACCGCAAGATGTCATGACAAGTTTGAACAAAACACTTCTATGTTTAGTGGCAGCATGGCAGAGTGGTGACACTGACGGCTGTCAAGGGAGACAGACAAAGAAAAGAAAATCACTTTTTCCATTACATGCACACATTTGTATTAGGCAATTTTTGATTCAGATTTTGCAGAGGAAAAGAACACACTGCAAACAAAATTCCTATTTTTTGAAGTTTGCTAATGAGATAATTCTTAAAAAAATAATAATTCTTAAAAAAAAAAATAAATAAAAATAATAATAATAATAATGAAAATAATGCCCCATAAATCTTTTTTTTTTTTTTCAATACTTGCTTTCATAGTTTCTCTGGGACATTGTAATTTCACAATCAGTTTCTTCCAAATGCAACATAAATCTGCCCATATAGCTTCACTCTTCAATCTTCACGATCTCCAAGATGTTGCCAAAACATAAAGAATGTTATAATTTTTCATTTAAAGACAAAAATGTAAAAAAAAAGTATAGTATAAAAATAAAGTATAAAAAGTATTTTTCCATGCAAACGTCAATGTTCTCATGAAAGAAAAAAAGAAACAATTTTAAAAAATCCGTATGAAAACATTACATGATAAAAAATGTCTAATGATATTAATAAAATACAAGGATTTTTTTTCCTACTCAGCCATGTCCTGCATTAAACTAAGTACAATAAAACTAGTTCTAACAAGCATAATAACAAAGTCCATCTGAATTTCTCCACTTACCCCTGTGATGACTGCAGACGACCCATGGGAAACCAACAGAAAGGACAAGAGAAGCAGGAAGAAGGAGTTCATGATGGTGGGACCCTCCTCAGAGAGTGCAGAAGACACTGCTGCCGCTGCCTGCCGCATGTGTCTAGTATGTGATGCTCTCCAAAGACTAGTGGCCTCCAAACGCAGTGTGCAGGGCTGTCCGGTGCTTATAAACCCAACGTGACTCATTCGCACAAGCAACGCAAACTGAAATCATTGAAAGATCAACACTTTTTAGTCCATCTCTTTGACGTTCCTGTGCCGCATCATTATCACCGCGCTCCTTGTGCGTTCTGGTGCAATCCTGCGTCATTTTGTCCTTTCACAACTCAAGGCCACACTTTTGAAAATCTCATTTCAAAGACTTTCCATATCCACGTATTGAAAAAGCAGAAGTCAGGGAACACAGCATGTTTTCCTAAGTGAGCATGGATCGCACCTGAGATTTTGACTTTAAATTGGCCCTAGAGTGAATACCAAAAGGTAGAGAAGTAATCACAAAATAACTTCTAATGGAAATAAATAGCAGTGAATTGGGAAAATTGGTAGACAAGACAAACACGTTCATATATAGGGTGAGTTACTTTGCAATATGAAGGGTAGGGAATGAAAAGACTGGTGGCTAATGATTCTACTGCTCCAATTCTGTAACACAGACCCAAACATTGTTTAAGTCTTGTTGGCACCCAGCATTATAATCCTACATGGGACTAGATTAAATGACAAGGACTGCCATCAACACGTCACATGTCCATCAGAATTGGGTAAACTGACAGTGATGACTGAGTCACTGCTTTATGGACATTTCTGACCACAACAGCTTTAGAGTTCATTCAAAGTTTGGTCTGAGAAGAGAAACTCAAGTAAATGTTCTAATAAGCCACACAAAATCTATTACAAAACAGTGCAAGAATGATTCAGGGTGAACGTCATATGACAACACAAGTACAAATAGCCATGTCTTTTTCCACAATTTTCAAGACACTCAAAGTGACTAACCGTTCATAGAGTGCAGGCACTGTCTTGCCCAAGGTCCTCGATACAATTCAAACTACACCACCATTTTACAGTATGACATGGTTATATTTTGTTCTTAGTTTGATGTAATGTTGTGCCATAGGAATGACAGCTGCTGCGAGATCTGAAAACATACAGATCAGTCGACATAATTTGATTAGTTTAATACAAAATAGGATGTCAAATTCACCTTAATTATCAGGAACTAGATAATAATTGTTTGGTCAATGCCAAAGTTTTACATGTATGTGACATATTTTACATAGTTGAATAAAAACTGAGCAAAATCCAAAAAAGACAATTGCTTAGTGACAACACAATGCATATGAAAGGCAAATGCTGCACGATGCATATGAAAGACAACTGCTACTAAAGTAATGCAGTCCTTGATAGTCCAGATCTCTGCAAGTACAAAAAATGAAGGACACAGGGATCAGCTGTGGGCCCCCACCCCAAAAATAAAAAAGAAAAGAAAAGAAAAAATACTCAAGGCTGTGAAGTCCAGTGAGCCACAATGATTTGCATAGAATTTCGAAAGAAAAAAACTGAATGCTCAGTTATTTAAGCATTCTGAATAGACAATTAGGATATTAAAAATCTTCAACAAATGTTATAGATCCGATTTGTGAGTCAGAGGCAATGCAAGCGCTTTGTGTGGTCACATACTCTGTCTCATCTGTCCAAGGACAGCTGGACAAAGAAAATGCTGTAGTGTGGTCTCTTCTATCCTTGGACCTGCTCCCACATCCTGATCACAAAGGTAACGTAAAGAAAACATGCATTGCTTTACAACTGAAATAATTGACTCTTTTGCTACATTGTTTAGGTGAAAAATAATATGCAATGTACTGTGAAGGTTTTGGAATGATGTAAATACATTTTGACAAGTGCAACTGTCATGTTTGATGATGTATGTATGATCTCAAATTAATAAATTAATGATTGGTTTATTTAAATATAGCACATTGACAAAGACATCTGTCTGTGTATTCAGTGATGGCAAGCAGCCCTGGGCAGCTCAGCAGAAGTGGTTTGCCTAACCTGCATGAAAGTGCCTGGAGGAACCACCCAGATGGGAGGAGCATGCAAACTACACACAGAAAGGTCCGGACCATCAAACTCGCAACCTCTTGCTGTGATTGCATGATTCAAATTGCCCTAATACTTAAATACTGTTAATACTGTTTATTGTGTTGTAAAGATTGCAAAAAAAGAGATCCTATGTATGTATGTATGTATGTACGTATGTTTAGTTTCACTTTCATTTTCCTTTTCTGCTTATACTCACATTGTCTCAAAAGCATGGCATGTGTTTTTGACACCTTATGCCTTTACTATGCACATACCTGGAAAAAGCACAGGATTATGGAGTATTAATTTGCAATAAGGAGGAGGATGGCTCTGGTCTGTTTGAATCACATTCCATTTTGCCTTGGATTTTATGTGGACTGAAGATGTGGATTTATTGAACAGCAGACTTACAACACACGACCCTGCACTGGAGATGTGTTTGTAATGAATTTACTGTTTTTACAGTTCTTTGCAGGTCTTCTGTTTCAGGTGAAATGACACACTGTTCTATTTGGAACAGGTAAGGCTGTGTTAAATATGAGGCTCTTTGTGCAGGATGCTTTTTTTTTATTAAGTTTCTAAACTTCATACGTTTATGATCCCACTTGCAGCTTCGCTCAGCTTTGCTTGACAGCTTTGCAGTTATAAAATAGATTGGAATAAAATATGAATCAATGCTGATTTCTTCTAAGCCCAAATTTGACAAGTGCCAAGATCAGAATGCACCAAAAAGAAAAAAGGAACTTGAACAATGCCCAAAGTCTTTTTGATCAGATTGTTTTTTGTTTTGTATATTGTTTTTTGATGTTTGGGCACAGTAGACTGTTAACTTACAAAACAGTATGTGACTCTGAAACAAGGATAGGAAATACTTTATTGGACTTGATCTTGTAACATGTTAAATGTTAATTGACCGAATCTCTTCTCTAGCCCTGGTGTCCTATGTGTGACTCCTGGTGCAGATGGCTCCTCTGATGGTGCCCTCTCATCTGGGTCACCTCCTCCGAGCCTATGTATCCTATGTATTCAAGTGAAGTCAAATACATGTGCATGTGGTTTTTGTGGGTTGTCTGACTGAGGTGGTAATAAATAGTAATTTGGTCAGAACAACATTTTTATTTCACAAACTTGTGGTTTGAAAATGCTCTCAAGGAACTCTTTGGAGCCCACAGCTCACCAACAGACCAGAACGTGGACAGAGGGCAAGGAGTCTTTCTGTGGCAAGGGAGGCGAACTGTGGTGGAGCAGTGCTGAATTTAGGATCAACAGCGTGTTACATTTGTCCAGAGCAGGGGAGCGAGCGCAGGCACAAGGAGGAGGAGCAGGGGAGTAAAAAGAGGCATTTGTGCAGGCTCAGGTGACGACACACTATTTATTTATCAAATGATTCCCTTATTTGCATATCTGTTTTCATATCGCCTGCTGTATAAGATCTTTTGTTACGCAATAGTAAATTATAAAAATAAATAAATAAGCTGTTTGCACCTTTATTTCTTGAATAGTTGCAAATTGCATCAATTAAATTAGCTGCATCTTTAAATATGGTGGAAAAATAATAATTTGGGGAAAATCTATTCAGGTTCCTTTTTGCCTGAGCTTTAAAGTACTACTGGCTTGTGTGAAAGCCCCACGCAGCATCCAGTGCACCCAGCAGCAGCAGCATCCCTGACGGTAACAACACAAGAGGATCAAAGATGCTCTGAGCGCTGTAACTCCCGTGTCTCGCACTCACAACTGTGTGCAGGACTGATATGAGAAAGGGACGTATAGTCTGCAGCAGGAAGCACCGAGGCCTGAGGGTGCAGCAGCTGGGCCCGTCTGACAGTGAGAAATATGCACACAGACAATCACTGGAGCACAAAGAGGAAGTTATGACAGTTTTTA
Source organism: Mugilogobius chulae (assembly GCA_038363315.1). NCBI lineage: Eukaryota > Metazoa > Chordata > Actinopteri > Gobiiformes > Gobiidae > Mugilogobius > Mugilogobius chulae. The sequence goes on along the minus strand of CM076402.1, from coordinate 31,512,665 downwards.
TTTTTGTGACTGCGCTTTAAGCTACAGATGCAGTGGGCTAAAAATGGCTCAGATGAGAATAGCATTACATCTTGTGTGATGGGATCCGTAGATATGACAAGGCAGAATGTCACAGAGGCATCACAGCATCAGGGCTCTCATTTATAAACCTTACATAGAAAGTGTGTGTGTATAGACTAAACATTAATCACCTAAAACCTGCTGCTTTAGTGACATTTTAGCCTGTATGAGCTCAAATCGTGTTATCAGTTTGTGGAGGAAACCAGTTAAGTCTTTGTAAAGAGCAAACTCATAACTACATTAAAGCATTAGAGTGCGTACAATGGGCTGTGCTGTAGAGAGAGTGGAGGAATTAATCTTGCATGTCTTTGTAATAAGGTCAGAAAAGTGTATTGTCACAATACAATGTCAATGGTCATTTGACATTTTTAACAAGTAAGCTGTAAATTTGCCTTGTTTGCAGTAATATAGTGCCATTTTTGACCACTACCAAAGATTTAGAATCGTTTTTTCAAATCTTCTACAGTCAATCAGCTCGGGTCCTAAAAATACACACATACAACTTGCAAGTTTAATAAGATTAAATATTCAATAACACTTTAATAATTACATAAAAGACAATGTGAGGACAGATTTTTGGGCTGACAGATCTGATTGAAAGAGGTAGAAGTATAGGTGAACTGTACTTTAATGGGTCGTCATGATATTGACCTTATCATAAAATTAGATGGTAATACCACAACTGCTCACAAATAAACTACAAATCCCTCTCATGTTGCTTTTGTTAGAGCTCACGCAGGACCATAAAACATCCACAGTAAAAATACAACACAAAGGAACTCTCAATTCTTTTGAGATGTTTCAAGGATTTTGTGTTACAAAGGTGTTACTCTGTCTCCACCTTAAATGTAAGCAACGAGGCAGCGCTGTGTCCCTGAAAAGGCTTACAAAGCACAGTCAGCGCAGTCTATTCAGTCAAATGAGGCTAATGACAATAACAAGAATGTCACTAATGAGCCCTGTAGCCTTTGAGGTGCAGAAAAAAGAACATTGTTTCATGAATAAAGCCTTCTTTGGGAATACATTTTATGTTAATTGTATAACTGTAGTTTAAAAATAGGCGGTAGGAGCATTTATTATGTTCTTTAATTTATTGTTGAAGTACTCAACCTTTTTTCTCATATACAGCATAGTAAATGTATTTACTGTATGCTCCTGAAAAAGAGGATTGTTAAAGCAACAACCCTTAACCCTAACTGTGGCCGTCTTCTTCATCAAAAATTACATTGTAAATGCAGCTCATTTCTTGGAGATGCAGTGCACTTTCTAAGGATGACATTACAGGAAGTTAACAACATCAAATTTAGAACAATGATATCTATATTTATAAACAGCCCCCGAAAGCATAGCTAATTGTAGTTCCTTGTGTATTCCAGTGGTGCTACTAAAACTAACCTTGTGTTAAAAACTCACTCAGCAATGTAATTGAGAGAAGATTTTCATCTAAAAGATAAGGCAAAAGGTATGTTAATGGGCCATGTTTATACTGAATATTGCAAAGTCCTACGAATAACATTAAATACAAATATATTATTAATAGTTATATTTTTTTACATTTATATAAAAAAATACATCAATGAAATTTTGTGCATGCTATGATGAACTGCTTCTTAGCTTGGCGGTTTTGAAAAGGAAATCAATGTGTCCTGTTTGTATAGAGCTTTGAAGTTGTGGTTTACAATGAGCTACTTTTGTTGTAGATCAATATAAGTACTAGAAAAAAGCTTTCTTAGAAGAAAAGCAGACAAGTCAAGGTCCTTTGGGATACTGATGGAAAATTGTATAATTTCTACTGTAATGTCTGTCACATACAACCGTTCACTCTTCTTCAATCACCTCTCAACCATTTAATAAAAGCTTCTTTTTTGTTTTTATGTATCAAGGACTCTAGCCACACTATGGTTTTTGATAAATGTCATTAAAGTTTTTCTTTTGAATTACAGTGTGAAATGCTCTGTTATACATTTTTATTTTTTTTGTTTTGACATTTTTCCAAATCACACACTATGTGTGATGTGTTTATTTTGCTCATGGTCTTAGCTACGGCAGCTGGTAGAATGGACTTGTGTGGTGGATAAAAGGAGACTGTGAATTTGCTTGAAGTGGTGAGGGGAAGCTGTGCAACGCATGGATGCAATTTCCATGCTGCTTTGAAAGAGAGTTGCATTCACCTTGGGGGCAGTTCACTAGAGAGAGAAAAAATGGGGGGAGAGAGAGAGAAAAGAAAGAAAAAGGAAAGAAAGACAGAGAGATAATGCTTTATATTTGAGACACAGTGTGTATCTGTTTCTGTCTGATGAGCTTTGTTCCAATAATGAACACACAGCAATAGCAGAGTTAACCCCAAAATAAAGTATTTTCTTGTCCTATTTTTCCTTTCTCGTCTTAGGCTATTTAACCTTCAGTTTTGTTCTATTTTCTCAGTTTTTTTGGTCTTGTGATACGCAAGTTTTTGGACTCCAGATCTTCTGTGAGATGGAGAAACACATGAAGAGCCTGGGAGTTCAACATGTAATCTACTTGCTGTCAGATGAGAACATGACAACAAATTTGCTGGGTAATGATAGAGGAATTAGATCATATTCACTGCATATGACCCACAAAAAGCAAAACAATCAAAAATCAAAAATCAAAAAATTGACAAATTGGGGGAAACCATGTTCATCACCAGAGTTTCAATGGATTAGACAATCAGGGATGCGCATAGACTACTGTATTAAAACATACATGAACATTGATTCAAGATGTGACAGAGGAAAGTACTGAAGAAGTATGGTTTCTGGATTACAAGAGTCCCCACCCCCACCACCGCACACACAGTGGAAGATGGAAGATGAAAGAAACCAGCACGTGCCACAAACAGCTGTGCAGCTCTTTGTCAAAAACTTCTGCTCTAATAACTCTATCAGGGCCTCCTTTGTGGCGCTGTGATGCAACACGCGCTCATTTCAACTTCTAAATCAATTATTCACGTGGCTCAACTATAAATATCCCCTCCTTGAAAGACGGAGACACCAGTTGGAGCGGGTGCTGAGAGAGCTGAATTTAGGGCATTCTTTAGCTGGAGTATGGTTTTCACACTACAAACAGAATTTAGGTTTTACTTACTCTTACAAATCGCTCCACACATGGTTAAAATCAATATGTATTCATTTGTGGTTTCAATTATGGCTTAAAAACTTGTGTACATTAAGAAAAGTTGAAAATTGAATAGGACCACTCAAGCACAGCCAATCAGAGCGTTGCTTTTGGCTCCTGATGAGAACTAAATCACTTTATTATTCAATTCAGAGAGTACACAGTGATCTAATTTTCTCACTGCATTTATAATATTCTTTTATATTGGAAAACACAAAGTTTACTAATTTACAACTAAAAAAGTTAGTTATCCCTAATCATTTGCCAACTTTTATACATTTTGATAGAATAGCTACTGCACATAAACAGTTCATAGTCAATTTTAAATATTTTTTTCTGTCCAACAAACATAATTTTTTATTGACTTTCCAGCTCTTTTCCTAACTGTAGAAGAGACCAGAGGAAATTGTGAAACATGTTTTAAGCTGCCAGTGTCCCTCCACTTTAGAGCAGAAACACATGAAGCTGGTTAGATCAGTTGTTTATTTGGTGATAAATGCAGCTAGACCCTTGTGGCAAAGCTTTGACCCAAATCACTTTCTGATGCCATAACGATGCTTTAAAGACTTGTCACTTAAACTGTTCCTGACTGGAGGTCTCACATGAACACTGCACCAATTTCTTTGCAAAAATGCGACAAATGGGAATTTATCCAACCAATTTTATCTAACCAGACCTGCAACATATAGTGGTTTTTGATGAAATAGAGTCAAGAACAAATAAGAACACTCCAGGTTGAGTCAACAATTAGCTTTGAAAACTACAAAAGTGTAAATGTCCTCTTTTGTTTACTTGAGTCTGACACATTTGTAGTTAGAAGATTGCATATAAACATACAATTAATGATCAGATTGAATTTAGCCTGAAAAGTCATTGTTTACCCAAATTTTGGCACACAGATCCCCTATAACACTGAGAATGTTTATTACGTCCAGCAGTGCCATTTGGAAACATGGAAAGTGTAGCTCCATCTGACAGCAGACTCTGTTTAGTGCCAAAGAGCTGTCGACACATCGTGAAGAGCCTCATCAGGAAAATTAACACAGCAATTAACCATCTGCTGTGTATCCAAGACTGTCTGCTTAAGACTCTGAGCCCAGCTGAACGCACAGCGGCACATGGCCATGCTCTTTACTAACTGAGACTGATAAGGGCTCAGATGTGTCTTGGCACAATACTTCGTTTGTTAAAATATTATGCATTATTTTCATGCTGTGCGTTTTAGGCATTAGAACAAAAAAATGTCACAAATGTGTATGTCTATCTACTGACAGCTAGAGATTTACATTGATTAATTAACCAACCTGATATGCTAATGCTGCAGACATGTTCAAGCAAGTCTGAATGATTTATAATTTACAGACAGAGCGGATGATCTCAGAGATCAAATCAAATCAACTTATTTTTGTATAAGGACCTCACAAGATTTTTGATTCACCAAACATCAATGTTAGAAAATCAAAATGAAACAGTCATTGGTCAATATCAAACAGAAACATTAGAAAATCAGAAAATATTTGATCATAATTGCAGACACAATTCTAACAATGAAATCTGAGATATTCAAACAGTGTTTTTCTTTTAGCTCAGAGGGGAAAGGATAGCCTGGTGCATAAGTCGGTTTGAATAGTATCTCACAGACAGAACTCCAGAGTGTTTTTGATGGAAGCAGCATATGTTTGCTCATCTGAGCATTGTTTGTACTGAAATAGCAGTACTATACTTGAGCAAAACACATTTCCAAACATTTTGTGGTTCTTCTCCTAGATGTGTATATGTTCTGACTTTTAGAAATTACAGTTTTCAATATAAAAATTTGACTAGATACATTATAGCAATCTGTTGTTGTATTTTTCTCCACAAAAATACCTTTTCATGTTAATCATTCTTGCTGTATTGTAAGGTCTAAAAGGTCAATAAGTTGTAACTTTAATCTTTGTTTTTAACAGTGAGTTTTGTTGTTTTTATCAAGTTAAAAGTATGATTATGTAAGTGATCAGAACAGAAGGTAAAATTGACACGACTGAGCTTGCCTTACTGTCGAACCAACGTGTGTTTAACTAGCCTATGTATCATTACTTTCATGCTATTACACTCGCTCTCCACTTCCCTGTAGGTGTTGTAACTGTACTGTGATCTAAAGATGACTCCAGTATAAACACGTCTGAGGGTTTTAAGTGGGCCCCCAGGTGCCTGTCACATCTGATTAAAGTGGGGACAAACCAGGGGCTAGAGCAGGACGGAAGAAGTGACAGACATTACCACTGGGTGTCAGCGCAGATCACATCATATCATCAGTCAGCTCCGCCTCTGACAGCTCCATCAGCTCTAATGGACTGGGAAGACAGGCCGACATGCAGACAGGGGCCCCACATACAGACAGGGGCCAAGAGCAGGGGCCAGCAGCCTCTCACTCACACGTCTGAAAGCATAAAGATCTACTGTTTGTTAGAGAATGAGTTTGAGTGGGAGGAGTTGGAAAACCACAAGATGGCAGTGTGGGATCACAAAACATTATTGTGATAACTTTTAATCTAGGAGACTGATTTTTTGTTTAGGGACTTATGTGCAAAATCAACTTAAGATACTGAAGTTTTAAACTTGCAAAAACAACATTATTAAGATAAGATAAAAGTAACTAATCAAAGTTGTATTGATTTATACTGTCAGTTTAATTCATTCTGTCTTGTCCTATTATCACCTGTAGCATTGCTTGTTTTTATTTTGCAGTTTACAATAAACAAATTGGCACAATGATTATTATTTTTTTAAATTTAGAATTACTTGAAGAAATGCATATTTTGCATTAAAGTGAGTGTGACAGGTTAGACTACATTTCTAGTAAAACAGTAAACATGATGAGGATAAGATTTCACTAAAAAAACAGCTTGTCTTTAAAACGAAGAAAAATTATAATCATAATGATAATTTATTTAAAATGTGATCCTATAAACGTCAAGAAAGCCAACAGTTTTTAAAGTTTAAACAAAAGTCATCAATTAAATCGAATGCTGTTGTGTCTGTGTTGTTACTCTGGTCACACTTGTGTAGCTGGACCACTGTGGGCTTTTCAGAGCCAACACTGCACAGCCCAGAGGAATTTGTGTGTGAAGATTTTCCAGAGCAGAGCTGCTACAGGCTATAAACACCACCTCACCTCACAAACTCATTACACCAACCTCAAGCTACGGAAGACCTCTAACCTGTTATTTGAGCCCATCACACCAGAGACAATATATAGCTTGGGGGAAACATTTGAGCTGTTTTAGTGAGACAATAACTTTATTTCTTACATGTCTGTATGCTTATTCAAAATAACTAATTATAAAAGTAAAAAGAGGTTGACAGAACAAATGCGGAAAACAAAAAGTGTCCCATCACCTCCAACAGTTTTGAGCCAAACACTGTCAGACAAAAAGAAATCCGATATTGTAAACGTAAGATAACAAAAAAAGGAGACATTTGCCTGAAAACACATGGATATATTACTGTGTTCATCTGAGTGTGAAGAGTCAAATAAATGAATACATATAAACCAATAGACTGCAATGCTCTCTTGCAAATTGAGATGTGAGCTCTGATGATCAGGGGTCCCCCGGTTGTTCCATGACATTAGAGTTAAATATGACAAGCTTCTCTGATGTATTAAAGCAGAAGAATGAGTGTTACTTCTCAGCTTAACAGTAAGTTTTATGTGTATTTCAGCAAATGTCTTTTATGACCAATTTTTGATTAAAGTTAGTTTGAGGAACATTCATTTGATGCAGCTGAGCAATAAAATGCTAGTTCAATTAGAAATGTTGAATGTTAAATGAATGTAAAGAATGTTTCATATTTGAAAGTGATGTGTTGACTATAGAATGTTACACAATATGGATTTGGACTTAAATATTTTCAAAGAGTCAAGCATGTGGCACTACTATGTTAAAAATCTGAAATATGGAGATGCATACTTCAGATCGGAGAAGGCAGGTGGTACTGTAAAAAAGCTGACAACAGGAAGTACGATCACATATCCGTGGCATTGAACACGTTTAAGTATCTCACATCACATTGCAATTTAATTACTATTAATTAGCCATTTAGCTGCAATGTCTCTGTATGATGTCTTTTAAAACAAGACTAGAATAAATTTATGAATTCACACACACATGAATACATACATCAAAATTCTAGTTGTTTGCATGAAAATACTGCATGAGTCTGGTTTGCCGTCTCTTCTAGTGTGTGTGTGCAGCCTGTTTTCACATTCATAGAAATCCTATAGTCATTATGGAGGTGAGTCACACAGCTGATGAAATTTATGAGGCAATTTCTATCTTTAAGTCAACAGACTGTCCATCACCCTGCCTGTCCACTGCAGACTGGCGAGGTGCTGCTATTTCTGTCCTTCACAATCAGACTGTCAAAACATATGTCTGACTGGGATTTGACAGTGTTATGAATGGAATATTAAACTCAAAATTCCTTGTGTTAAAATGACAAATATTATGCTATTACATTATCATTTCTTGAGAGGAACTTAAAATAGTAGCTAATAACAATCCAGAAATAGGATGTGCCTTACTGATGTGGATAGATAATTACATTTTCTTCTACCAAAATCTTATTGTATGGTCTTTTTGTTTTGAGAAGATGTAATGTGTCATCATTTTAGAAGTCATTTGAGTTTGTTATGCTGAATTCACCGCTTTTGCTCATTCACTTGTATGTGTAATGTGTTCAAAAATATAAACCGCTTAATCATCCACTTGTATATGCTAAACTGACTGAAATGTCTCTGAAGATGGCATATAGGTAGGTAAGAAATGATTACGCACGAGCAACAGGTCTGATGGACGGTCACGTGACAATCGCACGCTCCATCTGTGACATTCTGCAGTGCTAAACCGAATATTTCAGAGAGTCCTTTTATTGTGACTAGTTCAAAGCACACCTGCAATATTCATGTGTCTACACGGCATCTGGATATGGCACATCTGAGAATGTGGAGTGGATTACTTCAAATGGACAAAGGAGAAGTGGTCACTAGAGCACATTTAGATAGATTTGAGAACAATGTTTGTACATGTTTGTGTACATGGAAATAAGTTCATCCTGAAAATGGGAGCAGTACTGTGTTTTTGGTTCAGTGTAAGTCAAAATCGCTAATGTAATCGCTGAATACATAAATAAATAAAGATACGTTCACATTTGGTCTTTATCATCAGCCCACGCACCAATACGCATGTTGATTAAATCCTTGTTATATTTTATGATTGATGCTAAAAAACGATTCAATTCATTTGACAATTGCATAGCTTTCTGGTCTGTTAGTCAGTCTGTCAGTGCCATTCCAAAATGTGACTACTACAGCATTTACATCTTTGGGGAAGTATTGGCTTTTGCTCCCAGCCTCTCATTATCCTTACAGTACATGGTCTGAAGTGTCAGACAAGTGCTGGCACGCTGTGAGGAGGACATAAAGGATTCTCTGGCTCTTGACACTGGGTCTGCTGCATTACTGGGAGGATTGAGGGGGGCAATGCAGTTGGCAGCAGGACGCCCTCCGTTTGGCACCGTTCGTTAGCCTTGTGTAGGTAATGACATCTTCAACAGCCCGGTTACATGATCTCATATGCCCTGTTCTCACCACCCACGCCTGGGAATCCAGACAAGTGCTCTTCCATTTCTGTCTCACTGTCTCATTATGAACCCTCCAGGGTTGTCTCCAGGTCCAACACAAATCATCTGTTATAGGGCCACCTGCTTGTCAGTGCCCAAGCTCTTCAGATCGCTGAAGCTAAGCAGGGCTGTATTAGGTAAGTATTTGGATAGGAGGCCACACCAGGTGCCACAGTGTAGCAAGAGGAAACTGCCATTGTGTCCTCTGGGAGGACATTTCATTCTCATCATCTATAGGCTATAAATCTGGTCGGAGAACCCATTTTCTCTGTTTCTGGAATGACTTTCATTTGTTTCCTCCACAGAAGGCTTATTGTAAAGTTAAAGTTATCTAATTATTAAACATGATCATTTCAAATATACACATGTTAGTGGACAAAAATCAATGCTTGTGAAACTAGTGATGTGCCAAAGGGTTTGTGAGAGCAATAGACGAGTTAGAAAGACTTAAATGCTTCCTTTTCTGGGGGTAAAATAAGGCACCTCAGCTTTGAGTGACACTTTTAAAATGCAGGCACACAAAGCGCAAATCAAATTCTCTTTCTGAAGGTTAAAAAGTGCTACATACTCTCATATTTCACACCCACACACATATCCATCTTCTTCATTAACATTCATTGTAAAGACCTGCTGCACCTGTGACATTAAGCTGCAAACTGCTTCTTAGACCTGTGATCTTCCAGCACTTATCCCTCTCTTACCTGCTCCTCGCACCAGTGACAGGTGAATGGTGAGTGTTGTTTACACTATGTTCTTGTGTAGGATGCTCTCAGGCTGTGACAGGCTCCTCCAGAGATCAACTGTTTGATCAAAAGAGCTCCTCTCTTGTAAAGCTGCTCCTTCAAAGCCTCTTTCACTCAGACAGCTGGTGCATGAAGTGTACAATCTGTGCTATTCTCGCCCCACACAATGAAGACTTCATTCGTTTCTGTCAGCAAGGCCGAGGCGATCAATTAGTCACGGCTGGAGTCGTGAGCAATTCAGCAGAAAAGTGTGTTATAGTCCTGATTTCAAAGATTTCAATACGCTCAGGTGCGTCTCTCTACATTTAGCTAGAGTCTGAAAATGCTAAGCAGAGTTTGGTAATGTTCATGTGCATAGTGACATTATCCGGTGTACATCCTCAGATCAGAGGGACATGAATCTGGCATTTGATTTAGGAGTAAATAAAATCTTCTGCACACTGGAGTTTTGGCCTGATAATAGGCTCGATTTGCCTCTCCATACGTTTTTAAGGAACTGTAGCCCGAGATTATTTTGTTTATTTTATAGATAAGAGCATGTGAAGAGCACGTGAAGGCAACTCACGCTGTTTTTATTGTGAGACAGCTCTTGATCATGTAACACTCAGCATGTCTGTCTACGTCTCTGTCCTTCATGTGACAAAAGGTCCTAAAGTATCTGTGGCCTTCAACTTTTATGATATGCCTAAAAATTTTAAACTCCTAGTTTGTGGTCGATGTGTGTCAAATTTTTCACTAAAAGGTGTCATAGTGCTTAATAGATACGCTCAATATTCTTGGCCTTATTTTACTCTGGGACTTCCCAAAAGAGCTTGATCTTAACAAGACTTTTTTGCAAAAATCTTGGAGTGCATAAAGGAGCTTGCTGCCACATTCCAAGAAGAAATTAGCAGCTCAAATGGGTTCCCCTTGACCCTGAATCTGAGTCAATCTCTCGACAGCTAGCACAATTTATTGCTAAGTTCTTTACTGTATACCTTTAAACCAGAGGTGTCTAAACTTTTTTCATCAAGAGCCACATGTTGAAACACAGATTAAATGGAGTCAATCTGGACCAAATAAAGTGGACATGCAATAAGTTAAAATGAGCAAGAAGTCATATAAACTGCTAAAATGCTTTAAAAAGGTAGATTTCACAATTAGTGTAAAATGCACTACATATCACTGTTGGACAAATTCTTAAGGGGGTCTGAGAACCAATAAAAATTGGTCTGAGGGTCGCATTTGGCCGCTGGGCCACAGTTTGGGCATGTCTTGTTTATACAAACTGGCTCCTGAAATCAGCCCCAAATAACATATTATACATATTGTACTTTAGATGAAACTGCATGTTTTGATTCGTTCTTTGCAAATAATAACAAATATGATCCTATGTTTTATTATCACAAATTTTTCTTTTTTAATTCCAGCATTCTCGGTTCTGGTTTAAGATTTTTTTTAGCCATTCTGTCACTCTCTACTCAGCAACCAAATCATCTGAATAACCATCACTAATTCAGCATTCTTTCATAATTAATTCTACCTCTTGAACTTGACATGTAACGATAGCTTCACCTCGGCACTGAGCCTACTTAACCCTATGCCCTTGTGCACATGCCACACTAGACTGCTTATTAGAGCCTCCGGATTAAACAGAGCGCTGCCCACACAGTTTGGTCCTTTTAATAATTAAGGAGAGCCTGCAATATACAATCCACAGTTAAAACACCAAGTTCAGCAAGTAGGTCAGGAGTGATTACACCGTGGAGCTGGCTGACAGGCAGCAAGACGCCATTTGTTCCTTAATAATTAGCCTAAATGATAGAGTAATACTGCCCCATTAACTGTGTGGAGAAAGCACAACTGGAAAGCAATGAAAAAAAAAAAAAAAAAAGATTAGCGCATTACACGGGGCTGAGAGGATAAGGCCTGGTCTAATCTCTCTATTCTGTTTACAACGCTGATTCATGTAGCTGTTATGAACTCAACTAGCCCTGAGCAGTCTTGTAGAATGTACTTAAAGTGTAAATATGACGTGAGGGTGTCAGGGCCTGAGGGGAACAGGAGTGGTGCATGGCAGGGACTCTGACCGGAGCTGCTTTACAAGTGTGTCCCAGCTCCCCGCGGGCGTCATCAATAATGTAAGGGCAGCGCCGCTCGCGCTAACACTATCCTTAAGCATGCTCTTTATCAAAGCCCAGAGCTCCCATATACTGAAACAAGACATCACTCCAGTCTGAAGTATGTGCACGATGCTGCTTTTGTACATACTGTAGAGATAATAAGCTCACATTCTTATGGAAGACTATGCATGAGGATGGAACATAAAAGAGACACTGACAAATTATATTTTAGTATACATCGTTTTTGATATTATATTAATTAACTTATTTACCTAAACAGCCTTGTACTTATAGTACAAGTTGGCTTTCTACTAGATTTTACTGCCAAAGACAGACACACAAACAAACAAACTATGATGAATAAACAATTTAATTAAACAAACTGAGAAAAAAAAATCTAAATAATATAACCGAGCCTTAAGGAAGTTGAACTAAAATACCTTTGTTTATAGCGCCAGGCCAGCATGTTTTGACCTACAACTGTTTCTATCCGGGCGTACATACAAAACAGAGGCTGTAGAGTAGGCGTGGACAGCAGGAGACTGCACATAGCAGACAGCTGAAACAGATGCAAATAAAATGAGAAGCTTGGGATAGAGCCACTTTTCCTCAAACAAATGAGCAGAGCAGAGTGATTCTTTGCTTGACTTGAATTTTTAAGACTTCAGGGAGAGACGACCTGAGTGGCATGTCATGTCTGTGGGTCAAGTCTCACTCTGTTACTATTAGTCAAATCGTGGAACTTTAACACAGCCAATCAGAGAAGCCACACAGAGTCAGGCTCTGCTGACTACAACTGACTGAAATTTTGAGAGAAAGAAAAAAAAAAAAAGGAAAAAAAACTGTCTGTCTTTCTTTTTTTTTAACTTGTTTCAAAATCCTCTTGTGTGCAGTGGACTTTATCTTCAGCAGTATATTTTCCTCTTGTGTTCATTTTGAGTTAGTGCTTTTTGATCTGTAGAAACTAAATGAAAACATTTAGTTGTGTTATTTACAGAATGTAAATATGTATGTACCTCCTAAATATAGACCTCGCCAGGGAAATGGTTGATATAATTACATGAAGCACAATGGCAGAGATGATTGTACCAGATTCTAGCCTTACAGCTAATTTCCATCTGTAGTCCTGGGAAGGGAGACAGGAACGCGATTAGGCATGTTTTTAGTGGTAGAGGAAAAACACAGGCAGAACATGCAAAAGTCCACATAGAAAGGCTCTGGGCCGTCCGGGACTCAAACCCCTGACCTTCATGCTATAAGGCCAGAGCGCTAACTGCTGCGCCACTGTGTCACCCAATACTATAAAATAAGGTTCCTCTAGTACAATCTAGCCTTGAGAAGAAATTACTATAATGAAGATTGGCTTTCAAAACAATTACAGCATCATCTTGTTGTGAGACTTTAGAGGTCTATATCAGATCAATTCTGGCTTAACCAAAAACTCCCACAAAAGTGTCTGGCTCCCCCCCGAACAATGACTGCTCCATTCTGCAAGCAGTGCATGGGCCTGTGTTGCTCCATAAAGCCGTTATCGCTGTGGGAGATGATGTGATGCCAGCGTGTAGCGCAGAAAATCCCTCGCCGCAACAGCTGACACAAGAGAACAGCATACGGAGTAAATCGATCACGTTTCTCTTCTCATATAGTGAGTAATGACAACTCACGCTGAAGCTCCCTACTGCTGTCTGTGGGCTGCAATGACACAAGTTTTATTTATAAACGTGTATATATTCATTACCATGTCACGTGTGCAACCTGCTTTAATAAAGATCTTTATAACAAGCATCTCTGAATTACTCCTTATCTTGGCTTTTACAAGTTATTCTTGTGTACATCTGAATTGGTTGAATGCGCTTAGGAAGCTCCTTTTCTTATCAGTGACGTGGATTATAAATTGGATAGATCAACTTGTAAACCTTCTTGTAGTTCAGTGTTTCCCAACCAGGGCTACAGGGACCCCTGGGAGCACGCAAGCACATAAGGGACATTTAAAAGAAAGTGGGATTTAATATTATTATCACAATATAAAAAATGTTTTTGTGTTCAGTTTGGAATAATTGTATGAGATTTAGACACAATGGAAGTGAATGATAATAAATGACAATTTACCACAAGAAAACCAACTTATCTAGGGTGCCTGCTAACACGAGTTAGGTGGTACTGTAACGGGGAGACAAAGCCAAGCAGGGCTATTCAAATTTTGAACTGGGGGTCAAATGTGGCCCATTAAACAGTTTGTTTTGGCCCACCGTGAAACAATTTAGCCATGGGTCGGACCATTTGACTTTATAAGTTATTTATTAGCTTACTGTACTATTCATCATTTGGCCCATATTTTGTTAAGCAGTTTAAATGGCCTTAAATTACCTTATAGTCTTGGTTTAGTCTTGCTCAAGATGAGGTTTACCTCTGATCTAATCTAAAGGCAGAATACACTAGACTTACTCCGGTTGTTGATTACACTAAAATTGTTTTGATTTGTCTATTTTTGCATTATTTGCAGTGAAAATAGTTGATTTTTAGTAAATGGTAACATTGCAAGTTGTTTGTGGATAGTTACTGTAAAACACATTTGCAGTTCACTTTTGAAGTCCGGTAGCTCTCTGACAAATATGGCTCACTAGTAAATATAATTGAATAGCCCTGTCCTTGAGCATACTGGAGACAAAACTAGCTGCGAACAACTATTGTAAACCAATCACAGAGTTCCTTACAGTTACTCATTACTTTAGCAGAAGTGCCACAGAAAAGATAAAAAATACCAATAAAAGGGTTTGTAAACAAAAAAGAAAAGTTCCCTAGTTAATTTATAAATCATTCGCAAGCACTTCTAATTAAAATAATTCTAATTAATATTTAAATGGAACCAAACATTTCATTTTCTGGCAACCAACATTCTATAGTAGTTACTTCCTCCAAAATTAAGTTGTCTTTGGAATTTTAATAGCTTCAAAATCTTGGATTTCCAGTGTTGTTCATTCTTTATTTACTGTAGGCTACGTGATGGTGTTTGAATGTCGAGTTATTCATTTTAGTAGTGATTTTTGCCCTCTGCCCTCTGGACTTCACTGCACTCGGTTAGACTGGCAATGATTGATTGACAGAAAGTGACACCATTGCCTCGTGTGCTCCACACTACTTCCCACAGAGTTGCATAATGACTGACACTTCAGTTTAAAAGTCATTTTCTTATACTAGATATTTTGATGACATTTTGGCACAAAGCAGTGCAGGGCAAATGACGTGTTCTTAATCAAATGCAAAGTTGACCACACTCAGTCCTCTAAAGTGTGCACACAAACTGTACGGAAACGTGGAGATTGAACAGTGATAGAATTCAAGTTTGTCTCTCAGATGTAAATGTAAGTGCAGAAGCATATTGTTAAAAATAGGCATGAGGCAAGAGAAAGTATGACAGGAAAAGGTGCATCCGGAGGTGGAGCACAGAGACTTTGTGGTTTGAAAAGAAATATGATTTTGTCGGTGTAGCGTTGAGCCACACTGACAAAAGATCAGAATATGCCTTCAGCGGTGACAGGATTTTGAGATAGCTCTGGCTTATCAAATCATGTCAATTTGAAATGTATTGATCACATACAGTATACCGTATGTGCGAAAACACTGTGTTACTCAACTTTTAATTACATTTATGATTCTTTTTTTTAATACACAATTTTGATATTTTTGTTAATGCAATTGCTAGACCTGTACATTCTATCCACCTGTAGTAATCATGTGCCACATAATAGCAAAAAAAGATTCTGTTTTAGAATAAAAATGTTTCAGTACTCACATGTACACAAGTTTCTTTCACAGCGTGGTTGAGTCTTCCCCTAGAGACCGAAGGAACTCCGAGCAGAGCTGCTGCCCTTCTGAATGCCTCCTGAGCAATGTCTTTGTGAAAAGATGTCCCGGCATGTCCCAACGGGAGAAGAGCTTGAGGAAGACCCAGGACAGGTGGAAAAGACTATGATTCTTGACTGTCCTGAAAACCTGGGGCAAGTGTGTGTGGAAAGGGAAGTCTTGGTTTCCTTGTTCAGACTGTTTCTGTGGCTTGACCTCAGATAAAGTGGAAGAAACGGAATGGTTCTTCTACCAAAAATGTCTTCTGAAAGAGAATGGGTAAATATCTGACTGACTGACTGATGGATGGATGTAACATGGAACATTCCAGTCATCAAATTCTTAGCCACAATGGTGTTCTCTTGTTATTAGTTTAAAAGATGTATTTTAACTGATTTAACTGCAACTTGCAACATTGGATAAATTTGACAAATCTGTGATCTTCTGAACTGTCTTTAGGTAATTCCTACAGATTCACTTTGAGCATTTTTGCATGAATGCTGGGAAACACGTAGCTGTCCTGTGTGCTTTATTACACTTTTTGTTGAGTTTTAGTTCTAATAGCCTATCTAAAATATGATATAAAAAATTGCTTGCCTTCTTGCAGTCACTCGTTGGTTGTCAAAGTACAGTAGTATTTGAGTGAAAAAAAAGTGGAAGTATTGGAGAAGCAACAAACAGACTGGCCGCTCTCATTGGGCGCTCTGCAGATGGGGCATTAGTGGCTGTCTAAGCGGCCTCAGGAGGGACGCATGATTGAGAGTTGCTGTCAATATAAGGCCTCGCTCGTGTCATGCACTGCTGCTCCGTGCACGCTCCCTCTGCTCCAGACTCACTCTGTTCCATCCGCACACTCCTCGATCGATAAGCGGACCTCTCCACACACGCTGTCATCTGAGAACTGCCTGTACATGTCTGTAAATAAATACACAAGAGAGCGCCATGGGAGGAAGTACAGGAGATCTATGACTTTTGCTGTTTACTAAACGTGCAGTAGTGGTTTCAACATTGCAGCTGACAAGTCTGCATCCGGTTACTTTTTTTCCTCCATACAAGTGCATCTACAACTATGTGCCATTAATGAGACAATATTGTGACAACTTATACTACAGTACACATTAACCTGGCTCATGCCAGATGGCTATGTGTAACCGGTTTATTTATATTATAATTACACAAAATTGTCTTTCTTTTGTTTGTTCTACATTAGGGCTGGGCGATATGGCAAAATATGTATATCACGATTTCCTTGGAGCCAGATCACGATTTTGATTTTATCACGATTCTTGTAGACTGTTTATTTTTCTATTGTCTTTGAGGTAATTACAAATCATCAACAGCTGAATCCAGCGGTCAAAATATGACCAGTGTTGCCAGATTTTCAGAAAGAAACAAGCAATCTCAGCCCTTCAATAAAAAGTTAATCAAAGAATCAATTAATTAGAACATTGTGTGTTGCTGCAAAACAAGTGTTCGAGATTTTGCCATATCATGTGTTTTTCTTACATTAATTACAACTTTTAGACATAAAAACATGCTAAAAATCCATGGTTCAGTTACATAAATTGATATATTTTAATAAATCAAACTTGAAAAATGGCTAAGCTTCATATCTTTATGATTTAGAAGCGCAGTCCAAAAGGTACTTTAAAAAATAAAAAATAAACCCAAAGTCACTATAAAGACTTGGATTTGGCAACTTTGAGACTAAGAGCAATAGGTTGGAAAAAATAGTCTATTTTTGAACAGGCAGATGCATCTAATAGAGAGAGAGAAAAAAATCACGATGTGACGATTTCATCAAAAAAGCAGATTGTCACAAAGATGAGCTCATACAGTTCGATTTTTATCACAAAATTGCCCAGCCCTATTCTACATACATGGTATTTAGTTACTGTGCTGTCCTGGCCCGGACATGATTTATTCTTCGTGTGTCCCTCATGGTGTCATAACCATGGATCTATTAAAATATCGGGTCATAACTTCCTCTTCCCTTTGCAAACTTTCGAGTTAGGAAAAGGTTGGTCATCCAATGTAATCTCGTGTTTTAAGTGCAATTTAGTGATTATTTATTTTATTCTTTGGTCGTTGAACAAGCTATTGTTGTAGGCTATTTGGGTCAATATTAAGCCTTTCAGTTGTTCCGATGTTTTTATATATTGACGCAAAGAAGTCTGGTAAAATACTGATGATATCATTGTCTCTTTTTTGTAGTTTGGGAAACCATCTGCAGCACATGTTGACACTGTTCACTTTTATTGTAATACAGATTAAACGGAGACCGATTCCAACCGCTTGGCTGTGTCCTGGTTCACTCCTGCACCAGCAACCATAAACCAGCACAACATGGAAAGAAATACACCGGCATAGGCTATGTACTCCGATTTGAGTATCCATCTGGAACTTTACTCGCTGAAAGCGTTTGGGAGAAGGTGGGACGTTTAATGAACAACATCGAGCTGCTGTGCCGCCTACCTTATTTGTGCTTAACCAATCACAGCAAAAAATCGAATCGAAATGGCGTATCGTTCTCCAACGAGTCTCACACACACCTCTCTGGTCTTCTTTTAAAAAGAAAACACTTTGTATTTCTGCTAAAACAAAATCAAACGCAGCAGCATGTAAGTATAATTCATCCACGCGCAGCAGAAACACACATCCACGGAAGCTGCCATCTTTGTGTTGTTTTTTTTTATTCATGCGGTACTTGCTGTGATGTGATTGGGCCTGGGACTCTAAACCAATCGGACTGCTTGAAGGCTGGACGTTTCTGAATTCACAAATACTGTATCGCGAGATAATGCTGGCAGGTGAGTAACACTTCTCTACAGTAAACGCCAGAGGTGGGAGTAAGTCACTTAGGTGCAAGTCACAAGTAAGTCACAAGTCATCACGTCCAAGTCACAAGCAAGTCCAACTCTACTAAAATGGCATTAGCTATGGAACAACTACCCCACATCTTCTATTTTGCATCTTTGCATCAATCTAGAAAAGAAAAAAAAATCTAAAATAAACTGTTCTACAACTAGAATAAACACAACTTTATGTTGTTCTGCGTGCATCTTGATATATTTCAACATATGTGTGATAGGTGACTTCACAATGCAGCACATTTACCAAAACATTGTAATTGTCCCATTCTTTGAACAGAGGGTGTCACATTGGCGACATCAAAGGGCTGACTGTAAGTATAAAACTAATAAACCTCTTTGACACATGCTCTGCAAATCATGCTTTTGTTTATTTATTGAAGTTACAAATACTGCATAACTCTTTAAAATGAAATGCTTTTTAAGATCCAGACTAATCCTTCCATTAGGTTATATGGCTACTCTAATCATCAACATTAGAACATTTATAAATAAACTAAACCAACACAATTCATCAACATAAACTTTCTTCAAAACAGATTTGACAACTCAAGTTTCTTGATGAGTCAAATTTACAATGATGCTTATGTCTTATCTCTGTTAACTCCACTAATTATGTTCTGAAAATTATAATTTAGTATATCTTTTAAAAATATATATATATTTAAGTAGTAAGTAGTTGTTTTTAATAGGTTGATTGTCATTTTACATTGTGTTCATTACAAACAGCAAATTCATCTGAAACAGCATTCTAATAGATTCCTGTTTGAAACTGCACAACTGATAAGCTCTGTCTTTTCATAGTGACGTTTCACTGTATCAAGCAGCACATTTTCATGCGCAAGTTTTAAGAATAGTAGATTTAAATCTACTTCTGCATAGTTCATTCTAGACTGGAGTGATGAAAATTTTGTGAAATACAAACATACTCAGGGTTCAAACAGATTTTATTTTACTTAAGGTTTTTCATGACTTCTCCAAAACAACTCCCAACACTTCCATGACCTTGTTTAACTTATACTGTACGTTTCAATCCCTTATCCACATTTATTGACTGAGTAAGACTGAAATGCCAAGGCTTTAGGGTTTTTGCAAAAATGATACACTTTAGTGATTCAGTTACAGTGTAGCCTACTTTCAAATTTATACATTTAATTCCAGCTTCAAACAGTTAAGTTTTTTTTTGTGTGTGGCCATACAAACGTGTCTCTACTCTGAGGGAGCTTACGCTACATTATTGCATTCAGTCTGATTATGCAGTTGACTTTCTACCTTCGAAAGTTACTGTCACTTCAACACATGATTTGTATTTTATGGGCACATTTACATGTTTTTTTTCCTCTTTTGAACCTCAAATATTTAAAAATTTTCAAAAACTTCTCCTGTTCCCGGAAGTTCATTTGAATTTTCCATGACTTTTCAAGTTTTCTATGCCTGTTATTTACATGTTTACACGCATTGTAAAAGTGCTAAAAGCTGAGTTTGCTGATGTCCCTTAAAAAATAAAGATTTAAGTGATCCTCAAAGGTGCTTTTATCTTGTGAGTTTGATGGAAAAAAGACATGATGCAACAGTGATATACATAACTTTGACAGATTTATTTGTGAAAAACTACAAGCAAAATTCATAAATAGACATTTCTAGTTGAAGCGGAGGAAAATGATGAGGGTAGCCTAGAAGCGCAAAGTCGTGCACATGCCCCAAAACATGAAGTATTTTAACATCAGAAGCAGGACAAGGAGCTGTGGTCTGCTGAAAATCACAAACAGAATGT
Organism: Mugilogobius chulae; assembly: GCA_038363315.1. Lineage (NCBI taxonomy): Eukaryota > Metazoa > Chordata > Actinopteri > Gobiiformes > Gobiidae > Mugilogobius > Mugilogobius chulae. The sequence goes on along the minus strand of CM076402.1, from coordinate 31,492,471 downwards.
GACCATTTCACAAGGAAAACATCAGCTAGAAAATAAACATAAATCAAATTGGATTAAACAAAAGATGGATTATTTCACTGTCCCTACTACTTTTTTTTTTTGTCATTTTTTTAACCGAGCAGTAACTTGAAAAGCATTGTACAAGACATTGTTATAGGAAGAAATGAGTTTGTATTATACACTTCACAGTTAAGATTATACAGTCAGTAAACAAGCATTCTATATTTGGGTCTCTGACAAACAAAGCTAAAAAATGTAACCATCTTTACACAGTAAATTAGGGTTACTGTCGCACACAAGAACAGAACTGCTTGCGCGGGAAAAGGAAACAAAAAGAATTTTAGCTTCAAATGCCATCATAGTGTTTGCACCTTTTTATAATTCTATTTACAAGCATTAATTCATATACGCAGCAAATGACCATTTTGTCAATAATATTAATAAAAGAGCCGTTGGAGTAGTGTTAGGAGTACTCGGTAGTATAGTGGTGTAGCAGATAAGGCAGGTGTAGTTGTGGTTCTTTAGGCCACAGATTGCATTAGAAAGAGGGAGAGATTTTCAGTAGAAATTCCAAAACGCTTCTAGTATTTGCCTTTCCTCACTTGGAACACCAATTCTCATCCATAATAACATTTAATTACACATTTATTACATACATATTTAGAGCAGGACATTGCATACTTTTGGGAATGCCCTGACCTAAGCTAAGTTGCGATTTATATGATTTTAAAAGGCCTATATCACACTCTTTATTACTCAGTTAATCTTGTTTTCTCATCAAAAACATACCCAGAGTTACGTTTCGTTCCATCTTGTGAAGTCTCAAAAGTGCTCCATTTTAAGCCCACAGAGCTTCACTAGAATCATTTTGATATTTTAGTTCTAGATGTGCAAGTTTTTTATCTACAGTTAGTTTTCAGCCTTGTTAAAACTACTACTTCATGACATCACAAGGTGGAACAGTGTTTTGGAGATGACAGTGTAAATAATCAGGGTTAATCAAATGTTTGTGAATGAAGTAAAATACAATTCAGGGTGAGATTTGGTGAAAGAGCGATAAAAATCAAATTGTGAGCTTATTTTAGTGACAATTGCTCAACGAAATGCATAAACAGACTTTTTTCCCACCCACTTTAATTGGTCAGCTTCTATAGGGCTCAAAGCTGGATTCAGCCAACCAGAAAGTAGATTATTTCAGAAAAGGCAAACTTCTTTATTTATTGAAAGCTACAGAAAAATACAAAAAGTGCACAAATAGTAAAAAAAAATAAAATCTAAATTGTGATTTGGCACTAAGAAAATTTGGATTTTTTTTTTTTTGCTTTATCACTAACTCTGGATATGTATTTGATGATACAACTTTCTAACAAGGCTAAGAAAAACTTTGTAAAGAGTAAAATGTGCGTGATATAGGACCTTTAATATGGCCAAGTGACCCACCACAACCAGGGTCGCTTCTCTAAAGATGAGTGAACAATAAGAACACCATTTCCATGGATTATATTAGTCTTTATTAAATGGATATTCATCTCACAGATAATTGCATTTCAAATTGTTATTCATCTGTCTATGTATCATGTCATTATGAAATACCTTTGGTCCTTCAATAAATAAAAGATATCATATACACATTTATTCTTTATACAATTTCATACAGTAAAAGGAAATTCGGTGGGATCAGCTAAGTTGACAAGTGAATTAAAATCCTTAAATAATCCTTGCTGCCCTAAAAATCGCATTCTATCAACTAGAAATTACAAGATTTTTTGCCTTCAATGACAGGAGTCTTAAATTAATTAAAACAAAAGAAAGAAAAGTGAATTGTCTGTCTGCGCTTGCTTCCAGGGACGTCTCGAGGACCACAAATCAAATAAAAAATCCACACGAGTTTGGACACGACAGTCTATTTTACAGTCCGATGGGGTTTCGCCAACCATCCCTCAGTCGCAACAGAAAGCAGAAAAAATAAAACAACCCAGGGAGGAGCGATTCAGGAATGCAGAAACATGGAGAGCATTAGTGTTATCACAACAGCCTACATTGTACAGTTAGAGACAGGATAGTGGATGTGAACGGCTTCCACATTAATAGCGCTTGTGTCTGTAGGTGCCAGCAGCGAGACCGGCTCTGTCGTGTTCCACAGAAATCCGTGGGATCTCTCGAGGCCTTTTTTCACAGTGTATCTAGCACCAGAGCGCGTGAACGTGTCCTCCGCCGTCAAAACACTCAAGAGCGGACAGTTTACGGAGCGTCAAGGAAAAAAAAGATCCAAAGTATACAGGTGCAACAGGTAATAAATAAGGGAATAATAAGTGTTCAGAAAAGGGTGGTGGTTATTGTGCCCAGCGGAGAAGTCTTCTTTACAAAAACAAAAGAAAAAACTTGGCCTGACATCCACATACAATTATAAAACGACACGTACAAGAGTCTGGATGCTACTGCGGGACGAGAGGAAAAAGCAGGTAATCCGTGTGTCTCTCCTTTAACCACAAATCCGTGGAATAGAGGCAAGTGAATGTGCTCCCCACTGCTATCCGTACGGTCCAGAAATGTAAATAGAAAAACAAAAAAAACTGGATGGAGTGCGAGGGGTTGTGGATCTTCAGAAGGATTCGTCATGTCCCACTGACAGATCCCCCTTGGGCGTGGAGGCGCGCGACGAGCCCTTGTCCATGCTCTCGGAGCCGGAGCTCTGGTGCTGCTGTTCGGACGCGGCGCTGGAGGTGATGGTGGAGGAGGAGGTGGAGGAGGAGCGCGTCTTCTCCTTAAAGTCTGTAATGATGACTGTGACATTGCCCACGGTGATAGCCAGCTGCTGCGCCGTGCTCCGGTCGATGTTCTTCAGCTTGGGTCTGACGCAGACATGAGAACACACAAGTTAGTGCCAAACACTAGGACTTGGACAAATCAACAAGTTGTGAAGAATTTTATGGAGGGATGGGTAAAGAATCTTAATTTCCACAACTTTATTTATTTATTCATTTATTATTGCTGTTACAGTTTAGTTTGATCTCACTTACAAGGACCTAATCCAGTGTCTCGTCAAAATTGCATTTTATCCCATTTAGGTTGTGTTCCCTTTCTGAACAAGAAGCTATGTAACTTCATGGGAAATTAAAGGTTTTTGAATGATTTGAAAATGCAATTAAAGGAAATTTAGAGTTTTTGAATGATTTGAAAATGATCTCAGAGTCTTTATCAGGCACTGTTCATATTTCTGCCGGCTTGCTTTCTAAACAGTCTGAATTTCCCTGTACTGAAACCTGTGCAGGGTTTCACTTTGTCTCACTGAGTTTCACTGTCTGTGCAGAGAGTGACTTCTGAGGAACTCATTTCAGGCTGGTGGGAAACCTCAGACAATTCCACAAATGCTCTTTTACACTAAACTCCCACTCTCACTATGTAATCATTTTATGTGTCAGCTGTGCCGTTTCGAGTTAGCGCCCCCTCAGAGCTGGCAGCCTTGTGCTTGTTGTTGCTCAGAAGCACATATTGTGCATGACATTTCACCAGAAGTGAAACAAGTCTGGGGACAAGTACACCGTTGAAACAAATAAAACTAATCTCTGATATGTTATTAAATGTGTACACAATCTAAATACAAAGTCTAGTCTAGTCACCTGCAAAAAACACCAGATTTTTAATTTGTGATTTTATTTTTTAGATAATTCACGGCAAAGTACAATGTTATTCAATATTATTGGTCTGTAGACCATTCTCATTGGATCCAAGCATTGTTTCCATTACTTTAGACACTTTTGTCAACACTAAACAAATGTACTTCTGCTCAGATGTACGGTACATCACTCACAAAGAGAACTCAGTCGGTCTGTTCTTGTGTAGTACCAGTCTTTGATCACACACTGAACACCTTTTGTTACACTTATAGTGTATTTGCAACATGTCTGTTTAGATCATTTACAGCTAAAGCTCAAAGCTTTCATTTCCACCTGTTGTTTCTGAATTTCAAACAGGTGGTTTGAGAGCACTGCCACACTACTCTAATGTGGAACATAAACTTAGCACATTTCAGCAGCGGCAGCTATTGGATAAAAATAGCCCACACACCGCATGGCAGCGCAGAGGCATGCTGCGCATAAATGAGACTCTAGAGCTTTCTAATAAAGAAATCCTTAGAATGTTTACTCTTCAGATGAGATCTTTCAATATAGAATAAATATTATTATATATATATATATTTTGCTTTTACCTGCAAATGTGTGTGTTCTTGTTGGTCTTTGTCACCGACTTCCCGGACTGTATACTGTGTTTGTCGCTGGGTGGGCTCTGGTGCTCTGTTTTGGGTCTGTGAGAGAGAAGAGAGCACTGAGTATCTCAAAACAGCATTGACTTTGATCAAAGCTACACCTCTAGCACCTGTAATCACCTGGAATAAAATTAAATAAAAGTGTACTAATGTTCTAAAACAGTTGCATTACCTCCTGGTCATTTTCTCTGAATGACATGACCACACTAACCTGGTCTTTTTACTGCCGGGCTTCTTGGTGACTGCGGGGGTGATTTCCTTCTCTCTGTCGGGCTTCTCTTTGAGGGGCTGCTCCTTGTCGCTGCACTCTTTGTCTGTGGAGTCGCCCTCTGCTCTCACCATCTCGTGACGTTCTATCTCGGGCCGCCTCTCTCCCTCTCCTTCGGGTCGTTCCTTGTCGAAGCGGCCCTCGCCTCTTTCCCTTCGCTCCTTCTTGGCCGGCGGGGGCATGGGGAACTGTTGGGCCACCTGCTGAGCCACCAGTTGGGAGTTGATCCGGGGTTTCCTGTGAGAGATGAAAATGAGGATTAGAGTTAGTGGTGTTCGGACTTCGGAGAGGTGAGTGAGTCTGATGCAGAGGTGGTGTCGCGAGAAGGGGCCTCCTGGCTGCTGTTGCCGTAATCTCATTAGGGGTTGTAACGGAGGTAATAAAATGAATGCACAGGATCACAACGCAGGAGGACATTTGCAGCACGTCACTTAGGTGCGCTAATCTGATTACGGGAAGGCTTGCCCCATTTGTCAAACAGAGGAGCTTCGTCAGACATGGAGAAACTAGCACCTGGAGCGTTTTGTCAGCAGACACAAAAAGCAACTCATGTATGACTTATTGGACTTAACACAACTGATTATACATTATCGATCTTCACAGAAAATGACTGCATAAGTTAGTGAGAGCTAAAATGTAAACAACTCAGCTAAATTAAAATTAATGCTGTAACAATTATTTTGCTAGTAAACTACCCAAAGATTTTCAATCAATTCACCATCCGGTTTTAGTTTGAGAACTTTTAGTCACACTAGATTTTTTTTTTCAACCTGCAGTGCTCAAGCCTGATGTTATGAAGGTCTTCACTCTCACATGCACAAGCGGCTGGAGCCACAGACTGGTGACATCATCCTCAAGTACACATCATCCTGTGTACAATCTCCTACAAAAGCGTGGTTCAAGCGCTCAGGTTCTATTACACCAAGCAACGTATAACTTTGATCTAATCATGCAGACATGAGTTTTGCTAGTCACGCAAGCTTCTCTGTCAGGCTTTGAAATAAAAACAACGCACAGCAGCAAGCACAAACATCACAACTTTCATTGTTGTCCAAAATGTTTGCTCGGTGTAGAGATTAAGATGATCCACTTTAGGATTCAGTTAAGCAAGTGTGAGTGCACCGTTGATCAGTTAATCAATTGGCAGGACATGAATTTTCTTTGCTCAAGTAGTCTTAGTAAAATAGAAATTAGAAGACTATTGTTTATCACAAAAGGTTTATTCTTTTAAGATATTTAAAAATGCAACTGTTTGTGGTAAGAAGGGATTTTCTTTATTGTTTTGATAAATAATGAGTTCACAGAGCAGTTGGAAAACCACTCTGTTCCCACAATAACAGGTGTCTCTGAACTACACACTCACTACAACACACGGTGTGACAAGAGTGTGGAAAAGGCTGCAGCAGGGAAGGAAATCATCCAAATCTGCAAAGCCACAAGTGCAGAACGCTCCAGAGTAATCACAGAGTAGCACTGGGCACTGGGGAGTGTGGAGTGGAACACGACGCCACAAATGAGACGCAAAAACAACAGTGTGTGCGAGAAAAGCTTTGAGCGCAGACACACCGGGGCAACGCGACCGAAGGCTCTAGTCTGTACGGAGCGCGGCTGAGCGCTGCCATGACGACACACTGGAGACTTGTGCAACAGATCACATGCTTGAATACTACACGCTAAAATAAAGGTGAGTGATGTTGACTTTTTTTTTTTCATGTGCTAAAACATGCTTGTTAAAGTAAAAGCTGCAGGAAAGGCTGGGCAATTTACTTTTCCACACACTTCTTTATAATAGTCATCCTCTGTCATGCTCCGACTGAATCAAAGTTCATTTAAACATTTATAAAAGGCCATATCAATCCTAAGTAAATTGTGATAAAATTATACGGTATTGCTCCAAAAATGTGTGATGTACCATTTTAGCATGTTTTGACATTGTTTTAAACATCATTCACTCATCAGAAACAAAAGGAGCTGTACTCAGTTTGATTCAAGCTTGTTTGATGAATCCTCTTCAGTAAATCTCTTTGAGCATCAAATACAGTCTATGCCTGGCTTTTATGAATTTAGATCAATGCAACATGAGATGCCAAAGCCAAGGTACTTGAGATTACACTCAACTACATAAATATGTTTGAGTACCCATAAGAAAAAAATGTAGTATGAAACAAAGATAAGTTGAGATCAGTTAAATGTGTAGTATTTGGTGACATGAGTTATCCTTATGCAAAACTAAAGCCAGAGATGGGGACTTGAGACTCGGACTCGTGGCCTTAGATTTGGAGTTCATCTGAACTTGAAGTTTGGGACTCGTGAACATCTCAAGTCTTGTGTGTGTGCAGCGCTATGCATTTGTTCTCATTGGGATTACAGAGTGCAGTTTTCACACTGTGTCAAAAGCAGTGAGACTACTTGCACTAAAGAAATAATGCTGTGTATAAATAACAGAAAGGACTAATCTTTATTCAATTGTTAGCTAAGCTGGGCTGCTAACAACTATCACAGCTGGACATCTGCATATAAAGACGACAATGATAATAATGAACCTACAGTGAGATGTACAGAACTCAGTGGCACTGTGCAGTGGACCAACTTCAAGAGCCTCAGTCACAGTGAGTTGGAGTTAAGCAAAAGGTGAGAGGTGAGTCTGGTCACATTTGTCTGATGGCTGAGACAGAGCAATGATTGCAGACATTTGTCAGCAATCATTGCCGTTTCTGTGCAGTAAGCTCATGAAAGAAAGATACAATATCAATGTTTAGGTTAAAATTTAATACAAGGTCAAAGGGGGGGAACGCATCAACTCGGGTTGGTTCTGGGACACACATTTCTTTATCGCTGTAGTGGGTTGGTCTTTTTTTGTCCTGGTTTTTGGGCAATCTCTTATTACATCTAGAAAGCAAACTGTATTTAGCATAGGGCTGCAACTAACAATCATTTTTGGTAATCGATTACTTTTTCAATTAATCAATTAGTTGGTTAGAACAAAAAGTCAAGTGAACAAGACATGCTGAAGAGAAACGTGGTTTGAGGATGGGCAGGAGGTGTTTATTATTATAACTTATACGATTGTTGTAACTGATGAACTTGTTGTAGCCCAATAAAGTACAATTATGTAGTAGAGCAATCAAAATACACATTGAAAGCGACCAAAAGCCAAGATCCTTCGGGCGTGCTTTTGGCAGGGTGCATACACTGGTATGTAAAGTCAGACTGTTTGACCACTAGAAAGGAATGCAGAAAGTCAGTTATCAGATAACACTGAGCCAACACAGACGCAGTGACTCAGGGCTGTATCAGCGCAATTTACAACTGAACTTGACCTACTGAGAAAAGAAACGTCACAAAATGTAGAAAGAGCAGGCTGAAAGTACACATTTAAATACAATGAAATACTATGCTTGCTCAATGCTTCATGCAATCAAAATATGAGTAATGTATGTACTGTGCACTCAGAGAGGATAAAAACAGGTAGAACTCGACAGAGCAGAGCAGTAGTGGAGCTGATGATGTCACTCTACTTGAGGAAGTGGTTTTCGGATGGTGCTGAGTGGTTAACCTCAGCATTTCAATTCAACACCACCACAATATCCCAGCGTGTTTAGCTCATCTTTACCGTGATGCACACCAGAGGAGCATTCAGTCTTCTCTTGATTTTGCTGCTTTTGCTGAGAGTTAATCAAGACGTGTGATGTGGTTTGTGTGAGTGAACTGGTGAAGTGTGAGGAACTTAGTTAGTGTCGAGCAGATCGGAAGCCAATCGATTGAGAATCATGTCGTTATGCTCATGCTACACACAAATCAATAAAGAGCAGAAATGATTGTAAATGATCCATGAGCACTGGAAATGATCAAGGGCTTTGTGAGGGCTCTTTTCTGTTAACTTCTGCTGTGAAAGGCAATTACTTAATGATCTTAAGATATAAACAATAGGTCTCGACCGGATGATAAGATTTATATCAGCTGCAACAGTGAGAGACAATGAATGGTTACAATTTAATTGTAAATGTGGCCTGTGGGAATGCACTGCAGGTTCACATGTGGTGGGAAATCTTCAGTACACAACTGGGAGTCAAAACAGCTGGTCTGCACAAAGCCAATCCACTGAATGAGATGAGTGAGTCCAATCACAACAAAGATTGAATGGTACAAAACATGCAGACCAAAGTTAGCGGTGTACTTTGATTAGCTTTGGCTTAGAAAGAGACGATAGGTGTCAGAAAAACACTGAAAGGTGGTGTGGCCGCACACTGGAGAAGTCGTGCGCATTGGTGGCGCTGTCAACCAGAACGATGGATAGGACTGCATAAATTCATATTGATTAAGAGAGTACATCAGCTGTGACAAGATAGATACCTGATCCATGTTAGAAGACCATTAGCTGTGCCAATGGAGCAGCATATCCGACAAGTGTCATGAAAACACATTTGTCAGAATTACTTAGAGCTATGGCCAAACAAAGAGTGAGAGGACACCTCGGCAGAGACAGTAATCATTCTGTTTGGCAGTGGGGCCATTATGCTGTACAGCGCTGTGTCTGATGGATTGATTGATGCGTCCAGGGCTCCATGAGAGGTGAGAGCAGAGGCTCAGATAGACCTGTGCTGGCAGTGGCTCTGCTCCCAGAGTCCTGTGTAGTTTACAAGTGATTCACAGCCAGCTGTAAGTTAGCCACGAGCTGCTGGCGTGACACGGACCTGTCTTTCCATGGCCCATTACTTCTCTACTGGTCACACATTATGACAGGCAGCCCTGGGGCTGTCAGCAGCAGCAAAGCACACACTACAGGACATTGCCATCTGATCACTCATTAAATATTGTCAGCAACAATGACATTCCTTCATGCCAAAAACATGAACTTACAATGAGTAGTTCCAATCACGTCCACTGTAATGCACCAGATACTGCAGGAATCTTATAGACCAAATACAAAATCAAACACAACAAAACAGCTTTAAGTAAAAATTGTGGATTTGAACTACAGCGGCACACTAAACTATCAAAGATTAAAGAGATTAAAACACAAAAGATCAACATACACACAGCTAAAACGTTAAAGACATGATCTCAGATGGCAGATGATTTATTGTGAGGAGAAACTAAGACAGCACATCATTACACACATTCACCATCCTAGCCCACTAGAACACAGCCAACAACGGGCAAAAATGTCTCCAAACGCTAAAGATATGTAACAATAATAAAGTCCATCTTTTTTGCTTACAGACTGACTTTCAAAACCACATTGTGAACTCTATCAGTAATGGTTGAATATTTGTCAAAAAGACAGGAGTACATTATACTTCAAATTCCCTAATGATTACTACAATAGAACCTAAGGTAACATTGCAAAAACCATACCATTGGCAAAGATCCAAATAAAACAATTGTCTGTGACGTGCAACAGGGGTTACATGAATACACAGAGGGAGTCTTATCAGGAGTTAAGCCCTAATTGTCCTTGCCTCCCACCGCTGCCTGTAAACTCCTGTGGATTCAGGATGCAATACAAATGTACTGTCTAGCTAGTTTTCCAACTGCGAGGGCTCTAGCGCATTAGCCTCTATGCTCCACAATACACCATGACTGACAGCTGCCCTCAAGTACGCTGCCCGGGGGAAAGAAGGAGGGGAGAGCTTTTCCTCCACAGGAAGCCCTCAAATCACTATCATCTTGTCTAATTCACTGCAGTTTAGGTTGTGCACTTACTCTGGAGACTAACCACCTGCTTCTATCTGAGCTGGACTGACAGTGCTGAGCAAACACAGGATCCCAAAAAGTCTGAGCACTTTGTATAGGCACAAGAGTAATGAAGAGGCGGAGATGGAGTGTGTGATCGAGAGCAAGAGACTTAGGAAAGCCCTCATTAACACAGCTCTTTTACTTGGAGAGGCACGGAGAGGACAAGCAATTATTTCCCTCCAGGAGGAGGAGGGAATGCCGATGAGGAGTGTATTATTCCACATCAGCAGAGCATAGAACATTTAATAGCACTCTGGTCACATTAATGCAACATACAGTACAGATAGAAGTCTTTTGTGTTTGTTGACGTAAACACAGACAGAGAGATAGAGATGTTCTTTTCACACCAGACGCACGAGACTTTCACAGCCTCAAGCTCGTCTTAAATACAACATGTGAGCTTGCCCGTCGTGTCCTCCTCCTTCTGTAGCTGCAGTGTTGATGTATGACATGTGTCGACACAGGCATCATGTCCAGATCCGACATGTGATGGCCTCTCTGCGTGCATCTCTCACATTGAAGAACTGAGTGGCTCCGGGCTCTCAGCCGACAGCTACAGACTGTCTATTCCTGCTCCATACGGCTCGGCAACGTGAGAAAAAGAGAAAATCTGCCATGGGCAAAAATGCACATGTCAAAACAGCATGTCTATAGAATCAATGGGAAGCAGGCTCTTCTTCTTAGTCACATGTACAGTACCAAAGGAGTCGAGTTGTCAAAAGTCAGAAATCAGATACTGCTCAACACTGCAAACTGGTGTTTCACTCGGGGAAAAGGATTAGTGCTAAAAAATTAGATTTTTTATAATTAGAAATACAAAAAAAAACATTTAGCAATTATTGTAGTATCAAAATTGGTATCGAGAATATTGAGAATAGTTCTTAGTATCAAAATTGAGTTTGAGTATGGTTAGAACAAAACAATAAAGTAAACATACTTTTAATATGTGGGCAATGTAGTTGATAAAAGGATCCAATCACAGTGCTACTTAAATGATAGTCTAAAGAGTGCAGGGACATTGATGCTCTACAAACATTATTGTAGCTAAACTGTGCACAAAACCAGCTCCAACAGAACGCAGAGCATGGCAGGTAACTCTTCATCTCATTTAAAGTGCATGTGACAGTCAGGTTAGATCATTTTTTCAATAATAACACAGTGAACATGATATATTTACGATTTCACCAAACATCTTGCTTGTTTTCACTTAGACTGGCTATTTTTATGAAGTTTGTAGTTGTATTTTGTCCAGCAAATATGACTTATATTGAGAGGAGACCACAACTGTTTCTAGCAACCACATCGTACATGTGGGCCGCCCAATAACACAGATGTTGTGATTGGACAAATGATAATATTCTGTAACACTTAAATAACTGCTTAAACTCCCAGGAAACTGTGTTATTTGCGTGTAAATTGTCTTTGTATTTTGGAACTTTTTGACGACGCATGTAGAGGAATTCTGTTTTAGAACTTACAACTTTTATTTGTCAATTTCTTCAAAATATGCAACTTAACTGCTGTAAAACTCTGATAAATATTTACCACAAAGACTATCACACCAAACTAAGTCAAAATAAGAAAAAAGTGATAATTTGTCATATGGGCTTTCAGCTGTCCACCTGCGGCATTCTCCTGTCATCAGCCTCTCTTACAGTGTAGGTCTTAAGGACCTAATGGTGCTATCATTAACCCTCACTTTAACTCTTCAGCAGCAAAGAAATCAAGACTTTACATGACTGCGGTTTACAGCTGTTAATTAACAAACAATAACAAATTAAGTAATAATGTGCGCAGACTGCCAAATGATTGTGTTAACAAGGTAAAACAAGTTAATCACAACTTCTAAATAATAAGCAATAATCGTCAACTAACTTAGTAATCAAATAATCGTTTAATGAACTTTACACAAACCACAAAACATGAAAAATATTTTAAAATAAATATTGAATGATGTTCTGAAGAAGTATCTCTAAAGCTTCACACACATTCAGTCACACAGTCAAATTTCATAAAAAAAACAACAACAACAAATAAATAAAATGCATAAAAGATTAAACAATGATCATCAAAAATAGTTAAGTTGCAGCATTCTCATTTCATGCTATGCACCTTATGCTATCTCCAGGTCAAAATGCATCTTTGGTGACTTATCTACTCAAGCTACAATTGAGCAAATCCAAGCAAAAGAGTGTGCTCTCACTGTCCCCACGCATCTTCCAAAAACTTTTGCCCAGGTGCACTTTAAACACACCTCTCTTTTTAAGCAACTTTCGCAAGTGAATCCTTTGAACACTTTTAATTTGCTTCACAAATCATCCACCCTTGTTTCCAAATAAAACTCCACTCCTTCACAGCAGGCCATTGTGACTGACAAGGTAAACAGAAGGCAAACAAACCCAAAGTGAAAAAACCTGACACTGGATAGACAAAGTCATATTTGGTTACTGGCTGTATTTCCTGAGTGTGTTCAACTGTAAGGGAATACAGCTTTTAAGTAACACTCACCATTTGTTTTACCATCAGAGAGCATCAACACTTCAGGGAATACAATCTAAATGTTTAATTACAGTGTACACATGGTCTGCCCTCTGTGTTCTTCCCCATGCATGGGCGATAGTGGTGGTCTCTGCTGGGTCATGATGTGCTATGCTCTGCCTCATCCCCCGGAGAGTCGTGGCTGAGTGAACACATCTCCCTCACCGCCGTGCGTACAGCCCCTCCGCTGCGACCTCTGTTCTATTCTGTAAAATGTCAGTGCAACTCTGTCCCCCGATGCTCCTGTCTCTGTCCTCAGAATATGTGAAACTGCACAACTCGCTCTTCCTTGTCCTCGGGTGACTGCAGGAGATTCCTTTTGCTTACTCACCATCAAGATTTTTAGAGGGAGGAGCCTTATTTAACCAGCTCTCAGCATTGCAGCTTCTGTCACAATGCCAGATAGGTTACTGAATTAAATCATTCACTCAATGCAAAATCCCATGTAGTAATTAAGAACTTTTTAATCCGCTAATTAACATGTGCAGATTAGAGCCTGCTGCTCACACCGTGTGTGTTCCAGTAGATGGAGATACTACTGGATAAGCAGAGGAGAAAAAGGAGGTCTGACTCTGCAGTGAGGTCAGCAGAGGACAAAGAGCATACCTATTACGTATCACCACATTATTTACTTTGACTGTGGTGGGCTCTGTGGATTATAATGGGGCTATCCAGTGTTTCCTCTGCACTCATCTTGGCCGCCACAGCAAAATGTTTCCTTTAAACTTGTTTACTAACACTACAGGGCAGTGAAATGAGCGTGTCTGTTGTATTAGACATGCTTTGTCACACGTGTAATAGGACTGGACGATAAAACGATAATAATGTCTATCACGAAATTGAAAAATTTCGACGAAATGACTTCAATATCGTCTGCACTCTCTTAAATGCATATTCTTGATCATTGACCGTTATTCAACCACTATTTTGTTTTCATAGTAGCTTATTTTTGTAATTATTACTGACAAGTCCACAAAAGCAGAAAAACTAGGATCGCCACGGCAGTTATAATGTTACGCAGCGTCCCTGAACTCATCCTCACGCTACCAACCAACACGTGTGTATCAAAACAAACATGGCTCAGGGAGGGTGCTCTATTAAAGAAAGACTTTTTAACAATGTGGACCTGGACAGAAGTGTGCAGGATGCGTACAGGAGGTGTGGAGCGGTGTTTGTGGGACTGGAATCAGGACTTGGAAAAACTTGTCCGTCACAGAGCACTGCGATAATACTTTGGATGCACCGTTTCTGTTTGGATGTTTTCTTTTCTTCATGTCCACAATGGACAGAAGAGGAGTCGCTTGAACGAGACAGAGGTGAGCAAAGTAACTTTATAAGTTGTCCAAAATACGCAGTAGAGCATCATGATTTCCTCTTATCGAACACAATACGTGCCGGGGACGAGTCCGTGCGTAACAGCTACTCTTGAATATAGGCTACTTTAGCTCTTATTCTTTCATCTATCGGGTACAACTTTAGTTTCAAATAGCTTGACAGAAATGCTACTGTAAATGCGTAAGTGTTTTGTCCTATACAGGTGTTTGGCTTCTTTCAGTGTTTGTCCGGCAGATCAGTAATTAAAACTTATGGTGCTGGTTGTTTTAAATGTTCGTATGTGACAGTGCCAATTTTGTTGTGGTGTTTGGCTGTGTGCATTTGTTCGTGAGGCTGTGACACAGCAAACATGATGCCACGGTGTGTCTCATGACAGTCGCTTCCTAAATGTGTATTTGTGCTGTATAGTTGATAGTACATATCTCCAGTGCTTTTATTGTCACAAGTTTACACATTTATTACACATTTGTGTATCTTAAAAGTGTAAATAAAGTGAGAGGAGGCAGCGTGGCGGCTCAGGGGTGAGTGAGCGGAGAAAGAGAAAAGTGTGACGTTTTGATAAATTAATAACATTTTTAACAATAAATTTCACTAACAATGTTCTATCATGAATAAGCATTTTTTGTATCTATAATTGTGTGTGAAATTACCAGAAAAAAATAGCAAATTCTTTAGCAGTTTTAGCCTGATTAGTCGGCAGACGATAATATCATCAATAGTGAAAAATGGATATCGCCCAACCCTAACGTTTAATACGGCAAACTTAATTAAAACATAGTTAAGTAGTTTTTGTTCACTGGAGGACACATAGGCTACACACACATAGGCTTACACACACAGATGAGCATACACACAGAGGAGGAGAAACTTACAAAGCTGCAGTGAGATCATGACGAGACAAAGCTGAGATTACCAGAATATGAACGCTCCTTATAAACACTTTAGTAGGTAGTTTGCTTTGTTGAGATTGTTGTTAGCAAGGGCTAGCTCCATCTTATAAGTGTCAAAGGGTCAGAAAAAAAATTTGCTATTCACTTTGATAATCAAAAAAAAAAAAAGATAGGCATTACCTTAATACATGCCCCATCCGTCCATGAACTGGCTCACAATACAACTTCATTGTTACTCAGCTTCAATTTGCATTGAATTCCACAGAAGGGTACGGGTAATTACATGTCCTCAGTGAAGTAGGGACTCGACACAATTCTTTTGTATCAAATTATAGTCTCATTGCTAAGTATATGAATAAGTATCCGTTTGACTCAATCCATTTGCCAAAAGAGGCTCCTAAATGGTTAAGCTTTTGGCTTTGTTGGATAATTGCTATGATCACGTATTGATCTTTCTAGTCTTTAAAAAAATGCAGTAAGAAATCACGAGGAAGACGATAGCATGACACGCTATTTTTAAACAGAACTTAATAAAGGTTTTATGCAAGAAGATATAAGTAATGTTTAAGCCTGTCACTCTTCTTACAAAGCCACTTTTTGTGACAGAAATTTTTCAATGAGCAAGAAGACCAGTTGGAAGCTCCTCCACAAACGCTTGACAGCAGAGAACAGAGAGAAGATAAAGCGGAGCTACCCCAAGACTTCCTCTTATCGTCTCCATCAATCACCTTTAGAGGTCTGCTAATGTTTTTTTTTTTCTTTTTACCTCTGGGGCCCAGGCTGCCGCTACAAAGCAAACTCGGGGAGACCTACTTGGTGTTGTGTTCACGAATTGCTCGTGTTCAGAAACATTTAAATATGATAGCTCACACCAGAGGGGTGCCATGTCAAGTCTGCTCCAATTACCACAAAAGCAGTTGTGAATGCTGTGAATAATGCTGAAGGCCGGGCATATCAATGAAGAGTTTCTGCAAGGTTAGGTGAAGGAATCAGTTTCTTGTTTAGGAGTCAGCACAGCCCATCCAGGATTTGGCCTTCTTGTGGCTCATGTTACATTGGTGCGCAACAGAATAGGTCACACAGTTCATTAGACTGCAGCAGAGGACAGGGGCCCTCTCTGTGCATGCTGATGCCACGGCTGTAGCTCTGACCTCGTTAAAAACATTCTTAACACAAATCTCTCCAGTCACATAGTCACTATAGGGCAACTTCAGCTGAGTAGGAGAAATGGCAGCACTAGTATTGCTGCACATTACTTGCATATGGTGCTTAACCACCTGTAGCAAAAGGCAGATCTTGAAATAATCAGTGCAATGGGACCATAATACTGAACTGTAGCAGCTGATTGCCACTTGTGCAGCTGTGACAGCGGAGGCTGGAATGAATAGCTGTAGTACTGTCCAAAAGTGACTTCTTATGGAGCTTTCAGGCAGAAAGCCATCACTACAGTCATTATTTTCAACAGTTTCTTTCCTCAGACAGAGTTCGGCACTTTCACATCAGTTGTGTTTGATTGTTGTTTGTGAGGACAGTGTGCAAGATTAAAAGAGCTCCAGTCGGTGAGAGAAGATGAAAACCACGACAGAGTATTTGTATGGGACCTCAGGGGAGCCACAGAATGTTTCACATTTAATTGGACAGTGAAGAGGCTTGTTCCAAGCTCATGATTATGTTGGGTTCATGCAGGAATTGATGCAAGTCTGTGCTTTGATAAAGAATAAAAGTTGATTGATCCTCACCGAAATTCTGTTTTTACTTGTGGTAATCTGTTACCCTGGTCAACTATCAGCTTAGCAGAACTTCACAGCAGCAGCTGCTGTGTTATGAATGAGGAGAGGCTTTTGTGGACACCAACTGTGTGATGCATAAAACAGTGAGCAGTCTGCAATGTTTGCTAGGGCAAACAGCATTGTGCCTTTCACCGTCAGCCAACAACATGAGGAAATAGTACATTGTTTTTACAAGAAGGATGTTGTAAAATCTTTCCTCATCAAAACGAAACCTGCAAGTCACCTGGACCTAGAAAAACAAAACTGTCTTTTGACATTCAATAATGATCTCCAGGAAGAAAAAAGCTCCTGCCATCTTTGCAATTCAGTCTTCACAAAGTCATTAAAAGTTGTGCAACTCATGGCCACAGTCTATTTGACAGTGAGGGTCAGTGACATCTTCTGAGGTGATAACAGCACATATCTGCCCTTTGTCCCGAAACACGTGCAAACTGAAAACAGGCTCAGAACAGTCAGGAAGTGAGTTTGTGGAGCTTCATGGGCACAGCCTCAATAGCCCCTGCCTCCACATAAAGACAACAAGAGTGATCCAAATCGAACTTCAAAGTTGAGACTGAAGTGGAGTGAGTAATTAGCAAACACACATGTCCTGGAGCGCGTGGCCGACTCCACTACAGACCGAGATGAAAGCAGGAAACAGAGCCGCACAGTGCTTTAAATGTGATTCATTTAGCTGAGAGCACGGCGCTTCATCCCATACTCCAAATGAAATACATCAAACAGCGAAGCACAGACAGCTAATTAGTGCTCATTAGAATAAGAGGCTGTCCCCAACTAAACAATCACATTAATCAAAGGTTAACTACTTGGATCAAACAGGAGCGCGTGACAACCTCTCCGCTGATGTCACGTGGTTCCATTTACCAAATAGAGGGTGCTGGGCCGTTGCCAGAGCAGCGTGGTCGGATGCCTGCGCTGCACCGAGCTTTTCCTGCTGCTCTCTTCTTACGCACGGAGCTGTTTGAGAAGAGAGGGGGAGGGGAGCTGTGCAATTAAGATCGCTCTCACTGCTTCAAACACTCAAACACATGCCAGCAATAGCAACGTACCACAGGACAAGCCAAAATAGCTTAAGACAAATGTTGATGATGATTCATGAGACCAGTTCTACAGGTTGGAACCTGACAGCAAAAAGGATATTTCTCTTATTTCTCATTTGTCCATTGGTCTGTATGCGAGGTCAGTTTATTATAAAGAAAAGAGAGCTGGTATAAAATATTATATACTCTAACATGATTGGAGATGTTAAGGCAGTAAGCATTGGTACTCATTCAAAAATGTGTATTTCCAGGCAGCATAATGCTGAACAATGTTTGATAATGGCTGAAGTGCAGCATAAACAATATTAAAGTGATTTATAAAGTGAACAGTTTGGCACAATAAGTTCAGTTGCATAAAAACAAACATGATGCTTTTCTTTAATTAATTAAATTGGATAAACATTTTTCAACATGTGCTTACTTAAATACACTTTATTTTCTTACGATAATCTTATTGTCAAACATTTAGTTTGCGATAACAAATCATTCTGATGGCTCATATTGCAATATATTGTGCTATTTGAGTTTTCAGTAAAATAGGTTGTGTTTGTGTGACATCAGCCTAGGTAAATAAACATTTAAATAGTAACAATGAATAGTTTAAATGCCGCTTATTAGTTTAATCCAAAAGGATTAGTCATTTGCTAATAGAAATCTCCAGAAATTATTTTAGATCGTTCATTGCAAAGTATATTTAAGAGGAAAAACAAGCTTTTGCCCAACATCTGGTCTCATGACATCATCACTTTCTAGAACATGAATATAACTCATTAAAAAGACTTATCAAAGTGTACAAAGCCCTGTAAGTAGTTTCATTATTGACACATCAAATGATCAGAACAACAAATATAAAACTGAGCCCAATGCAAAAAAAAAAAAATGCCATCTAGATATTTGACAGGCAACAAGTGACATTTTCACTTTTACTTTCTACAAACCTCAGTCCAAATCTGCGCTAGACACTGACCACATCAAAAGCGCCTCACCCAGTGGCACTGCGACGCCAGGCTGGTGCCAAACTGTGCATGTAAACACACTGACAGAGTCCTGACTCCCTGCGGCGAAGCGGAGGTGTCAGCGCCAGACGTTGTGAAGAAAAGTGGCAGCGGGAAAGGTTAGAATGAAGGGGACTCCACCACCGCACAGCCACAAGTGACTCATTCATCTCTCCATCTCGTCACGCAGTTGATGACATATAAACGCTCTACTTATCAGCAAAAACATTACCCAGAACAAGAGAAAAGAGGAGGAGGAGGAGGCAGCGAACAGACATGACTGAAGGGAATCCCGCTGTGATATTAACAGCCACTTCATCAGTTTCCCAGAAGAAGCTCCTTTCTGCTGACTAACTACGTTCTACGACGTGGAGACCATTTCTTATAAATGTTACTGAGTGATTAAAGTAGTGCGGGAGCTGTCAGAAGATTACTTATTGACAGGAGGAGTAATGGTATTATAATACACATGACTGAAGGCAAGTCACAATAAAACAAGTGTAGCGCTATGCAGTTAGTCAAATTGTTCAGGCTGGTTCCAATTGTCAATGATAACCTGGCTTTGTCTTTTAATCGTCTACAGTCAATCAAAAATGGTCTAAAGTCAAAACTGCCAATGATTGTCTAAAGTCAGTAAAAACATGTGATTTATTTACATTCAGGAAATGTATAACAAGAGAAATTTGGCTTGTTTATATTTACAAATAAAAGATGTAAACCATTACTACAGCTGCAACAAATATATTCCTATTCAGTGAATGTATTGATTGTTCCTGGCATTCACCAATTAGTTGTTTAAGATGTCAAAAATTATGTGCGTGTTCAAAAAAAAAAAAGAGACAGGCAACACTCCATCAAAGACAGTAAATCTATAAGTTCTCTCTGTCATTACAAACCTTCCACCACAATAAGGGTAATTCTTTCCAAAAAGTTCCACTCTGGTGCATATAGTAAGTTGAAGAGCAAAGTACACGCTGCTCACACTTGGCAGTGGAAGTGCACTCCGACAGGTGACGTATGCCTTCACCCGGGTTGACTTCATGGGAACGCAATAAAACTGTGGCTCCGCTGATACACCAGAGCTGTGCAGACATATGAAGTACAGTCCTCCACCCACCCCTCCTTCCGTCTTTTCCTCTGGATATGTAGCAGACAGCCCACCTAGACGAAGGCACCCCAAATGCCAGTCGCATAAAAGATGGCAAACTCGAGCTAACCCACACAACAACAGCAGCAGCAGCGGTGGCAGCTGGAGGAGGAGAGGGGCTGCTCATCAACAAGTCCCTGCGTTCAGCCTTTGACAAACAGGCTGTCGATCAAAGTTGTCATTGCCACGAATTGCGATGCTACGGTGCTGCAACCAAATAACAGAGCCAAGCCAAGCCAGGGAGAGGAGAGAAAAGGAGAAGAGAAGAAGAGGAGAGGAAGAGTGAGGCGGATAGACAGGGGCAGTTACCTTGTGGATGTGCCCTTCCTCACATCGCAGATGCTGCATTTAAACGCCTCGGCAGTGTTCCTGAAGGTGCACACGCTACAGTCCCAGTATCCGTCATCCACCGCCTGTTTGGCTTGTCGTTTTGGCCTTAATAAAGAAAAAGAGATGTTAAGGTCAAGTTTTGAATAGCACTCATCATCAATTAACAATGATTTGATTGAGACACAAAGCAACGCTAAATGCACACAGGGGTCACTGATACAGTGACTACAGTGGTTGACATGATTAAAACACAAGTCTGTCACAGTACAGTCTCTTGGTTAGTAAAACTGGCACACAGAGTAGAGACAGTCCACACGCCTGTGTCTGTGCGACTGCTAAGGCTAGCACCAGCCACAGCGGGCTACAATCATCGGCATCGAGGCTTAGCATGTCGGCTAACTAAACCAATATCAAACGGTGTCCATTTCGACAATGTCCCTCCAAAAGGGTTCATGGGGACGGAAGAACGTTTCAGAGAGTGCCAGGCGTCTTCTCTGAAACATTTCCCTTTGTCTGTGAAGTGACTGTGCTGTAGGAGAAGCCGCCATAGTGACTGCACTGTTCTAGCTTAGCTGTGAACGAAGGAAAAGCAGCGCGATGTGAGCGAGCGCAGCGGAGCCAAAGACCGAGGCACTAACGGCAGCAACGGGCAATAACCGACAACGAGGGTTCCCTTTACCTGGTAGGGCTCTTTTTGTCGCCCATGGTGAAGACTAGTCCACAAAAATCAGAAGAAAAGGGGGCCTCCTTCAATTGTCAGTGAGTGTAGTAGAATCCAGCTCTCGCCGCCGCTGAGGCTGTTGGCAGAAGCAGACAGGCTCCACTCAGCGCTGCTCCGAGGCTCGGCACAGCGACTGACTGCACCGCACCACGTGCTCGAGCTCAGCCAATCACAGCGCGCAGCGCTTTAAAAGTCTGGATGGAAATTTGGTTGCTATTTTAATATCTGCGAGAGGTATGACAGACCTCGTATCACCCCGCACTCTCACTGAATACACTGTTTCAAAACTGTGGTGCAAATGTAGGCCTACAAAAAAAATGATTGAACTTGCAGACTGCAGCCTGTAGCCTTCAGCTGTAATTTAACTTTAGCTTTTGGGAAATAAAATCAGTGTTTGTCATGCATTAGATGTGATGATCAAAAGTACAATTTCCGTTGAGGCATAATTGTCTTATGGCTGTAAGCTACTTAAAATTCTTACTGGATGATCTGTGCAGGCTTAAATTCTAACAGGAATAGGAATAATGCTTGAGGCTGTATTGGAGCGATTGCCTGCTACAGAGTGCATCCCAATTGTCAATGAGCATAATGCAAACAGTGACCTACTGTAATTAATTGCTTTGCTTGCCAATAGATTTGCAGTTATAGGCAAAAATAGTGACCATGAATATAAAAGAAAATATCAACTATTTTCATCTGCCATTTTAGAATATTGTGTCACATCATGAGCATATAGAAATTACTTAGCCTACTACATGAAGTGTTCACTGTTATAGGCCTATTGGAATGTGATGGACTGACCAGTGTCCCTTCTCTGTGTCTAGGATGTGGCACTCAGTGGGGGAAACCAAACGTGAATTATGCTGGCTCATTAGGTGCACCCCACAGCTCAGGGTCCTATTGTGACTCCCATGCAGTCTCTTCAGGATGATAATCCATGTCTCCACCCAGTCATTACCTCTGCTTAGGCCACTGCACGCCACTCTAATTGAGCCTGGTTGCGATGGCCCACTGATAAATGTATCCCATGTCAAAACAACATTAAGCCCTCCTTCAGAGCTCCTGTCATTATTCCCTGCATGGGAAAAAAATAGGGTCTACTTTTTTTTTGTCTTTTTGCAAAGCTATATTGAATTTACATAGTATTCAGTGAAGCCCACTTGTAGTCCTTTGTTGATTAAAGAATTCTTAGAGCTACTCGTTTAGAATGAGTGCAAAATACTCAAACTGGTTAAATCTTTGATAGAGGTTGAGGAGCTAACTGCACATCAAATGTCTACATATTCTACCTTATTGGTAAACCTTCAGATCATTCATACCCTTGACCAAGCCACTTAGACAGCTTTGTAAAATTAATATATTTGTGCTGTCTCATTTTGTCAGACAATACAAACATCACTCATTTCAGTACATTTCATTTCAATACTTGTATTTAGATGCAGAATCCTAAATATCAACCGTAGCTAAAATGTATTTTGTAATTCAATAGCCCACTTAGAGTATGTATTTATAACTGATTAGATGAGGCACATAGTATTGAATCCTAAACTGCATGATCAAGTACCACATGAGTTTTTTTGTATAAATGATTGATTTGTCTTTCTCATGTACACAACAAAACATGCTGCATTGCAAATTGTTATGTGCTGATCTGTTTTCTCATGAGATAGTTTACTGTAAAAGCAAAACGGCATGTGTAAAAAGCAGACTTCTGCAGGCTGTCCTTGCTGTTAACAAGCTTTATATTAAATCAAATTTGTAATGCAGCGCCATGTGACACTTTAAATGGAGAACTTTAGGTGTTAGCAAACTAAACAGTCATATCTGTAAACAAACAAAAAAAAAGTATATGCCAAAGAGTCTGTGAAAGTAAGGAATGAATTAGAAAGGCCTAAACATCCACTTCCCCTTTCCAGTTAGAAAATTACACACAAATACACCAGCTTTAATTAAACTTACCAAAGCAAATTGTCATCCACCTAGGCACTTTAAAAGCCAGGGCAATCGAGACATAAAACCTCTCCACTTTGATTGTGAGTTGTTTGAGAGCCTCCTATACTGCATTGAAAATCCTTCACCTGAAAAGCAAACATGAAAGTGAAGCGAGAGTTCAAGGGCTGTTGTGTGCCTATTTAGAGATTAGACCAATTGAGAAACCAAAAGTCATTCAACCTGTGAAAAAAAAGTATATGTTAAAGGCATTTGAACATTTTGGAAGTCCAATCATGGTGTTCTATGAATGAATGATTTATTTATATGGCAC
This sequence comes from Mugilogobius chulae, assembly GCA_038363315.1. Taxonomy (NCBI): domain Eukaryota; kingdom Metazoa; phylum Chordata; class Actinopteri; order Gobiiformes; family Gobiidae; genus Mugilogobius; species Mugilogobius chulae. Next base: position 31,469,148 of record CM076402.1, on the reverse strand, counting down.
ATTTACACTGACAGATGTCTTTCAACACCTCACTTTGTGATGGCAAGCAGCCCTGGAGCAGCTCAGTAGAAGTGGATTACCTGAACAACTGGTGCCTCAACCTCTGACCACAACCACAAAGTATTTCCTAACATAATACTGGTTGATGAGGAAACAGGAGTGCTTAGAAGAAACCATCCAAACATAAGAAGGCACATGCAAACTCCACATTTGAACATACAACCTTCTTTCTGTGAAGTGAGAGCACTATTCGCACTGCCATCAATGCCTGGGATCCAGAGCCCACACTTTTGCAAAGAGTGGGTTTGGTCACCACCAAAGAGTGGGTCTGGTTACCAAGCTGCCTGCCTGTGCCGGAATTTTTTCAGGGAAACATACAACAAGAAGCGCTCCCATACATTTCATATCAGTTCAGTTGGCATTCAAATATCTTACAGCTTGTGCAAAGAAGCATCTTGTTAGATCTGCAGTGCCTCTTTCCCAATGGCATCAATGAAACGAGGTAGTGAGATGGATGGAAAGACTCTTTAATAATGGAGATTGCTCTCTTCAGGCAGCGCTTCCTGTAGATCTCCTCCAAGGATGGGAAAGGAGCCCCTACAATTTTGCCTGCAGTCTTGACAATCCTATTTAGTAGTGTCGTAGTACTCGAGACCGGTCTTGGCCTCGAGACCGGTCTCGAGACCGTTTTTAAAGGTCTTGGTCTCGTCTCGGACTCGAGCGTTCCAGGACTTGGCCTCGTCTCGGACTCGAGCGTTCCAGGACTTGGTCTTGGTCTTGGTCTCGAGCGCTCCAGGACTCGGTCTTGGTCTAGGACGCTCTGGGACTTGGTCATTTTGGAGCGGAACGGCAAGCTTAGTGCCTCGTGCAGGCAGCCCCAGGCTCATTTCACTTACACGTGGGTCAGATCGTGCACACAGCACGCCAAAGCGCCGAGCAGCCACGCGCCCCGAGGCCCAGCCAAAGCCGCTCGTCAACCCAAAATACGCTCCAAGCTTTCCCGCTGGAGACTCCATCAAGCAACCCGCTCACCGAGGGCGCGCGCCTCAAGCTCACGCGTGAGGTTTGTTTAGGTCATTACCTGTGTTCGGTCCTCCACTTCTCGTTCCTCCTCACGCTGCCAGCCTCCGCCGCTGTTCATTTCTCCCGTTGGCTTCACTTCTGTCCGTGCGCGCTCGCGGTCCTCGTGCACTGTGTGACCCCAGCGCTGCGCTTTCACTTTGTTTGCGAGTCGAGTCAAGAGAGATCCAATTCTGTGACATCCGTGACAAACAAAATTATCCTACTCTTCTCCCACGGCTGAGGTTTACGTGCAGATGCGGTGCGTGGATGGCCCGGGACAGATACCAGTGTGCAGAGGAGCTGAGGACACGGGGTTTGTGGGAATCCCGTGTCAAACTATATTTTTAAACAAATAACCCTGCACTTAAGCCAGACATTTTACAATGTTTGTGCTTTATAACATAACTATCCATTTCCCATCATAATGTCTTATTTAAAAACAAATAGCCTACTGAAAGCATCTCATTGCAGTTGTGGAAGCTTTTCAATTCTGGCTGTGGCCAAACAATACATGATCAGAATTCTCTAAATGTACACAGTGTCTAAATGAGTAGAACCCTCACAACCTGTGATGATCAGTTTAGGCTACTTTTAATATTTGTGCAAATAATAATAAAACCTTTAGAGTAGAGCTACTGAACATTTCTAATGTAAAGATCAGTTGTGCAGCCCTGTTACTGCTGCTTTTCCTTTCACAAAGTAACCTATGTATAGTTATTTTAACATTTTTATTTTTTGTTAGTTTTTCTGCTTTGCTTTTTTAGCCAACATACAATTTGTAGCAAAATAAATTAATGGATTATAAAATAAAATAACATTGCATAGTCAATTATATTTAATTGAGCAATAAAAAATGTCAATTATCAATTTACGACCAGTGCTCTAAAGGTTTCCCTGTGCCCCTAAACTGAATCAGTTACAGTGCTTCCTGTGAAAAAAATTAGTATGGAGCCCAGACTTTCAGTTTGTTAATAACATTTTTTATACTGTTGAACTCTGTCCTATGGTTTATTCTTGAACAATGTTTATCTCTGGCACAGTCATAATTTTTAAACTGGTCTTGGCCTGGTCTCGATCGGTCTTGGTCTTGGTCTTGGTCTTGGTCTCGACACTTTGTGGTCTTGGTCTTGGTCTCGACATTTGTGGTCTTGGTCTTGTCTCGGTCTCGAGATCTTGTGGTCTCGGGCAAGTCTTGGTCTCGATTAGTGCGGTCTTGACTACTACACTACTATTTAGCATGTGTTGTTCATAAGCTCTGCAGCTCCCAAACCACGATGTGAAGCCATGAGTTAGAAGACTTTCAATTGTGCCTTCATAAAATGTAACAAGATAAGGAGAAGGGATTCCTGCCTTCTTAAGTTTTCGAAAAGGATGAAAATGCTTTTGAGCTTTTTTAACTACCCCAGTGGTGTTGTTACAGGAGAAGGACAGGTCATCAGCTAAGTGAACACCCAGGAACTTCACACTATTAACCCTCTCAACTGCAACACCATCTATGCAGATGCAAATCAAGTATGGATCTAGGCAACGACTGAAGGTCTCAACAGCACATGGAAAACAGTAGTTGAAGTTACAGAGAAAAGACGAAAAACTTCAGAACAAGGACAGTGGTTTACACAATGGCCTGCCGTGAAACCTGAAATTGGACTTCGCTCTGATGTCACGATAGCTGTCTTGGTAGTCCGCAGCTTGGTTCTACAAAAATGCGTGTCAATATGCAACGTGAAGAGCAAAGCATTTTGCATTTCCTGCTATGTTGTTGTTGCTATAGTAGATATAAGGCACCCATCTTGATTTATTCAGTTCAATTCTTGCACAACAAGATACCTCATGATTTTGTAGGCATTGACTCTGGAGGAACAGAAAAGGAAGAAGAAGCGGGGGTACAGGGGTACAACAATCACAAGAACAGCAAATGTTTTCAAATTTCTATTGAAATTTTCAAATATATCTTTAAATTTGGTAAATGTTTGGGCAGAACATCCACAAGCACTGTTCCAATTGTAGTGTGGGCGTCCAGGCATGACTAACTTCATGTGGAGGAGCAAGACTGTGACGCGTCCCACTTAGTGACAAAGGCAGCAGCGTCACTGTGGGGGCAAAAATAAACTGTGTAATTAGTAGGCACAGGAGGGAAGACAGTGTGTGTGGATTCAAAGACCTTCAGACTAAATTCAGATCCAAATGATGACTGTAAGCAGTTGACAATTTCATAAACACTGGCATATTGATTGGGGAATGCAATTGGGGACTTGAAAGATGATTAATCACAAGTCACTTTTGCACAGGTGGATGGGAGCCAGATTGCGCGTGTATAGCGGGATGTCTCCAGTGCCTTTTTAACAGACAAATCTCCCCAACACTTGCTGTCGACGCATCTCCCCCAGGCTGTTTGGTCTCTGCATTTTGATGTGTTTTTCTGTTAAGTGGATGGGGTTGCTCTGTATTCATCAGTCAGGTTTTGAGTTAGCATCTGAATTATACTGTACAATGCATATACTTGACGGTTTCTTGTACATTTGTTCAGACAGATAGAAAATATCTCTTTTATGGCTACATTTGTATATTTCTGTACGTATTTGTCAGGTGCTTTGTGCAAAATTTTTAGCTGTATAGGTTCAAACCAATAACCTAAACTGTAAAATGTTCTTATGTAGCAGTTAATGAGGATGAAAGAATGACAAATATAGATTTTCATGGGCATTTATTCCATCCAAACTTGGCTAAACCTTTGTGAAAGTTCTGCATTTTACCACTTAAAATTCCACTGCATTGGGCACTTGTAAAGATGTCATCTGGAGGATTTGGTGCAGAGACAGAGTTCATTCTTTGAAACCATGCACCAGGCTCCAAGAATGATGTGTTCCTCCTCAGCTCAGTTGTCTATTTTAAAAAGGTATAAAGAGTTTTCTCTGCTGAAAGCTACATTAGTCACTGAGTGCTGCCAGAGTCCTGATGAGGACATGCAAGTTTCTCGTTCATTCTCCAAACACTCCACTGGCTCCTGATAACCTTTTGCACTGAATACAAACTGTGTCTATACTTATTCATCAGTGCATCCACAGGAACAAGTGCCAATATATATTTCAGACCTGTTCAAATGAAAGGACAACTAATGATGTATTATGTGCATTCTTGTTTTTTTAAGCATGCTCTTGAGAATCTTTACTTTGGCATCCTTTTAGAGAAAACAAGTTGTACATGACAGGCATGTGTTTCTTACATCAAGGATTGAGTTAGAGCTCCATCTACATCTCCATTTCTAAATGAAATAGGGGAAATAATCAAATCTTTCCTGATATGTTAATGCTGCAGAAATGCTCAGAACAAATATGGATGATTTATGGACTTATAAAGAGTGCAGAATATCTCACAAATCTATGTTTTCTAAGACTCATAAGCAGAAGTCCAGCTGTGTTTTTGATGGGCAAGCAAAAAAAAAAAAAAAAAAAAAACAATAAGAAAACTGTACAAAAAGTGTGTATAGTAATCTTTCATGCATGTATTTTCATGTTAATGCATATGTTCTGAAGTATATATTTTTATTGGTCAACTGTGACTTATAGCATCATTTACTATGTCTTGCATTCTATGTCATTTAGAGCTGTACAATATTAAAGATTTTTTTAACCAATTAATTAGTTTGTTACTTCATTCATGTATCACTGTACTTTTTGACATTTTGCTCTTGGTTAGGAGTGATGCTGCTTTTGTCCTTTGCTGAACAGGAACAATTAGTGTGTTCATATATTTTCAGATTTTACACTATTACCATAAAATGATAATTAGACAATCTTAATCTCACATGTTTTCGAGTGAACTAACCCAGCTCATTGTGCAATGACTGTATTATATTTTGATTCAGTTAAAGTCCCTCAGCGCTTGGATTGAAGAATGGATTTCTTCAAATGGATAATCTTTGGTCTATTTTATGGATTAGCAGATAGCTCATTGTCCACACTCCATCTTATACACAGTCATAATTTGTGTTTGTCCCCAACTTTTACCATTTTCCTCCACACAGAAGCATGATTTGAGACATAGTTGAAATGGCACATGCCTGAGCCTGATACACCATAACCCATTCTCGTACATAATGTGTGCTTCCAAAATGTTTGCCAACACTTGTTTGATTCCACAACTCAAAAGTTGATTAGATTACCCATCTAACTAAAATGCAGAAAAATAGTCATTAAATGAATCCAAAATATGTTTTGATTCATTGTTTAAGAATTTGCCAGGAAAATATAGACCCAATTGCCTTTTTTAATCCAGGACCAATCAGATTCAGTTTGTATTCTAAACTTACAAATAAAAAATACCCTAAAAACTTTAAAAGTACTTCGAATGTGCTCTGCCTTGAATTTTTTAATTTATTGCAGGGCCCTAAAACTTATTTTGGGGGGCAATAGGCATGTATTTCATCTCAATCCATCTTATAACCTTGTTTTTTGGGGAGCTCAGTGTTGGTAGGAAGTTACCAGTGGTCAAGTCTCCGTGGAGTTTGTGGTTTGTGTGAGGAAGTGGGGATGCAACTCGTGGGGATTTAGGGAAAGATGTGGTGGAGGAGGGGCAGGGTATTGGATAGAGAACAGCGTTTCCTTTGGCAAATGGAATGTCTTCATGCATGTTCCTGTTTGCAGAGGCTGCACACGCTCTCATGAGTTGGCAGGAAACCAAAGGCTGTCTCTCGATGGGCAGATAAGCTGTAATCTAATTTTTTAGTTTTATCATCTGGCCAAGTATGATGGTTTAATAAATAAACAAACAACAAAGTAAATAAATAAATAAATAATAAATAAATAAATAAATAATAAATAATAAATAAATAAATAAATAAATAAAACATGGTTAATAAAAAATAAATACTTACATTAAAAAAACAACAACATATTTTAAAGTTTTTGGAGCGTCCTAATGATTCACCATAATTTACACTACTTTCAACAATATAGCATAGCTCTCTTCCTGGTTTGAGTGAAAAAAAATAATTGAGATGGACAATACAAATAAATTTTCTCTTGAATAGATGCACTAAATATAAACATAAATAGATCAATAAAGACATAAAAACTACATAAGCGGCTTCGGTATTGTAACCAAATAATGAAAGCCACATTATGAACTTTTTCGGTTCATGAAAAAGTTTAATTTTTAACTTAACTCAGCTAAAACACTGTCACATTTTTTGTCTTTTTAAATGTATCTTAAATATTGTTCATAAATGTGTCTAAATTTGTGTCAGTGAGCACTTCTCTTTTGATGAGATAATCCATCTCACTTCACAGGTGTGGCATGTCAAGTTGCTGATTAGACAGCATGAGCATTGGGTTGGCCTCAAGAAAAGGACACTTTGACTTATGCAACACAATGGCACCAATGTTGCAAAATGTGAGTGACTGCATAATGTTTCAGGTGTTTCAAAGAATTCAAAGGTACTGTAAGTGTTGTGTTTGTATATTCTTTCAGTATTTATTGTAGTTGGAATTTTATAATAGCGGCGGCATTAGTTGACAATAATTGTAATGTTTGCACTTTGTGGGACACTATGTAATACCTTTATGCTTTCCAATCATTCAAATAATATTGGGTTCAGGCTTTCAAAAATAACTCTCTCTCTCAATGGTATCTTTGTAAGTTTTTGCCCATGGAATGTTCGCTAGGAAAATCCAGTTATTTGTGTAGTATAAAAAATCAGATTGGTCACTGCAACAAGGTACTACAGTTTGCTCTTAATAATTAAGATTTTTTTTTCCGAGTGGTTCTAATTGGCAAATATTGGCCTTCCAGGGATCTACAACGACTAAAACAAGGCTTCTTATGAGGAAAAAAAAATGAAGAAGATATCAAAAGCAACGGAAAAACATGCTGGAAATCTGCAGGATCAATGAGCAAAGCACAAATCTCTTTTATCTTATCTATTCTATCTTAATCTAACAATGGCTGACTAACTTAATAAGATGGGCTTGTTAAGCTACAATGCTTGAGTAGTGGCAGTGAAGTGGACTGTTCGATAGGGTAGACGTGCAGAATGTCAGGGAGCGAGAGAGAGAGAAGGGGGTGGGCAGTGGGGGCGGTGGGCTATAAGCGAAGGTAGATTATCCCACGAGCTCTAGCCTTTGAGACCAAAATCTTTCGGCTCACTCAGCAGCCGTAGAGAGTTTCAATAGATCTGGGGCAGCCTTCGCAAAGGCCAGCGCCAACAAAAGGCCCTGCAAACTGAGAATGTGCAGCGTATAGCGGAGGCACAGCCCAATCTCACGCTTTGTTAACTCCCCAACACTGCACTCAAGTTGTCGCCGACATGGCAGTTGATTAAAAACGTGACAGCTCTACACCTCTGACTGAAGCAGATGGACATGAATGAAGTGAGAATATCACGACTCTCATCTAAGCTCCAGGCTCCAGACAGAGTCTAAGTTTAGTCAGACAGAGCTTAACAGAAGACTGAGCAAATGAGGCCTGTAAGTGACTGGTGTGTGATCACTGCACTTATCAACCTCCTGAAATGAGAAGTATTAGACCTAACCCTAACCCTGTTTCTTCTTTAATCAATAATTTGACCTTGTTACGCTGAGTTCTATATATTTGACCCATCATCCTCCAAAGCCTGAAAACAGTGTGGACTGACAAAGCACCAGAAGTTATTAAAGCTGACTTAGATAAAGGCAACTGAAGCTGGACAATTGTTTATTAAGCATAAACCAAGACATTTTTGGGCTTTTGTTTGCTAAATTGTTCTAATCTGTGAAATATAAACAGAAGCTTGTGCTTCTGTTTTGCTTTCTTATGGTCCATTGCATTTTGGAGAGCTTTAATTTATGTTTAAATTTTGTGCCAAAATTGCTCTGCTACAATGCTGGATCCTGCATACATTACAATGCATTTACTAAAATAGGAGCAGGGACCATATGAGAACTTTAGGAATGGCAAAAAAGTGTTTTGTTCACAGGGAAAAAGAGATTACAAAAGAGATTACTCAACTATGCACGAATTGCTCTAAGTGCAACATCTTAAATATATTTTTTTGTTTGTTTATCTTTTCAAACTATGAGAAATAGTCAAATGAGGCACTAAATGACACTTTGGGATGAGAGCTGATAATGTTATGCGTATCAGTCACAGATATACCTCAAAGTAGAATGATTACCTGATTTGTTCATTGTAGTGAATTGATCTAAATTGGTTTAGATATAAACAGGTCGTTCCGGTTCAAAACTCAGAATTGGAATTTGTAGAGTAATCACAAGTAGAAAAGTGGGTGGGGATAGGTGGCAGGTGAAAAGTATTTTCTAAGCACTTGAGGATTGGCTGGACAACACAAGCTTATACTTAAACATGCACAAATCAAACAGATGAGTGATGATGAGAGAACATTGTCATAACATTGTTACAAACTTAACAATGAGTTGGGAAGTTTTAACTACCCCTTTGTACAGTTTAGCATTAGACACCTTAGCATTAAACAAGAAGGGCAAAAGACTAACAACACCTGATTTTGCATATTAGGTCATCTTTAAAACAAAACGTATTAACCCAGAAGTCAAGCTGGCAGTACATTTCATTTCTTCCCTGGGAACGCTTCCATCACTTTCACACAGCTGAACTCACAAAAGCCTCAATTACAAGTCAAGCCACACTTGCATGCACACAGTATTGAAACAGTCCAAAACGGTACTGAAGCCTGAAAAATGTAAGGAATTGCTATGACACACAATACGATGTGAGTGGCTGGCCGTCCATGTCTGCCGCCAGTCTGGAGTAATTCCCACAAGTGCACACACGCAGTCCACAGGAGGATAAATCACCCTCCACAGGCATGGTCTGAGCATGTTTATGGCACTGTGACTGAATCCAGCAGTTTGGAACCTGTGAGGCCTATAGTCAATTTGGCTGATTAGTGTATCGACAGGCTCTCCCATTCGAACAGCGATCGATATGCTTGATTTGAGTCGCTCTGGATGTGTATGCACACTCTGTTAATATTTCAATTATGATTTCAGTTTGCTTCTTCATATCGCTTCACCTTACATCATGCATTCTGTGTCATAAAAAATGCTGTATCTGATTTTTACAGTCTTGCGAACAAACTAAAAACAACAGAACCATCAAATTTAAACTTTTCACAAAAGTCCTTAGTTTGACAACTTACCTAATGCATTCAAAGCCTACATATTAATCAGCACTGCAGTTCATAAGCCAGTTGCACAACTTTCATTGTCTTAGCAAGTTTTGTCGTCATGGAAAAGCAACAGCAGACTTCCTGGTTTGTGAGAATTAAAGGTGGAGTAGCTGATTTTCACACTGCAAACACAATTTAGGTTTGAAATCTGACCACTTTTTCTCCTTCAACACATTCTTAATATCGATATGTATTCATTTTGATTGCAATTTTTAAAGCTTACAAACATCTTTTTTACAACCATCAAAGTGAAACTGGAAAGGACCACCTAAGCTCAGCCAATCAGAGCGCAGCAGTTGGCCCCTGATTAGAACTAAAATACTTTATTATTCAATTCAGACAGTATTCAGAGTCTCATTTTATCACAATGTCTGCATTTATCTTCTGAAATCCAGCCTCACCGCTGCACCAGCGGATGAGTCTGGTGGCCCCTCGAGTCAACTGGATTCTAGGGAGCAAAGCTCACCTAACAGACACGGAGGAACCAATCAGAGAAGACATAAAGCTTCTACTGCGTAAGCTGTTGGATTTTCTCCGCTGTCATCTGCGTAAGGGTCCTTACCGCTCGAGCCGACTGCACTGCTTGACATCTGAGCACGACTATTGACGCGATGTCTTTTTGGTAATTTAAAACGGCATTTACCGGTGAATGGAACAACTCTCGGTTTTCCGGTGCGCCATGTTTTATCCTTCCGCGCGCCTAGATCCATGCGCGCTGCGCACAGCAGGACGTTGTTAGCAAAACCACGTGACTGAAATAAACGATTTTCATTGCACGGTACGATCTGGATTCGAAGAAACGCCTTGAGGGAGGCGACCAGACTGACATTTCTCTGTGTAAAAATCAGAGAAATGTCATTCTGGATCCCAGCAAGCATTTATCATCTACTTTTTAGTAGAAAACACAAACTTGACTAATATAGAGGTAAAAAAGTTAGCTACCCTAACTTTAAAAGTATGCCTATTATAATTAGGTTTCTCGCAAATAAATTATAGTGGTACAATATTTTTGCAGGGTCAATCTGATATAACGCTTTCCAAACATTCAACATTTTATGTGTTACTTCTTACTATATTGAATAACAATAATTGTCTAACTGGATCAGATAGGACTCTGACATTGCCATTGGATTTTAACCACATATAGAATGGAATAGAATTTTTGCAATTGTCCAACAAGATTGTGGCATTCTTCACTATAATAAATAATATATTCAATAGGATGTATGTGTAATCATTCTTTAAAATTAATTTATTGTCCAGTAGGACTCTAAAATTATTTTTATTGGATACTTACTGGATTATTGTTATATAATAGTGAAAAAATGTGTATTATTTTTATTTTTCAACCATAAAACTATATATCATCATATTCTCAGTTACATTGGTTATTTGGGCTCAGTCGATAAAACCTGTAAAACTTGATAGTAAATATAAATGTCTAACCACTGAAACAAAACACTGAACCTATGCATGGTGTGCATATGTGTCTATGTGTGAGTGAATGATTTGTAATGGTCCAGAATGAAGTTGGTGCAGAAAAGTAGTTACTTCTCACTTAGTCAGGCAGTTGTGACTAAACAGGGCAGACAACTAGGGCAGCTGAATGGAGCAACCAGACAATACATCCATCACCATACTGTGGGGTCGACTAAATGACCTTGATGCAGTCTTCACATGCAATTTCAGACACCCTTGGTTTTCATTATGGGAGAAATTATGATAGAACATAGGCTTAAAGATAAGTAAAAAGATGGGAGTATATAGTGTAGTATCAATATAATCCCATTATATTTGATTGTTTTAAGTAGCAGTGGTGAGTGGTTTGGTTTGGTTTGGCGTAGCACAGCAAAACAAACCAAAACCAACATGAAGATCTCATGTTAAACACAAGAGGGAAAAAAATGTGTAGGGAAAGTAAAAGAGGTCACAAAACACAGGTAAATCACATCCACAATTGACAATGAAAGGTCGGTAACTGTGTTGTTCAAGTCATGTATTTTGCTTGAGACATTTGACCCAACATTGACCACAAAGATGTATTATGAAATAAATCTAATCTAATTGTTCAGATTTTGAAAAGTAAACAACATAATGAGTCTGCTCAATTGATGGGTTCTTATTATAGGTTTATAAGATTATTTACTTCATTGGGTGTTTTTTTACATTTCACATTTGCAGATTTAGTTGAGTTTCTATTTGTTACAACACCGTTTTGTTTTGTTTTGTTTTTTTGTTGTATTTTGAGCTGACTGATTTTGCTGCTCATATAATATTTAGAATTGTACAGTTATTTTAAGTTAACATAAATCATGGGCTTAGGTAGCAGCACAAACTCTATGCCACTTTATACAACCCTTTTGTATATGATTTTTAATAGTGACAAATCTTACAAAAGAATGCAGCAAAAAAGGCTGAAAAGCATTGGTTTAAGAAAGTAAAATATTGAGGAGAGTGGTGATTCAGCAAGTGGATGAAAGCACTGACATTACAATGAAGATAGAGCAGCAGCGACGGATGTGTAATGTAATGTCGGTCCCAAATAGCCCAGGGAGACTTCAGAAGCAGATAGAAACTTGTGAGATGGAGCAAGATCAGAATAAATGCTTTTTCAATAACTTCCCCACAACCCAAAACCAACAGTAGCTCAACTCCGGCTCTACACACACAAGAACGAATCCTTTTCAGACAGGATACAGTATATCAGCAGCAGCAGCAGCAGCAGCAGCAGCAGCAGCAGGCACACTCGCTGGTCTCTTCTGTGATCTGCTGTAAGTGATGCCCATCCCCCTCTCTTACACTCTCTCTCTCTCTCTCTCTCTGTGCTGGCCGGCTGGTTGAGAAAGAGAAAACATCTGAGCACACACGCACATGAACGTCCTCAAATCTAAACATGTTTGTGTGCTGACAACAAACAAGAAGTGGATAACAAAGCATCAGATGTGCTCCGTCTTTCCAAACAAGAATGTTTCACAACACAATACTTTTGAATATACCCTTCCTAGTGTGTACATGTGGAAACTTTTGAAGAACAGTATACTTCAACAGCATTAAACCATGCCAGCAAAGTGTTGCTGCAGAAAAAAGTAGTAGATTGTTGTGGGGAAGTGAAAAACGGTGTGTGAAAATAGTCGATATACGTCATATACTGTATGTCTGATTTCAAATTTAGTTACTGTGATCTTTTCCTTTCCTCAGTTGTTGGTTCAGTTTTGTCAATTACAGAAGTAGGTGTCAAGTCTTAAACCTTTATTGCCAAATGATCAAAGACAGTATATTCTAATTGCAAATTTAAGTAGTTCTACCTCTGCCTTAATAACCTCAAGACACAGTTTGCCTCAAATCCATCTACACTGCCTTATGCCTCATGTTAAAAGAGCACTTCACAGACATGGGCCATTGATATGCTCCTATTCATTAGGATTGTTTTTCTAAGCCTAAAATGTTCCACATTATGGCATTAAACTTATCGCTCTAGGGCCTGATTTATCAAGCATTTGCTCATGTGCAAAACCGGTTAGGGGGAGCAAAACCTTGGCACAGATAATGTTTTTCTTTCACACAGACTGTGGTTCATATCTGTTTTGTTTAGTTTGTTGTATTTGTATCTTCCAATATTAAAGTTTCTGTATTGCTCATAAATAACAGATGATTTTTTTAATTTTTGCACCTGCAATTTAGCACCTGGCTTGATAAATCAGGCCCTATGTGTAAAGTAGAAAGTGCTGTTAGTTACATGTCAGAACTGTATACAGACGGGTCTGCAGAATAATGCATTGATGAGCAAGAAAACATCTGTATGTGATCCTTGAGTGTGATGGCATTCAGTGGAACATCTCACAAAAAACATCTCCATGGAAACAAGAAGATGGTTGATCAGAAAATGTGTGTTCAGTGCACTTTCAAATAGACTTATACGAGTGACTAACTTTATGCATATGACCACACAAATACTCTCGTGCAATATGAGTCTCTCTGTCAAAAAGGTTAAATGCTGGGCAGGTGTTTTAAAAAAAAAAGATTTATGATTTACGTTGTTGTGAGTGGCGTGCACATCTAAGTCTTATCTTCCGGTTTTCTGCCTGGGTTCTGGTTATCTGTGAATAAATCAGTGCTGTCTAAGCCATGTGTCTTAAGCCCTATTAACCATAATCACTTCTCCCGCTCAGCTTTGATTGTGCATTCAACACCAATAGCACTTTACAAATAACCATTTCTTATGTTGTTTCCAGGTCACGCCAACAACAATCATCCATCCATTGTCCTCTTTTCATTAAATCAATCCTCCTTTTCATTGCCTTCTGTTGTAGCGTTAGGAACAACTGGCTCCAGCCCCAGGGGAGAGCGTTCGAGCGGCCGCACCTGCAGCTTTGAGTGGCATCATTAGCAAAGGTCACATGTGCTCAGTGTGAAATGATACACAAATGCACTTCACATTGACTTGTTAATACACCTGCCTTCCTTTGCCTGGGGTGGTGCTTTGCCCTTTGCTGTCTCTCTGCCTGAGGGGAGGAGGAGAGAGAGCGAGAGGGAGAGAGCAAGGAGAGCGTGCCACCGTTTGATTTAATTAAGGAGCTGCTGATGGCACTTCACACATAGTTAAACAAGCATGTAAATAAAAACAGCATCGTTAACGAAGCGAACGGAAACACAAATCAATACAGGATGTTCTGAGCGCTCTGTGGCTTTCTGCGCCGCAAAGTCTCTCGCAGAGGACTTGTTCTTATCTCTGCTTTAGAGATGGAAAAGCTTAAGGCTGCTATAGGTAACGTAATATTATTAAGTTTATTCAAGCTGGTTATAATAATGTAATCATATTTTTAAAATGCAAGCGAATGTATAGATTTCAAAGTCAAGATAAGATAAGATAAGATATCCTTTATTTGTCCCACAATGGGGAAATTCCAGTGTTGCAACGCACATTTTAAAGGTGCATTGCGTAAGTTAAATGTTCAATATTACGATCTATCAAATTACCGTCCATTGGCACTTGCCTGGATGTGCGCCATGACGTTTTGTAAACTTACCGAGTTTGCCTCTGTAAGCGCAGACAGGCTCATAAATGTGAGTGGTGCGGGTCGCATTTTCCCGCGCTAGTCATCCTTCACTGGATTATCGTCATTATTTCTATTTATTTAGCAAAGCTCTCGGTTTTATACAATGGACGGCTGTTGTAAAGACTGTTTAATGAAAAATAAAATAAATAATCATTGGTAAATACTGCCATCTAGCTTCCGAACCCCCGTAACACACGGAAGAATTCAAAACAACTAGCCCACCGTAACGGCATGGCATGAAGCCGAGTGCAGGACCGAGGAGCACTTGGACATGTTTTTGAGAAAGAGGAATTGTGCTGGAGATCAATAAGAGGTTCATCTGGTGATTATTTTCATTAGAAGGTAAGACTCTCAGGCCTGTCCAAGTACATCGCACATTTAGACACAGATTTAGTAGCTTAGCGCTTAGCTGTTTGTCTTGGTAAGGTTTATGTTTTATTAGAGTAATAAATTGCCATTGAGCATTTAGTTTATGACAAATGAGGCCTGTAAAAAGCTTGTTTACAATTTTCTCTCACGCTAAAACAAAGCTTTTCCTCAAACTCTCAATAATCTTTTCTTGTGTAACTTTTGGAGTTTGTAAACTGATCATTCAGTCAAAAAGAACATAAAATAGCCAGCATTTACTTTTTCATACAAAAACCTTTGTCTTCTTAAGTCAGAAAACATTTAGCAGAAAATAACGATGTGTCAAAGAATCTTTTAAGCCTAAAATACGTCTTCAGCTGCTGATAGTAGGGTGGGTGCAGTGCCACAAAACGCCAAAGATGGCGCCCTTGTTCAAAACCTTTGCAACTTACGCCATGCTCCTTTAAGAACAGCAGGGAAAATAGAAACATGCAATCAAATAAGATAATAGAAATAAAATAGACTTAAAATATATATAAAGATACAAATATGGATGGATAAATACCATGTAGGCATTGTAAAGTATAAAGTTGGTTATAATTGATTTTTCATCATGCCATGCTGATTGAGGGTTTTTCCAATGTTGTTTTGTTAAAATCTTGAAATACTGAATTTTTAAGTGAGATGTATAAAGCAATTGCCAACTATATCTTGTAAAAACAGCACAATTTTAGGGAGCATTAAGCAATGTTTTTGTTCCAACTTTCAGATAGAAATGATCAATCTCTTTCAGCTTTTTTTCCACATATCTGTCTAAATCTGTGCACACTTCTCTTTTGCTGAGATAATCTACCTCACAGATGTGGTATATCAAGTTGCTGATTATAAAGGATAACCTGATGCTCTACACACCTGTGCTACATTCATTGCCCAAGGCTGACCACAATAAAAATGACACTTTGAAATATTCAGTTTTACTACACAGCACAATGGAAAACTATGAGGAAACCAAAGCTGTTGCCTCATCGAATGTTCATTTTTCTACCCTCATCTGTCTCCAAAAGAGTTTCAACCGAGGCCTAAAGCACCAAGAAAACACTTCGAGCATATTTAAAATTGATGGGAGTTTGAAACTGTGGTTGTAAACTGTTAAAGGTGTCTCATCATTCGGACATTTAGTCTATACACTTGATGACCTGACCAGTGACCACCGTCCACTGCACATTGCTGTCAAACTGAGTAGACTTAGAGCACTTTAAAGCTCTTATGCAGATCACTTTACAAGTCCGGCTTTAATCCTGAGACTTGAGAGAACTTTCACCTGACCTGACCTGACCTCTCCTCACATACCTTCATCCAAAAACACTGCAAACAACTTGTAATGGGGAAAAAAGCCTGTATTTTACACACTTCAAACTCATATAGACAATATTTACTTGGGCTCATTTCTGTTGTGTCTGGCCTGCTTCCTCCTGACATACATTCCTTGTTGTAGATTTGCACACTAAGCACATTTCTTTGTTTCAGGCTCCAGTTACAGAGGTATACACAGACATACACACATGCCCAAGCGGCTGTGAGCTGGTTGTCTTTCCACAAACACTCTCCACGGACTGGGCAGTAAGCTGTGTGAACTAAAAGCTGATGTGCCACAGCTGCTTGACTCCTAATGAAGCGCCACGGCTCAAATGACAGCACCTCTCACAATGTTATGACCACAAATGATTCTTGCATGTGGGAATGCAAAGGCAGAGAGATGAGATAGGTGCACCAATGAAAACTATTCTGCAAAAGGTGGGGGAACGCCTTACTAAAGGATCACTCACAAGTCTGATTTTTTCAAAATAGTTATTAAAATATTTAAAGCGACAGCATATTTTATATAGGTTATGTAGGTTCAGCCATATGGGTTTTAAGCTTGAGTTCAGCAATTCTTGAGAATCTATTGACGTCTCTCTTGCCATTAAGATTGCTTTTTTGGGCTGTGAACCACCAGTAATGCAAACCAATCACAGCACAGCATTGCAGTTTGAGTGGAAGATACAAATGAGGACCAAAACAAACGTGGTACTGCAACAGACATTTCCATCTAAAGCAGAAATACTGACTATTCTTGAGGTTTACAAGATGAACATGGGGAAAAAGGTCTGTTGTTTTCTCTCAACTAGATTTATCCAAAAATGTGTGTTCTTGTTTTTTCTTCTTCTTGTCACACTTCAGATCTTTGCCATAATTTTAGACCTTTTCCTGACAGCTTTCATTGCGACTTTCCATGTATATGTAAATAGAATCCATGTACCACGCATATCCATCTGGCATGAGTCACACAAATGTATAAGTCTTCTGAGTTCATATTGATCCTGCTCCAAAGGTATTCTAATTGAAACTTCCTAATATGTTGCCCACAGTACAGTAATGTATATGGATAGACAGTAACAAACCAAAGCATTTGACAGTTCTGAATCCAAGGTGACTACAGACCTCAAAAAGTTCGGTAACACTTTAGAATAACTACAAAAAATTTGACTTAATAA
Source organism: Mugilogobius chulae (assembly GCA_038363315.1). Lineage (NCBI taxonomy): Eukaryota > Metazoa > Chordata > Actinopteri > Gobiiformes > Gobiidae > Mugilogobius > Mugilogobius chulae. The sequence goes on along the minus strand of CM076402.1, from coordinate 31,451,965 downwards.
ATCATTAATAACTCCTTATCAAAGACTTAATTTATCATGAACAAATTATTAATTAACAGATGAAAAAGTTTATTAATGCTTAGTAACTACTTAACTACTCGAATCTTGCCCCCTAACCCTAAATCCTAACCATAGGTCCTTAGTTTATTAGTTACTAAGCATTAATAAACTTTTTCATTCATTAATTAATTGTTAATGAATAATTAATGTTTTATTTATGCTTTATTCATGGTTTACTAAGGCCAGTTAAGGTGTAGTTATTATAAAGTGGTACCAAAAGTTCAGCTGTGAGAGCAAATCTGACACAAGTAAACAAGTAAGGTTTCAACGTATCTCCTCAGGACCATTTTATCCAATTGAAATGGATGATTTAATGGAAATCAAAACATAACCCATTTTTTGACCAGGACCAAAATCCACACCTCTGTTTTCAGGAAGTCCGTCTTATTTCAACCCATCCACTGTCCCCTCAATTCCTTAGTTCCAAGCTGATTGCAAGTTCCCACTTCTATAGCAGCTTCTTTTTGGAAATTGTCTTTTCGTCTGTAGCTATAACTGTATTTTAATTGTCAGCTTTGATTTACATTATAAACTAATGCATTGCTACATCTTTATAATCTCATATTATTGTCAAATCATTACTTTCTGCTGTTTGATTTTTTTTTTTTTTATATTATATGCTTAGTCTTACATCCACAAATTGACTATATATTAAGCATCAAAACCTTCATACAAATCTTATATCTGCTGATCAAGTTTACTTTCTACATCAGAAAACAAAATGACAAAGGTCAAACTGAAACCGAGGATCTTGATAAAACACTTTCAGAGGTGAAGTCGCCTCAAATGGGTTGTCGTTTGTTTTGAAAGTGAAGTGTGAAGCTCATTATCAGTATTTGCTCAGTGTAATTAGCTGTGGGGTCAAAGGTGAGAGGAAGCTGCTGGCTGTGTGTAGAAGTTGTGATCTGTTCTTCATTAGTGAGTCTCAGTATGGTTTGACGGGCCGACTGCCAGGCTGCATGTGTGTGGAGTCACGCTGGTGTTGGCACTCAACTTGTTCTGTATGTTGTGTCCATGTCTCCCCTGTCTTCCCTCCTCCTGTCTGCCTCCTCCCCCCTGCAGAGAGCCGTCATGTCTGTCAGGCCCAACTCACTGACTCTTGTTTAGTTGAGCTGTTTGCTGTCACTCAAGGATCAGTTGAAGCAGGGATTGAAAAGAATATTTTTGCGCTATGTTAGAAACAAGGCTATGGCTGTTTGAAATGAAAGTGGTTCTAATTTGTGGTGGAAAGTCCAACAGTAAACAATGTTAGTTATCAAGAGTTTTGTTGGTTAAAGTCACTGTATAATTCTTACAAAAATTGAAAAAAAAAAAAAAAAAAAAAAAAAAAAAAACTCAAACTTGGACAATTTATCTTTCTGCCTCATCTCTGAAACTTTATTTGCACCAAGAAATTTGGGATGAACTGGCCAGTCAGGTTAAAAAAAAATATTTATATGTAATAAATTCAACACAATTTTTAGCTACATATATTTAGCTTTTTAAGAGGAATTTTCAAAACTCCCAAAAAGATGAAATTAGTCATTCAGGCTCATTTACCAGTCAGGTAAATGGGCCTGAGAACAGAGTTTAGAAACTCATTCAGCTTGAACTGTTTTGTGTTTTAGGGAAAACACGCTTAGCCAAAAATAATTAGTATTATTCATCCCTAACTTTACTGCTTCTTATATTTACTCTTTTCTCTGTGCAGAGATTGTTCTAATTAGAGACATTTAGGCAGCAAACAAAACTAACAGGTTTGAACAGTGTTAAAATGTAAAATTATAAACTACTTATGGTAAGACCTGGGCAATTTGCGGCAATTGACTTGTTTAATCCATCTGCTCACAAGGTTTTAGCACCAGTTATCATCATCATTAACTACCTCCTCTCTCTCTCTCTCTCTCTCTCTCTCTCTCTCTATGAAGAATGTGTCTGAAAGTATATGTCTTTGGTAAAAATCTGTGAAATATTTGATTAATAGCCTTTTCAGAAATGTTCTTATGACGATGTTAATTTTTACAATGATCCAGCTCTTGTCTGACATTAAATAGCCTATGACCCTAGGATAAATACTTCTCGCTTATGTTATGGGAAAAAAAGGTCTGTTTTCAGGGAAGACAAACTGCTCCTGTAGTTACTCACATAAATTATACACATTGAAGGAGAAACTATTCAAAAAATTGACTTTGAATATCTGACGTAGGTTTGAGTAATCTTGACTTGACCAAAAATTTGTGTGAAAATTACAATTACAAGAAGTCTACACATAGTCCTTCCACCACTGCTTATATTTTTTGGTTCATAATCATCTGCGCTGTTCTTTGTTGTGTGACCAATAAGAGTTAACCCAGACTGCTGCGCTGTCCTTGTGTCACCCCGCTCAGCCTCTAGTGCAAGCGCCAGTGACTATTTGCGGTTTTTCCAACACCAGTAAATCCTCCAGCGATGCTAACAGGCCACAGATGTGTGCCGACTGCAGTCTCCTGATGAGCACACAACACTACAGGCTGGGTGGGCCGTGCTTTATTGATTTTGTGTTGGACAGATTAGAGCGAGTTAGAATGCTTTGGGGGAGGGGCCGGGGGGAGGGTGGGGTGCTTTTTGAGCCTGGCTGTTGGCCGTCAGTAGATCGTAAAAATGTTCATCTGTCTGTCTAGGATAGCGTTTGTTTAATTTTTCTCTCTTCATCTAATCCACAGGTCTCAAACTCAAATGGAGCTGGGGTCAAAATGATCAAAGTCAGAGTTGGTTGAGGGCCACATTTTAAAATACAAGACTCACTATGTTATATTTTACATAAATAAGCTTATTAGGTAATGTAGCATGTTCTAATATGTCCACATCCATTGTTTTACATTTTACATCACACACATGTGATAAAGTAAATAAAAGTGGGTAACCAGGGTCCTGGAAATTTTTGACAAAACGAAAGTAATTTGTAGTATTCTAGTGCAAGTTTTGTAGTCACATCTCAACAGTATAATTAATTGGTGAGTTACTATCAATATTAATCAAAAAATATCCCGGGGGGCACATAAAATCATCTGAGGGTCGCATTTGGCCCCCGGGCCACCAGTTTGAGACCCCTGATCTATCACAGTTTTCATTTGGTTTGTTTGATGTGTTTGATTTTGGGTAGCAGTTGTAAAGTCTCCAAGCCCGGATTTAGAAGATTAGCAATAAGGTTGTGCAAATTACATCCCAGCTACCAGTGAGTGGCAAAAATCCCCGACTTCACTTTGGTCATAACAGTTGAATTAAATATTTACACTCAGAAGGTTAAGTAAGGCTCAGTTGCCCTTTGACTTTCACTCTATGTCACTAAAACACTTACAGGGTGAGGGCCTTTCTCATACGGGTTAAATGTAGATATGACTTTGGAGACTAATTTACTCCCAAATAGATGCATTTACAATATATATGCACCGGAGCAAAATAATTCCCTTTAAAAAGGGTACACTAACTTTAATACATGGTCAGTGAACAACAGTGACAACATTTAGTTTTGGCAATACTCAATTACTGTATGATAAAACAAAATACAAAATTGGATTATGTATTTTATGCAAAGAAGAAACATAAAGCCAATTAGTTCAGTTTCACTAGTAAATCTGAACATGTACACATACATGTACACATACTGTACATGTACATATTATATCTCAATCAAGAACGTTTGTGAATCAGAGGTCATGTGGGGAAGCAGGCCTTACACACTGGGATAAAATCTAACTAAGCGTAGTCCCGCAGAGCCCACGGCTATTCTGCACAACACAGGAGCCAGATAAAAAGGTCAAGGGTCAACTGGCTTTTTTGTTGAGGTAAATGGATTCCACACCTTATCAGCACTTACATGAGCGGCTCATTTCGTCTCCCCAAGTGCACAGCTTACACTGATGCAGCAATTTTTTTTCTGCAAACAATATCAGTGCTTCTTCTTTACTTTGATAAATCTGCAGTTTTCACATATGAATTCTGAACCAGAGCTGTTTTTTCATCTGAATGTGTGTGTATGTGGTTTGTCAAATTCACATTCATGAAACTGTTTAATTGAAAAGTGCACATTTGTGCATTTTTGGCGTGGTATATAGACACACAATTTGGTTTAGGACAAACAGGAAGTTTTATAAGTCTGAGTTAAGTCTGCACCTCGAAACTGGTTATGATTAAGATTGTGTTAGTATTCATGAATAATAACAAATCTTTACACCCATCATAGAAATGAACTGGGGCAACAATGCATGAAATACACACAAAAAATTGAAATTGTGTTCATATGACACGCTGTTTCAAACTTCGTAGCATAGACATGTAAATCTATGAGAACAGGTTGTCTCAGGAAGGTGGTTATATTAGCAGGAAAGATCCTCACAATATCATCCTGATCACTGTTTGTTGTTCTGTAGCTATCAGAAAGACCCAACTGGATCCTCAAGGTAAAAACCGGGAGTATGAGGGTGAGCTTCTACCCTAAGGCCATCAGACTGTTAAACCTGGCCCACTCATGAATTTCTCCTCTTGTATTACTGGAGTAATGTAATATATCTGTTTGTATTGTTGCTTGTCTATGTTCACTAGAAGGTACATGTGAACTTCATTGTATATTGTACTTGTTCATGTGTATTTGACAAATAAACTTAAATCTAAACATAATAATGTATTAACATTTTTGCTATTGAATACATGCATACATACACACATACTTCTTTTTCTATCTTAGTGAGGACATTCATAGGCATAATGTATTACCCAGCCCCTTACCCTAACCTTAACCATCCAAACTAACCCCCTAGCCCTAACCCTAGCCCTAGTCCTAACCTTAACCCAATTCTAACCCTAACTCTAAAACCTCATCTTGACCCTCAAACAGGCCAAAACAGGCCCTTCAGAAAGTGAGGACCGGCCAAAATGTCCTCACTTCCCAAAAATGTCCTCACTCTGTTGGTTAAAAACTCAAAAAAAAAAAAAAAAAAAACTCAAAACGGTTCTCACAAAGATGCCACAAAGCCATTTCAAATGAGTCACAAATGTCACATCAGCAAATCAATCAAAAATGGTAGATGAATGAATTCCTAAGTCTGACTCCTCCTGAGTAGACTAGTCACCAAGATCCTTGTTGTCCTGTTGTTGCCCTATTTGAAATTAAAACATAGGACAACTTTATCTTCATTTATAACATGACAGGGACAATGATACCCCCTGGATTTCTTGATAAGACTTTAGTCATTTTCTCCTGTCACTGTTACACGTCATTACTCTCCAGCAGACTCAATTGAAAAGAGGCTCCAGCTTCCACAGCTGTGCGACTGATATGCAAAAGCATGTAGGTCTATACTCGACAGTGATTTAGGTCTCCTCTGTGCCCTTAGAATCTCCCATTGTGTCTGGTTACCTGGAGCCTACAGCATGGCCCTGTGCTGATGCTGTGTGTCAGTTGGGAAGCACGTCGCTGCACACTGCACATGTAATCCACACCTCTGGAGCCTCAGAGCCAGGCGGAGGGTGAGAGTCGCGGGTGGCCTGTCTGTGTCAGGCTGATGAAGCGCCGCAGCGACACATGTGGAGCTCTGATTACACTCACATCCCCAGGGTAAAGCATAGCACCGGGATACAAGACTGTGGGGAGGAGAACAGCTGACATAAACAGATATACATGCTGGGAACTATATTAGAATGTATAGTATCTTCTTTTAAATGAGTTTTACTATTTGAAAAGGTTCTGTTGTTTTGGGGTAGTATAGCACAGAAAAAAAAAGCAAACCAAAATGTCATAGGTTAAAAACTTTTCATGTATAGCACAAAAACCTATAAATACCAATGACTTCAAAAATTAAGCTGTCACACTGAAGTATATTTTTATAGGATAGTTTTTCGTTTATTTGAGAAAGTTTCTGCCCTTGTCTGAACTTTTACCAAAGCAACAAAACAGAGGTAGGCTACTTCATCCACTCCACACTGATTACATTAACTTCACCTGGTCACATGCACACAAACGTTTGGTTCGGACATTGAAGCCCATTGGTGGCTGCCACCACAACACTATGGAAAAAGGCTTTTATTCACTGTAACCATTGGTCTTTTGAATGCATGTCAAGGAACATTATCTTGTGGTGTGCTGTTTTTGGTGTATCATCCTGGTACTGACTATTACACAAATCCCAGTGTGGCCTATTCTGCTCTGTAACTAATCTACCACTGATTACTGTTTCTGTGCTTCTGCCAAAGTTCTTCCCTATACAAGCAGTTTGACAGTTTGATGGAGATAACTCTTGTGTCTAACCACATGTTGTTGACACAAGCCTAAAGAGGTTTTATCTATCCACGCTGTATTTTAACTGCTTCTTCTGATTAAACAGTATTAGATCAACAAGAGAATAGTTCCTCCTCCCTAAAGACTTCAGTGAACCCTCCAGTATCATCTCCTACTCAAATATTAATTATGGTTGACAGTTGTTTGAGCAAGAATAACAGCTATGTTTGTGCAAAGAGCAGAAGTCGATAGCAGTGAAGATTGGAGTTGACACAATGTGTAAGCAGCCTCATTAAAACGTGTTTACCAGTGTAGAACCACAACAGCAGAGTATATGCCAGCTCTCATGTGCCGCGTGTTTCATAGATTCCCACATTAGTATTACTGATGTATAAATCCTCCGTGAGTCACTGTTTAAAAAAATAAAATTGCAGAATGAAGCAAAGCGTAGAGGGTCTATCACTATAAAATTTAAGGATTGGTGAAACAGGACGTCTTGTCCACTAAAGAATAAAGATTACTTAAAGCAGACCTAAGTAACATTTTGACTTTGTTAAATATCTTTGTGAGTCTTCGTGATGATGGTTACATAATGGGCATTTGAAGTGTGTGTCGCTTCTCTCCGCTGTCTCCGGCAGAACTATGACAACTGTAACCTTCCTCTCCCTTCCCTATGCAACACTTTCCCGACCTAAACTTCTCTCCTGAGAAACTCTGGTTCTTTTAGGTTATAGGTTTATTAGGACAAAGTACACTTACCTTGGGCAAAATGGCAGAGATGTGTGTAGCAGATTTTAGTTTTACAGCAAATTTCCCTCTGTAGTACGATGGTAAGCAGGAGGGTCCTGGGCTGTAAACGTGAAAAAATAAAATTTGGACTGCTAATTTTAAAATATACTGTATTAATAAATCAAAGGTGACATAGATACACTTATAGGTGCTGCTTATAGCCATGTTATTGTAGTATAGACAAAAAAATCACAATCTAGAAACTTACTTAGCAGTAGTTTTAGCTCAATACTTCAATTTAAAATATAACATAATTATCTTCATGTTGTCATATTACAAGTAGCAGAAAAAAAATTGTTCAGACTTATTTCTTCCTTTCAAAACTTACCACGCAGCAGAAGCAGCAACAACACAATAATTTGAAGCATCAAGTCTAATGGCGCAGGTTCAAAATGAGTTAGCAGGTGATTTAACCGTCTAGAGAGGGACCATGATAGTGATGACAAGCATAAGCCTCATCTGTCAACATTCTTCCACTAACACACAGCCAGTATTCATTTCTTTTGAGCTATTAGATAAAACCCGTCTATCATCGGAGACACACCACCGCATCACATTAGACTCTGAGGTTCATTAGCATATGCCAGTCATTTCAAGAGGAACCACCACAAAGCCCGAGCTGACAGACCACCTGTATTTTCGAGCAGCCTGCAGCAAGAAAGCACCCAACCAGCAGAGCCACCAAGAGATATGAGGTCACCGGAGACCCCCGAGAGCGCCTGATTCATTTCTACTTGAGGGCTATTAATCTTTTCAAGCAGCAGAATCACTTTGCCTCTCAGGGATGAAGAGGGGAGATTGAGTTTTCTATTACAATCAAGCAGAGAAAGAAGGTGCAGTGTGTGTGGCAGAGGAGATTGTGGTTACATTCTCCTTGCTTTGGCTAGTTAAAAAAAAAAAAAAAGTTGGCTAAAAGATTCATTTAGAATTTTACGGTGAGACGACACAATTTTTGTCTTGTGTTTTATAGAAATAAGGGTTTCTATGTGGGGAAAAAAAAAAAAAAAAAATTGATGTTTGCAGTTCATCCAGCAGGAATGATATTTATGTTTTAACTAATCATTCTGAGTTCTACATCATCAATCTGAACAGGCTGCCACTAAAAGCTGTGGGAAAGAACAAACAAAATGTCAAGCGAACATTTGAAGCTAATTGGTCAAAGTGTCACAACAGCGGAAAAAGCAGAGAAATACATTTTTGCTAAAGCTTTCTTTCAACAGACATATTTCTTGACAGATCATCTTGTGTTTATGATTGCATGTTTATCAAGAATCAAAACAATCCGTGCCCTGCTAAACTAGGCTGAAGTACGTGCTTTGGTGCTTCTGCCAAAGCTGCAATATTGCATATTGCATCTCACAGACAACTCCAGTTGCATTAGTGATGAGGTAATGTTAGAATAGGAAAAGAAACACAATAAACTCATTTTTGCATCATGTGTGCCTTTTGTTTAGAAATACACACTGACCCTTCACCTTTTTGATGTTCATAACAACATAAAGACAGCGCTTTCTGCATAAGGGATCCACCACATTAATCATACACACATTAGTCTTTGAGAGTTAGAGGTCATGATCTATGCCAGCAACAGCCCAATTAATCAAAGCTAAGTCAAATCAGAACATATAGTCCCCATTAACTACTGCCTTGTATCATTTATCTGGCACGTTCATTACACCAGACACCTTAAAAATGTGCGTCGAAACAAGGATTAATTGCAAAAAGAGAACTGCAAAGGATGAACCTGGAGCTACTTTAAAATGAAAAATAGCAACATAGCAAGGTGTCACTTAATCAATGTGGAACTATGGAACAGAACAGAGCAGCGCAGTCCTTAAGGGGGGGCTGCCTGGTCGCTATGTTCCCTGAACGGGGAAGGCGAGGGGGGAGGTTCAAATGGGCCAACTTCCTCAGAGTAACTCATCTCAGTAAAGGCATGATGGTGGCTCTAGCTCCCTGGTGGCTGCTCGGTGTGGAGTCTGTGTCCTCTCGGGAGGCGCTTAACAACATCATCTATCTCCATAACACAATTCTATGGACGCCAGCAGCACCATCCCCAGGAGCCATCATCATCACCAGTGGATCCTGCACTGATCGCTGACCTTCAGGAAATTGCCTGGAAAAGCCTAAACGTATGTGGCTGGGGATGTTTCACAACATTGTGGAAAAGCAATAGAGATCACAGAAAAGCATGCAGTGTGAAAGTTTTTCTAAAACTAACATGTTCTCATACAATACATGTATATACTATGCCATGGCATGAGATGACAGTGTTGAAATAGGGCTGACAAGGATTTATATCATGCAGGGCAAAGGCATGAAACACGTTAAAATAACAAACTTTACAGTTTCAGGGGGGAAAAATGGCTGATGGCAGAGTAGCAAGCTCTCCTGCCTCCAACAAACCAAATAAACACATACACATTATGGAAAGTCCTTCAGGTACAGTCCAGACAAAGGCAGGTAAGAAGATGTTTTTCAAAGGTTGCATTAGATGCAAAAGACGTAGTTCCATACAGTTACAATAAAGGCCAATTCATTCCAATAGCCTAATTTGAAAAAACAAAACAAAAAAAAACAACATACTCCAAAGAAAGCACCTGTAATGTATTTTGAAAACTTACAACTTTAACAATGAGTAGTTTGTGAATGTTTGTCATTGCTATGTTATGTCCACCTCAAAACAAAAGAAAACTAAAGAAAGCTAACAAAATTATCCAAATTCTTTGTGCATACAAAGTGTACAGGTAAGTTTTGCCTTTGGTCAATAACACTTTTGTTCCCTGGTCCTCTTGCTGTGGGATTTGCCAACACCTTTTTTCAAACTTGAATACATTTGTATTCAAGTTTGAATTGTAGCTTATTATCAGATCCCCAGTAGGACTGCAAAAAGTCCCTATTCCAAACTAAACTATACAGTAAAAAGGTGTCCAGCAGTAGTGTGTTGGAGACACAGCTGACTGGACTTGACCTGCCTGCTGCAGCCATGTGCTGAGCTGGATGTGTGCAGTTTGCAGTGTGGTACTCTGGGGTGCCCTTAACTCTCACACAAACTGGCCCTGCGCTGCCTCTACCACACACGCACTGCTCATCCATCTGCCTGATCCACGCTTCTCTGTTTGCTCTCTGTTGCCTCCTCCATGATATTGAGCTGTGTGTCTGTGTCAGCAGCGGCTCCTCCTCCATTCATGTCAAACGAATCAATCTCTCCCCGCGTGCCGAGTCTTTTCCACTTCAATCACGCTGCGGCTTTAAGGGAGTGCTTTTCCTTTCATTTAATAGGGAAAAAAGAACGCCTCTGTCCAAGCAGCTCTGCCAGACACTTGAGATGAATGACAAAGGCAAATGTTTTGTCAGCTTCTTGGAAAACCATTACAGCATTGATTGTCTGAAGCTAACACAAGTATATCAAGAGATTACAACTGTTCCTTTCTGACAATCAGAAAAATCCTCATGAAGTGTGAGCAGAATTAGATTGATATCGACGTAATGGAATGCCAAGAAATAACTCGACAAATTAAAAGCTGAAAAAAACAAAACAAAACATTAACTTCTATGTTGATGCAGTAGATTTAGTGAAGCTACACAGGCTTATAATATTATAATTACCCAACAATGTAACCCAAAATAATGTATTAAAATATTATCATTAAGTGAATTACTTAATAAATGATATGTCTAGAACTAATATTGAGCAGTACTTGCACAATTTATCAGGAAATGTGTAAACTGTGCTTCTTTTAAAAACACCCTTCTGATAACTCATCTCCATCGATAACTCTCGTCTATGTAATTTTCCTATTATCTTTGAAGTAAATAAAATCGTCAAGTTAACAGGTGAATTTGATTGGCTGAATCTAGTTGTCACTCAACCAGTTAGAGGTCATCATAATTCAAGTTACAAGTAATTACCTCAAGTCATAACATCCAAGTTACAAGTAAGCTCAAGTCAGGTAATTAGGGTCAAGTAAGTAAACTTTTGCCAAGTTTTTTTTAAACCAAATTGCATGACAAAAGCTGACCAAAATGTAGTCTCCCTTTAAACAGACAGCGGCATCAAACAAAGAAGTCGTAATTCCAAATAGGACAATTTAATAATAATAAAAAAAAAATCACAATTTTGCTAGAATAAATGAATACCAAAAATAGTCAATGGTAATTTTTGTGCTAGGTCCAAGATGCACAAGAGTCCACATACAAATATTTCAAATTCATGTTGAAGTAGGTAGCAAGTCTGTGGAATGTAAAAACTGAAAACACCCAAGCAACTCTAAAGCAACTTTAAAAATGGAGTTTTCTTGGAATATCTGCAAAAAAATCTTGTACAGATTCCCAGCATTCTTCTTCCAATTCTTCTCTAGTACCAAGCATTACTCTTGGTATTGGAGACGTCATCCTATTGGCTGCAGCTGGACTCTCTGTGATTGTCAGCTCTTCCAGCTCCTGAATCAACAATCAGGAGCCCACACAAGTATATCAAGAGATTACAACAGTTACTTACTGACGCTCAGCAAGATTCGCCTGAAAAGTGTGAGCAGGATTAGACTGATGTTGACGTAATAGGCTTCCAAGTAATAATTTATGCCAAATCAAATTATAGGATGAGACACAATGCATTTCTAGTTTGGTTATGTAGAAATTAGGCACAATGAAGGTTTATGGTGGCAAAAAAAGCTTAAAGAATGTAAAGAAAATTTACAGTATTTATTAATATATAATCATACTAGGGTTGTAACAATTACTGTACCAGTTGTTATTCATTGAAAAAATCATCAACTACAAGAAGACTTGCTAAGGGAGACATAATCTGTTTTTCTATGTATTTAGTAATAAATTCTGACATTCAATATGTAGATCAGTAATTTACATTCTGTTTACCGTAAAACACAAAATTAATCTAAAACAGTTTAGAAATATAAACAGGTCACTTGACTCCTGTTCCTACTTAGTTGTGGTATAATTCTCTTTAAAGTCAACCAAAAATGGCTACATAAAATTTCTGAACCCTACATGATTTATTTGGAATAGCACATTTTTGGGTAATACAGAAAAATGGACAAGGAGACGTGGTATTTAAAGATAGGAATTTTCTGAGCGCTCACGCATCCGCTGCAGGACAACCCAAGAATGATTACTCAAACGTATTAATAAATTCAAATACAACTGACTAAACTAATGAGACTGACAGGTTAGGAATAAAAAGTAGATTTTACATGTCCCCTTTAACAGGTCTAAGCGTAGCACCAAAGCATGTCGTACGATGCGAAAATAAGATTTATGACTCAAATAGAACAGCAACTGCACAAAAATTAAGCATTTTTAGAACTATATTAACATAATTTTGTCCATAAATATAGCTCCAGTTGGATTCTCAAATGGCGTCAAATTAGACAAAAATCTCCAAAAGGACAATTACTTGCTGCTTTAATCATGAAAAAAACCCAATGTCATCTTTGTACTACCGGTAAGTCCAAACAAGGTTCCACATAAAACAAATACATTCCTAGTTCATAGTTTTAAATTGAGCATTAGGGTCCAACAACCACAAAATAGAAAATACTCCAAGTCTTCTTACAAAAAGCGTTCTTACAGCATCCACCTTCCCAAAAAATGTTTTACTGCTAATCACTCTCTTCACTGCTATCCTGTACAATGCGCAGAAAATTCTTACACGGATTCACTTCGAGAAAATTCCCAGCATTCCCATTCTTTTCTAAAGCATTACTCTTGGTGTTGAGGCGTTCTCCTGTTGGCTGCGGCTGGAACGTGTCTCTTCTGTGATTGCCAGCTCCTCCAGCTCCTGAATCAGCTGTCGGGAGCAGTGTGCGGGTGCGGGCAGGGCAGTGGTTTCCTGGTTGGCTGTCAGAGGAGTGTTGAAGTTCCTCTGGGGGATGGTGCAGCCAGTGGAGGTGGAATGAGGGGGGCTGTGCTGACGTAACTCTCCTCCTCCTTTCTCGCGTGTGTCTGCACAGCCCGGGTCTTTGCTTTCAGACTCCTCGCTCTCACTCGACTCGCTGTTGTCACTGCTGCTGTTGCCGTGGGAGACAGGAGCCGAATTCTCCTCTTTTTGCACCAGGAACGCGGCTTTCTCCAGCTCCTCAAGCTCAAGATTCAAATGTTTTTTGTTTAAGAGAGTCTTTTGTAATACGCTGGCAAGGGTGTTCACCTTTTTGGACCTGCAAAGGATAAGAAATGGCTTTAGTATATTTTATGCCCTTAACAAAGTATGTATATGAGTCTGTGTACTGTACAATTTTAAGAGTACTTTGGTTTGCTACAAAGCTGTTGCCTGGGATCCAGAATGACATTTCTCTGTATTTTTACAGAGGAAAGTCAGTCTGGTCGCCCCACCTCCAAGGGCGTTTCCCTCGAAATATAGATCGTACCGTGCAATGAAAATCGTTTATTTCAGTCACGTGGTTTTTGCTAAACAACGTCCCTGCTGTGCGCAACGCGCATGGATCTAGGCAGCGCAGCGGAAGGATAAACAACATGGCTTACCGGAAAACCGAGAGTTTGTTCTATTCACCGGTAAAGGCCGTTTAATTTACCAAAAAGACATCGCGTCAATAGTCGTGTTCAAGATGGTCAAGGTCGTGCAGTCTGCTCGAGCCGGTAAGGACCCCCCCTTACCGGCAGATGACAGCGCGAGAGAAATCCCAACAGCTTACGGCACTAGAAGCTTTATGCTCTTCTCTGATTGGTTCCCTCCGCTGTCTGTTAGGTGAGCTTGGCTCCGCCCTAGAAATCCAGTTGACTCGAGGGCGACCAGACTCATCCGCTGGTACCAGGCCCGGCGTGGCTAATCGGGAGAGTCGGGAGACTTCCCGAAGGGCCGGGGACTTTGAGGGCCGGTGTGGCTCATGTCACACCGGCCACCGGTTGGACCAAGACGCAGAGACGTGTTGAAAGCACGAGGGTAGTCGCTCTAGAGCAGGGGTGGCGAACCCGAGGCTTGCGAGCCGCATGCGGCTATTGACCAATCAGAGTGCGGCTCTTTGGCTCATTCAGAACATTTGCGCCTCCACACATTCTCTCTCTTTCCCTCTCGCCGACATGAGGGAGAGAGCCGCATGTGCGTAAAGCTGCTGTGCTGTAACCTGGCTGATCCCGCCTAATGAAGCTAAAACATAGAAATCCTGAGCCCTGTGAGTGTTTTGAAGTCCACAGCGACACTCTACTACTCACAAGCGTTCAGACACTTTTTATTTCACAAAGATAGACCTCAGATTCACAGAGTTATGATTGTTTCGCCTTTACTGAAAATTGCCATCCATTTTAATGGGGCGGCGCGCGGAATTTGACGGGACGTTTCGAAGCATTTAATTCACTGTCCCAAGACACATGAGATATAAAAGTGATACTAAGCATGAGTTCAGACGTCTCATACAAGTTTAGTCTTGTTTTTAGAGTTTCTACAGCCCCAGCTCCACTGTCACTGCTGCGTAAAGGCTCCGTGCCTCTCCACGGTCTGCCCTGGGAAGAGCAGGGCCGGTTCAAAAAAAAAAAGAGGACCTTTGAAGGGGGGGCTCATCTAACATGAAAAATTTTAAATGACATTAGAATTTGATAATAATTATATTGTTAATTATAGTAAAATTACATCACATATCAATAAGAATATCACATCTAAAACTCACCAAAATGCAGGAAATTGCACAGAATTTTTAAAAATTCTCCTGGGGAGAATTCCCCAGACCCCCCTGAATTACATCAAAACCATGTTATATTAAAAAATAAAGATACAGTTGACTTTGCTGGGGCGCTATAACCCATTCAAAAGTAAAAAATATTAATATTCGCATACATTTACATTTTTATTTGTCAGAGGCTGTTCCATTAAAAATTTTCCCGGGCTGAAAATGAGTCCCACTCCGGCCCTGGCTGGTACAGCGGTGAGGCTGGATTCCCCAGGCAAACAAAGCTGTGCATTTGGGGCTTAAATAATAAAATATATATTAGGCTATATAGTTTACATGTTACATCTAATAATGTAAGTGCTTTTACCTGATACAAAGTAATAGACTTACACCCTCAGCCTGAGGCACATCCACACCAGAAGAGGCTGTCAAAAACTATTACAGCACACAGAAAGAAAAAAACACTACTTGAAAATAAATCATACATTAAAAAAACAATAATAGAAAAAAAAATACCTATATAAAAATTACCATCATTTGTCACTGCAATTTGGGTTATATTGCCATATTTACTGCAAGACTCTTAAAAGTATTAACATACAGAAATCAAGGACATACACAATGGAACCTAATGTCTTAAAGCTGTGGAACCTACCATCATTTTCAAAGTTTGTAACCTTTTTAATGCACATTTGCTTAAAATTTAGACTGATTTTCCATTAGATATATTTTACCTAAAGTGTAGCTTTGTAGGGGCAAATTTCAGCTTCATGGTTCAATAGAAATAAAAAACTAAAACCATATCTTTGAACATTCTTAATGGACTCATTAAAATAGACTCATGGAACTCAAAACTCATTGGTGCCATCAGCCATAACTGCTGATGCTGAACAAACACTAAGAGCTTGTTGAGCAGGTGTCATTGTCTACACATTAGTGTTTGTGAATGTCTTTTTGTGATGCGATGTTTATGTTGTAGCTGCTGGCTCCTCAGTCCAAGACAAATTTACTTCACGGGACAAAAAAGGGATTGATTTACATATGCTTTATGCCATGATGTGAAACAATAAAGGACAACTGAAGTATTTACTTTTTCGTGCAAACAGTAGGAGGCTCTCCTCTTGGCCAAACAATTGTCAATTTGTTGTCTGCTTTAAGTAAAGTTACAGATTTATTTGCAGGCTTAGGTTACAAGAATATCTAATTTACAAAAACATAATTTTAAGTTAATTCTTTTTATTTAGCTACAAATTAAATAAGATATACAAAAACTTTATTTATTTAGTTTTTTTTCCAAATCTAATTTGTCAACAAAAATGCATTTAATTCTGACTGTCCATTTTTCAGATTTTCCAGTATGTGCTATTTAACACCTTATTTTTACACGCAAACATTTATGTTTTATAGCTTTTAAGTGACTTTCCTATTCACCAGTAGTGTCTTGACAGCTGCGCTGTCCAAAGCTATTGCGATCAGAGAGGCAGCACTGGCCCAATTGCCATGGTGATTAGAAGCTGACCTCTTGGGGTCATCGTCTATTGAGATTTGGGGTGCACATATGTGGGCGGGGCATTTGTAAAGGGAGGAGGCATCTAGCTAAGCCCACTCTTCCGTTAAACTCTTCTCATTTTCACACTGCACCGACTGCCCTCTCAGGCCTAATTAACCCACTGCTGGGAACCTAGATGGCTTCTCATTACAGGCTCGTCCTAATGAGCTCCTGCTCTGGTGAGTCAAGTGTTTCTCAACGCAGTGTGTAGAGGGACCGGTATTCATTTAGATCCTCTTCAGAGGCCATGTAAACAGATCTTATAATGGTGGAGAACACATATGCATTCCATTCATTTGAAACAAAGTTTAGTTTTAGAACTGGACTGGCATTGGGGCACATTTGATCACATTAAACACTGTAGCTGCAACTAGTTTCCTGTTTTGTTCTGATGCAGTAACAGCTGCTGAATGGATGAAGACAACCAAATCACCACAAAGCACACACTGATATTCGTTTTGATTACAACATGAAAACTTCTGCAATGTCAAAATATTTGTTTTCATCCTGTGTTGCATTATTTTTTTTTCAGCATGATCTTATATTGATGATGGGAGAGTGTGGTTCTCAAGCAAAGGAGTGTACAACCTTTAACTGTTGGCTTGTTTGCTGGGGAGTTAAAGTGAAACACAGCAAATAATCATGGACCAGACTCACTCTTTGCAAAGTGTGGGTTCTGAATTCCAGACAGCTGTATTGGCCCAATTTAAAACAAATTATGGAAGAACAGCAACTTTATTCACCAAAAAATAAATACTGTATATCAAAATATTAACTAACTTGCTAGTAAATATTAAAACATAATGATAGCATAAATGTCTTGAAACATTGCACATAGTTTAGTTTCACTTCAGTGTCTCTGCTCCAGTGCTCACGTGTGCCTTGACTGTGACTCCACAAAGCACTACTTTTATAGTAACATGTTTTATTATGCAGTTATCAAAATGTGAGCATTAATAACCAAGGAGCACCAAGAGCTAGTACCCAAGAAATAGTGGTCTAAAGTTCTGTATCCAGCGCAGGTGTGTATACGAGAATCCAAATTAAAGGCATTTCGATGTGAATTGTCAAGATGCAAAAAGGGAAAAAAAAAATGCTAGGAAAAAAAGCCACTGTGTGAACATGATCCTATTCAGGATGTTCAGGTAGTCAGCTACTCTCCTTCTTTGGCTCATTCAAGATGATGTATTAGCTTTGTAGTTGGGACCATTATGAAAAAAGCTGGTGCATGCTAGAAACATACTTTCAAAACACCACAGCATGTGAAGAAAACTTGGCATAAATGATGATTTGCATGAGTACTCCCTACCACAAAATTTTTGGATTAAAACAGTCAGCAATTTTGCTTCTTGTGTTTTCACTACATTTTAGAGCTAAACCTTAACCACTTGTTTTGCAGAGAACCCTTACTTGCAATACAAAAAGCCTGCATGTGCTCTAGATACATTTTCCAAATAGAAACATATAAATAACTACAACAAAACCTAAAGAATACTGTATGAAACTTTTTGACCAACAAATAAAGACAGTTTTCATTTTATAGAGCCATGGGGACGTCAGGTCTTTTAGGTCACAATAAAATTGTAAGAGCCAACATAACCATGACCAGCGTTGTGGGTAACGTGTTAGAGTAGTCTAGTACTTTTTCAAATCAGTAACACATTAGTTTTTGTTCAGATCCAGATGCTCAGACTCTTTTGAAATAGGTGATAAGAACTTCTCATCCTGAATGTACTAAACCTGTCCCTCTCTACAGTGCCTTATGCCTCACTTCATAAAGAAAAAGCTTCCTGCAGTTGTGGCAGTGCATAGTAAAGCCACTTCAAAGACTATGCTGTATTCTCTTTCCCCCGTGGGAAGTCATTATTGAGTTAGCATTGGAGAAGCATGCTTGTTTTCTCTCCCCTCCCCTGCTCTATGGTGGGGGAAGCTGAGCCTGCAGTGAATACAAAGTCTCTGGTCCAAGAGAGGAGACTGTTGTACAACCCAGTCATTAATACAACACAGTGTGGCTGTTGTGTGGCTTTCTTTAAAATAAAAGAACTCTGCGTTTGTAATGTTAGAAAACTTTCAAAGACTAAGGCATCCTGATCTGTCCGAGGAAGTACTTGTGTGGCATTTGAGAGGTAGAGAGTGAGAATGAGTGAGAAAGTGAGTGAGAAAGTGGGTGAGTAAGACAGAGAGACACACAGAGAGAGAATTTACAACATTGTTCTATGACATAGAGCCCAATAGAAGGAGCGCTTATTTAACAGCCTTAGTAATGGCAGAAGAGATAAAAATACAATTGCAGATAATTTTGGCCCCATATTAAGCCCAATATGCCCATGTGAGGTGTGGTCCATAACAATCCTTGCAAGTGATTATTTGTCAGGTCAGTCATAATGTCTATGGGGTCAATGCATCTCTAACAACTAAATTAGCCACAGATTATTGATATGCAAACTGTATGATGGCTGTAGAGACTTCCTGCTGGGAGAAAATCTGTACTACTTATTCCAGTTAGCAGGAAAACAGCGGTGCCTTTGTTCTCCCCAGCAGGACTCTGACTATCTTCTTTGGTGCGATGGCTGACATCAGGTAGATCCTTTCTATTTGTTATAGAATGAACAATTCGCAGTCAGGCTAATGCTGTGATGAGTTTCCAGGCTCCACTGAGCAGCTGGGTTTCTCATCACAAGGGTGACTGAGAGGCAGGAATACAAAGTTACCACACTGTGCTACTAAACTGTGCTTTAAAATAAGTGCAAAGAAGAAACAGCAATACCACCTGTAGTTTCACCGCTGCAATATAATGAACTGAATTTTATGAACAAGAAAAAACAACACACTCTCAATGTAGAATTTGTCCTTTAAAATCTCATGCTATTCCAGATAGCACCACACAATTTTTATTTTTTTTTTTTTAAGATTTCAGAAACTGTGCATACTTTTTGCACACTGGGATTTACAATGATCAGAGACTGAAGAAAGCCAGAGAATTCAGAGACCCGTCAAAGCTCCATTATGACGAATGAGAATTAGTAAAGACTTAACATTATATTAATTAAGCTGCAATTGTACTGTAATTGAAACAAATTGTAATTTGGGTTTTTATTTGTAGAATGATTTAACCATCGCCTCAAAAATATTATTATTATTATCATGACTTTGATTGTGTAATGGTGATGTTTAATTAATCAAATAAAGTCACAGTCTGTGAGTTTCTGGAGACAAAAAGTCACTTACAGGATTTAATAGAATTAAGTATGGAGCATCTGTTGTGGATATGAGCTCTAAATTTGTCTGGAAATGAAAGCTATACAAAAGATTTATCATCTGGTCACTGTGTCCCTCTTTAGAATTTAAGTGCGCATGACTGACAGTTAATTAGCTAATTAGGGACGCGCATCGTCTCCCATATGAAGACCAAGATGGCTGCTTACGACAAAAAAAAAAAATAGAAAATATCACGAAGAAATTAAAAACATTGCACATTTCTGCAGAAAAATGATTGAAGCAAAAAACAATTTTAATGTGAGGTGAGTGAAGTTTGGTCTAAATGACAGACAACCAAATAGCTCCTTTGTTTCATCTGTGTCATGCAAATAAACTAATATAAACTAACATTGTGGAATTGATCTGAAATGCAGGTGCGAGAGTGGTGACCAGACCCACTCTTTGCAATTTGCTGAAGGGTGAGCTCTGGATCCAGGCAAGCTCTATATGCATAGGTCGAAAAATATAGCTAATGGAACAACTTTTCCATAGAAAAGTAGGAGGAGGAAGCCCTCGTTCAGGACACATAATAGTCCTTTTTGTGGCCATGCAAAGTCTACTTAAAATACAGATTTATATTATTATTTGGTGCAACAAAGACATCTAAATGACAAAAACATACCTTTTAAGTCTAGTTTTAGTCATAAAGTTACACTTTATATAAGCAGATAGAAGTGTGAGGAAAAATGATTGTAAATGCAAAAACTGTATTTGTTTAAGTAATGATAAACTAAAGTTTCAGGTTTGTTTCTGTAAGTTATAACTGTTCCTTCTCTTACTTAATGGCAAAGAGGCCAAAGATTGGATTGCAGTTTAAAATCTATATCGGGTTATTTTACTTTTTTTTACCATAAATGTATATCTTCAGAACATTCACAGTATTCTCAATATTTTATATTGTCAGAGACTGCTCAATGGACACTTTCCATTCACAAGAATTGCGCGCATGTCTACAAAGGCATTGCAAGATGAGACATCCAATAAATTCAATTAGTCAATTTCTACTGTCTTATTCACCCTTTTTATTGTTGCAATCATCTTGCAGAACAAGCAAGAAAGTGCCCTAATAGATCAATTTTCCCAAGCTGCTAAAGACTTCATCTGGACACGAGTCTAACATTTACCCCGCAGCACCTCTCTGTGTTTTCTTCCATCTGTCGGAATCTAATTGACCCAATAAATGAGGGTGGGTGAGTGGGTGGTTTTAGAGGGAAGCGATGCTGTGAAAAAAGGAAGTCTGTCTGATTTAAGCGAGAAAGCAGTGTAACACAACACCTGGCTTAGGGGCTTTGTCTGTGAATCTGCACTGGCCTTTCTCCAAGCTTTTTCCTGAAGACGAGAGGGAAGGGCGAGACAAAGGAAGGGAAAAGCAGAGCCAGTAGGTTTTTCTTTGGCGTCCTGCAGCTCTGTGGGGGCTTTGGCATCTGAGGACTTTCAAACACACTGAAACTAATGGACTGCAGAGGCGCCAGAATTTCCCAACAATTTGCAGATAATTAGGGATGGTTGGGTGCAACAAGATCAACAAAAGAAGCGTTTGTTTAGCATTAGAAAAGATGAAAGGATGTAAACAAGGTAAGGAAAAAGGTTTTTGTGTCCAAGAATAACAATTTCTGAGTTCCAAAAAGTAAAGACTAGGGCATATCGTTTGACAGCAGTATCAAATGCCTTTTAAAGGCGACACATGAGCTTGCTCGATGCTATAACAGTGTTCTCAGTTAGTAGTTTACTAAAAGTTGTATTTGGAATGATTCATGCATGTTTGAGTAAACTTGTATTGTTCTGCAGCTGATGCTTGAATACTCAGAAAATTCTTGCATTCACCTACCATCACTTGTATGATTTACTTGCAACTATTGCAAAAATTGCCCCAGGAAAGCAAATATTCACCAGAGGTTTTTGAGCACAGTGTGGGTTAGATACATTATTAGATCAAAAGATACCTTTTAGTTTGAAAGCTTTTAAGATCATATTTTTTAGCTGACCAGTCGCTCGAATAGTCAGGTCGATGACTTGTCTTTAGTTCATTAAGAATTTGTTACTGTTTTAGTGACTAAAGTTGGACCACTGATGTCTCCTAATAATAATATTAAGTCGTTTCCCTGTGCTAATGGACTCGGACTCAACAGATTTAAACTCTATATCTGGAATTAGATGAGCGTCAGTCTTAGTTACATCTATAGCCTGTCTGTACATGGGAGTGGATCTCTCCTTCATTGTGGTTCTCGAGGTTTTCTTTTTCCTTGCCAATTAAAAAAGATTCTGCAATTGCTTCTTTACTAATAATCAGCTTTAACATGCTCGACCAAACACTGTTTCTGATTTTCTGTATTACTGTTTGGTTTTGACTAATGAATGGTTATTGTTTTATTTTCTACCATGAATGTTTGCTGAATTAAAAAATCTTGGAAAGTCCTCAGATACAACTATTGTTGTAATTCTGGGCTATACAAAATACATTGATCTGATTTGACCTGAAATATTAAAGATCAATAATTAAATTAGTAGGAGGAGTCATACAGAAATGTTGTTATCACTTTCTACACATTTTGAAGTGCATGGTAAAAGAAATGTTTTTCTTTGCTTAATAAATGCATCTACAGCTGACATGTCCAAACTGCGGAACAGCGACAAAACGCGTCCCTCAAAGCAATTTTTGTTGGCTCTCGGGCTTCCTTAAGATTTGGCCCAAACTGCAATAAGTTGTGCATTCTAAGAGGAATTTAAAAAAAAATCTACCTTCTTTAAGGTCATTATCAAGCTACTCTACTATGTACTATTGTGATTTTAAAATCTTGCTTAATTTTACCTATTCTAAATGCATCCATTGAATATTTCACTGTATGGCCTCTTTTATAAGATCCAGATTGGCCCTCCAATTAGAGTGTGTTTTAACATACGGCACTTAATGAAAAAAAAAAAAAAAAGAAAACCCCTGATCTACAGTAAGTAGTAGGCAGATATTTTTTGAATGATAATAATAATTCAAGACTGATTGACTTGAGGAGACAGTAAAAGGCTAATTTTGTCATTGATCCATATGCTTGGATCTCTGCAGCCAGCTTTGTGAGTTTGGGCATGATTTAGGCTTTGACAATGTGATGACAGGCCATCCTTCCCATTTCAAGCTACATTGTTCTACACTGGCTTAATGTCAAAGGCCAAGCTATTGTCTCTACTTTCAAACCAAACCTCAATAATCAAAATGCATACCCTCAAAATGAAACAAATCAAGTCCATCTCCAGTCGATGATCATCTATTCACTGCAATGTCCATCATGCACAGCCCGTCCCGTTTCTGGAGCCTGGAGTGACATGACACAACGCTCCACCAGAGCCTACAGATTACATCTCATCTTACCGCGCCAGTTACAGAGATGACTCACTTAACGGAGGATGACAAATCCGGCACAAGGGAATAACTGGAGCAGGCGAAAACACAGCATACACAATCTGTCATCAAACCCGTCAGACAACACAAAGAGGCTGCCACAACAAGCTGTGTTTTTGATAGCAGAGATTGGCCGCATTGTGAAAACTGCAAATCTCAAGGTGGCTTGAGATCTATAGCTGTCACACGAGGGGTCTTGTTTCAGTACAAATATTTCCAAAACAAGTAAAGCTTCAGGCATGAGCGATGTTAAAGGGAACCTATGCAAAATCAACTTCAAAGCTAGGTTAAGCACCATTTGTCCTCATGGTTAGTAAGCTTTCTCTCTAGAAAATGAACTTTAAAAATGGAACTCGAAAGTCACAAAATCGGACCATATGAAATGAGACAAACAATTTTTCTTCTTTTAGTGTTTGCAAAGTTGAATTCATTCAGGTAGATATTTTATTAAACAGAAATGTAAGATATTTTTCGGAAATATTATTTAGACATTTGCAAAGCTATTTGCAGTGAATTGTGGGATGCTTCATAGCTGATCTATGGGATGCTCACAGTCATGACCGATGGGCCATTGATAAGGAAAGGAGCTTCCTAGCATTAGACCAATTTCAGTACACCCAATAACTCTTTGGGATGAAAGCTGATTGGCAGTGCAGAGAGTGGTTTGCCAGTTTCTGAAATTGAAAAAAACAGTTCAAAGTTTTGCTTGTGAACAAAAAAATCTTTGGGGTTGAATACTTATTTTTGTCACCTTTTACAAATTTGCTACGGCAGCTTTAATGAGTTGCTAATAGAGATGGAATCGATTGAAAACTTGAAAATCGATTAAGTATGCAGCGATCGAATCGAAAGGCCAGAATCGATCTATTTTGCTCATAAGCTAAAATACACGTGCAGCCACTGATATACACACACTGTAGTTGTATAATACACACAATAACACAATTATAGCAATGATTTATGAAGAAACAAAGCGTGAACTGTAAATATGAAAACTAAATATTACTGTTTATTGTTGACATATACATACAATGCAAAATATTCCTTCCCCATACTTTCTTGTAAGATGCCAACCATAGTTCAAAGCCACTCATTGAAACTGATTTGCAAAAAGAATGTCCCAAGTGTTTTTTTTTTTAACTTTCTATTTGATTATAATTATGTGTGTACATTTTTTTACCCCCAGAAAGTTACACAGCATCATTTTAAGTGAAAATATTGTGTGTGAATTGAGTGAATGTTATAGCTATCATTTCAACAGTAATAGGAGATAATGAAATAATGATTCATTTGCTGGCAAAATACACTTTCTGTCAAACCAAAAGATCCCTGTGGCTCTACCCTTCTTTCAATCAATTCAATATATTTTTTAAAAGATTATTCAACAATTTAAAATTTTTAAAGCACTTACAATTACATTTTTGCCACACTTTACCCCAAAAATAAATACAAGTGTAAAATTTGTGGGAACATGTCAGAAAGAAGCTAAATTAACAGATGAGTACAAAAATGTTGTTTAGTATGATTTCATACCTAGTATTATGGACACGATAACAGTCTTATAACTTAAACAATAAAAATGCATTGTCAACAAAATTGGTGTCACATTTTCACAAATGTCATATAGCATGAAAAAAAAATTGGAAAAACATAATTTTGTAATAAAATAAATAACTAACTAAATAAAATAATTGTGTCACTTTTAGTCATTGCAAAAATGTCACATAAAACATGGCATTGTTTTGAAGAGGAGTAACGTTAATAATAATACAGTTATCACAACAATGCAAACCAGCAATTTATAAATGTGAATAAAGGTTTTGTGACTTGGACAAGAAAGAAAGTATTCTAAAATAGCACTAGAAACATGTAATTATGTTGTTGCAGCTTATCTCTGATTTTTATCTTGTTCTTGCATTTATTGACTGAGTCAGTCAATCCCAGACGTCTCATTGTTGACTCTGGGAGAATGAGTATCTTTTAACAAAAAAGTCAGAAACAAAAAAAGAATTTTGCTAATGCTAAATTAATTTGAAAGCCAAGAACTGGTTCATAGCAGCTGCTGTATAAATCGGGTGATTTATTCAACAAACGATAGAATAACGCTAAGACGCCTAAAATGACCACTGCTACAACCGGCGTCCATTGGTTCACCAAGCGCTCTGCTTTTGGGAAGCTACTCCTAAGAGTAGCTCTCAGTCAACGCATAGGTGAGCTCCAACTGAATGGAGGTATACGATCCTCTTCATTAAGAGGTGCTTGGCTTTGAGACAGGAGATTTTACAGGAGATTTTGTGTCTGAAGATTTACTGTGCATTTTAAAGAATCTACACCGTGAGTTTTTGGATTTTTGGACAGGTGGATTTTGTGTGTCGCCTCGGTTCAGTTCAGCAGCAGTCTTGTGGTTTTCTTGGACCACTGAAGAACCAAAAAACAGGTGGACAGGGGTCTCCTGTTTCTGAGGTGAATCAGACAGAGTCTCAGAAGAGACTATATATTTACTACGTCTGTTAAAGAAATGTCGTAGTGAAAATTTTGGCATTGTTGTCTTAACAGACGACTAAGTCTTGTTGCCGTTCAATTCATCAACAGTTTGGTGGTTCTCCTTGTTCACTGATGACGTTGAGAAGAGACAAACAGCTGTTTGTTCTTTGTCAGTGTCCTCAGGGCCAGTCAGTTCCTATACTGGAGAAGAGTCTGTGAACAGGGACAGACATGGCTCCAACACAGTTTTCCTGCACTCCTGCTATGCCGCGCTCTTGTTTGTAGAGTGCGGCACCTCATAGCAAGATCTTCTTGCTATGAGGTGAGACGGCTCACTACTGAGCCGCCATGCTGCCCGGTTACTTTCTAAACAGAAAAGAGTGAAAGCAATAACTCAATCACAAGTGAATTCAGGGTTTTGGGCTTGAGGACTAATTCATTTACTGATCGATTCAAAGCCAAATTGGAGTCAGCACACCTGACATTTAGTTGCACTGAAAAGTGAAGATGAACAAGAGAGGAGGAGAAGGAAGGAGGAGGCAGCTGCTAAAAGACTGATTGAGTCTTTCACTAACCTGACAGTCAGATATTACACTCTCATAATGTTTATTTCTTTTTATTATTATTGTTATTGTTGTTGTTGTTGTTGCTGTTGTTATTATTATTATTTTTTTAATTATTGTTGGGAGACCAGTTTCCACATATTGTATTGCAAAAATCAGAAACGTACAAACTTTTGGAATCTTGGGATGAGAGCTGATTGGCTATGCAGAGGGTGCTAAGCCTGTCTCACTCTAGTGTCTGAACAACCTGTTTTAATGCTGTGCTGGTGGACAAAAAATCCATACATGTGAATACTAGTAGGCTTGTGAGAGCAAGAGATTAAATAAAAAATAAGACAAGGCATGTGTGCATGCCCTGTGCAGTCACACACCTTTAAAATCAAAACATCATAGCAGGGATTCTGATAACTTATTATGATATCATTTTAGTAAGCTTTGCACAAAAACAGAAATATTTTGTCCATTACAATCTTCTTTAAGTCTGTGTCAACTGAACATTTCGATATGTGACACTTAACAATCCTTCATTGTCTTATGAATTGTAAACTACTCTATTCATAGTGAATCTTCACGTGGATTTTCAATAACACAAGCTGGAAATATTTTGAAATGGGAACGTGAGTGTAGGAAAAAAAGAAGAAATCCCTGCAGACCTTTTATCGTGTCTGCATCTGGGCGCCGGGCCTACAACATCAGGCACACATTTTTCAACTGGGCTTTTTCCAGACAAGCACACCACTTGGCTGAACTCTGGCCAAAAGTAAAACAGCTCATTACTGAGTAATGCGCTTGCAGGCTTACATTTGAAATGTGTAAGTAATTGTAAAATGTGAACTCAGGGGTGAAAAGAGTCATCCTACCAAGATCATGGGAAAAGAAAGTGCACGTTTGGTATTTGTATCCAAATGTTGCACTTCACCACCTGATATGATGAGTACCAGCGCTCATGTGGACTTACTGATGGTACTTCTGACATGTGATACACTCATGGCCGCCCGCACCATTTACTGGCTTTGTAAATCACCTGGCTCCTGTAATTGATTCTTCTAACTCCAGGCACTCCATAGCCCAGATGTATCATGGTAATGGTTAAAGTGTTTACCATGTGTGTGAATGAACTTACTTGACTCTCTGGATCCAGATGCAGTAGTCTGTGATGTACAGATCGTTCAGTATGTAGGCAGGCTCGTTCTCTCTGAACATTCTGTGGACATCTAACAGGCATTTGAGGACACAGCCTTTCCCTGGGCACAGACAACGGATGGAAAAAACTGTGTTATTGGAGCTGTAGTATTAAGGATGACAATGTACTCCAGCTGCCGGCATGCACCACATGAGTCCAAAGGCTTGAGCTCATTATTCCATACATAAAAGCCAAGGTAGAGGATCTGAGGCAAATCAGTAAGCTGCACAGTAATTTGATCCATACCATTTTTGAATTCATCTTATTCAAGAGAACAAGAGCACTGTGTTTAGAAATGCCTCCTTTCAAATCAAATATCAGGGACCAACAATTTAAACATCTATTCATATCAGGTAAAACAAACAAACAAAATCTCCAAATATGTATTATTTTTTTTAAATTCATTCAGTTGAAGCTGTCAGCCATGTTTTTATATACATCATTTATGGGAGTCGCAGGTGTCTTTAACTTATCTAATGCTTTCTGGACCTCCAAATTCCCACAAAACCTTTACAAGCACTTTTTGCAACTTTCACACGCATGAGCAAGTTTTGTTGTTCTGAAAATGCTGATGACAACAACTAGCACATGCTAAAAACAACAACCATCATGCCTTCTGGCTTTTGGTGAACAAAATTGTGTAATATTAGATACAAATGGACACTGTAAACAATTTTTACTCAAATATATGCTTTGACATCACCTCTACACTGAGGTTAAACTGATTTTAAGATATTTCATCAAAAGCAAACAAACAAAAAATTATAGGGTACATTGAGGAAAGAAATGCTATTTTATTTTATTACTGTATACAATGATAATATAGCATCAATGCAGTTTATTGTGTTTTACAACTAAGAAAAAGATAATCATGAACGCTTTCTGCTGTTTTACAATGGAATTCCATGGCTCATTGTTGTATGACATGCTTTATGGTTCACTTTCACACTTTTGACAACAACTGATGAAATGCTTTTTAACTGGCTTTTAGCACGGCAAGTGCCTCGCAGATGTAGAACCACACACAGTGCATTTGTTACTGTGACAAAAGACTTTACTCTCATCTGTACCTCACAAATCTTCAATATATAATGGCATGCTTGGCAAAGAAAAGACAGAAAATATCTTTATCATAGCATTGTCCACAGAAATTCCAGCAGAAACCCAAATAAACAATGCAGTCACAGTGAGCAAAACCTTAGACAAAAAGCAGAGTGGCAGAGGAAAAATCTGGCAAAAAAAGAGGCTGATCTTAAGAAATGAATCAGTATCATAGTTTTATTTTTCTTCTTTTAAATTATGAAACCCTCTTCTCTACGCAAAAATTGTTTAAAATGACTAAATATAAAGTGTGTACCATAAACTTGATAGTTGTTAAAAACACACACAAAATGAAGATTGAAATTTTAGAATTGTTACAACTTAATATTGTTTATAAACTGGCCATTACTATAACTGTTCCTACATCAGATTGAGCAGAAGACCACTCACAGATCTTACATGTAAGTTTCCTATTGTCAGTGGCATGAAAATGACAGCTGTATGACCCAAAGAAGCAGCTAGCACTAACATTCTGTGGCACCTCAGGCTCCTGCCCACTGGCTCTGATCTTAAAGCCATTCTGAGTAAGTCCTCTTTGGCAACACTGGTCACATTGCCAGAGGGCTCCTTAAATATTTACCCCTGGATAACTCTTCCTCCTGGGCTTTAACATGCAAGCTAACACTATTACTTGCTCTGTTTTCTTAACAAACAAGACTGTTATCTTTGCTTTCACAGCCGTTTAAATAAGACCAAAAAATTAGCACATATTTACATTTACCTTAACCTGACAAGAGCGTTTCATGAGTCATTTTACTACAAAGATTAATATTTAGTCAGTCACTGACTAAATATTAATTACAATTACATCTAAAATTTGATCATCTGCCCCTACTGCCAGATTCACATGATGGAAAATAGGAAACTCACTATAGATGTTTGTTTTGACCACTTTGAGTTCTGTTTTGATTTTTTTAAAGCCCATCATTGCCCATTGTCATAAGATAAGCTCGAGGCTTTCACTGCTTGCATACTTTTGGTAGGCTCAGCTGTGAACATGGATTCTGTCACACAATTCAGCTCATCTTAATCAGATCACAGCTCTTCCACACAGAGAGTGAATATTTCCTGTTGCACTCACTAGTGGCCCATTTCCATATAAAAGCGACGCTCAGAAGAAACCACAGGGTGGACAAAATCAATTAATACTAATTAGCAGCAATAATGTGCTCACAGTGGAGTGAAATTAATCTTCACTAAAAGCCTGTCTTTAATAGAAGACGTCGCATTTAATTCAGAGCAGACAAAGACATGACTGGTGTAAAAATGCGGCAGACGCTGAGGGGTCATGACCTGACTGCTAAGGTCAAAGGTTAGTGTGATACTGTGACATATGACTGTGTTAGTTTTCCCCTGGGTTTAGGGCTGGCGTACTGAGCTGTTGTGTGCTTACCTAACTGAAGAATCTTTGTCGTGTCATGAATGGCAGCCAAAACCATATCAAAATGTCTGTACAATGGAAAGCACAAAACTCTTCGGCCAAATGACACCAGGACATCCGGCAAGGAACAGTAGGTCTAGAACATAGAAAAGCAACCTGGTGAAGTTCTGACAAGATCATACATACTTTTGATTATCAGTTTCAGTATGATACAGATTTAACGCCAATGCTGGAATAATCTATTGTACCCGGTGAACCATAAATATAGGCCATATTTGAATAATGGCCTAAGAAAATAGTGTGTTGAATAGTTACCATATAAACTATTGTAGCTATCTTTTAGCTTGGTAAAGGTAAAAAGAGCAAGAGTTTTTTTTAAAACAAAGGACCTAAAATACTGAAGTTGTTATAGAAACATAACACAAATATCTGGAACAAATGTTTGAAATGAGAACATCCATTGGCTGATTGTTTTAATCATGTTTTTTAGTGCTAGATCGGCTTGATACAAAAGACAGGGCCAAGATTTATATTTTTTAGTGCATTGATTTCATTGGTCCAAAGACAGATTTTATGTTTTGGCTAACCTCCCGCCTAAAGAACACAAAGGCATTTTAGCGTGAAGAAGCACTGCATAAAACACAGAAAGTTTATACTATACTATGTATACTAACATTTAATGCCATCACAAGGTTGCCTAGAAAATCTAGACGAGACTACCGTGGACCCTCTTTCATATTTCAGTGGCCCTGGTTGACAGATTAATCAGGGACACGCATCGTCTCCCATATGAAAACCAACATGGATGCTTAAGATAGAAAAAAACAATCAAACAAAAAAACAACAACACACAGATAAAAAAATGACATGGAATTGAAAGACATCGCACATTTCTGTAGAATCAATCAGCGAAGCAAAAAACGATTTTAATGTGAGGTGAGTCATGCAAATAAACTAATCTGATTGCCCAATACATTGTGGAAATGGTCTGAAACGCAGGCGGGGAACCTGGTGACCAGTCCCATTCTGCTGTCCTAATCTGCTGCAAAACAGCAGATTAGGACAGCAGACTAAAAAGAAATGGTGTGTTCCTCAGATTTGTTACTGAGTAGATCGCTGTGCATTGCCACTGCTAATTACTCTTAACAACTCCTCATTTATAGAGCTGGCAAACATAGCCTCACAAGTCTTAAACACTTCTACAGGCCTGCCCTGTTAATTGGTACCTCTCTTTAGTCATTGCCACACACTTTCCCGCACCGGTGGACTGTGTGCCTGGAGACAGATGCACAGATTTTTGCTTTCTTCACGCCTTGTTAAGGATGTGTTGCGGGCCGCAAGTGCGTGTCATCGGGGATCATGTTCTCCCCAGGGCTTGCTTAGCAGCACTGAATATACAGTCTGCTACCGAAGGGCTTTTGGGGCAGGGTTTTTTAGACACACCAGTGCAGTCGACTGAGGACAAGTAAACAGTCATCAGATGGGCGGGGGGAACGAAGCATGGCAGAGGAAGGAGAGGTGTGACAGGAAAAAGATAAGTCGTGTTCCCACAGTGCACTATGATAGTCTTCTGGTTTTATATGGGCTCTGCTAGTAAGATGGCAATCCAACTACTGTATATGGAAAAGACCAACCACTACCTTCTAGTGCTTTTCTTACTTCAAGTAAAAGGGCTGGGCAATATGGCTACACATTTATGTAATATTTACAACTAGCTCAGAAATTCCCAAACAAGGTTGTCCTGAGGAGTACTTAAAAAAAGGGGAATGAAGACGCAACATGTAACTGCTTTTATAAATTAATTTAGATTTATAAATATAATATATTGTTTTTTTTTCTTTAAACTGAAGCTTCCTTTAAGCTGAAGGAAAATTAAGATTATGAATGCAAAGTCTCATTTTGTGTACTTGTGTACTGCTGGAGTTCTAACTGGAAGTACAAATTTATCATACGAACTTAAAGTTGGGGTAACTAACTTTTTTAGTTGTAAATTTGTAAACTTTGTGCTTTCCACTAGAAAGTCTATGATAAGCAATAAGAATAATAAAGAATTTTTGTTCTAGCCAGGAGCTGAATGCAGTTCAATTAATGATTGGCTCTACTTGGGGCGGTCACTCTAGTTTCACTTTGTTGTTTGTATACATTTTAAGCTATAATTGCAATGAAAATTAATACATGTCAATATCAATCATGTATCGAAGATTTATGAGAGGAAGTTGTCATTTTTAAAACAAATCAAGTTTGCAGTGTGAAAATCGGCTACCCCACCTTTAATCCTAACATTGAAATAATATTTGATTATTTGAACTTAAAACAATGTTGTTGATCTCATAATGAAGGATTTACATCATTGGGCTTTTTGTCCCCATAAGGAAAGCAGGTTCCCTTGAAGTGAGTGCGTATGGTCCTTACAATGTGATGAATACCCACCCACATACACTCAAAACAAAATGTATGCGTTTTGCATTATCTGAAGAAATAAATATGCTAAAAGGAGCAAATATCAGCTTATATACTGACCAACATCTACAACATAGGGTTATCTCCAATAAAGTATTTTTAAAACAAAATGTATTCTGCCATATTTATTTTTGTTTAACTTTAACTTTATTGTCCATCAAAGTGGAAAATTGTCTTTGGTTCACCATCTCATACACAAACAGTCAGACAGTTCATCAGTCTGCCAATAAATACATATTAAAAGAAAAAAAAGAATTATGCATCTGCTGCAGATGATTTCTTTTTTGTCTTTTTCAGTCTGACAATGATGCAGTGGCATCATAAATGCTGCGTGACACACAGCCAGCCAGCCAGTGGAACAGAGGAAGTTATTGTAGAGCACAAGGTGAAAGGAGAGAGGGAGATGAGTGGAAAGAGTGAAGAGAAGCGGTCTGGCAGAGGCAGACTGCTCTGTGATTGAGTGACGCGCTTTAAAGACCTGGCAGGTATAGCTGCAGTCACACAGTGCTCTACGGTAGAAAATCGACTCAGGCTGTGACTGACTTCATGCTCTGAGAACTTCTGTGTGCTGGTTCTGAGGAGGTTTATTCTGCACCAAAAGATATTTTGGGTGCCTTTTAATAAAAAGGGTGTGTATGTATCTCCAAAACCGGGATGGCACTCTAACTTTACCCTTTGACTATCATTTGTTCTGTCACATTATTTGCTTGCATTTGAATGGACCCCTCTAGAAATTGGCAGTAAGCACTGTCAGTGCTGAATTCAGCTCATGTGATTCAATAAACATAAAAAACAAATAAACCCTGGAGACTTCATATGAAGAGCCTAGATATGTACTACGACAAAGAAAAATCACAGATGCAGTGACAGTAACTGTGTGTGTATCCTACAAAGGTCAATAATCCCCAAACTGTGCAACAAACATTTTAAATACAGTAGAGGGCAGTGTGTATTCAGCTTATTTAAACCTACCTAACTATACGATTGTTTAAAAATGTTATTATTATTATTATTATTATTATTATTATTATTATTATTATTTTTATTTTTATTTTTATTTTTATTTTTATTTTTATTTTTATTTTTATTATAATAGATGACAATGAAAATTAGAGTACAAACACATCTTAAGGACAGATTATACAGTACATATGGCTTTTTGCTCTTGCTTTGGTTTTTTTGGTTTCAAGCCTTAATTTGACATTTTTAAAATGCTTTCAAAATCATCTATTGACCATTTTCTTCAGCTACAACTGAACTGTGTCAATGTAATTGTAGTGGCATTGTATGTCTCTTCTAATCTAATAATACTAAATTTGAGAAGTAAAAACAAGGACAGCAACTTAATTTCTTGACTCAGTTGTCCTATTCACACCAGACAAACGTAAGTTTCCCATTTCAAGAAAGCAGGTTTGAAGTGACATTAGAACATTCAAAGTTTGTTCCTCATGAGTTTACGCGAGGACACAAAGGAGGCCAGAAAAGAGAACATTCATCATGGCAACAATAAAAATTCGAGGCTTAAGGTCTTGCAAGAACAGGGGGTCATGTGATTGAACAAGTGATATTCAGCTTTGATATTAAAGTAGATAAGTAGATCGAAGCAGGCTAGGTTCATAGAGTGAGTAGGTTTACTTTCTGTAAAATTGAGTTGGTCTCTTTTCAAAACAAACCTGGTTTTGACTAAACACTTGCTTCTTGAAGCAGGACCATTAGCAACAATTACCCAGATTATTTACAGAACCACCTGCTGCTACAACAACAAAGTGAACTAACCAACAGCACTTTTGGGTCAAAGTCATTCAACTCAAGTGTCACCTTTCCTTTGTTGTTAACCAATTTGTTGTTTGATAAAATGTCAAAAAGACCGCACAATGCAAGGACAAATTACAATTCATTTTAATAGTTTTTTTAATTTACCTCAAGCCAGCTCAGAGTTCCACTGAGTTTTCGGACAGTCCAAGGTGACTCCACCTGTGTACAAACAAAACAATAATTGCAGTGTTTTCACTTTCAAAACAAGTAACAAATGTATGTCAATAAACTGCAACAATTACAATTTTTTTTTTCAGTAGAGCTATTCAAAAAAACAAAACAAAACATTAAAAACGCTTTTAGTAAATATTATTGCTTAATGAAAGTACATAATCTATTACTTCACTATGCTGTTTCATTCTCCATTTTGAATTACTCTAGTGAGAGAATAATAGTTAGTTTTATATACACGTCAGATGCCAACGTAGGTTATACAACTCAGAGCAATTACATAAAAAAGATACTGCAAGGGTGTATATTGAGTGTTTTAGCTCTATTTAGTTATAAAGATTATTTATGAAAATGACTTTTAGTATGTGTATGTATATGTATATGTACAACTAACACCACTATGGAGTTATATTTAAGTTATATTTAATTATCCATGTCTGCGTAGGTTTCTCCTGATGGTTCGGTTTCCCCTAACACTAAAGACAGGTCTAGTGTGCCTCCCACAAGACTACAGATAGAAATGAGGTGTAAAGGTATCTGGCACAACCATATCTCTCTTTTACAGTTTGAACTAATGATTATTTAGTTAAAAAGGCAGTTATGTCAGCTTCACTACAGGATGTTGCAGTGACTGAGATCCTGAAGTCTAAAAGGTGGACACCATCTTGTGCTGTTAGTTTAGTGGAGTGACACAAAAAGAGGCCTGAACTGAGCAGTGGGATCTGCTGTAATCTCTTAAGGCTCTGAATGGAATAGGAGAAAGACTAGAGGATTTGAGGATAGAGGGTTTTGTCATCCGAGGCTAAGTGCTGTGCAGGAAGGGTTGCCTCTCCACAGACACTCACATTGTGCTCTCCTTCGGTGGAGCGCACTTCATAGCAGTAAGCCAGCAGGATGTCCACCAGGCTCAGCCACACTTGGCCACGGGTGGTTTTGTCAAGCAGGTAGGAACGATTGGTGAATCTCCTCATTTGCTCCTTCTCCTCATCGGTGAATAACACACCTAAAAAGGAACAATTGCATACAAATGAACAAAAACATTAAAAGACAGTTAAATTATTTTTAATACAAAATGGCATTATTGCCTAAAATAACAAAATAAATGCATAAATAAAGACAATTAATACTTTTTTTAATGCAAGGAGTTATTTATTCAAAGGTCACACCAAGCCACATGCTGTTAGGATTAGCAATGCTTAGCTATTGAATGAAACGATTGAGCCCTGACTTGATTTAATTCATTTTATTGTACTGTTTTGTATTGCAATGTACTTTATTGTGAGATGGACGAATTTATGTAATATATACTGTAAATATGTAATTGTGTAATTTTTCTTATTTACTCATCACTTTCCATGATTGTTTCGACATGAACTGAGCTCCTTCTCCATCAGCCACACTGATTGGAGCACTGAGTATTAAATGTGAATCAAACCCAGGTCTAAAGGGGTTCAACAGGATGCTTTATAATCTCATTTAAAAGTGCTTACACCTTCATTACAAGTTGCCTATAATAATCATATAAAACAAGTCAGGTAAACTAAACCCTGATTTAAAGCCCTTATTTAAAATGGTTCAAAACACATCAATCATGTCATGTCATCTGAAAATTATGTAAAGTAAGTGAACATTGCCTTGTGAAAGAGACATCTGCCTAGTGGGGATCGGAGGCATACCTAATGGTGCGACACAACCCAACTGCATCCCTGTTTAAGCTCTCTGCATCATTCAGTATTGAAAAGAGCATTTGCTCAACTGATTTCCCTCACCTCACAGAAGCTTGGAAAACAGCTCAAAGCAATCTTTTTCTCTGCATGAGAGCGGAGTCCTTGTGCTGAGCCTCAGATGGGGCGTGAATCATTGGTGAACTAGCTGGGGCGAGTACACAAAGAACCACACATACTCAAACTGTACTGTTGGGCATAGTTAAACTGTACTGTTGGGCTGACAAGGAGATTCCTGCTGAAGTGTGTTATCTTGTGGTTCCATGCTGCTCTACCTGAGTCCTCCAGCAGCAGGACAGCACAGAGCAAGAGCACATACACAGACCCATTGCACATGCACAAGGATTGGCTACCATTGATGTCAGCCAATAAGAGCAATCTACATACGCAGTGTAATTATACAGTGTCCTTTGTAAAACAAATAAATTGTGACAATTACATATTGTCTCCTAAAACCGATTTTACTGCACCAACAAATTAAAGGAACCATGCTTTTAAGGGTTCGTTCATATTTGCACAAAGGCAAAACTGACATTAAACTGGAAATGAACTTAGAACTAATTATGGACAAGGTCAGGCCTTAACCAAGAGAGACACCTGGACAACGAGGACAAGTGTCCCTATCCATACAGCCACTACACCAAAAGACCCTGGTTAGCAGATTACTGCCTCTGTTTGAAGCATAAGCAACACATAAGGGGTTCAGCTGATTATAAATAATTTTGAACTAAATTCCACCAGTGTCACTTGTCACTGCTAAGTAAATATGCCTAGTAAATTTACTGGCAAGGCATAGGGCACCCAGTGCGACTTTTAGATTATAAGTGAAACAGACTATGTGCTGTGCTCTTGGAAACTAGACAGACATTTTGTGACAGGGTAGTCATCCGTAACAGAGTCATTAGGCAAAAGAACCAGAGAATATAAGCTCATCATAAGTCAGTGTTAACAAGTATAGCCTACTGTGGCGCAGGTAAAGTACGAGCTCCTGGAATGAACCTGGACAGCTGTGTACTGTCAGTGCACTGGCTCTGACTCTGGGGGCACTTCCATTAGTGTCTTGGTTCAAGATGAATCAAGTTCAAGTTCATGTTATTCAGCCAACTGAATAAGAAATGAAATTTGGCAAAAATGATTTATGATTCTCTTTTTGAAATGTACAACAGCCAGAATGTTTTGCACACCACCCTCCTGACTGGATCTCCTGACTGACAAGTCTTCAAAGTGAGCAGAGGCTAATGTTCAAACTGTCA
The DNA here is from genome assembly GCA_038363315.1 of Mugilogobius chulae. NCBI lineage: Eukaryota > Metazoa > Chordata > Actinopteri > Gobiiformes > Gobiidae > Mugilogobius > Mugilogobius chulae. Next base: position 31,414,911 of record CM076402.1, on the reverse strand, counting down.
ATCAACCCATTAAGTTTAATTCAGCACATTTATCTCTGGCTGGGTTCTAACTGAGCACTCAGTCACAGAATAGAGAATGAGCGGAGAGTGAGTAGACATGGCTAAGGGGAATCCTAGGATCCGCTCTAATGGTCTTTGAGTGGCTGACTGATGGCCACTCATCTGCGATCAGACCAGTGTGCTGGTGGTAACACAAGCAGCCGTGCTCCTCCTGTGATAATGCTATCTGTTTAATCTAAATCCTCTCTAGAGTGTGCCACAGACACACGCCAATATAAGCTGTGGCTATGAGCCCAGCATCTGCTTAAGCTCCGGAAGTGTGGGAATCTACAGCTTGTTAGGAACACTACAGAGTAGAAGGAAATTATCTCATACAAAAGCGGAGGTCTTCCAAGCTATAAGCACTCACAAAAAAAGGAAAGTACCAAGCACTTACAACATAAACAATACACCCCCGGTCATGCTCTCAGGTCAGTTGATTTTGACAGTCCCAAAAACAAAAACAAGAAAGCCGAAAGGAGATCAAGCCTTTGCTGTGGCTGGTCCTCGCCAATCTGAGTCGCTTAATGTTTTTACGTATCTTTTAAAAGTTTATGATTAATAGCATTAATCATAAACTTCACTCACGGTTCCAGAACAAATAAAAATATTAAGCTTCTCCTATTGAAGTAGCCCCAGGCAGTTCTGCCGCCTTTACTTTGAGCCCTGACCTTCCTCTGAAAAGGCTAGTCAAAGAATAAAATCACCCACTGGGAATATACTGCAGCAAAGTCAATGACCTGTGGGCATCTAACACAACACATTTGTACTGGATTTAAACACATTACTTAACCCATTGTTCTGTAAGCACATAATGAGGATACTAAGGCATGCTTGTTTTGGTAACTTTAATGCCATCTCCTGGTGAGCTTCTGTCAACACTCTTCTGTAGTGCTATAGGACACTAATGGGAATCCTGTTCAACTGCCTTATCACAGTGCATTTACTGTCACATGCTACTATGTTAAGAGTTTTTAACACATGTTGGGTACAAAATTTTATTTTGAAACAAGTAAATTATTAACATTTTTGTTCACAATTAATTCTGGACTGTCATTTACTGGTGGCTATAATGCTAAAAGATTAAAAAAAATATTTTTTAGCAATATAAACAAAAACTGTGAAAAGTGATTTGTGGTGAAGAATAATGTGCTTAAAATGCATTCAGAAAGTGAGTAAAAATGTGTGTTTAAAGACAGAAAAAAATTAGAACAGCATATCAACAAGGCTAAAACAAAACTGTAAGCATCTATTCCAATTTAATGACAACATAAGGTGGAAGAGAGTGTCTTCACTACAAGAGAAGAATGTATAAATTGCAGGAATTCAGTGTGGGTGACAATGGCAAATTTAATAAAACTAAACAAAAAAAAACTCACCAGCCTGTCCTTCTTGGTCAGAGGGACACTTTGTCCACCATGGTTTGTAGTTTAATAACCCCTTTATTTCATCGTCCTCGAACAAATCAGCTCTGAAGAGAAAAGCAGACGTGAGCGAGCAGGGATGGCAGGGGTAAAAAATGTAAATGTTCCTTGCACTGTTGATCTCACAGGTAATGGTCTGGAGAAAATGCCAAAGTCTCTGCCTCCTGTCGAGCGCATCTCCTGTCTGCTGCTGTGGTACTTTCGGGGTTCATAACATCGATCACATCAGCCAGTTCTTCCTGATTCACAATGACAAATTGTATTCTTTGTCACAAAACTACACTAACTACAAACTAAAATCAACATTTTCCCCCAAAAATATGTGTATCAGCCCAAGAACAGATATTGTAAACACCTTTGCTGATGCCATTCACGTGACATTTTAACATCCTACAGGCCAATAATGCAGATGCTTGGCAGATAAAATTTAAAATTTATATTCTTTCAATATTTTATATATATATATATATATAATATATATATATTTATTATATATATTATATATATATATATATATATATATATATATATATGAAATGTTAATGGATCTAGTCACTAAAAGAAATCATCAGGTTCAAAATATGTGACATTATTTTTTAAATATTTCAATATTTTAAATATTTCATGGCACTGATGCCACTTTATCTATTTATCCAGCTATATGCTGCTCTGTGCCATAGCAAACATTTATTGTAAATAAGAGTCTTAACTATTGTAACTTTATATATATTTTAAATCTATTTTAAAATTATCTTGTTTGACTGCATGTTTCTATTTTCTCTGCTGTTCTTAAAATGTGCGTTGCAACACTGGAATTTCCCCATTGTGGGACAAATAAATCTTATATCTTATGAAATACAATGTTATAAGCACCTACCCACCATCGGGCAATGCAAACTAATAGGTTGCATATTTTTACATTATGGATATAGAGTCAAGGCCTTTAGTCATTTTGCCAATAACTGGACATGGTGTTTTAGTTGTAGTAGTTCACCTTTTTCCCTCTGCAATTGTCTATCCAGATTGTTGTGTGTGGATTTTAATGCAAAGTGATACATATCAGTCTGGTATGAGCCAGGTTATAAGTGATGTATAACAATCAATTCATTTGTGGCTCAATTTGTGGTATTTTTGGACAGTATAAACAGTCAAACTTAAGTAGCACTGCAAGCCCCTGGCACATGTTTTTGAGTTTCAAACTGTTTCTAGATTATTCTAAATTAAATATACGTATTATTGCTTAGATCTAGGTCACTGAGCATCTGACTATAGCTGTCTGTATTACAGTCTGTACTCTCTAGTTTTCTGCCTTTCATTGTAATGTCTTACATGTCTCAGGCTGTGATGTTGGACTAGGAGGATATAATAAAAGAAAAAAAAAAAAGAAAAAATCCAGAATGCACCTATGGCCAATCTGCCCATAGAGCTCTTGAGACCTCCTGTAATCTCTGGTACTTAAACGCTGAACTAATTGATTGGCAGAGCATGTCTACAGCCCTATAATGTGTTATATTCTGTAATGTGAAAGCAATGTATTAGTTGTACTAATAACTACTGCCACATCTACATCTGATTATACAACTTTTGATTCTCTGAAACCAGTAAGAGCGTTGCTAACATTCTAATGTGGTTATTAGTAATACAGTGATGAAAAAAATGTAGTTGTGAAAAGCATTTATAAATATAAATCAGAATTCATTAGGCAAAGTAGCAAAGCATAGACTATATATATAAAAAAGCTTCAAGTAAAGCTTTGGATTTATTTTTGCTTTTTTTAAGATTGTAAAAAGTATGTGAGTCAAGTGCATGTCATTACCTGCAGTTTGTGGAAGACTCCAGTTCTTTGATTGCCAAAACCATATTTGTGCATTTGTCTCAGTTGCTCCTCAGGTGTCTCCTGGTAAACTTGCTGCTCAATTTGCCAGTCGAACTCTTCATCCTCCTCTTCTTCGCCTTCGGCACCTGCACTGCTAGCTTTAAAATGTTTCATAGTAGAGACCTTATTTAGTTTGAAATCTAAACACACAGAAAACAACCAAAAAGTGATCTAACATAAAGATTATTATCACCACAAAAATGTAGTGATTTAGAAAACAATATTGATCAAATTTCAGACAAAATGCTAGTCGTTTTACTTAAAAAATGTGGTTGCCTGCTTAATAAATCTTGACTATCATGATAAAATAAAATTAAGCATTAACCTATTTGTTGAAGACATACTGTAAGTGCAATTGCATTCTTTGCTGCCATGCAATATGGCAAAAAATGCCAATATTACTTGTATAATCTTATTACAATAACAATATAACAATTTGAGTAAAAAAAAAAACACAAAAAAAGCTAGAGGCAAGGCTTTGGGAAGTACTCGTAATGTTGAATTTTACTTACAAACAGAAACTTCTTCTATCAGTGGTTTTGCTGATTGAGAGCCTTTTGGGCCAGGAGGCTTGTCAGCAAATCAAGACCTTCAAAATGTTCCCCTGTCGTTTCCTTTGCAACACGTAGAGTGAAGACCCCTAAAATTCACAATGAAAATAGCTATCAGCTCATTATAAACAAACAAAAACATAGCATCAATTATTACAGTGCAAAAACACACTTTCCTAAAACATGAAACGATGTATTAAAACAATTAAAACAACAGATTACATTTTACATGGTTAATAAGCACTGTGCACTCATAAACTCCTTTGACAAATTATAAAATCATTTCCTTCAAGTACCGAGGCAATTAGGCCAGATGAGCTGAGCTGGGTTTTAGATGCACAAGATAAGAAAGTGGTTGAGACTATGGTGAGCCCTGTTACACTCACCTCAAAGCACTGCGAGTGCAGATCAAGTCTGCAGCAACAATCGGCGAGTAGTCTGTTTTTCCCAAAGCACTACAGTGGTCTGCGTTTTTCATATCACATGAGCATGCATTCATATAGAATATGTTTGTGGTTGGTCTAATGCAGTGGTTTGCCCAAAGTATCCGCTAAGCTTTGTCTCACATATAGAGTTGTCGATTCCCCAATATTAATCAATACTAAAACCGATATCGATACTCGTTTGAACGAGTACCCCCCCGAGTAGCAAGAAGGTCGCGGGTTCGATTCCCGCTCAGGCTCGGACCTTTCTGTGTGGAGTTTGCATGTTCCTCCCCGTGTCTGGGTGGTTTCCTCCGGGCCCTCCGGTTTCCCCACCAACTGATAACATGCATGTTAGGGAACACTTGGTGATAGTCGGAGGTTGAGGCGCCAGGTGTTAGGTGAATCGCCTCCGCTGAGTTGCCCCAGGGCAGCTTACTGTCACTGAGTGGGGAGGGGAGGGGTTCATCTCACTGTGAAGTGCTTTGTGACTCTGTGTCTGTGAAATGCGCTATACAAATAAAGATTACTTACTTACTTACTTACCCCACTCAGGGAGTAACTGTGTCAGAGGGTCTTCCTGATGACCACAAAACATTACAATATACCTAATTATCCAAAAAAGTGCTTTACAATGGAAGTTGAGAAATTGCAATACTGGTTTCAAAACGTGACAGCCAAAAACAAGGATCTTAGTGATTGCTCATTACAAGTCTATCCAAGTACACTAATTGGTGCTGTATAAGCAGATGGTACTAGCTTCTTTTGAAGTGTGTTAACAGAGGCCATGCTGACTAGTGACAACGAGATGTCACAGTCCATAAAGTACACATCTTCATAAAGAACATTTCATTACAGCTGATTAGCTGCAGCAAAATGTCAAAAATAGACCACACCGACAGAAGCACTACTGTGTGCTTTCTCAAGAACAACAATAAAGCCCCTTATCCGAATGTCATATACCATACTTTAAGAAAGGAACTGCCTGAGGTTCCTGCCACTGTCACTGAGGTAGACATTAAGGGCTGTAAACACTATGTGCCAGATAAATAGCCCTTAAAATGAGATGAAATAACATGATCAGTACACTAATTTAGCTGGAAGGATAAAGTTCAAATCAAACCTCAGGGATCAAACAATGGCTCTGAAAAAAATTACAACCAGACTTCTCAATATGATCCTATTTAAATTGCAAATACTTGTATCAATATAATCTAATCTCAAAAGCATGACTATAAGTCTACTGTCCTGAAAACTAGCATGAATGAAGTTATTTATAAACAGGAAAATAAGTGATGATGCAGTGCTAGTAAACAAGTAAACAGCGAAGTATGGGGTTGCCATGTTTCAGGAATATTGAGTAAATTTGCTGTAGTATTTGCTTCAATTTAATATACGGAACTTTTCTATCCTGATGACAATAAAAAAAAACAATCAAAAAATTTGCTTTGCACGTTTTCATTGTCATTGTCATTATTGTTATCAATATCACTACTAATTATCTTTTGAAGGGGTTCTAAATGTGAAAATAGAGAAGGTAGTAACTACGTAGAATAAATGATACTTCCTCATCTGGTTCCTTACACACAGTTTATTTTCAATGCCTGGATCAGCTACTTGAGATTAACTGCTCACTTTTAGCATTTAATGTTTAGTCCAGGTCTTCCTCCCGTTTTCTGGGAGTGTTACCGAAGTGGGGGTAGGGGGGGCCTAATTAGAGCACCTCCACAGAGAGGCTTTGATCGGAGGAGCATAGAGTGGCATATAGATTTAGTTTTTTCAATTTTTTTTCAATTGTATTAGTTTCCCCACTTCCATTATGTATGTTCCTTGTGTCATTTTAACTCTTTAAAATGTAAAAAATAAATAATAATAAAAAAATAAATAAATAAACCAACCCTTGTCTATGTCAAATCTGGCCCTTTCTCGCCCATCTTCCACAATTCTTCCTGGAAGACTCAATCTGAAAAAAGAACAATAGCTTTTTTTTTTTTTCAGCAAAGGGTTTTACTTTTAATATAAAGCCATACTAACCTGAGGAAATATGGTTTAGCAAAGAATTTGAAATCATTCCCATCAATGAAAAGGTCAAACTCTGAGGTCCTGGTGTAGGGTACACGGATGATCAGAGAGAGGAATTCGGGATCTTGACTAAGCTCAAAAGCTGGAGTTATCATTATGAAGTAAAGATCTGTAGGAGGAATGATCATGAACGACTGTAAATAAAAAGAAAATTACATGCAGGTTCCATAGCACACTGCATGAACACAGACTACAGTATGCCACCTTGTGGTTGTCTCTTAAATGTTTCCATTTATCATTGCTGCTAGATCAAAAGTGAAAACTACGGAGAAGCAGAATCAACCTGATAAAGCTAGGGAGAAAAAACATCAAATGACAGTTTTCTTTAGAGTGTCATAACAAAGTTGTTGGAGATACAGTCTGTTTACACAAAGTGCAGAGTTTATATATAGTGTCCCGATGATATTTCAATGGCTGCTACGTCTACACCCCTGGTAAGATCATAGCCTACCGTTTTTCACTTTTACAGTCGTAGAATCCACTCTTCTGTCCTGAAATCCGAGCAGCCAAACGCGTGGAACGTGTGTGAAAAGTCTCCTCGTGTGTGTTGTTGACAGCTACTGTAGCACGATGCTAACACCAGCGACAGCACGCTTCCGTTGGCTTTTGTCACACCACATGCAGCAAGCACATCTGATCATTTAAAGTCGGAAATGTAAGTAATCACGCACCGACGGAAATAATCATACGGCAATAAATAAACGACAAAAAATAAACAGTGAGTAAAAAGTCTCACGCTTTAGATTGGGATGCAGCGTCCATGTTTTACCGTAAAGCACAAAAACTACGCGCATAAAAAAAGTCTCTAAAATGTTGCATTTGATTTAATGTATAGCTAAAATGATCGTTAACGTTTTAATTTGTATTGACATAAGTCAATATAAATTCACTATTGACATGAATATGCTGCAGCACATCTGACATCAGCTGTCCTCTGATGGATGTCCTTTGGACTCTGGGAGGAGGTAGACATGGGTCCATGTATGTCCTCTGTTCTGAGGTGAGACCGGGAGCATGTTGTCACCGTGGCTGTAGCACTCTTTTCTTTGTCTGTCTCTGAAATCAAATACTGCAATGCACATCAAATCTAGGCATTTTCAGTCCATCTTTCTATCTTGTTCACATTCAGAGTTAATTTCAAACACAGAGTTGTATGTGACAACCTGTTCCACAGTGAAGTTCATATAGTCAGTTATAAAATAAAGGTTGTCCTGTGATTGTGACCAAGCCCTTCATGGATAAACTTTTTGTTGTCAGATTAGCTTGGTTACTCTTTAAAAAGTTGTTAAAAACAAACAAACAAACAAACAAACAAACAAACAAACAAACAAACAAACAAACATCAACTTGTGACTATAAACCCATTTTTGGAGATCATCGCCGAGGTGGTTGACAGAAGAAATTGGGCTGCCGTTCCTCCGAAAGACTTTGAAGACAAGGCAAGGTTTGGACTGATATAAGCCTATTTATTACATTGTAGTAGTTCGTCTTTTCTTCAGCCATTACGGCTTGGGGCTAAGCCCCGCCTCTCAGTGTGCTCCTGCATGGGCGCTCGATGAGTCTCTCCTTCCACTCTCCATCATCATCTGCACTGCGAGGCAAGCGGCCAGCGCGAACAAAATGTCAACTGGATCATGGACGTGAGCGGCTGGAGCAGCGCCGTGGCCTGCTGCAACAAGTTGCCCTCGCCATGCGGATTCACTGCAGAGTACTGGTGCTCGCCCTGTGCCTCGGACTTTTCTTACTTTTATACTTTTTAGGAGGCAACACTGCAGACGAGCCGCTGCTAAAACAAGTTGTAATTGTGAAGCAAGAGGAGAAGCGCAACTCTTCACCGTCGCCATCGGAGCTCGGACGTAACGTTGCAGCGAAGTTTGGGGCAAAGAAAGCACCAGCCCAGGCGCAGAAAGAAGAGAAAGCCGTCATTAAAGTGGCGAATGTGAAAAGGTAAGCAGTTTGAGTGCAGCTCTATTCTTGTGCACTCACAGGGGCAGCAGCTAAGTTGCAGGGATCGTTTGAGACACAAGTGTTGTGTTGTTCACATACAGACATACCTTTGCATTCACAATCTGTCAAAGTACTCTCTCTACCACTTTGACTTTCATTTCCCCTTTTTAGCAGGTTGTGAGTCATTTGCTTATTATGACTGTTTAAAAGCGAGTGAAATCAAAGATGAAAAGCGAGAAACGAGCATTGCTATGGGGATTATGTCAAAGGGTATTTACACAGATAGGTTATCTGGGACGTGCCATAACACAGTAATAAATCATACCTGAGCAGTAGTCTTAGTCGGCTGACCCTTATTGATCTGGTTTTATTCCCTTGCTGTTTTTTAAAGGGCACCTTGACGCATACATTTCCTAAGCAGACACATTTGTATACAACGTGTTTGTTCTACAACTAGTTTTAGTGACAAACAAATAGGCCTACATGTAGGCTATACTATTCATAGTTTAAGATATTTATTTTAAATCATTATTCTTTTATTGTAGGCTATAGGCTACCTATTTTTCAATACTGCCACATAGAACAACTTTTGTGTTTTGCACATTGAGGCACAGATTTGTCTCATTCAAGTATAGCCTACTCTGCAATAGTTTTTTTTGTGAAACTGTAATTTAGTTGGATGCAGACAGCAAAGATTCTAATTCCTTCTGAGGCTCTATTGTGTATGTTTCAGAATTAGATTATTCATGACTTAATTTCAGGTTGTGAAAAAAATTACATGATTTGTCTTTTCTTGGATGTGCAAGTGTGCATAGACGAGGATTTGTCCATCTTGGAACATTTTTCTGTTTTACGTGACACCATTTTATTATGCCTTTCAAATTCTGCCAGTCTGCATTTTTTGGTCTTTTTGTGGATGCCTCGTTTCTATACAATGTGGCTGTTGAGATATTCTCAATCTCTTTGCAGTCAGTATTATGTATTCTAGGCTCTGCAAATCCAGGCTAAAGGTTGGGGACAGTGTTGAGATAAAACCCATCAAGACATTACATGAAGAGAGAGACCTTTGCGTCCTCTCAGAGACTATGCTGTGGCGTGTGTGCTCAGCACAGATAAGGCAGATGGGGTGGAACGGGCCACAGGAGGGGTAAAATAAGGATTGGAAATGCTTTGGCTGACTGCTGTGCACACACACTCACTATAAAGATGCACAATACATTGCAAATTGGGACTGGGTGAAATGGCAAAAGACTAATATCTTGGTATCAGATCACAATTTAGATTTTTATCATAATTCAAGTAAAAAAAAAATCTGATTGACTTTGAGATAAATAATATCATCATTCACACTTCACTGTGATTGGTTAGGCTCACCAATAAGACTTGGCTGAACAGACAGCTGTATAAAGGCCCGTGCAGGTGACACTTTGTGAGCTCCAATGCAGCTTGAGATCCCATTCAAGCGTCTGTCACTGCACTGATATGTCGCCAAGGAGAGCGAAAGATTGACACCTTTGTGAGGTGCTGCCACTTATGCTGTAGAAAGTGTAGATTTTTTTACAGGAGTGGCATGCATGGGAGAGTCTTCAGCAGATAAGGGTTTAATTTGACAATGTGAACAGGGCAGACAGTGCTGCTTTGGTTTGATTTCAAGAGGATTACTTCTCATGACCATGCACGCTTGAACAACAAACCCTGATTTTGTTCAGATTCATGTATTTCATGAAAATTTGCTATGCCCACTTGGCTTGTGCACCCTGGGTCCTGATTTTGGATTGATCTATCTGATTCTGTTCTATCTGTATGAGTCTTTAAATAGACAAATGATAAATCACAGAGACAAGTTCACAATTTGATCTTTATCGCTATTTTGCATTGTACTACATTATTGTGTGTGTGTTTTTGGACAGTTCACTCCCACTCGAAAAGCCCACCCCTACATTATATTTATATTGATGTAATAAACTGAAGGGTTTAGTTACTAACAGACATGATTAGAAACATTTGTAAATTAGCTTTTTTTTTAATAGCAAACTGATAGAGCTCTGGAAATAAACGTCAGAATGAAAGCCTATGCACTAAGACATGCCCATGCAGCATTCATACAGATACTTTCAACAAAAAACGAACAAAAAGTAAACAAAAGGGCAACACACAACCCAATAAACTGCCAACGCGGGTCACTACTGGTAAATGCATCTATCACCCCTTTGTGTTTTAATGAATGACTATTCAAAGTATCATCAGATCTTCATTTGTTAAGTCCTTAATGCCTTTCAGATGAATGCTAAACTTGTGTCATTCTGATATTAGTGTGTGATAGAAGTGTTTAGATGTAGTGACAGATCCCATTAATTTACTGGACTGTTTCACAGCTTTTTTGTTAAGTCTTTGACATTGTTTTGCTTGTATTTTTATAAATGGTTTTATGTGATCATGAGCTAATCTTTACATGCTACAATCCCAAGTTGTGTTTCCAACAAATAGTATTATTTTAACTGTATTGCTGAAACATCATTCACTGGTGAAAAGAGCACTGAATATTTATACTTAATCATAAATAACATGCTTCAGGTACTCAATTATACCTACTGCAGATGAAGTTGTCTTTAAGTAAAGGTAAAACCAGCAAAAAGCCACTAAATGCTTTTTCTAGGTACTTTTGAAGATGAATCATAGAATCATTGGTCAGTATACAAAACTTGACTAAATAAACATTAAACTAAATTAGGTTATTTTAAACAACAATGCACATATTTTCTTCATGATGGCCAATCCGAGCAGGGGACTCAGCCATATTTTGTGAGTTGTGTGAGCTTTGGACAACTGCTTTGAACCATATTTGACTTGTGTTACTCAATAGTAACATGCATTTGTAACAAATTGCTTTATACTCATAAGCATCATCGATATTAATACCAGCAATAGCAACCCTTTTTTCTTTCTCTTGTAATAGATAAAATTCTGTCACTCGTGCTTTTGCTCCGTGGCACCTTTCATCTCACAAATCGGAGCAGTGTGTTGATATCCTGTGCCGCTTGCCGAATAGACAAACAGGCCGCGTTTTCTAATCTTATCATTTCCTCCCAACACATCACTCTACTTCCTGTGTCCAAAAATAGAAGGAAGAGATCCAGCTGTCATTCTAAGCACCAAATACTACTATAGCCTTCATGGGCGACAGCCGGCAAAGAACACATGTTGAGCAGAATGTCATATTGCATCAACTGATATTATAACTATATACTTCTCAATTGATTAGGCTTTGAATACATTGATTTAAGGAGAAGTGTTTTTATACAAGTATTTAATATTGAACTATAGAGGGGTTATCAGTCGATGTCACTTTCCGCCCTACTGTGCATGCTCCATGCAGAAAGATACACTCTCCATCTGCTTAGCTGGAAAACGTTTTTAAATAAAACAACAAAATGGGACGAGAGCTAGCTGTTTCGATCAGGTATGAACCGGTATGACAGACGTCTGTCTCCTGAAGCTTGAGGCAGTGTTTTTCTTTCCGTTTTTTCACTCACCTGAATTTAATTTTAAGGGTCGTAGGGTCGAATTTCATGCACAAATCTTGTCTACATGTGTGGTTTTTTTTTGTTTGTTTTTTAAGTGGCAGCATGACTCCCTCCCAACATGTGTCACATTTGTCATGAATCTTAATTAATCAAATAACAACAAAATATATGAATGTGTCGGCATGATGAGGGCCCGGCAGGTGAAAACAGGAATTTTACAGAACAACAACAATCAATCACATGTTGGTGTCTCCATAGTGTTGCAGAGCAACAATAACACAAAAATAATTTAAAAAACCCCAAACAAATACATTAAATAAGTAAACAGAAATTAATAAAAATAATTAATGAAAAAATGTCCATTTGCATAAAACATAAAATTAAATTAACAGAGGCAGTCGGGTCCGTGTATGATTCGTTCATTTGATTTTTCGTTTTCAAAACAAAAACGAAAAAAGGAAAAAATGATTTGTTTTTTCGTTTTTTCATTTTTCCGTTTTTGCTCATAAAACGAAAAAAGGAAAATACTCTCTCTGATCCGTCTGTTTTCAATTTAGTTCTCAATTTAAACATGCGACATTTGGAAGAAGGTTCGGAGGTATTTTGTGTTCGTAATTTTTCATTTTTTCGTTTTGGGAAGTTGTGAAGCCAGTCGCACTTCACTTACCGTAGTTGAACTGGGTAAACTGCCAGCGCCCGCGGTCCTGAGCTCCGGAGAAAGTGCCCGGGGGATAGATCATGTCCCGGGTGCCATCGCAGCGCCATCCGGGCCCCGAGAGCTCCAATGAAGTGCCGCGTCAGGCATCTCTTTGCCCGGGACAGATATCGTGTCTTGGGGTTGGTGCAGAGCCAGCCCGCCGCTCCTGAGTGCCCCATTATGCCCCCGTGGACAGACGTGACCTGGGGTACGTGGGGATCCATCTCACGGCAGAGAGCACTGGGCACCGTGGATGTCGCCCACCGTCAGCGATGAGGCAGCAGCCTGGTTCAGTCTTGCTCTGAGGGAAGAACAGGAGTAGCCTACCTGGAACAGCCCTCACAGGCCGTGGTGAGGAGGTGGCAGCTTCACGTTGGATATTTTGCTCTGCAACGACAGCGACAGCTCCCCTGAATGTACCCGCACACGGTAGCTTTGTGTGGAGAGACGCTCTGTGAGGTGTCGCTGTGTGTACGGTATTAGGGACCGTCATTAAATTACTAGTGCATCATTGAAATGTAATGTATGCTTTTCATAATAATTTCAATGAAGCACGAGTAATTTAATGACGGTCCCTTATCGCCGTACAGCGACACCTCACAGAGCGGCTCCCCACACAAAGCTACCGTGAGCAGGCTACATCCAGTGGATTTCTCGCTGTCGTTGTGGAGCAAAATATCCAACGTGAAGCTGCCATCTCCTCACCACGGCCTGTGAGGGCTGTTCCAGGTATGCTACTCCTGTTCTTCCCTCAGAGCAAGACTGAACCAGGCTGCTGCCTCATCGCTGACGGTGGGCGACATCCACGGTGCCCAGTGCTCTCTGCCGTGAGATGGATCCCCACGTACCCCAGGTCACGTCTGTCCACGGGGGCATAATGGGGCCCTCAGGAGCGGCGGGCTGGCTCTGCACCAACCCCAAGACACGATATCTGTCCCGGGCAAAGAGATGCCTGACGCGGCACTTCATTGGAGCTCTCGGGGCCCGGATGGCGCTGCGATGGCACCCGGGACATGATCTATCCCCCGGGCACTTTCTCCGGAGCCCAGGACCGCAGGCGCTGGCAGTTTACCCAGTTCAACTACGGTAAGTGAAGTGCGACTGGCTTCACAACTTCCCAAAACGAAAAAATGAAAAATTACGAACACAAAATACCTCCGAACCTTCTTCCAAATGTCGCATGTTTAAATTGAGAACTAAATTGAAAACAGACGGATCAGAGAGAGTATTTTCCTTTTTTCGTTTTATGAGCAAAAACGGAAAAATGAAAAAACAAAAAAACAAATCATTTTTTCCTTTTTTCGTTTTTGTTTTCAAAACGAAAAATCAAATGAACGAATCATACACGGACCCCCGCTCTCCCCTACGCTCTCCCCTACTAATACAAATATGTTCTTGACTTCGGTTTCCACCTCCAACTGCACCTGCTCCTCCAGCTCAGGCCCTGATAGAGCCAACCACATCATGGAGATGTTCCTGAGGCTGTTCTGTGGACCCACTTTTAAGAAAAATCTCAAGACCCATCTGTTTAAATCTGTTTTAATGATTGATTAATGTTGTAATTACTGTTTTATGTATTGTAGCTTTGTTTAACTGCCTTTGTCTGTAAAGCATCTTTGAGTGTCCAGAAAAATGCTATATGAATAAAAGGTATTATAAAACAGAGGATGATAATAGCCCCGAGCTTGTCCATTAACAAATCAAAATCTTGTGGTCTTGCGATGCTGTGTCCGTATATACACAGACAGACATTTACATTTACATAGACAGATGTCTTCCAAAGTACCTGCTTAGGCAAATGGCCTCGACCTCCAACCAGCACCAAGCGTTCCTTAATCTGCATTATTTTCGTTGATGGAGATAACCAGTGTGTCCGAAGGAAACTACCCAGACACAGGGAGAAACATGCAAACTTCACACATAAGGGCTCGACTGTGGGAGTCAAACTCGCAACCTTCTTGTTGTGAGGCAGGAGTGCTATCTGCTCCGCCACTGTGCTGCGGCTGCCACTCCTCGTCAAAGCTGATTTATAGTTCTTATCAAGTTACATACTCATCTTTTTTATTATTTTTTTTTTGAGAGAGAGTTTCTGGGAGCAATCAGAAAACTTGCAGTAAGACTAACATCGTGTTTGTGTCGTTCTTGTGCTGTTACCGGCTGAATACATGTTTTTGAAAGTGGGAGGAAGCCCAGGTGCTCAGAAGCCTTAGTAAAACAAAAAGATCACAAGATGCTGACCCAACCACAATCTTCTTATTGAGAAGCCAGACCTATAACTACTCCGCTATCATGCTCCTCTCTCAATACACACAGTAGATACATACTGTATCTGGATGGATCATGTGATTGAAAAGATCTGATCTAGATGTTCTTCAAAGTCCATGTCACTGGCACTTACGTCCAGTTCTGTCCAGCAGCCTCCAGCCAATCCCTCCAAACAAAACCACTAGATTTCGTCACAATAATTTGCAACAATTGGATTGAGCGCAGCCTTCCTCCTGTTGTGGTTGGAGGCTAAACTCGGCTCTCATATGGCGTTTGGTGGGGCACAGAGAACGGTCCGCCTCCAGGGAGAAGCTAATATCGTTTTAGCGAAGGACAATTGGTCTCCTCTGACTAGCGCGGCTCATTTAGGCGCTTTCACCAGATGGGCAACCGGCAATTCACTCCAGCTCCCTCCGGGCTAAACAAATCACACGCAGCCGACCGCCCCATGTGACCGCATTAACCCCGCCCATTTCATAACCGGAGACAATATTTACTCTGTGATTTCACGCCTGCATGAGCCCGTCCAGATGAGCTCTGTTGTGTGAGAGAGAGAACTTCTTCTGTGGAGGTGTTATTGCTTTGTTCAAAATGTTCCAGAGTCTGGCTTTGTAAATGTTTGTATCTCCACAGAGTCTGGCAGAGATGCAAAAGTTGATCTTCTTTACATAGATATCTTGTCATGTCAAACAAATGCCTCACTGAAATGCTTATTGCTACAGAGATCCACACATTTAGTGAAGATTAATACTAAGACTTTAGGGCAAATATTCCAATAATACCCATGCAAATAAAATGCATTTGAGAAAATACAGGAGAGTTTTGGGTCATTGTCTGATTGTGTAAGATTATCTTTGTTCAATGTCACAGGACAGAGACCAGCTTGTTCTCTCAGATATGTGTGTCTATACCACGCAATTGTAAAGAGTATGTCATATGAACACAATTTCTATTTTTAGTTTTATACTTTTTTTTGTAGACCATGAATGTCCACATTGCAGTGAAGACTTTAGACATTTCATTTATTCTAATGGAATCAAACATAATACACAGACTCTACACGCAAATCTTCAAAACCTCACCTCCACAACCTGCTCTGCTCCTTTGACCCCCAACAGCCTCTTTCACACCAAACATGTGAGCTGCCTGTCCGCAAAAGTTACAAAACCAGTTCAGGTGGGCCACAACCGGCTTAGTGTGAAAGACCCTTTAAGCAAAAATGTGCAGATATCACCATATACAGTATTTAACAGATCGACCTTAGTCTGAATGAGCTGTGTCTTTAGCTCAGAAAAGTCTTTTGTCTGAGACAAAGTGATGTGTAAACATCCAGTCAAATGTGCACAAAGTGCAGAAATTCAGTATTTTTGACAATCAAAGTGTTTATTAATCATCACAGATTAAACTGAATTCTTGTAGTTACCGTCTAGATATCACGGCTTTATTAAAAAGGCTATGTACGCATCGTATTGATATATTAGAACACAGTGTGACTTTTGCATTTAGTCATTTCTCCGCTGCTCTTTCTCTCTCTCTCTCTCTTCTTAACTTATTCGGGAGCTTATCAGGTAGCAGATTATGAGTTTGCCGCATGTTGTCATAGAGATCTTCCCCTATAGGAAGTGATCCAGTTTCGTAGGACCAACAGACCAGGTTTAAACCCCCAAATCTATGAGCAGCTAGTACAGGGCTCTGGTTTACCTGAGCTGGGGCTAAAATAATCTTAGCAGAGGTGCACTACAGACCTGACCAAAATCTTAAGATCGAGATGGGGTCTTAAAGTGTTTTTTGTTTTTGAAACCCTTTTCCTACAGATCCGTCTGATGGTTATTGTGCTGCAGTTGGCACCAGTGAGGGCCATAACTTCGGGCGAGGACTGACCTGTGTCTTGACAACACCCATTAGGATCCTCCGGCTCAGCGCAGGTGTCATTTTTTGGGGTCTAC
Source organism: Mugilogobius chulae (assembly GCA_038363315.1). NCBI lineage: Eukaryota > Metazoa > Chordata > Actinopteri > Gobiiformes > Gobiidae > Mugilogobius > Mugilogobius chulae. The sequence continues at coordinate 31,398,138 of CM076402.1, read as the reverse complement.
CACTTGACTTTGTTGTTCCATAATGCTCAGGAGAACATTTAGAATGAGTGTCTGACTGCGTCCAGCCTCAGCAGCAGAGACTCGCTGTGAGAGGCTTTGCTGCAGCTCGATGATCCGGTCAAGTTCAAGAAGTGAAAACTTCTTTACTTTAACCATCAGGAGGACAGAACTGTTTGAAAGCCTGACAGAAAAGGAGAATTTTGAGCAGATTTTGGCTTTTATAGCCTGTGGTCTTAATCTTTTGATCAGGTGATAAACAGACTATTTCAGTTTATTATTTTTTATTTATTAAGTTCTAAATGTTTTTGCCTCACTTCCCTTCTTGCTTTTGCATAATGTAGCTCTACTTAAAATCTCATAAAGATCCAAATGTGGAAAATGCAAATTCTAACCACTTTTCAACTGGTCTTAAGATTTTAATCAGGAGTGTATAGATGGTAGTATTGCAAAAGAATAGTGTCAGTGAATTTTTTCTACATATTTTTCCGGTTACGTTTGTCTAAAATAAATAAACGTGTCAGAGAAAAGTAAACAGTTAACTCACTGACTTAGTTCTACATTTGTGGCTTCTCTTTCTTCATTTTTCACCCCTTTTCCAAAAACCCTCACCAGTCATCCCCCTCATCACCTTTGCTCCAACCAGACACCTCCTTCTTTATTCAGTCTGGATATTTGAGGCTGGGGGCAGTGTTCAGAGGAGTTTATGAAAGCCCTCCCTCTCTTTCTCTCTCACACACATACACAGCTGCTGGTGGAGGTCATACGCACTAACCTGACTCATCTATAATGTATTGACGGAATATGCTGCTTCTTAGAGGGATTAAACTTTAATAACTGACTGAGCTGGGTAAATAGAAGCGGAGGATGTTCTCTGTCTGAGGCCAAAGCACAAAAGAACAGCTACACACAAGAAAATCAGCCAAAGAATTCACATGTTTAGAGACTGGAGGGTTTAAGATGCATGTGGGGCAAAATGGAAGCTTTGAAACAATATATTAGTTAATGTTTTTTGATTGTGTAATTGTAGCACATAAGGTGCAATCTGTACCCTTTAATTAGTATTTTGAATAAGCGATATAGTTAGCATTAATTGGAATGCTCGAGTGAAAGGGATATGGGCCAGTCAGAAGAAATAGGTTTGTAGCCAAAGAGGTGAATAACAACAAAGGACTACAACCATTTATAATGTAAAAGTGTAACTGTATTAACAAATGGGTCAATAGAATTTCAATTCACAATATACAATGTACAAATGTTTGCGCGTCTTTCCCCAAAATAAACTAAAAATAAAACCCTTTTGTATAGTCCTTAGTCCTCAATGTCCATAAATGTCTATTCAATTGTCAAAAGTTCACAGCTGTGTTGTAACCTCAGAGTTACAGGGTACCAGGTATCTGACTCGGGCTATGGCTCGCCATCCAGACTTCCAGACTGGAACAGGTTCACAGGGGCTGCACGTCTGCAGATTTCTCACTCCATCCAAATAACCTGACCTGAAAGGCCAGATACAGTAGCTTGACACAAAGTAACACAGAGCTGCACTACTATGGCTACTGTATAGTTACAAAATAAAATATTTTGTGCAAAAGTACATTTCTAAATATCACAATATTCCAATTTCACAATGTTCCCTTAAATTAAATCACTGGAAATAATTTACATCTGGCAGAATTGTGAAAATAAAGCGTCATTTAAATTCTATATTTTTTTAGTGCATAGACAATACACCTTTAAAATAACATGAAACCTTTGAAAACATATTTAAAATACATACTGGGTTTGGAACTTAATTATTTGAATTATTTAACAAGGAAAAAAAGTGTTTTGTAGCATTTTCAAGTATTTTTTTTTACAGTGCTCAGAGCACTGGAGCAACAGAGAAAGTTCTGGAACATGAGCTAACATAACAATGGGCACTAATTTAACACATTTACACATCAGAAAATATTACTGGGCATTGTGCCATGAAGTTACATCAATGGAGGATCAAAACAAAACAAAACCTAGTCATTTCGGACAAGCAAAAGGCTTTTCCCATGGCTAAACAGCTAGTAACCCATTATAACTCATTGTAGTAACCATTAGCCCGATGCTAGCATCGGTTAGCACGCTATGCTAGCGCAATACACAGAGCACACTCACCAATGCGTGTGCCTTCACCAGCTACGGGGTTTCCCAGGCTTCTGCGGTCTAGTGACTTCAGCAAATCTAAGAGTTTACAACAGTTTTGTTCACTAACAAGTTATGTATATTTCGAATTGTGCATGCTGCTGGTAGGTGCTTATCAAGACGGGAAATCAAACAAAAAGGTTGAAATACACCACCGAGAAAGCGAGGAGAAACAGGTCTGCAGCGTCTGACAGAACCAGGCAAGATACTGAGCTACGCTGCGTGATGCGTAGTGCCCGAGAGCGCAGCCTTGACCTTATTGGTCATTCCCAAATCAAAGGCTCTGATTGGTTGCTACACATTTTAGCAAAAATAATTAACGTTATATTATATATTTTTTAACTTTTTTAACTATATTTATAATATTTATTCAACAGATTAATGAACATGTATTAAAATGTTATTTATCAATATTTATTCACATTGTAAGTTTTACTAAGTGTTTTCAGTCTTCCACTTATTTTAGCACTGGATTACATAATGTGGTTATCTTGTGAACTCATGAGACTGTTATCATATAACACAGTATCACAAGAAACTGTATACCACAACACAAAAATAGTGTATGATGAACACAGTTTCACGGCATTTTAGCGTTTATATGTTACGTCAAATACAGGCTGCAATTTGTTAGACTTGCTTAAAGAGACTTAGATTTAGAATTGGAATTTGGATTTTAGTCATTTTAACTGGAGATATAATTGCTGATGTTGTTTCAAGGTGGTTCGAGAAATTTGCTATTGGGATGAGAACAATTTTCTATTGGTAAATAATTCAGCTCAAAATATGTAGTAATGCTTGGAAATCAGTTCAAACTGTTTAAAACAAGAAAAAATATGCAGGACTCTAGCATAGAGCTTTAATTAGTCAAAATGCTTGAAATTAGGTTTCAAATTCTAAAATCAATCAGTTTGGCTCGTTTCGACTGAAAGACCTGAAAATGCATCATTAACCTGTAACTGTTTTTAACTATGTCTTTTCTGTTTATTTTAAAATGAAATTCTGTGTTTTGGGTTGTGTTGTTGAAGCCTCTTGGCCAGGACTCCCTTGAAAAAGAGATCTCTGAATCTCAATGGGACTTTCCTGGTTAAATAAAGGTGAAATAAAATAAAATGTAACTTGAACTTCGCGCACCGCATGCACATGCATATTGTGGATGAGCCCCACTACAGTAAAATAGACTATTTATTTACAATCTAGTATCCACTCACCCAGTGTAACAGACACTGAGACAGTGTGAGTTAAGTGTCTTGCCCAAGGACACAACGACATTCTACTCCTGTCGTCCCACTGTGGCTCTTGGTGTTCTAACGGTCTCCCATCCAAAAATTAACCAGGCCCTTTCTTGGTTAGCTTCTGAGATCTGACGGGATCAGGCTTTGACAAGCAGGTATGGCCACAAAACAGTAGCACACGTCTCTTCTTCTCAGAGTTCATTCTGTTTCTTTTCCACCTGCAACTAACAGAATTCTTGCCTGCACTGGCATGCTCTCCTTGGGCAGGACACTTCAAGACCCTTCTCCCACATTACCTCAGTGTGCGTGTACACTGAGTGATCCTCGAGTGCTTGAGTGGAAAAGCACTATTTAAATTGAGACCATTTACCATTATCATTTAAAGTGACAACATGATGTTTGCAAAGATTTAGCATTTCAATTTATGCAGCTTAAAACACTAATCAATATACTGTATATATAAAATCTGAGGGATGGGACGATTCACTTCAGTCACGATTTGATTCAGTTTTTGATTTTGCAGCTTTTCGATTTGGTTCAATTTAGTTCAATTATCTGTATCAACACAAAACAAACCATAATATGTGACACTTAAAACAAAACCACTGTTAGTGCGCAGAATTTGTGTTTTTATCAACATACAGTATGAACAGTAAACAGTAATAATACTAAACATAATATATTCACAATAATGCACATTCACTCAGGTTTTGCACAAGTTCACGCTTTGCTTTTTCAAACATTGTGGCAAATATATTGTTGTGTGTAAAACTACAGAGTCACTAACACTAAGGGCCAGATTTATCAAGCATTTGCTCATGTGCAAAACAGGTTAGGGGAGCAAAACCTTGGCAGAGATGACATTTTTTTCTCAAACACACACTAAAGATGCAGAATTTAAGGTGGTTCATATCTGTGTTGTTTAGTATGTTGTATGGGCATCTTCCAATATTAAAGTTTGTGTAAAATGCTCATAAATAACACATGATATTTTTTATTTTTGCACCCGCAATTTAGCACCTGGCTTGATAAATCAGGCGCTAAGTCGGCAAAACTGATCAGTTCTGGCCTTTCAATTCGATTGCTGCAAACTTCAAACGATTTTCAAATGTCTTGCACTTAGAAATGACTTTATTTTCAATACGAATATTATTTTCTATTTACTGAGAACTGTGTATACTTTGCAATTGTACTTTTTTTGTTGCTTGGCTTTGCGTTTTGCTATACCTGTGCGTCCTATGAAAACATGACCTGATGAGATTCACTTGTCTCACTTTAAGCTCTGTATTATTTCTCAACAAACATCTTCATGCTTTTCAAACACAGACCTCCAGATATTTCCTCTTTGCGATCATAACACCTAACCTTTACCACTGGACTATTTCTCTCACTCCGTCTACAAAAAAAAAACCTCATAAAACCGCTTGTATCCTCCTCACCGCTCACTCTCGCCCACAGTCAGTCGATCTAATGGATGCATCCTTCTCTAACCTAACCTTCCACTGTCCCACACGCAGCTCCTCTCCTCGTGTCACCGCTATTAACCTGCGTTTTATTTACGGACGCATTTATCCAGCAGACAAGGCCGGGTCAGGAGGCAGCCCACCCCAATTTGGACATCAGTCTGGGGCTTGTTAAACCTCTCCGCGCTGGCCGTCCGGATAGCCTCGTACAGTCCACCTCTGGCCCCCTCGGTACACAGCTGTGACTGGTCCGTGTGTACATATTTAGCACGCATTAGTCCTACTCACTTTGTGTCGGTATTAAGGGGGTTTCGTCGAAGTCGTTTGGCACCAGAGCAAGTAATTAACCTCGCTAAATGGGGTCTGGAGGTTTGAAAAGCGTCGTGTCACGTGTGGAGAGAAAAACTGTGTGATGTTCTGAAGACTGAGGCTGAACTTAGCCAAGGACATCGTGTTGTGTTTTCAATGGAAGGATTAGGCTTTGAAACTAAAGTCTGGGGAATGTTCAACCGCAGAAATGCATCCAGTGATCAGACGTGAGCAGCTTGTTAAAATATAAAGGAATAACGTGTTGAATATGTCGCGTTTTGATTTTGTTTTAAAGATTACTGCAACACATTCAAATCGTTTGTTTGCTTCACTCATTGACAGAAATCTTCAATATTTCCACTTCCATGTTATTTTTTTTTATATTTTCCCATTCGTTTTTTGTCAAGAGCAGTCATGTTTGTTTTCATACACAATGTGAGGGACAAAAACAGGGACACGGTGACCAGACGATACATAGTTTTTTCAATAGTCAGAACCAAGGTCAGTGGTTCATACACTGCAAAAAAGGAATTTCAAGACAAGTTAAAGTTGCTTGGATTTAACCTAATTTTAAGCATTTTGACTCATTTAACCTCAATTTGTTGTAGAGACAAATTATTTTCCTTCTTTCAAAGTGTTTTGAACAGATTTCAAAACATTGCCTCTTATTTCAAGCCAATTTATTTGCCAATGTTAAGAAACTTGTTTTTACCCCATTGGCAAATTCTTGCTCTTATTTTAAGACCAATTCTCTTGTAACCAGTTAATTCTGATTCCAAGTCAGTTTAAGCAAGTCTAGATAGATGTGTCTAGACTTGTGAAACACCCGAAGATATTTCCTCAGCCAACTATTTTTTCTGCAGAGGCCATGCATAGTTGAACAGAAAGTGAAATAGTGGCTGTATGAGATGCTTTTTACTGGGCGAAAATTGTGTAATAAACAAACAAACAAACAAACAAACAAAAAAAGGCTAGAAAAATGATCATGATCTGAGCCAAATCTAAACTTTGGGGGGCCCTAATTGAAAATCAGTTTCAGGGGCCATCCTGTAAACCTTAATCAGTCAAGTCAAAGCAGCATTTAAATGGTCTTTGATTTTGCTCATAGGCTATCCATCGAATTACAAGCATCATTTCTAAACTTTGAGTTTGTAATAATAAACTAGATAAAGTGCCTCAACGAAAAACAAAGGGTTGCTGAGAAATTCAACTCAAAAGCCACGTAAATCTAAAATGCGTGTTTATGAGGGAAGGTCGAGCTTTGATTGGCGCACATCACATCTCTCTCTTCTTTCTTTGTCACAATAGCGAGGCCAAAAAGAGTCGGAACTCTGTCTAACTAGAGCGATTTCGGAATAACGATCTTTCAGAACAGAAGTCTGCCGGAATAAAGATTGAACACCGTTTAGCGCTGGGGCTTGGGTCAGGTTAAGATTTACCTGTTAAACCAAAATACCTGTTTATTTTACGTTTTGTGACTTTTCGTAACATATCTACATAAAAAAGATGTGACAAAGGTGCTCATCTTATGTTTTTGACATTTTGTTGTAAATCTACATTTTATTAAGACACTGGACTGATTTTGACATTGTGCTCTTTCCTTGTTGAGTTGTGTTTTGACTTCTTACGAGAGAACACTTGCGCTTTTGTCACTCAATAACCTTCAGACTGCTGTGATGTCAATTGCCACAACACTATTCCACATTTGACTGTTTGCATTGCGCCTACAGAGACACTTCTCCCTTATGACAATCCAACTAATATCCCCATTCTGACTTTATCCAAGCGTTCCAAGCACATCACTCACTATAACAGCCTCTTCCCTTCCGCATCTCAAACCCAAACAGCCACAATCACACCACTCTACCGCCTCGAAGCCGCGACCCAAACCCCGCGGCAGAACGCATCTCCGTCGTATACGCTTCTCCTTCCCCCGTGGCGCCGCTGCGAAGGCCATTGTAGACCAACCATCAACCACACCGAGCCAAACACGGTGATTACGCGGCTGCAGAATGGGATTGTGCAGGAGGTAAATAGCAGGTTGTTATGGTAAATGGTGGTGCTTTTGTGGCTCTGGTGAAGGGGGGAGGACAGCGGGGGAGACCGTGGGAGACCGGTGAGGAGGAAACACAAGATGGACGCCATTATCCGCGCTCCCGTGGATACAAAAACACCATTTTTGTTTATCTGTTTTCACACTGGGAGCGGTTGATTGTGGAAAGGCAAATGAGAGAAAAGCAGGTGTCGGCGTAATGAGGGAATTTGAAAATAAAGGTATAACTGCGAGGAAATGTGTTTGGACTCAAATGTGATTATTTAGTGTGTGGTCTTTGAGGCGAGACTGTAAGTAACACAAGTCCAATCTGCCCACATTGTAATGCACTGTGTGGATATCGTAACTTCAAAGATCATGTTTCAGTTGTGTTTTCCTCCACAGAAGCGGCAAGGTCAGCTGTGACTCAGACCAAACTGGACAAGCTGGCATTGAACAATAATACGATTAAATTCATTAGGTCTTACAGTTATATGGTGATTTTTTCTTATGAAGCAACCTCTGTTTTATTCAGACCTTGACAGTTTCGGCTGCACACTGTAGTTTTCTTTAGAAATTGGTGTTCCTGTGACGTGTCTGGTCAGCTGGTTTATACGGGTTACGACAGCAGGACGATGGCGCCATCTGCAGTCCGACCTCTTTAGAACCGTTTCCCAGGTGTGAGAAAGTTGGTACGCTCCCTCATCCCGATTGACAGTCTGGTGAGTGTGTTTTCGGATTTTGATGGCCTCCCTGATCCAGCGAAGGTATTTGTTGCTTGGCGTTTTCCCAGTCCAATAGGTGGTTCCCACTTCTACAAATGTCTGAGATTGCGGACATGAGTTGTTCCTAGTGGGCTCGCTACTTAGTTGTCTCTTTCTCACTAATGGACTGGGACAACGACACAGTCATAGGCACCAAAAGCAACAAATACCATCGCTGGATCAGAGAGGCCAACAAATAGCCCACCAGACTGTAAATGGGGATGAGATAGTTCTGAAGAGGTTGGACTGCAGATGGTCCCATTGTCCTGCTGTACCAAGTAGGAAAATGGTGCCAAAGCCTGTATAAACCAGCTGAGCAGACACGTCACAGGAACACCAAGTGACACTTCGGAAGAAGGCTTCAGTGAGCCAACAAAACTGTCAAGGTCTGAAAGCAACAAGTCTGTTCATAAGAAAAAACAACACATGACAGTTTCTCTTTACTCTGCACACTAACTGAACTTACTAAAACAGTACAATGTTACAGCTAAGATTCATAACCAAGACAAGTTTACATGGATCATTAACTCTTTCTCTGATGTCTATTTTAGTCATAGACCTTTTATTCTCTGCAGCTATGTGGTTCTCTCTGATGCTTGTGCTGACTCAAATACATGATGCCGTTTCACAGATTCACCAGCAGAGGGAGGAATATTGTAGGCACAAGGACCCAGAGGAGATCACATGACTTGGAAATACATGTGCTCTTTGTTTTCCTTAGCCAGCGCAGTCGGCTGTGTTTATGTGATCAGCTGCTTCTGGAGGTTGACCTTCTTTTCAAACAGATTACAGACAAAACATGTTGGACTAAAAACAAAGTTGAATACGTTTAGAGCAGATATTTGATCTTTAAAATTAAGAAAAGCCGATCTAGGACTCTGAGGAGAACGACACATGCAGCGAGTCTAGAAACGTCCTCTTCTGTGAGCGAGTGAAAAGTGTCAGAGGAAGTCAAACTACTGGATTTATTCAATCTAATCTCTGCTCCATGAAAGAGACTGAATCTATAGAATCTGCATCAGAAACAGTGAAACAGTTTTAATCATATAAACCATGTTATATTATATTCATTGTAGTGGCTCAGATTCTTTCACCAAAAAGCAGTGATGGGTAAGTTACTTTATAATTGTAATACAGTACATTATATATTACTAGTTACATGGAGAGAATTGTAATACATTTGTATTACAATAGTACTGTCTCACTACTGTGAGTTATTTGAGCTCATCACACATATGTTAAAACATTGTACAACTCTAATCCTGTTACATTTACACCTGACTACTGGTAAATTTATGGAAATATGATGTCACAACACATTTTCCTCATAATATATTTAAGTTGTGTTTTGGTCCTGAAGTGAGTATAAAAGCATAAGAATTTATATGAAAGTAACTTGAGTTACTCAGATTGTAGTAATATATTATCAACATTTTTATAAGTAATTAGTTACACTACTTAGTTACTGAAAAGTAGAATATATTACAGTAACTTGTTACTTTTGTAACTAGTCACTTCCAACACTGAAAAAAGTAGAACAGAGGAAAAACACACTGACATGAAGTTTGATTTAGGAAAAGGCTGTTATCTCAAAAGTATCTCATTAAACGCTGAAATCTAATGAAAACAAGGAATTTCAAATGCCTATGAAAAGGAAACAGATACATGTGGAATAACGTTTTATTATTATTTTTTTTTAAGTAGACACTTGACACAAATGTCTGTGAATACTGCTTAAAATGAGCAAAAGAAAAAGGATCAAAGTGAGAATAGGGTTGGCACTGAAAGAGTTAACTAGCAGCTTACCTATTTTATCACCTTCAAACAAAATTAAGTCTTTTTTTTTCTGCCCAACTCTGATGTTCAATCATCAATAACTGTGCACAGCCAAAAACTGACACGTTATTAAAATACCAGTAAGTTGTATTAACTGCTCAGTTGTTGCAGTCAAAAACACTCGACTATCCAAAAGGTAAAAAAAAAAAAAAAGTTACCACATAAATGTTAATATGTGTGAATATACTGATGTAAATATGTCAAAGTTTATCACTGAATACACTGATGGTTAATAGTACAACAGAAAGTGTGCTCAGATCTTCCTCGTCTGGAACACAGGTGTGAGATTCCCGTGACCACAGCAGTGTACTTGTTCTGTTTGAGCTGTACCAGACCTCCAGCACCTCCAGGGACCCCAGGGTGAGACCGGCTCTGATCCTGGCCTGTCCTCTGCTCTTTCATGTGCCTCTCTCTGCTCCTCATTACAGACTCTCACTTCACTGGTGCTGTGCCGGCTGCAGACACTCACACTCTCCAGGACAGCGGACACAGATGAACCCAGGTTATAGCACTAAACTCAGCTCGTACATTGTGTTCTTACTGGAGAAGCATGTACATATGAAATACAAGGCTTTAATTACGAGACACAAGTGACACTGAAACATCTGTAATAATCACTGTCTTCATTTGACGCCCAACAGTGTGACTGAGTTAAGAATTTGACCTGAAGCTGAAGGTCCACACATCTTAACTCTTTCCTTGCCAATGACAGTAATGCACGTGTCCAATTCACCAGCACTAAAAAATCATGATGCAGTTCCATAGATTCACCACCGGAGGGTGTATTGCATGAGCACAAAGGCGCAGAGGAAGTCACAGGGCCAGAAACCACACGTGTTGTTCTGTTTACGTGTTCATCCGCCTCTAAAGGATCGGGTTTCTTTTCAAACAGATCACAGACAAAATATCTTGAACTAAAAACATAGTTGAGTAAGTTTAGAGCAGATATTTGATTTTTAAATTGAAGAAAGACGATCCTACAGGACTAGGACTCTGAGGAGAACGACACATGCAGCGAGTCTGTGAGCGATCCATAAGTGGTCAGAGGAAGTCAAACTACTGGATTTCTTCATGTTTGAAGAGTTCAATATAATAAGGTAAGGTAATGTTTATTAAGGACAATGTACAGATACATTAAGCACAATGGCAGAGATGCTTGTACCAGATTCTAGCTTACAGCTAATGTCCATCTGTTGTAACACAGCTTGTGTTGGTTTAAAGATGAAAAAGACACTCGTCCTCATTGTTTTAATCACGTAGAGCTTGTATTTTTATGGCTCAGATTCTTTCACCAAAAAGTTGAACAGACGAAAACAACACTGACAACAAGGTTTGATTTAGAAAAAGGACGTTATTTCAAAGTTTCTCGTCAAACGCTGAAATCTAATGAAAACAAGGAAATTCAAACGCATATAAAAAGAGAACGGATTAATGTAGTATAACAATTGTTTTTTTAAATGAAAGGAGACACTTGTAGGTCTCATTTGATGTACAACAACGTTTTTTGTGGAGCTGTGAATATTGCTTAAAAAGAGCAAAAAGGCCTGGCAGGGAAGGGGGGTCAAAGTCAGAATAGGGCTGGCAGTGAAAGAGTTAAGTGCTGCTATATCCACAGTTTATTTGGTCCAAACTGCACATGTATGTTTTTCCCATCTCTGTGCATATTACTTTTTCGTTCATTCCTCCCGATAAAGTTTTCTTCTGCGTTGTAACTGAGCTCAGGGCTAATACTCGTTAATCAGGAAGTGCACCAGCAGCAATCTGAGAAAGCATCAGTGTTTGTCTTTTTCTCTTAACCATGAAGAGAACTTATCATCACAAAATCGGGCCAGCGTTTTGTCTAATGAAGCTTTATCTGCTCACTTTAAAGCAAACATTGTTTCAAGCATTAAGATTTATTGTTGTAAGCGTGAGTCAGTCAGCAGCATACAAGTGGTGTTTGTCCCTCTCTCACTTCTATTTCTGACACATTTCACATGTACAGTATTTGCTTAAAGGTTTTTGTTTTTTCTAATAACTTATGCCTCTTCATAGATCTGACTTGTACCATAGACATATATAGTAGACGCGCAGTCCGACTCTGATGCTATCGAACACTTAGCATCTGAGCTAGTCCGGTAAGATTTAAGCTAGTCCGTAGCGTTCTATTGTTTATTTTCCTATAGCCGTTAGCATTAGCCCACAAAAAACGCAAGTTATGAAAGATCCAGAGAGTGTCAGCTGTACAAACCTACCGACCACATTTAGCAAAGGTCAGAGCCTTGTTACAAGTTATTAGTTGTTGAGTTTACAAACCTTTTAGTATTTTATTGTAGATAAAAATTGTATATAAAACTGCTAACTGCTAGCGAACTTACGCATCTTTTAAGGCTCTAGTGACCGCCAAACATCCTCTTTTACATGTTACTAGTGAGAAAAGCAGATAAATGACATAATTAACACCAAATAAAGTTATAGCTTCACTTATCTGTGGAGGCGTCTGTCACATCGACAAGTGATTGAGCATTTCCAGTCTAAGAATATAGTAGTTTGAGAAATATAATCTCACATTGCCAAAGTTGTTTAAAAACGCTTCATAAGACACAAATCAGTCTGTTTGGCTCATGGTTTTGCTGAAATCTCTTGTTTAAGCTCGTTTTATCCATAAAAGTGCAACTTTTGCCATTGTGTTCAATTGATTTACGTCATCACCTCTACCGGAGGAATATGGTGTCGTGCTGTTCGGGTTGTAGCAACAGAGCAGAGATGCTGATTGCGAGTCTACTAATTTAATGTCTATGACTTGTACCACATGATTTTGTTGTGTCACATGCTCCTGTCTATTCAAATAGACACAAGATTTGATGGAACATTCCAAGCACAGCAATACAAAAAGTATACAAGTCCACCAGAAGAGTTACAGTTTCTCTTTCAAGTGTCAAAGACAATGAAAAAAAAAAAAGAATGAGCTATATTTTAATAGGTGGTGTGTCGCTTAAACATGTTAAAGCACAAACGAGTGCCAAGATGATTCATGAAAGACTAGGAAACACAAGTCTAGTCTAATGGTGTTGTTCCCATAAAAAATAAATACATAAAATAATAGATTTCCATTTGAATCTGCTACTCCTTTAGTAAGAACTGGTCCATGTTTACCCAGCTGCCCTGGAACAGAAGTGACTTCCAGGTCAGTAACAGGTTAGTGACTAACATAGATAGATAGATAGATAGATAGATAGATAGATAGATAGATAGATAGATAAAACTCAGGTGTCCGGCAGCAAACACACTTGCACAACACACACAATAATAACAATAGAACAATAAAACATTACTATCAATAGCATAAAGTGCACATATAAGTTTACAGTTCACATCAGGCAGATCTGTTAAACAGCCTGATAGCTGAAGGGACAAACGACCTGTTAAAATGTACTGTCCTGCAGCGCAGTGAGAGGAACCTATTACTGCGTGTGCTTCTCTGTGCAGACATCGTGTCATGCAAAGGATGTCTGAGATTGCCCAGGATGCCCTGCATTAAAGCCCTCATCCTCTTCTCAAGCACAGCTCCCACAGAGTCCACCCTTCTCCCGATCACAGAGGCACACTTCTTTATCAACTTGTCCAAACGATTGCCATCCCTTGTGGTCATACTGCCACCCCAAAAGACAACACCATAAAAGACAGCACTTGCCACAACAGACTGATAAAAGAGGAACAACATGTCGGCACACACATCAAAAGACCTAAGCTTTCTTTCCTATACAGAGCCCGAGCCTGCTCTGACCAGTCCAGTTTGTGGTCAAGGTACAACATATAGGTCACAACAAAGTCTTTGCAGCTGTAGTAACTGATATTATAATATTATACCGCGACCGGGGAAAATGCCAAAGCTAACTGCTGTTTGTTAAGAATGTTTAATGGACATGTAGCACCGGCAACAGTTAAAACACATTCTAAATCACTGCTCTGAGGTCATCACCACAACAATACACCAACAATACCACAACAATACAATGATAGTGTGAGGGCACTAACTTTGCTTCAAATACAGAAACAACTTTTATCTTAGACAGTTTCAGACCGAAAGCAAGATTTTAAAATTCACAGGTGAGCTACTTCAGTTTGTAGTTGTGGTATAAGCTCAATAAACAACTTGGAGCCGTGCGCTGAGCAGTTTTAACACACTCCGCAGAGAAACACCACTGCGCTTTGCGTCTAAGACCCCACGTCCGCACAGCTTAAACTCCAAACACTCCAAAGAGACAATTATATTCCAGAAAACAAAGATGACATGGAACACATGTGCAATCATCATGTGTTTTATTACACATGAATGATCCTTTATGTGGAAGCAGAATAACTTGTCCTTTGTGTGTCCACTAATATCATCCTGTAATAACCCTGCGTTCGCCCCTGTCCCTCACGTTGAAGCTGGGGGTGGTCTGGCGCTAAAGTGAGCAGGATAGCAGACCCACCGTCACATTAGCTTCCCCCTCCTCCCTGTGTTTCCTAAATGTCATTACCTCCTCGTTACAGAGCGGAGCTAGAATCCTAACGTCTTCATTTAGAAACACCACTGGTCCCTCGCAGGCCCACGGTCAAACTGACAGTCTGCTAATATGGTTGATTTTTGTTAATATTGTTTTGTTTTTTTCCTGATTGTTCTGTGTTTGGCGTGTTTATGTGGAATTAGTGCTTAGATCATGTTTTTTTTTCCCTAAACATTTAGCTTTTTTTCACCATGTTTGGATGAGGTTTATAATTGTCTTTGTTCAGTAAATATGACATTATGCAGAGGGATTTCCATGACATATATATCTTTGGGTGTTAAAGTGAGATTAAGATTAAGGTGAGAAGTGTTCCATTTACCAGGGCTATTCAAATATATTTACCAATGAGCCAGATTTTTCGATGGGGCTATGGTCTGAGGGCCGGACTACAAATGCAGAGGTATCATTCACTTGAAATTGAATTTTTTTCATTGTGACAAATACAAAATAAAAGAACAATGCACTGCCACATAAAAACAAAATTAAAACAGAGATCAACCAAAACAACCCATTGTCAATAAACAACTTTTTAACTACAACAGATCAGAGCAGCAGTGGGACTAGACCGAGCTCCAAACCAAGACCAAACCTAGTCTATATTCGGCAATGTTTATCATTGAACAGATGTAACATCGACTTATCTTGCAAACAATTAAGTCTAGGACCACAAAACCCAAACCAGGACAAAACTAACAGTACATTCAACATCATAGGTGTTAGGGTTACGCCTTTTCACCGTTTAAAAAGCGTAATAGATTACATCTGGATCAAATGATGTGTAGGATCGACTGAAAAATCCAGAGAAGGTACGACCCGGTTCATGGTCTATATTTCTTTGATGTACTGGGCCACAAACAAACTGACTTAGTGGGTTACACATTTGGCTCCCCGGGCCACTTTTTGAAAAGAATACAAACTAAAATGCCATATATATTTTAGTTTGTATACTGAGTTAGTGGTTCTTAGTCGTAAAACAGGATAGCAATTGGACCAGGGCTGTGCGATATTGACAAAAATTATGATCTTGATTTGTTTTTTATGTATTTCGATAACGATATTAAAACATTCTTAAGTCAGTCCAAGAAAACTGTGTTCAGTATGTCTTATTTACTTATTGGTTCAGGTTACACAGGGAAAATACCCATCTTAATCAGACCAAAATGTTCATAAATGTCTACAATCAGTGATTATGTTCTATTTTTACCATTTTAAATATGATTTTCTATTGAAACAAGCTTTAAATATCTAGTTTGACCAGAAATGTCTAACGATATTCAGTTTTTGCATATCTCCAAAACAACATTCACGATATTATCTAAAATTCGATATATTGCACAGCTCTAAATTGGACTAAACCTTGACCAAACCAAGAGTAGACACTGTCTAAAACTGGGACTAAACCTCGACCAAACCAAGAGTAGACACTGTCTAAAACTGGACTAAACCTCGACCAAACCAAGAGTAGACACTGTCTAAAACTGGACTAAACCTCGACCGAACCAAGAGTAGACACTGTCTAAAACTGGACTAAACCTCGACCAAACCAAGAGTAGACACTGTCTAAAACTGGACTAAACCTCGACAAAACCAAGAGTAGACACTGTCTAAAACTGACTAAACCTCGACTGCAGCAGGGCCAAACCAGGAGGACACCAGATCTAAACCAGGACTAGATTGAACTAAAACTGGACTACACTGGGTCTAGATCAACTCCAAAACTGGATTAATCCAAGCCTAACACTGGACTAGCACAGGTCTAAAACTGGACTAAACCAAAACTAGACTTGGATGAAACTTGACTAAACCAGGACTAGAGCAGGTTTAAAACTGGACTAAACCAGGACTAAATCGGGACAAAAACTGGACCAAAGCAGACCAGCAGGACAAAAATTGGATCAAGTCACAACTGTCAAGACTAAATCTTAACTAAAATGCGAATTTCAGTACTAAAACTGGACTACATCAGTACTAAAACTGGACAAAAGCAGGACTAACCAGTCCAAGAATAGATCCACAAAAAAACAGGCAAAGTCAAGTCAGAATCAGACTGAAGCATAAAACAAATCATGCACAACCATTTATTCAAAGACATTTAGAGAGTAGCATAGCATACACCAGGAAACAGCAAACAACTTCCAAAAAAAAATAAAAATAAAATCTAAAAACCCAACCACGTTTACCAAAAGAACAATTCCAATTCTATGCTGTTATTGGAACCACCAACTAATTTCAAAAGCAATCAATGTATATTCCAGCAGCAATTATCTACAGAAGATAGACACAAGCTAGTTCAAGTCTTCACACACGAACCGGGGTCAAAGGTCAATCCAAAGCCAACACTCTGGGTCGACATGATGTGACAGAAGATTGAACCAGCTCGGAGTCTATTTTCATATTGACTGGGCGATATGAAGCTCGGACGTGGACAAACATGCAGCACATACACACTTACCTGGTTTAGAGAGGAGGGCGAGCGAGGCATGCGGACACAGAGGGGAGAGAGAGAGAGAGACTGGTTAGTGATCAGTCAATACACAATATGATTTACATTTACGTTGACTTGCATACACATTGTTATCAAGCTCCAAAAGTAGTTCTTGTGAATGCATTTGACTTATTTTCAGGCAATAAACACATGTACTACATATCCACGTCAGATAAGACAGCCTACAATACAAATAAGCTAGGATAGAAGTTAAGATATATTAAAACTGGGTAGTCGACTATATTATTATTATTTTATTTCCCATTTGTACCAATTCGAGCGACAAAATAAACTCATTACATGGCAACCAATTGACTTTTGTTACTATAGACCTGTATATCTAGCACTAACATTAAGAAAGAGTAAGTTAAGTTGAGATAGTATAGGATAAGATAGGATAAGGTAAGTTAAGATAGAATCAGATAAGCTAAGATAGGAAAAGATAAGGTAATACTGTATAGGATAAGATAGGCTAAGATAGGATAAGGTAGTTTAAGATACAAAAAAGTGAGTTAGGGTAAGATAAGTTGATAATTTAAGATGGAATAAAATAAGTTATGATAGAACAAAATTGTTATGACAGAATAAGATAAGTCATGATATAAGACAAGTTAAGATAGGATAAGTTAAGATAGGATAAGTAAATATATGATAAGTTAAGATAGGATAGGTAAAGATCTGTTTATATAAGCTAAAACTGAATAAGATAGGATAAGTTAAGATGAAAAGGTCAAACATAATAAAATAAGTTAGGATAGGATAAGTTAAGGCAAGGTATGATAAGTCAAGATAGGATACATTAAGATAGAATAAGACAGGTTAAAACAGAATAAGATAAGCTAAGAGTTAAGATTAGTTAAGATAGAATAAGATCAGTTAAAATAGGATGAGCTACAATAAGTTAAGATAGGATATGTTAAGTCATAATTGCAATAAATATTGATAAACAGTATTTATTAAACAGTATTTACATCTTTTATCATAAAAGCCTGTATCAGGCAGTAGTAGACCTAATCGGTTTAATCAGAGAAAACTTATCTAAACAGTTTGAGAGAAAAAAACAACAACATATATTTGAGTTTGATTTTTAAGTGATTAGGTAACGGCAAAGTCAGAACATTTTGTGCCTATGAAGTAACTTTATCATAACATCAGGTTTATCCACTTCACTCCGCACATTGTCTCTGTCTGTCTGTACAAACACATGGACAGCACTGGGTTGAACTCTAATATCTGCCAAATCGATCCATCTCTGCACCGACAGTAAATAAATAGATCTGTGTAATATCACGCGAGCCCTTGGAGGAAAAAACAAACAAATCGTATGAAAATCTGAAATAAGAAATCCAATATGAAGCGCGTCCAGGTGAAACTGAAAACCTGCTGGAATCCATTCAAAATCTACTCTCAGACATTACCAAAGCAAATACATACGAGCGGGTAAAGAGATGGAAGCTTCTGGACAATTTCAAAGCCGCCATTTTGAATTGTTGATCACGAGACGTCGCAAAAGATGTTACAAACAAACATGTCTTATTCTGTTTATTTATCTACTTCATTTATTCCAGCAGAAGTTTCAGAGTAGTAGAGCTCTGGTGTGTGCAGTAAGATGAAAAAGAGAATTTGAATTTGAGGTAAAAAGGAAATACAGTCAATTTGTATTAAGGGTTCTTAGGGTTAGTAGTTTTTTTATATATATATATATACCAAACCAGACTGAACCAGGACTAGATCCATACTGAAACTGGACACAACCAGCACCAGATAACAAACCCGTAGTAGTCCAGCGCTAAAGCTTGTCTAAACCAAGACTAGGACTAATCCGACAGGATTAGTCCTGTTAGATTAAAGGATTTAACCAGGGTGACAGGACTGAAACTTGACTAAACCAGAACTAGACCAGGACTAAAACTGAACTAAACCAGAACTAGACCAGGACTAAAACTGAACTAAACCAGAACTAGACCAGGACTAAAACTGAACTAAACCAGACCAAGACTAAACTGAACTAACCAGAACTAGACTAAAACTGACAAAGTAGTCCAGCGCTAAAGCTTGTCTAAAACAAGACTAAAATTGGACAAGACTAATCTGGTCTAGACCAGAGTTAAAACTAGAAAACAGGATTTGACCAGGCTAACAGGACTAAACTTGACTAGCCAGAACTAGACCAGGACTAAAACTGAACAAAACCAGGACTAGACCAAGACTAAAACTGAACTAAACCAGGACTAATCAAAGACTAAACCAGGATACCAGGAGTAAACCTGGACTTAACCAGGACTAAACCTGGACTTAACCAGCACTAAAACTGGACTTAACCAAGACTAAACTGGACTTAACCAGGACTAAACCTGGACTTAACCAGCACTAAACCTGGACTTAACCAGGACTAAACCTGGACTTAACCAGGACTAAACCTGGAAACTAAAACTGGACTTAACCAGACTAAACTTGACTTAACCAGACTAAACCTGGACTTAACCAGGACTAAACCTGGACTTAACCAGGACTAAACTGGACTTAACCAGGACTAAAACTGACTTAACCAGGACTAAACTGGACTTAACCAGGACTAAACCTGGACTTAACCAGCACTAAAACTGGACTTAACCAAGACTAAACTTGGACTTAACCAAGACTAAACCTGGACTTAACCAGGACTAAACCTGGACTTAACCAGGACTAAACCTGGACTTAACCAGCACTAAAACTGGACTAACCAAGACTAAACTTGGACTTAACCAAGACTAAACCTGGACTTAACCAGGACTAAACTGGACTTAACCAGGACTAAACCTGGACTTAACCAGCACTAAAACTGGACTTAACCAAGACTAAACTTGGACTTAACCAGGACTAAACCTGGACTTAACCAGGACTTAACCAGGACTAAACCTGGACTTAACCAGGACTGGACTAACTAGGACTGGACTTAACCAGGACTAAACCTGGACTTAACCAGCACTAAAACTGGACTTAACCAGGGACTTAACCAGGACTAAACCTGGACTTAACCAGGACTAAACCTGGACTTAACCAGGACTAAACTGGACTTAACCAGGACTAAACTTGACTTAACCAGGACTAAAACTGGACTTAACCAAGACTAAACCTGGACTTAACCACCCTGACTTAACCAGGACTTAACCAAGACTAACTTGGACTTAACCAGGACTAACCTGGACTTAACCAGGGACTTAACCAGGGGACTTGGACTTAACCACTTAAACTGGACTTAACCACTAAACTTGGACTTAACCTAAACCTGAACTTAACCAGGACTAAACCTGGACTTAACCAGGGACTTAACCAGGACTGGACTTAACCAGGACTACCTGGACTTAACCAGGACTAAACCTGGACTTAACCAGGACTAAAACTGGACTTAACCAAGACTAAACTTGGACTTAACCAGGACTAAACCTGGACTTAACCAGCACTAAAACTGGACTTAACCAAGACTAAACTTGGACTTAACCAGGACTAAACCACTAACCAGGACTAAACCTGACTTAACCAGGACTAAAACTGACTTAACCAGGACTAAACCTGGACTTAACCAGGACTAAACTGGACTTAACCAGGACTAAAACTGGACTTAACCAGACTATAACTGGACTTAACCAGCACTAAAACTGGACTTAACAGACTAAACTTGGACTTAACCAGGACTAACCTGGACTTAACCAGGACTAAACCTGGACTTAACCAGCCCTAAAACTGGACTTAACCAAGACTAAACTTGGACTTAACCAAGACTAACCTGAACTTAACCAGGACTAAACCTGGACTTAACCAGGACTAAAACTGGACTTAACCAGGACTAAAACTGGACTTAACCAGGACTAAACCTGGACTTAACCATGACTAAACCTGGACTTACAAGCATTAAACTGGACTTAACCAGACTAAACTTGGACTTAACCAGGACTAAACCTGGACTTAACCAGGACTAAAACTGGACTTAACCAGGACTAAACCTGGACTTAACCAGGACTAAACTTGGACTTAA
Source organism: Mugilogobius chulae (assembly GCA_038363315.1). Taxonomy (NCBI): domain Eukaryota; kingdom Metazoa; phylum Chordata; class Actinopteri; order Gobiiformes; family Gobiidae; genus Mugilogobius; species Mugilogobius chulae. The sequence continues at coordinate 31,377,298 of CM076402.1, read as the reverse complement.
CCAGGACTAAAACTGAACTTAACCAGAACTAAACCTGGACTTAACCAGGACTAAACTTGGACTTAACCAAGACTAAACCTGGACTTAACCAGGACTAAACCTGGACTTAACCAGGACTAAACCTGGACTTAACCAGGACTAAACCTGGACTTAACCAGGACTAAAACTGAACCAAACCAGGACTAGACCAAACTGAACCATATCAGGACTAACCCAGGCTAAACCAGACATAACTGCACTAAACATGGACTTAAACAGGACTAAAACTGGACTAAACCAGGACTAGATCAAAATTGAACTAAATCAGGACTAACCCAGGCTAAACGAACTGAAACTGAGCTAAATCATGACAAACCGGCCTAAACTGGACTAAACCAGGCTAGACCAGGACTAAAACCTATCCAAGATTAGACCAGGACTAAAGGTGAACTAAACTCTGATATGTACACATACACATGCTTTGAGTCTTATTTCAGGACAGCATCAAATAGTCTGAATGTGCTTGTTCATTGACAGATTTCTTTTTTTTTTCAGTGTACATTTGTTTTTGTCCGCGCTCAGTTTGCATTTACATTTTTATGATCAGAAAGGACATTTTTAGGGCCGGCTGTCCGTTCTAATGAGCTGTTTCTTGATTTAGGGTCAAAACGCCCGGGCTCTACACACGTCAATAGGAATCAATAGCCTGGGTGAAATGATGAATCCGGTCCCGGGCAGTTGGACTGGGATGAGACAGATGACATTAGGGAGCATTGATCTGCAGAGAGAAGGATTTCAGACAGAGTCATAGAGCTGGGACGGATGAGGAAAAGGAAAATGTCAGCACAGTGGTTGTTATGGCATAATGGTTCACCTGATGACCTCTTTCATGTCCAATGGTCTGATTTTATTTCCATGAGGATAATCAGAATTTAGTTCAGTTGTTTTAAAGAGAACATGGTAACTGTTTGAGTTTGTTTCAAGTTCTAAAAGTGTTCACTCAAAGTTGTGTTCAGATTGATACATGCAGAGGTTATGCACATTTTATTTATTAGAAAAATACACTCAATGATATCTGAGTGGCAAAATGTCTCATGAAAAAGTATGACAAGAATCTAATAAATATGTTTCTTATTTTGTCTGACCATTTTTATTCCTCTGGTGAGCATTTGCTCTGCAGAAAAATGTTTGTGTTGCTACGGAAACAGTGCAGACTTCAGCTAGCTTGTTTGCTCGTGGCAATTGTAGATTTTGTAGTCAGGCCAGCGCCACCTAGTGCCTTCGCTCCACTTTTCACTTTCACTTCAGCAACTAGGTCAGGAATTTCACTGTTTGTTGCTGCTTGAATCAGGCTTAAGAGAGAACGACCAATAAGCAAACAAGAATAA